>OY978525.1:111710017-112910017 GCA_963854835.1 Megamerina dolium
TGATGCTGACACAATGATGAGTTGAATTGAATGAGAACAAACAATGCCAGGATAATACAATACACATAGACACAAATGGGAAAAATAAATAGAAAACACAACCATACCAACATATATACATTTTTATGATTGTGTAATAAAAATAAATAGGTGTGGCATTTAGCATAAAAAAATATATATAACTATATAATAATAATATTAAATATACTAAATAAATAGGTAAAAATAGTAGAACATATTGTTAGTTGCATGATATGTATTTTCAAACAGTAGCAATCTTGGGAGGTGCCGTATTCGCCTTCTGATCTGTAGGTCGTGGTTCAATAACCGGCTGATGCATAAAAAATTTAATATCGAAAAGATTTTTCTTTCGAACGGTACCCACCTGTCGGCAAGCAATTGGCAATTCTTCCTACAGTAACAACTTGCCATGAAAAAGAACTCTGTGACAAAGCTCAGAAAAAGTGATGTCACAAGTGTTCTGCCGTTCGGAACCGGCTAAAATAAGTTGGTCCATTCTAATACTCTCCAAAATTTAAGACGCACAACAGTAATGGAAGAGAAGCTCGGCCAATGAGCCCTTTGGGGCTTTAAGTGCCACATATTTATTTATTTTTAGTAATCTTGGGAGGACAAGACGAAGTATCTAGTGTCAACAAACAAAGAGTCCCGGCATCTTGGACAGCACGTCAGGAAGCGAAGGATCACTCTTGCAAACAGGTACTACTTTGGGCTAAGTAAGCAATTGAGAAGTCGAGCCCCCTCTCGAAGAACGAAAACTACACTCTACAAGTCTCTCATCATGCCTGTCCTTACATATGGCGCTGAAGCCTGGACAATTTCCATCTCGGATGAGCGAATACTTGGAGTTTTCGAGAGAAAAGTCCTATGCAAGATCTTTGGACTTATTTGCGTTGGTGGCGAGTACCGAATAAGGTATAACCATGAGCTGTACGAGCTGTATGCCGATATTTACATTGTAAAGCGCATCAAAATCCAGCGACTGAGCTGACTAGGTCATGTCGAGCGAATGAAAGAACATGCTTCAGCTAAGAAGGTGTTATATTCGGAACCCGCTGGAGGACGACGCAGAAGAGGAGGACCTAACCTCCGGTGGAAAGACCAAGTACTGGAGAACCTGACGGCGGAATTTCTAACTGGCGCCAGCTAGTGAAAAACAGAGACATCTAAATTCTAACGTCTCGTCTCGTCTAACGCGCTCATCCGATTGTAGATGAGAGTGTGGCTGAAAACGCGGATTTGTCCATTTTGTGACGATCACAGGAATTGGGTATATCCAAAGCCACTTTGCATCGTATTTTGCTTAAAAAGTGCAGTTGACCATAAAATTGAAGCTGTTAGAACATGAAAAACTTCGTACATTCTCTGATTGTGTGCTGGAAATGCTTGAAGAAGATCATGATTTCTCAAAAAACAAAATTATACTGAGTGATGAGGCTCATTTTCATCTGTCTGGGTACGTGAATAAGCAAAAATGTCTCCTCGGGGGTTCCAAAAACCCAAGGGAAATGATTGAACAACCTCTCCATCCACAACGAGTGACAGTTTGGTGCGATTTTTAGAGTGGCGATGTCATTGGGTAAAATTTTTTTTCAAAATGATGCTGGTGCGACGGTTTTAGTGAATGGAATGCTTTACCGAATGATGTTGACTGAGTTTTTTTTTCTTTACCTCAAATTGATGTTATGGACATGGACGATGTTTATTTTCAGTGAAAAAATGGCTGTATTGTGTGAAAAATTTCTTGGATGTGTGATTTCTCGAAATGGAGACTTTGAGTGACCTTCGAGATCGTGCGATTTAGAACTGTTATTTGCGAGATATAGCCCCAATTTTGAGAAAATGTGATGAAAAATATCATCAAAAGAATGGCAATGTCCAGAAGAAGTCGCGATGGACAGATATTGTGTCCCTTTCCTAACCTCTGAGGTTTGTACTTAAGATTAATATAAATTTATTATCTCTTTTCACAAAAATATTGCGTTTTTTTTTTTTTTTTTTTAATATTAAATGAGACCTCTTGTTGAAAGACGCTGTACTACAATACATATTACATATCATTACACGTGGACTAGTACATGTTCTAGTGCTTCTGGCTTACACTTTCAAGTATTTCAAAAACTAAGGCAGGATTGTTACATTTATTCATACAGAAATCTATTATGAAGAAGAAAATGAAGTAATTAATATTATAATAATAAAAAACAACAACAAAAATAAAGTAAATACAACATAATACACAAATAACAAGAACTACTAAATCTACTACATACTCTCATTCAAGGATATCTAGGCAAGAGGTCTTTGTATGTATTAAAGTATATTATGTACACGTAGAATATTGTTTGTATTTACTTGTGTGAGATGCGTGAGTACGCCTGCTAGCCTGCCAGCAGGAAATGTTATATTTGAGCTCATAATTGACATCCGGTATGGCTCTGATGAGGTAATAATTACACAAACGCATTAGAAACAATGATTATATAGATTCTATATTATAGAAGAAAGTTGATGATGAGAACGAGTGAATGAGAGAACAATGTGTGTGTGCGAGAGAGAGGAAAGAAGAGAATTAGTGTGAATGAGATAAGGAAAAAATTGAAAATGTAGTTGTTGAATCAAGGGAAAATAATATGATGATAGCAAATAAATGAAGACACATAATGGCATTATAAAGGTGAGCAAATTATCTCAAAAACAACTACGCATACGACAATTACGACAGGAGAAAAGGTAAGAAAAACTAATTAACACCCATATAGTGGGGCTTGTACTAAATTTCTTTACATTTTTCATACAAATTCAAAATCAAAAACTTGGAAATCTCACCACAGTGATTATATTAGTAAGATAAAGTTCTATAATTTTATGAAACATTTCTCAAAGGGTAATAGTTATCACATGTCAAATGGGCGTAGTCGATCATATAAAATGCTCTATCTATCGTAGCACATACAAGCGGGTTTTGTTAAATAGCAAATAAATATAAGAATATTTTGTACAAACAAAAATTCTTGCACCTTTATGTAAACGTATCAAATAATAGCAATCAATATAAAATAAGGTCTAGTAAAAAGAAATCCATTATGTTTGCATTAAATTGAAGGTTTTATTTAGCATAGTTAGAATGATGCGATTTAGGTCAAATATGCACCAGTTGATTCGATTATTTGTTGCCATTTTGAAGGTAATTTTATAATGCTACTCTCATAAAAACCCTCGTCCCTATTGGCAAAAAACTGGGACAGTCAATTTTCACAAGCTTCTCTTGACGCGAATTTTTCACCAGCAAAATCATTCGCCATAGACAGGAACAGTTAGTAATCACTTGGTGCCAGGTCCGGACTATAAGGTGGATGCATAAGAACCTCCCAAACAAGCTCCCAGAACTTCTGGCGAGTCACTATCTATGTGTGTGACACAATTCCTCTCTTATTGGCCAAAGCTGGCCGCTTCTGGACGATTGCTTCCTTCAGACGGTCCAATTGTTGACAGTACAAGTCCGAATTAAGAGTTTGGCTGTAGGGGAGCAGCTTATAGTAGATGATTCCCTGCCAATCCCACCAAACACATAGCAAAATCTTCCTAACCGACAATCCTGTTTTGGCCACCGTTTGCGCCGGCTCACCTCGATTCGACCACGACCTTTTTCGATTGACGTTGTCGTACGTGACCCACTTTTCATCACCAGTAACCATCCGCTTCAGAAATGAATCGATTTTGTTGTGCTTCAGCACAACAAAATCGTTTTCGTATCGTTTTCGTTTTTGTATCCAGCCTTATTTAAATGGTTCCAAATGGTTTTTTGTGCAATGTTTAGCTCCTGGGCAATAGAAACAATGCTTACATGATGGTCAGACCTCACGATTTCCATTATTTTATCGATATTTTCGTCAATTAGCCTTGCATCTTTGACATCAAAATTACCGGAACGGAATCGACGAAATCAAAATTGCACATGATCGGCTGTTACAGTATCAGGACCATAAACACTATTCACATTTTCAGCTGTCTGGCTTGCGTTTTCGCCTTTATCGAAGAAAAACTGTAAAATATGGCATATTTTCTCTTTACTGGTGTCCATCTTTGATGCGTGCTCAAACAATACTGAGTCAAGCAATCACAAAACCGCCTGAAGAGTTTATTTAGTACGAAATCCTATCTTTTCAATGACATCTAGTGTAACACGGTCGCACTTATACAATGCGAGATACAGATTACTAAAGCCATCTATTGGAAAAATAATGGATTTCTTTTTACTACATCTTATGGTTATTACATGTACAATGGGCGTAGTCGATCAATAGGAAATAAATAGGAAATAAATATGTATAAGAATATTTTACACAAACAAAAATTCTTGCACCTATATGCAAAACATCTCAAAATAACAATCAAGATAATAACAAATAAAATCTTTTAAGTATATATATTTATATATTTTCCTAAAAGCTTATACATATAGTATATATACTAAATATATGAATACATAAATTGTGTTATCCTTTTTCTATTGTTATTTCATAAGCAAACTAGATATTCAAATTGTCATAAAAGAAAAGTAGTAAAGGAATGAAATAAAGAGGTACTATATAAATAAAATACTACATATAAATTCATATTGTTATACATCAAAATATATTTACATATATATATGTGGTACACATACTCAAATGTAAATGTATCATTTGCATAGAATTTCAAAAGTTTATGATAGTAAACTAAACTCAGCAATAGAGAATAATCATAAAAAGTGAACAAATACATATACACTTACATTTATACATTCATATACATCTACACTTATACTAATGTAAACAAATAACAGTAGTAAGTATGTATCTATGATATATTTTACAAATGAACTTCATTTACTTACCGTAGAATTTGAGTCAACAACAACAACAACAACAAAATAAATAGTCTGACTGACTGAGGGACTAAATGAATGCCTGACTGACTGCTTGACTAACTTTTAGTGATAAACATAATCTCACATGTGAAATATAACATACATACACCATAATAAAATTGCTAGTACTCGTAGTGGTAGCAATGACAAATAGACTTATATTTCATTAAGGATACAAGCTTTAAAATTCTTTACTACCAATGTTAAAACATTTTTGTATTCACATGCAAATTTTATCACTTAGTAGAGTACAATGTGTATTTCATATGTATGATTATATACTAGAAATATATATGTATGTGATGATATACTCGTATATATATGTACAATGAATATACGATGAGTATACCATTTTATCAACAACACACATGCATACATATATCATATACATACATATCGTAAAATACTCGTTTATACGTGAGTCTATTATCATAGTTTTCTTTTTCTATTAGTTTTTGTTTTTGTTTTTTTTTCTTTTTATTTCTTCTCTTTTCGTATGAGCCTTGTAATCCCATCAAGTCATGTTATTGAGATTGTATGGTGTGTGGAACAAAAATATATATACGATGGGTATTTTGATATAAATATATATAACTAGCATATAGCAACAAAAAAAAAAAGATATTGTTTGAAACATATATTATTTTTTCAAAATAGTTTTCTATTTAAAGTTTCCCAATTTTAAATACCTTCTTTATAATAGATGTAAGTCCTTAAAAACTCTTCTCAAGAGACGACTCAGTGATGCTCTCTAACATGAGCCCTCAAATACTCTCTTCAAAAGGTGACTCAGTGATTTTCTTTAATGTTGGAGCCTTTTTAGGTTTTATGTAAAGTCTACTTACTTACTTATGTGGCCATAACAACCGAATATCGATTTAGGCCGAAAATAACATACTTCGCCAGCCATCTCTGTTCTTCGCTAGCTGGCGCCAGTTAGAAATTCCAAGCGCCGTCAGGTTCTCCAGTACTTGGTCTTTCCACCGGAAGTTCGGTCTTCCTCTTCTACGTCGTCCTCCAGCGGGTTCCGAATATAACACCTTCTTAGCTGGAGCGTGTTCTTCCATTCGCTCGACATGACCTAGCCAGCGCAACCACTGGATTTTGATGTGCTTTACCATGTCAATATCGGCATACAGCTCGTACAGCTCATGGTTGTACCTTATTCGGTACTCGCCACCAACGCAAATAGGTCCAAAGATCTTACGTAGGACTTTTTCCTCGAAAACTCCAAACATTCGCTCATCCGAGGTGGAAATTATCCAGGTTTCAGCGCCATATGTTAGGACAGGCATGATGAGAGACTTGTAGAGTGTAGTTTTCGTTCTTCGAGAGAGAGCTCGACTTCTCAATTGCCCACTTAGCCCAAAGTAGCACCTGTTTGCAAGAGTTATCCTACGCATGATCTCCAAGCTGACGTCATTACTGCTGTTAATGCTGGTTCCAAGATAGACAAACTCCCTTACTACTTCAAAAGTGTAGTTGTCAACAGTGACGTGCTCTCAAAGATGCCGGGACTCTTTGTTTGTTGACACTACATACTTCGTCTTGCTCTCGTTCACCGTAAGACCCATCCGACACGACTCTCTTTCTAACTCTGAGAATGCTGTATTGACTGCTCGCGTGTTCATGCCGATTATGTCAATATCGTCAGCATACGCTAACAGCATGAGACTTTTGTTGAAGATAGTGCCATTATGTCGTAAATCAGCAGCTAGTATTATTTTCTCCATAATAAGATTGAAGAAGTCGCACGATAACGAATCACCTTGTCTGAAAGCCCGTTCTGTATTAAACGGTGCAGAGAGGTCCTTCCCAATTTTCACTGCACAACGGAAGTTATGCAGTGTCATTCTACAAAGTCGAATGAGCTTTGCAGGAATACCGAACTCAGACATTGTTGCATAGAGGGAATCCCTTACCGGACTGTCGAAAGCGGCATTATAATCAACAAATAGGTGGGGTGTGTGTCGATCTGCTTTTCTTGGGTCTTCTCCAGGATTTGGCGCAATGTGAAAATTTGGTCGATGGTAGATTTACCAGGTCTGAAGCCACACTGATAAGGTCCAATCAGGTTGTTGAGCATGGGCTTCAATATTTCACACAATACGCTCGATAGGACCTTGTACGTATGCGATGCTCAGGAGACTTATTCCACGGTAGTTGGCGCAAATTGTGGGGTCTCCTTTTTTATGTACGGGACAGAGAACACTGAGCCTCCAATCATCAGGCATTCTTACATTCGACCATATTCTGCTTATGAGTTGCTTATGACTTATGTAAAGTCAAAGGATATTAAATTTGCAGACTATATTGGACGTAGAGGCAATTCATAATTCGTAATTCTTATAATTTTATCTAATACACTTTGCTTAGGAGTTTCCAATTTTAAATGCCAAATTACATACATTCCAAAAAATGTTTAGCAATTTTAATGATGAAAATTCACTCCAAGTCCATGGTTTTGGTGAAGGCTCTTTCAAAGTTTTAATGTCAATTATTTATATTGTAACTTGAAAGATGAAATTTACAAAATATTAGATTTCATTACATATTATTATCGCATTTCTCAGTTAGTGTGAGCTAGTTAGCTAAATTCGTGTAAAGTTGTTTCAACTGGTGTGCATTTCAGAAGTTAATGAGAAATTAATGTATGTATACAATATGTATTGTATAATATATGAACGATATATATATATATATATATATATATATATATATATGAACGATAGAATAAAATGAAAAGCATATATACAAATGTCTCTAAATGAGTAAATGTGCTAAAGAATGATATAGATGTGCTTCATTGAATTTTATGAGCATAAATGAAGAAGACGATTAAATGCAAAGGATTTTATAAGTACCATAATATATTTTTGGTGTTGTTACATATATGTACATATACAATTACTTGTTGTATGTATATTTCTATATACAGGATATGCTTTTAACGCCATACTTTCTTTTACGCTCTTTATAATGTGATCCTGCGCACTAAGCGCTAACGTACTAAATACTCAATTGTCTTTTTTAAAATACACCATCTTGGTTTTGTTACTCAATTTCTCTCTGGTTTTTTCTACTCGCTCTCTATCTCTCTATATATATATCTCTCTCTCTCTCTCTCTCAGTCACACGCGAATATATCATTGTTCATTCTATCTCTCACATCAGAGATTTAATATTCGTTTTTTTTTTTGTAGCATTTACTCAAAAAAAATTCTTTATGACTTTATGTCACAACTGTTGGAGTCAAAGATTCAATGGCATGGTGTATAATACATACTTATGTACATACGTATAAGGACAGTTGTTGTATCAACCTTATTTAAAGTTGATGCTAGCTGCTCAAAGCTAACAATATTTCATTCCTCTAGACACTCATTGTTGGATTCCTTTGCTATTTCATCCATTTGTTTGTTCATTCATTCGTGAGCATTCTAACGTATGAGTATAATGATGTATTTCGAACTACTTGTACTACACACCTATACGAGTACATAATTTGTTCTTCTATGTAGATATGTAAATAATTCTGATTCTTGATGATTTTCTTTGGATATGTTGAAAAGTTTATGCTGTTGGATTTATGTCTTTATTTTAAAATGTTGTTGATATTATTATTGATTTTTTTTATTCACTTTTTACGTGAGTATGATAGCACATGTATGACAACAAGTTCATAATTATTACTCTAATAATTTAATATTTAATGTGGGGTGAGATATATTTCAGGAAAGACTATCAAGCTTATCAGGAACAAATATCTCTCGGAAATTTGTTCATGATAGGTGTGAATGAATATTAAAAAAAAAAATACATAGAAATATGAAGCACATGAATGCTTATGTGATACTAACTCATATTTAAGTTAGTGCTGAAAGACGATATTCAACTATGCAATTTTTAAGACATTTCACAACTTAATCTTCATTATACGATAAATACGAAGTATAAAAAGATTTCATAGCCTCTCTCTCTAATTTGCGATGGACTTTTTCTGAATTCCACGCATATCAAAGCAATCTCTCTCAAGTTAATGTAGATGGAAAGTGAGATTTTTGCGATTTTATTGAATTTTTTTAATAGAGAAAATGGATATTAAATTTTGCTGTTTTTTAGCACAAAATTTTTAACGATACCTGTTAAGCTATAGCGATTTTTAATAGTTCAATATGTAAGTAGGTACCTGAAAAGAGAGAAAAAAATACATATTTATAATATTTGCCAATTTATTGTAATAAATTCTATAATTAAAAATAAAATAAAAAATTAATATTAAAAATTAATTCAAAATTTATTAAAAAAAAAAAATTCAAATGAACAAAAAAGTAAATATTACAGGCTCCTTAGAAAATATTTATCTATTTATTGTAATAAATTCTATAATTAAAAATATAATAAAAAATTAATATTAAAAATGAATTCAAAATTTATTAAAAAAAAAAAAAAAATCAAATGAACTAAAAAGTAAATATTACAGGCTCCTTAGAAAATATTTGTCTATTTATTGTAATAAATTCTATAATTAAAAATATAATAAAAAATTTATATTAAAAATTAATTCAAAATAAATTCCAAAAAAATTCAAATGAACAGAAAAGTTAATATTACAGGCTCCATAGAAAAGAGACGTACGGTAAATGCAATAAAAAAAAAATTGTGATATTAAAAATGCTAACTACTCCTCATTTATATTTCATTTGCACATATCCCATATTATTATTATATAAATTGTATGAATATACAACAACAACAACAACAACAAAAGTATTTTGTAGCAATATTCACACGCTCGCCCATTCACAAATAATTAATAATTTCAAAAAAAAAAAAAAAACGATAACAAAATGTTACCAAAAATAGCATCAAAGTAAAAACAACAACAACAACTCATAATACAATATTTTTACATGTGCGTAAATATATACGCACACGCATTTTATGAACGTAATTAAATGATGTATTCTGTTTCTGTTTTGTTGTTCTTGTTGTTGTTGTTGTTTTTTTTTCATAAACCACATACGCCTGTTTAAACATGCTACACGTAAATATACGCTTTAATATTCACACACACAAAAAAAAAATGTAAATATGCACATCATCCAGTAAAAACACCCACTAGTACTACATATGTACATATTTACTTTGTTACTCTGTGTATTTTATAGATATTTTTGTTTGTAACAATTTCATAAGTAAACATTGCCACCAATGAGTTTCATGTCGAATGAGTTTCATATGAGCAACGTATGTGAAAGACTATGTGTATAAGTAGTAGAACTAAACGGCACCATAAAACACACAAAAAAAAAAAAAACGAAATTCCCAAAATGACATTAAAACTAACCGCCAAACTAGTAATATTCTCATTTTATTACATACGAGTATTATAAACGTAGCAATGGGCTCACGCACGCTCACACAAGCAATCCCATTTAGTATAATTTGTATACTTGTATTATACATAGAATGATGATGGGATAGCGAGAAAATAATGTTCACATTTTATGAGGTAAAATATGAAAGTAGTACCAACAACAACAGCTAGAATTTACAACAACAATTTAAGTATAAGCTCATAATTGCGTATATGATGTAGTTTTGACATGCAAACAAGCATTTGTATGGCGAAAGAAATGCATGTAAAGAGTATTTTTATTTTCATTTTTTAACACTTTGAAGTGACATATTTATTTTAGATGGTTTTCTCATGCCATTTGAGAAAAAAAAAAAATTAATCACTCTCTCTTCATGAGGCAAACATTTGTAGAAGAACGCCCCTAAGTGGGTAAAATCTATGATCGGCCTCTAATCGTTTTTCGATTCCAATATATCTCCCTAATATGTTTACCCTTTATCCTTTATCTTTAAAAGGGTTGCTTATATGAAACGAAAAAAAAAAATCACCTGGAAAAATATTTAATCGTCTTTAATGCAATTCAAATTAATAGTAAATAATTAGAATTTAATTATGATTCGAAAATATGAATCAATAATTAAGTATGTTTCGAGTGAAGCATAAATTTTTTTTTTTATAAATACACCTTCTAAATTATCACTTTTTTGGAAGAGAGCAATACTAAGGAATGGGAATAAAAATGAGGTTTATCCTTACATTTGACTCCTCTAGCGGCAATTCCTAAAAGGCTATGTGGTAATATTTTGATTTTCAACTGTTTCTGCTTTTATTCTATATGACAGCGCCCTCAAACGGTGGAGTTAAAGGGTAAGTATATTTGAAAAAAATATGGACAGCATAAGAAGGGACCTACTTATATTAGCCAGTTGCGAGCGGCAGAACCCTTGTGACATCATTTAAACTTAGTTTTGTCACAGAGCTCTTTTAAGAAGCATTTTTGGCAAATTGTTACTGCCGGAAAAGAAAAATCTTTTCTATATTAAATTTTGTCATACTTCAGCCGGAGGTTGAACCCACGACCTACAGATCAGAAGGCCAACGCAATAAACACTGAGTTACGCCACCCCAGTTAAAGGGTAAGTATGTTTGAAAAAAATATAAGAGTGTTTACAATAATTGAAATTAAATAAGGAATCCAAATAGACGGTAAGTAAACTCAGAAGAAATATTGACGAGTTAAAACTAATCACTCTTGGACTTGCATTTTACCCTCCTAGAGACAATTTATGGGGAGATATGGAGTTAGTTATTAATTTTCAAATGCTTTTTGTTCATTTGGTATGGCAGCCCCCTTAAAGGAGTCTGATAGCGGATAAGTAAGTTTAGAAGAAATATTGGGAATGGGATAATGAGAATCGGTTTTACATTTCACTCTCCTCGAGGTAATTCCTGAGCAGCTTTGGAGTTATTTGTTGATTTTCAAGTGTTTATTAGCTCATTTTGTATGGGCGCCCTCTTAAGGGACCGAAATTGCTGGTAAGTATATTAAAAAATAATATTATGATGAAAAAATATTATGATGAGGATCTTTCATATATTAAATCCCTCTTGGGACATCCCCAGAGCGCTTAGAGCCCATTTTCCTTCTTCTTCTTATTATGTGGCCATAACAATCGAATATCTTTTTAGGCGGAATATAACATGCTTCGCCAGCCATCTCTGTTCTTCGCTAGCTGGCGACCGTTAGAAATTCCAAGCAACGTCAGGTACTTGATATTTCCACCGGAGGTTAGGTCTTCCTCTTCTGAGCCGTCCTCCAGCATGTTTTTTCATTCGCTCGACATGACCTTGCAAGCACAGCCGCTGTATTTTGATGAGCTTTACTATGTCAATATCGGCATACCCCATCCGAGGTGGTTGATGAGAGACTTGTAGAGCATATTTTATAAAAATGTCAATTTTATAGGGGAGCGGTCTTCAGGACTGGAAATAGGGGTTCGGCATGTTAAGGCAAAAAATATTAATTGAAGATTAAACCATCTAGAGGCGATAGTTTATTATTAAAAAATAGGAAATATTGTATCATGAAAATTGCTTATTTTCAACTTTATGGTATAGGAGCGAGTTTTAAAATTGCATTAATTGAGACGAAAATTCATAATTTGTTGTTTTGTGTCAAATTGAGTATTGAAACTAGAAGTTACGTTCAAAATCAAATAATAATGTACATACTTGTATATTAAATTTTGCACTGGTTCCCAGTATATTTCACTTTTTCGATATTATTGCAAATTTTTAGAATTTTTATTTTTTATATGAATCTGTTTTTTTTTTCGCATATAAAGAATTTCGATATTATTGCAAATTTTTAGAATTTTTTTTTTTTTATATGAAACTGTTTTTTTTTTCGCATATAAAAAATTTGGATATTATTGCAAATTTTTAGAATTTGAAAATGTTTTTTTCGCATATAAAAAATTTCGATATTATTGCAAAAATTTTAGAATTTTTTTTTTATATGAAAATGTTTTTTTTTTCGCATATAAAAAATTTCGATAGTATTGCAAATTTTTATAATTTTTTTTATATAAAAATATTTATTTTTTTTTTGCATATAAAAAATTTCGATATAATTGCAAATATTTTTCGAAATTTTAGAATTTTTTATTTTGTACAAACAAATTCTTTTTTCTCATATAAAAAATGTCGATATTATTGCAAATTTTTAGAATTTTTTTTTATATAAAAATGTTTTTTTTTTCGCATATAAAAAATTTCGATATTATTGCAAATATTTTTCGAAATTTTCGTATTTTTTTTTTAATACAAAAATGTTTTTTTTTTCGCATAGAAAAAATTTCGTTATCATTTGCAAATATTTTTCGACATTAGTGCAATAATACATACACCAAAATGAAATACCATTTAATTTTATATGCAATTTATTGTACTCCATTGACAATCGAACCGATGTTTTAGTCAAACATCAATTGTATTTCTTGCAACTACTCAATGAAATGATCAAAGTGTAAACAAACTTGAACGAATAAATTCAATTTAATGAGATATTTTTCAAATATCTAAATGAAGCGGATCCCTTCATCACCATGGGGGTTACATAGGGATTAGTTTATGGCCTATTGAATAAATCAAAAAAATACACTTATGCATGCAATGATGCTTATATTAATTATTTGAAATAAATATCAATATATACAATACACCCTTTTAGACACCCTTTTGCTCGTATTCATATGAGACACATGCAATCTTAGCAACACCAAAAAGGGCAAAATGCTGCTACGGAAGTGTTGTAAAAAAAAAAAAAACCACCACACAGTGTTGCACACGCAAAACATGTATTTACTTAAACCACTATTTCCGCTTTACCACTTTCATCTATTTTCACTTGCAACACGTAGATCGTAGCGTCGTCGTAGATTGTTACAGTGAGTGTGTGTTGGCAAGGAGCACTCAATAGCAGCAGCAGGATAAAAATAAAACTCATTATATTAGCGATTGCACGTGCGTAATTTTATTTTATTATCTTTCTCTCTTTCTCTCTATATTCCTCTCTGTGTGGGTATGTGGTGTGTGTGTGAGTTATATGTAGATGCATGTAGGTGTATGTTTGTGTACTTGTATGACTGAGCATTTGTGTGTGTATATAAATAAATTTGTTTACATGTGTGTTTAGATGAGTGCGTGCTATTAGTAATTTTAACAATTTGTATGTTCATATTATTGTTGTTATTTTAGTTCATTGTTAATATTTATTATAATTTTTTTTTTGTTTTTTATTGGCCACATGTGAATTAATACCCTATCATCATATGCTGTTTAGTTGCAATTGTACATATAACATATTTATTTAGGTAAGTACATACATATTTATGTTACTAAATGTAAATACATGCACTTGCCACTTGCTTCTAGTATGTGTGGTACCAACTATATAATGAACATGCATTTAATTGTCAGTAGTCACTACCAGTTGTAATTGTAGTAGTAGTACATAGTAGGTTAATAATTTAGTATAAATACACAAGTATTTGAATTGCATGTGTTGCATGTTAAACCTAAATTATCTACACTAAAAGCATTGGGGAACAGAAAAAAAAAAACGTAAATCGAAAAAGGGTGAAAAACTACTAAACTCATGCTGTCGCTACCTCAGTTAGTACGTATGTATGACACAAAAGAATCACATTGAGGTAGACGAAAATTAATATGACCTGCTGTCGTTTAAATTACATAAGTGCAACACACACACACACACCCATACACACAGCAAGACACTTGTACACACACACACAACAACACACTTCATCGACACACTAATATGCATGTATCCATGTCGACATCCATATATACACGCATACGAGTACACTAGTGTACTTACGAATTGTGGTTTTAAAATAGTAAGCATTGCAGAAGAGGGTTATTATTTTATACTATTTACTACTTGTGTGTATTGTGCTTGTTTTGTTGCATGTGATTAGACACACACATACCTTCTATAATGCTGATTATCATCATATTACTATTTGCAGTACTCATAATCACAATCACAATCATCATCATCATCATCATCATCATTATCAAACTACTACCATCATGATAACAATATCATAATAATTATTTAAGAGGGTAAATTGGGTGCTGGCGAAATAAGAGAAGTACGTCAGGTCGTTAAGAACGCGATCATAATAATAATAATAATGAAACTTACAGCAAGAACCACAACGAATGTAACGACTGCATCAGTCAACCGGTGTGTGCATGCAAAATGCATGCCACACGTGTCGAACACGACACCGTGACATTTTGTCGAACATGGGGATATTGTAGTATAGGGTGTTTTGTAGACATTTGCAATTTTTGTATAAGAAATAAATGTGAAAAAGCTAATCAAATTCACACGGCCTCAGGGCATCCTTCATAAAAGGGTGACGGGTGTAATAATAACGCGGCAACCCTAGTCTAAAACCCAAATCTAAGATGGAACAGCATATGCCGATAGATGCATGGCTGTGGGGGTGCACGGTAATTAATATGCGAACTCAAAATACCTGCTTCTCTTCTGTTTTAAACTAGGCTTCCCTTGGCAATCTGGCTCTACCAAGGGTGACTTCTACTTCCAGACTACTCGTGCACGTCACCTACATGCCAAAGGGCTCAAAGGAGTGCGCATTCTTTTTTTTTACGCAAACAGCCAAGCTGCCATCAAATCTCTCTCCTTATGGGAGTTCTCCTCAAAACTAGTCACCGATTGCTTATTTCTTTTCTGCCCAGAACCTATCTGCGGTATAAGCTGGGCATCGGTCAAAGCTATGATAGAAAAACATTATCACGACAAATACCTACTACAATGGACATATTTGACAGGTCTCCGCCAAGCGAATACCGTCATCAGCTTCGATGCAGCTTTTGACAAAATTAGTCAAAAGCAGAACAAATTTACACCTAATAACCGGCTATCTCACAGGATACAACTGGTTAAAATATCACCTCCACAAAATGGGATTATCCTCTGGCACGGAGTGTAGACTCTGTCTGGAGGAGGATGAAACATCGATGCACAGCTTTTGCGAATGCCCGCCCTTGGCCAGGCTTTGCTTCAAACCTTTCCAGCTGAGTTTCCCAACATCAGTTTCAATCATCAAAAGTTCGAGAAGATCAATTCTATCTTTTATTAAAAAGGTAGAGGAGATTCTAGTGTCGTAGATGGGCTTGGGTACAAAAGATCTGGTTTGGTCGCAGTGCCCGTAACACTTGTGGTTGGCCCTAAGAGGTATCAGCCTTAGGGCTCATACCAAAAGTTTAAGATAAACGCTTTATAAAAAATGATATTTGCGGCTTGATGTTGGCCATGTTTTACACGAAAATAGTAATCGGACAAAATGGAGAAATAAAATATGCCAGCTATTAACATATTTTTTTTTTTTTTTGTGGTGGAAAATATTTGGTTTTTCTTCAAGGATATTCAAGGATATTCAAGGATAAATTTTAAAAATTATTTTCTGACAATTTTTTCTTCAGAGCAATTTTTTAGCAGCATTTTTGTTCAACTTCCACGTATTTTCTCTGTCATTTGATACCCAAATCATTATACTGCGTGATGTATAAACATTTATTCGATTATTTTTGTGAATAAAAGTGGGAAATTTTTGAAAACTCAGAAGACTTGCCCCAAACCGATAGCAATTGATAAAATTTCCCACCACAAAGGTGTATTCTAAAAAAAATACCCTTTATGTGTGTGTGTGTTTAGATTACTGTTGATATCGTCATCGTCATCGTTTTAGTCACCATCAACATTATCGACTAACAGGCTGAACAGGCGCAACGTCGTAAAAGCATGTCATGCTGAAGTGTAATCACTTTTTAAAATGACACAAATAAAAACCAACAAAAAAAAATGTAAAAAGAAAAATAAAACGAAAAGGATAATAATAACCACCACACAACAACAACAACAATTCAGAGGACAACTACAGCTACTAAAGCAGCAGCAGCAGCAGCAGCAATGATATTAACAGCAATTGCAATCATAAAAGCAATATAGAAACATTAAAAACAGCAACAACGCATAAAATTGGTTTAATGTCGGTTGAAGCCAACACCAACCAACCAACAACAACAACAACATGAAGAGTTGCAGCAGCAATGTAACGAATGAAATCAAGGATTATTATTATTATTATTATTGTTCTTGTTTCTTGTATCTTTTTTTTTTATACATCGTACATACCTTCTTCTTCTTCTTCTTCTTTTTCTTCCTTTTATTAAGTTTCCTTCCTTCCTTGCTTGTTTCAATTTGATGTTCGTAAGTAACATTTGAACATTTACATTTTCATTTTCCATATTTTATTATCGTCATGCTTGGTCGTTATACATATATTGTTATGGTTGTTGTTGTTATTGCTTAATGTCGAGTAAACTTAAGCTGTTGACATAAAAAATTTACCCGTATATAAATATAAACACTCAGAAACATGGCAACGATGTTGATGACAATGACGATGGCGACTAAGTATGAGAATTTTATATATGTAAATTGTTGTTGTTGTTGTTGTTTTTGAATGTATTGAAGTTAGTAAAAGATTTAATAAAATAAAAATGTAGAAAATATGAAGATTTACAATTTGTATGTTTTCCATCAGCTTCAAAGAATGTGGAGATTTTCAATTTTTCAATCAATTTTAATCAATCAATTCCCCCACTGTTTGCGGCGGGGGGACAATAACTTAGAATGTGAGATCTAGACCCATATAGCAAAACAACTAAATATCTTTTTGCATTATCAAGCCATATTTTCACGAGGAATAATTCGGTGGAACATTTTAACCCATTATATATCTCACAAAAGGGTCATTTTGACCCCTTACTAGGATAGTCTGAATAAAATGGCATTTGGGAGATCGCTAGAGGGTTAAATAGTTCTAAAAAATGTTTCGATAGAATGAAATGGAAATCTTAATATGAAATATGCAATTTTTGTATGCAATCTTTTATAATTTGTTCATAAATACAACTCGAGCTCTTTTTGGAGAGTGTTGCTTCGGTGCTTGAGACATCAGCATTCAAGTCATTGCTATCATCAGAATCTAAGTCACACATGATGTCCACATGTGACTTCATTGTTGCGCCTACTGCTTCCTTTTCCTCTTTAAATTGTACTTTCGCTGTGCCTTAGGTTTCTTTCAGAACGACAGAGCTAACGGATTAAAGTGTTTAACAAAATTATTCCTCGTAAAATTTTACTATATGTACCCAAACAACATATTTCCCTCGGATATGAAATTAAACCCTTTTTTCGACTGATTCTAAAAACACTTAGGCAAAAAATTGCAAATTTAATATGGCCATTTTAAAAAATTTTGGCCTGAGAATGATAAAAGTTTTGGAGAATTTACTATATGAGTCTAGCGGTCTTTCATCCTAAGTTGAAATCATTCCACCCTCAAACAATAACCCTAAAATTTTGTCACAGTGTTAGTATTCCATTACACAAAAATGACTAAAAATGTGATTCTAAAAAGAAAAAAAGAAAAAAAAAGCTTAAAAATTACATTTTTAATTAAATTTAAGAATTTAATAAACATATTTGTGTTTTTGACTTCCTTCTCCGCCATAGGTTTATTGTCCTCCAGGCATAATAATAACACTCATTCATACCCTAAAGGAAAATATTTGATGATTCATGCAACAAACTATATCACGGAGTGTTTCAATTTTAATATACAATAAAAATCTATTGTTGTTCTATATTTCAACGAAGAATAATTTACTTTAGAGAGAGAGAGAGAAAATCAAACATATCAATAAATCGAACATATTGTAAGCATATTATTAAATGATCCAACATAATCGAACATCTTTTTGTAAACAAAGGGAATATATTTCAATAAAGTGTAGCATACTTCATCAGTTATTAAACGTTTCTCATCACAAGAGAGAGTAAGAGAGAATATAAAAGGAGAAATCTGCACAAATCCAATAATAGACAGCACATCGAACATTTTGATCCAATATGATCGAACATATTCTTGCAAACAAAGGTAGCAAACAGTTGTGGTTACATGTGAATGAGTACATATGAGGTGTAGTAAAAAAGTAATCCATTATTTTACCAATAGATGGCTTTAGTAATCTGTATCTCACGTTGTATAAATGCGATCGGGTTCGACTAGATGGCGTTAGAAAGATAGGATTTCATACTCAATAATTTTTTCAGGCAGTTTTGTGATTGCTTGACTCAGTATTGTTTGAGTACACGTCAAAGATGGACACCAGTAAAGAGAAATTACGCCATATTTTACACTTTTTCTTCGATAAAGGCGAAAACGCAAGCCTGATACTGCTTCGGTTTCGTCGATTACGTTTCGGTAATTTTGTTGTCAAAGATGTACCACGTTCTGGAAGACCAATTGTCGAAAATATCGATAAAATAATGGAAATCGTCGAGTGTGACCGTCATGTGAGTCTATTGCCCAGGAGCTAAACCATTTTGAACCATTTAAATAAGACTGGATACAAAAACAAGCTCGATGTATGGGTGCCACACGAGTTAACGCAAAAAAACCTAATGGACCGAATTTACATCTGCGAATCGTTGTTGAATCGCAACAAAATCGATGCATTTCTGGAGCGGATGGTTACTGGTGATAAAAAGTGGGCCACTTCCGTCAACGTCAAGCGAAAACGGTAGTGGTCGAATCGCGGTGAGCCGGCGCAAACGGTGGTGTTTGGTGGAATTGGCAGGGAATCATCTACTATGAGCTGCTCCCCTATTCTTAATTCGGACCTGTACTGTCAACAATTGGAAGCAATCGCCTAAAAGCGACCAGCCTTGGCCAATAGGAGAGGAATTGTGTTCCATCAGGACAACGCCAGGCGACACACATCGATAGTGACTCGCCAGAAGCTCCGGTAACTTGGTTGGGAGGTTTTATGCAGCCACCTTATAGTCCGGAAGTGGCACCAAGTGATTCTTACCTGTTCCTGTCTATGGCGAATGATTTTGCTGATGAATAATTCGCCTCAAGAGAAGCTTGTAAAAATTGATTGTCCCAGTTTTTTGCCAATAGGGGCGAGAGTTTCTATGAGAGTAGCATTTTGATATTACCTTCAAAATGGCAACTAGTTATTGAATAAAACAGTGCATATTTGACCCAAATCGGATCATTCTAACTATGCTAAATAAAATCTTAAATTTAATGCAAAAATAATGGATTTCTTTTTACTAGATCTTATATTCTAAAGTTTCACATATATTTAGTATGTCTGTACTCATGTATTTATGTACATTGTATAGATTCATATGTTTATATGCAGATAATGTATCTATATAATATGACAGGAGAGAAAATTGTCGAGTGCGTGAGTATGTATCCGAGCTTCGTTAAAGAATACTTAAACAAAGTACTTTTGTTTTTATTTCAATTTTGACGCATAAGGATTTAATAAAACAAGTAAACATACACACATACACAAATATGCAAATACACACATACAAATATACATATCTGTACATACTACTTATTTATGTATGAGTTTGAAACATCCGTTCGTATAAGTAGGTATTATAAAATAAACATCAGTACAAACCTAAACGCCATTCTATCAATGTATACTTATAAAATACATATAAAATACATATACATATACATATGTGTATATGTATGTATGTTACTTATGCGGCTTATGTATAAATAAATGGCATGTGTATTTAAAGGATTAAAAAGAATTTATGCTAAAAGTGAAAGCAAAAAAAAGTAAATAAATAAAAGCACACTCATTTAAAAGACAAAAGGCATAAAAAATGAATATAGTAAAGGTGGGGAAAAATTGGCAGAAGAGCTATTACAAGACAAATAAAACCAAAAGAAGAAAAGTGGCAAAAACATTGCAGAATAAAAAGATAAATAAAAGGGAGCAAAACATAATAAACCACAAATAAATACAAAAATCCTTTTGGCATGTGTCAGGACAGACATTTACACATATGTATGTATGCACTGGTACCATACTAGAGCATATGCCCTTAGATTAGAAGCATAGGTACGTATGAATTTATCCTACTACGTTGAGCTAAGCTCATAAGAATAATATCAACAAAACATAGACATACTTAGTAGTAATAGTTGCCCGATAGAAATGTACAAAATGTAATATGTGTAGATTATATGTACATTGTATGTACTATTTGAATTTACACGCTTGCTATTGGCATTATGCCTAGTTGTCTACGAGTACTATAAAAATGTGATAAGCAAATATTATCATATATATGTTATGTAGATATTTCTCAATTTTCTATATTTTCTATATACACTTGTTTATACACATTTGAGCAATAAAATTATAAATAATCATATCGACTTAATAGAAGCAAAAACAATAAAATTCATTTATTTATCTAGTAAATACTGTGCTTTTACATATTGACGTACATATTTACGTACTTACATATACCTACACGTAAATAACAAAAAGAAAAGCAAACAAAATTATTTATCACATACCATTACGATGTCTGCATTTATTTTCCGATTATTTACCTACAGATTTTGAATACAGAAACTTTATAAAGTAAATTCAGCTTTATCGATATTGCGGTTTCTTTTTGAATTAGAGGATATTTTGACAGTGACAGTTATTTCTCGTTCAAAATTTCGACTGTTAGTCAGTATCATAACTCCATGTAAGCAAATGAATCGATTTATGCTTGAACAAGCATAATATAAAAAAAAAAATTGTTTTTTAATGGCTGATATGAAGTATGAATTTGGCCAAAAAATCGTATTTTCGACGCATTTTCATCTTGGCGGCTATGCTAACAATTAAAATTACCGAATCTGGAGTAATTGAGAAAATCATTAGCATCAGCAGAGAGTGCCAGTTTAGTGTAGATTTCGAAATAGTGGCATCATTGATCCATTCTTATTCAAAAATCCGACTGAAAAAGAAAGTTTCGATCAACGGTGAGCACTGCAGAGTCATAATTGATGACTTTTTGTGTGTTTGGAATTGAAAGTAAGGACCCAAGAGCGATAATTGTGTTATGAGACATCTTAGCGATGTCACTTGGTCAGCTTAGAGCTACAATTTGACGCCGTTAGACTGTTATTGTGGGATACCGTTAAAGATCGATGTTCTACGGACCATCTAGAACTGATTTAGGTCCTTAAAGGTGACTATCGCTTGTGTCTATGGTGAATATGGTGAATATGGCCTGAGTTTTTGCTGAGATAGAGCTAGAAATTGGCAAAAAGGTTATCAGACATCTTAGCGTTGTTAGTTGGCCGGCTCTGGGTTGTAATTTGATCCTATTCGATTGTTTTTGGAGGGCGTGGCGTTAAATATCAATGTTCTACGAACAATTTAACACTGATTCAGGTCTTTAAGGTGAATATCGCTTGAGCTTATGGTGAGATAGAGCTAGAAATTGACAAGAAGGTTATTAGACATCTTAGCAGTGTTAGTTGGTCGGCTTAGAGCTACACTTTGCTCCCGTTAGACTCTTTTTGGAGGATCCCGTTAAAGACCGATATTCTACGGACAATCTAGAACTGATTCAGGTGCTTAAGGTGACTATCGCTTGTGTCTATGGTGAGATAGAGTTAGAAATTGGCAAAAAGGTTATCAGACACCTTAGCGTTGTTAGTTGGTCAGCTCAGAGCTACAATTTGATCCTATTAGAGTGTTTTTGGAGGATGGCGTTAAAGATCGATGTTCTACAGACAATCAAAAACTGATTCAGGTCCTTAAGGTGAATATCGTCTGAGCTTTTGGGGCGATAGAGCTAGAACTGATTCAGATCCTTAAGGTAAATATCGCTTGAACATATGGTGCAATAGAGCTCTGTGGTTAGTGCGTTGCCCTTCTGATCTGTAGGTCGTGGGTTCAATCCCCAACTGAACGGTATCCACCTGCCGGCAAGAATTGGCAATTTTTCCGGCAGTAAAAATTTAACACGCACAATAGTATATTTGAAAAGAAGCTCGGTGGTATCACAATGGGCATTTCTGGCCTAAGTGTGTCCTCTCAGAGAGAGAGAGGGCAGCCACATAAACTAATCTTCCTAAGATTTTTTGGGTATATGCTGGAGAATAGATTTGAAATTATTAGTTATACATAAACCTGACGTCTAACAGCTTCAAGAAACCAATGAAAAACTCCTCTTCGCGTCTGAAAATTGGATATTGAATGAGAAAAATCGCTCAAAGTTCTGAGGCATTTAAAAACAAGGCTAAGCATTATGAGCAATATTTCTAATTTAAAAAAAGGAAAAAATTCCATTAATAAATAGTGAATCGTATCGGTTCGGAATATATAATGTTGTTCAACAATGTCAATCATTATAGTATACGAATAATTACATGTTAAAAACATGATTACAAGCATTATACTGTATCTCTATATTTGGGTGTATTCATCATGATAATTATTATTACATTTTGTGATTATCATAGCGCACATTATAGTAAATAAATTCTATAAAATCACACTTTTTGCCAAAGTAAATACAAAAAATACAAACATATATGTATAAATATTTGCCCTTTATACCCTATATTTGTATTCTACATTTATACATTTATACGACTTTAACATCTCATCTACAAATATTGAAGTAAGTATACACACACACTCACACATAATCGCACAAACATTTCATTATTTGTATCTACCCTCATTCATATAGATGTTCGTTTTATAAGTCGTAATAACATTTCACCACTTAAAATATATAGTAACTAAGTAAGTAAGTATTAATACGTACGTATGTATATAGCGTATAAAATGTTAATGTTACAAGGATATTTTACCACATCACATTCCATGCGTCTATCAAACCCCTACACACTTCGATGCTTGTACACAGTCATATACATTATATGACATCGTCAAATTGTACGTACACTGTATGTATGTATGTACATAGTAAAATTATATGCGGGCGTTGACATTATTCATCTGATTGTTGTTGTTGTTGTTGTTGTTGTTATTGTTGTTTTGTCATTTGTTACGCTTAAAGGCTGTTAATAAAAATAATAAAAAAAAAAATAATAATAATGTTGTTGTTGTTGTTGTTGTTGTTGGCGTTTTTGCTTCGCTGTTCATAAATTTTTCATCAAGTGGAAATTATGATTATTTTCACTCTCTTCTCTTGATTTTTCCTTCCAACATCGTCAGTGTTGTGACTATCGTTGTTACAGTAATTGTCGTTTTCGTCATCGTCGTCGTCGTCGTCGTCGTCGACATTGTTGTTGTTGCTGCTGTTGTTGTTGTTGTGAATTTAATTTTTGGTTCGTTAATTTATTCATTATTTTGATAATGTCATTATTAGGCAAAGTTTATTGTATGTACGTTACGTAGAGTGGTACTTACGTACGAACGAATGAACAACCATCGAGTGTGCTGTGGTTTAGTAAGAATCACCACCCTTGACTCTTTCTTTAAAATTCTACACACACACACACACAAACACACACAGTTAGGTATAAAAATTTGTATAATCATTTTTTTTTATTTTTGGGGGAGTTACTCTATGACTCTATGTACTCTAAGTATCTTCTACTTACTTTACGTATGTATGTACATCTTTCGTTGCCCTTTTATGTATAACAGTCTAAATAACATTCTTAATATGCTTGACAAGCAAAATAGAAACTTTTTTTTTTTTTTTTTGAGAGGAATTGAATAAATAAGCTACAAAGTATTTAGAATATGTATAAAATTGAAATGGGGAAGAAACTCTTCACGGAAGATAGCTGTGGGAAGCCTTAAATTTTATCGGCTGGATAGAGAGAAAAAGAGGCAAAATGTAAAAGTGTGAATTTTAATGATTATTATAAAATTTAATAAAATTCATATAAACTAGAGAATTTGATTTTATGAGTACTTTATTAAGCATAAGATCGTTTATTGAAATTTTCCTATTAAATGGTATTATATTTAGAAGCATTTTGTATCTACTATTTATACGCTTCTTAGTGGGATGCATCCATTTCAATAAATATTTGTAAATTATGACAGAAATTTTTAATGTAAAATGACATTTAAAATCATGTATGTGAGAAAATATGCAAGAAATGACATTCTAGTTAGTTGGATACGATGGATAATTGGATGGTGGCAGCTGATTGATGGCAAGTGAAAATCGTGAACTCTAACAATGTGAACAATTATTTGAACAAGCGGCTTATAAGTTAGCAGAAAATATGAATAAGCTGATATAAACTTACTACAAGTCTTCGTAAACCGTTGCATACGAAAAATTATAAAAATATACTGGGCAAATACTATATAAAACGCTGTCTTATGGGCCAGAACCAAGCAAAAATCAGTTCAATTGAAGATCCGAAAAATAAAATGGAGCAGGATCAGCCACAGGAACCCCCATGGAAGTCAAAGACAAGGAAGACCAGCGAACACCTGGAGATGACTATTAGAGTTGGAAACCCGTGCCATGCGCCTTAGCTGGAATGAAGTGAAGAGACTGGCACAAAATAGACCGGAATGGAAGAAATTCATTGTGGCCCTATGTTCAAAGCCTGGAACCCTAGGAATATGGATGCATGGATGGATTATCAAAGTTAAACATAAACAAAAATTATAAATATGTGGCACTTAAAGTAAATTTTCTTTGGCCGAGCTTCTCTTCCATTACTGATGTGCATGTTAAATTTTCAACAATATTAGAAGAGACCTATTTATTTTAGCCGGTTTCGAATGGCAGAATTCTTGTGACATCACTTTTTCTGAGCTTCGTCACGGAGTTCATTTAGAAGTTTTTTTTCATGGCAAGTTGTTACTGTCGGAAGAATTGCCAATTATTTGCCGACAGGTGGGAACCGTTCGAGAGAAAAATCTTTTCGATATTAAATTTGTTAGGCTTTAGCCAGGGATTGAACCCGGGACCTATAGATCAGAAGACCAACACACTAACCATTGATCTAAGGCACTCACATCAAAAATTCCATTAAAGAAAGAATAAATAATTCTAATCAATATTTGTATAAAATTCGTCCTAAAACCATTCCGAATAAACTTTACGGAACTTCTCTCTTTAAGTTTCAATTTGCATCGTAGTAAAAAGAAATCCATAATTTTTGCATAAAATTGAAGCCAATGATTTAGGTTAAAACCTATGAACCGTGTGATAATTTATGCATCTCACATAGAAAGCTCATGCCTAACGTGGCAAAAAACTGGGACAGGCTTTTCTTGCGGAGAATTTTTCACCAACAAAATTATTCGCCATAGACAGGAACATATGCATACATAATTACTTGGTGCCAAGTCTAGACTATAAGGTGGATGCTAAAGAATATTTCAATCAAGCTCCCAAAACGTTTGCCGAGTCACTATCGATGTGTATGAGCTAGCGTTTTTCAGGTAGAACAAATTAGCAATTGTTTTAATGACAACAAATGATTCCCTGCCAATTCCACCAAACGCAACAAAACCTTTCTGATCTTCGACATTCCCGGCCACCAGTCCGGAGCCGAATGGGGCTGAAACTCTGGTAGTAGCTTCGGATACGAGGTCTTACCAAAAGACTTTAAATTTAGTACCACCGGTGATCAGGTTGGAATCACTTCAACCTGATCGTTGGCGACGGCCCTTCGGAGAGGTTTTCGTGGCGGTTGTGGTATCCCAAAGAATACGCTGGTAGAGTATTCCACGTCAAAGGCGTGTGGTACTCGATGTGGAGTTGCATTGCAATCAGGGTGCCTCCCATTTAGATCAGAAGAGGTTTTAGTTAGGCCTCGATTCGCACCAAGGAGGCACCATTTGGTACCGTAGGAATCTGGAGCTTGGTTTCTGATTTTCCAATCTTACGCGGCTCTTATCAACGCTTCAATTTGATACATATGCTTTATGCGTCGTGAGGTTAGACCATCAGGCAGATGCTCACGATAAACACTGCTCAAATGTTGATCCGCGACATCAAAATGATCGGAATGGAATCGATGACACCAAACGATTGGCTGTTATAACGTCAGGACCATAAATACTATTCACAGTTTCAGTCGCCTGGCTTGTGTTTTAGCGTTTATTGAAGAAAAACTTTAAAATATGACTTAATTTCTCTTTGCTTTGACGTATGTTTGAACAAAACCGAGTCAAGCAATCACAAAACTATCTGAGAAGTCTTGTACGAAATCTTGTCTTTTTAACGCCATCTAGTGTAACACAATTGCACTTATTCAAATTAAGCAATCTATTGAGAAAAATAATGGATTTATTTTTACTACATCAGATCTTTGCGGACTTCGAATAACAGAAATGTTGCAGCATTGTTGTTTCGGCGCTTTGTCATAGATTTTTTTCAGAAATTTTTACATTACAAATTGCCATGTAAATTGCCAAAGGTCGACGTACTCACCACAGATGCAAGACGTTCCAATTTTAAAGCAAATCATATCTTTTTTGTAATTGATTGTGATGTAATTCTTTGAACTATTTCAATTTAAACATAGCAACACAAAGAAGCAAGGAAAGAAAATCCCCCCAAAAAAAACCAAATAAGAATCTTAAAGTACTTACAACAAAATAATAAGAATATATATATAGTTAATGAAAAGTTTTCAAAGAAAAATAAATATCTTTGAAATTTTACACCGCTCGATTGTAGGTATTATTGTACGGTTGCATAAAAAGATAAAAATAAAATGAAGATGGGGAAAAACACTAAAAAAAAAAATGTTACCTTAAAATTAAATACACCACTTACCATATATGTACCTAACAACAAACCAGAAAGTTTTTCTTCACCCAAAGACATCATAGAGCCAAAGAAGCACTTTTGGAATGCTCATCAAGAAGAAATACTGCTAGTGGTTGTGTTGCTAACATCATTATTGATATTAAAAACAACAAACTTTGAAAATGACAAAACAAAAAAAAAAACAAAAAAGAGGCGAAAAAAATGTCAAAAGGAATCAACCAAAATGAGAGACATACGATGTACGCACCCAGTATGACTATGTCTTGATATGAAACTATATAGTATATTTTGATGTCACAAATAAAATGTATATGTGCATGATTATGTGTAAAAAGGATCAACACGATGTTATATCATAAACAAACTGTATATATGTATATGTGTGTGTGTGTGTGTATGTACTATACAAATTACTTATGTACATACATACCTTTATATAACAACATCATGTTAAGTCAGTTGTTGGTGATACCATTACTTACTACCAACATCATCATTATCATCATCATCATCATCATTATACAACATTTCTTTTTGCAACTATTGCATATATATACATACATATACATATCCCTACATGCTATAACTTTCGACACTTTGCCACTAAGCCATCACCATCAGCAACATCGTCTTCATCAACATTGTAAATCCACTATTTCAACATCATCAACATCAGAAACAACAAAGTACCAAAAAAAGTACCAAAAAGGGCACAAAATAACAAACAAGACATGGAAAACTTAAATGCATTTCACTTGCTTTTTACAGCAAAAATACACACACACAAACTGTCATTACACACTACTACTAGTAACAGTACTATGTGGCCATCAAGAGACTAAAACACTTGCCATTACTATGTTTGGTATAAAATAGTATGTACATTTTATGAACAAATCTGCACTCTCAAAGGATATTGAAACAAAAAAAAAAAAAAAAAAAAAAAAGTTATATAAATAGCGAAAAACATCAGCACACTGTCAATGCTGGCACAAAGAAAGTGCAAAGTTTCCGTTTTCGTTTTTGCCAAACTTACTTGCATACAGAATCATATAGTTTTACTTCATCTCTATATATATACATACACACACACACACACACACACACACATACAAGGTGCGACAATTATGTATTAAGACTCGAACCATATCTCAGCAACCAAGCGCGCCATCTATGTGTGAGCACATGCGTTTTGAAGCATCAACCTTTCTCTAATAACTGTCAAAATTTCATGGCATTTGGTTGACATTTAATGTCTATTGACATTCATTTTACAAAACACGTGCTCGCTTGATGTTGAAATTTTAACATGGAGCAAAGAGCGGTCATTAAATTCCATGCAAAAATTGGTAAAAGTGCATCAGAAACATTCGGAATGATGCAGCAAGCGTATGGAGATGCTTGTTTATCAAGATCAAATGTTTTTATATGACATAAACGGTTTGTGGATGGCAGAGAGTCGCTGGAAGATGAAATAAAAGAAGGAAGGCCAATTTCAGTGCGGACGCCGGAAACGATCCAGAAAGTTTGTGATTTTATTACAGAAGACCTCAATGCTTCAGTGAAAATGATGAAAGAGGCCTTAAACATCAACAGAGAAACTATCCGACTCAATTCTTCACGAGGATTTGGGCAAAACAAAGGTCCGCACGAGATTTGTTCCACACACATTGACCGAGGACCAAAAATTACTGAGAGTCAGTCATTCTAGAGACATGATTGCAGCAGTAGAAAATGATCTAAACTTCCTGAAAACAATTGTTACGGGTGATGAAGCATCGTTTTTCCAATACGATCCAGAAACCAAGCGTCATAGTGCAGAATGGAAATCAAAAAACTCACCACAAGCCAAAACAAAACGAAAAGTTCCATCAAAAATGAAAACAATGCTCATTACATTCTTCGATAGCAAAGGAATTATCCACAAAGAATTTGTTCAAATTGATCAAACAGTTAGTTCCGCATGTTACCTCGAAATTTTGAAACGTTTGATGTCCAGAATCCGTCGTGTTCGACCAGAATACCTCCATCCAAAAACTTGGTCTCTGTTGCACACGATAATGCACCGAGTTACACAGCACTCATTGTTCGTCAATTTTTGACTTGGAATCAGGTCTGTGCGTTGAATCACCAGCCGTATTCATCTGATTTGGCAACGTGCGACTTCTTTTTGTTCCCAAAACTGAAATTGAAGTTGAAAGGATGCTTTTTCGATAAAATTCAGACCATACGACGAGCTTCGACGAGGGCACTGGAGGCAATTTCGAAAAATTAGCTGGAACACGCGTTTGAATCACTATTAAATCGATGTAAGAAGTGTATTGAATTAGGAAGAGAATATTTCGTATAAATATACCGAAAAATTAGCAGATATCATGTTTTAATTGTGTTTACTAGAGGCAGTCTTAATACATAATTGTCGCACCTTATATGTATGCTTCTATGTGTATGGTACATTTCCCAATGAAAAGTTTACACAGTGTGGTGCTCTTTGCAAGCGCCACACAACGCCAAAGTACGTAGATATATTCGTTTGTGCATATTCATATGAAGGATGAAGGAGTGTGTGGTGCTTCAAGTAAATATGTATATTTCAAAAAAAGATGGTTAACAAAATAACGAAAAGTTATTTCAACGTCAAAAAGGAGCAAAAATAAGATGAGTAAAAATTGCATGAAAAGATTGTGGGGTAAAAAAAAAAAAATCAAATAATAAGAAAAATGAATTGCATTCCCATCAACCCACCGCTTATATGTAGTTCAAGTACAAAAATTATGTGTGTGTGTGTGTTTATGAGAGAGAAATCATGTGCCGCGTGTTTGTAGAAAGAAAAGTAGTTGGGAAATTGAATTGAATTAAAGTGTACTTAAATATGTTGCCAAAGTAAGTATACAACAACATGTCACATACACACACACACACAATCAACAATCATCTAATACAGCTACAGTTGTAGCTAACAGAGCGTACCACATGTCAACTCATATTCGAGTTGGGGGGGGAGGATGCAAACCCAATTGAAGAAGTATCTAGAAAGAAAGAAAGAAAGAAAGTGAGTGAGTAGCTAAGTGAACTCGAGGGAAAAAGTTTTGACATTTTAGTTTTCTACTTTTCATATAAATTTCTTGTATTTTTTATCTCCCTCTCTCTCTCTGTCTTTTGCACTTCTTTATTTCCGTTTGAGTTTTTGCCTTTTTGCTCGATGCTGTTTTTCGTCTCTTATTTAACGGGGGGGGGGGGAACAAATTTTGTGTAATTGCTTAGCAATTATGAACCCAAATAGAAAAGCATAATGTACACGCAATGATGTTGTCGCCAAACAACGACACCAAAACGATAACTGAAATTGTGTATGAGGGGGAACACAAAAAAAAATGTTTGGGTTGAATTTTTTAATTAAATCTTAATGAGATGTTGTTTTATGTTACCTTTTCTTTTTATATCTACACAGATGCATACACAACCTTAGCAATATGTATGGTAAATATTATTTTGTAGGGAAAAAAATTTAATTTCTAATTTTTTAATTCAATTATGTCAAAAAATATTCGAGCAATTTGCATTTTTCAATGAAACTCTTCATAAACACTGTGTTGGCAATCAAATAGGTATCGCTATTCAAGTAGAGAAGTAGAACAGTAATTTGTGCTGTCAAATTTAGTTACGTTAATATAAGGGTTGATCAGAAGAAATGCAAAATTTGAGAGAGATGGAGATCTTAGAGACGTTCATATTTTTTGGCCTTTTTAATACATGGGTGGAAAATTTGTTTCAAAATTAAAAATTTCCTCTCCTTTGGCTTCGCAAAGAGCTTTATGACAAAGCTTAGAGAATAATGATGTCACTTGATGTTGTTCTATGTCTTACAGATGAGGCTCTAGGTTCTTTCTCTAAAGTCATTCAAATAGAATACGCATTATCATATTTAAGTGAAGTCATTGCAATTTAAAGGAATAGGGGTGCACAATAGACCTAAGGTCGCAGTGCAATACCACCCTGTAATAATAATAATAAAATAAAACTTGAATAAACGAAAGTTGAAGAGGATTTTATTATAAATCAAATATTTATTGATATTTACATATTGATTGAGCATTCTTACAACGCCATAGCAAGTATTTAAAATTGACTATCTTAGGGATTTATTAAAATGCTTGCTTTACAAAATTTAATTATTATTTTACCATTTCAAATCATAATCATGAGTAACAGTCTTCTACAAAACAACAACAAAAACCCTAACATCAGATGAGCTGTCAATTGCTTTAATTTCCATTATACAGAGATGTTACTTATAGACATCATCTTCTTTAAACGTTGAATATGTTATAATTAAGAATTAAGAAGAAAAAGAAAAGGAGACAAAATGATTTCATTATTTTTTGAAATATTTTATCAATTAAATAATCAGAATTGGTTTTATTTAAAATTTAAAAAAAAATATAAAATGAAATATCAAATCAACTCTGTTTGCAAAGATAGCAAAAAGTTGTCGAATAAGACAGGGATGATATTATAATATATTTCAAGCACTAAATTCATTCGGTAAGGTAGTAGTATTAATATTTTTCTATTTTCCTTTTTTTTTAATCCCTTTTTTTATACCTTTTCTCCCACCATCATCAGGCAATCAATTTAAAATCATCTGAATAGAAAAACAAACAAACAATAAATATGCTTAATTAATGATAATCATAATTTGACTCATATTTTTTTTCAAACCAAAGTTGAATGTTGAATTTCCGGAAAATTCAAAACTTTCATTTCTCTCTACGAACACGCAAACAACAAACATACAAGCATACCTTCGTTTAAGTGAAAATGGTAATGTCAGCAGCAACGTGAATACTAAAAAATGAAACGAATCTATGTGGCATATTTACATTATACCCTCATGAGAAACACTTTACCACATTCGCAATACTCTAATATTAGTATATGGAATACAAGTAAAATGGTAAAATAAAAATGGCAATTTAGCTTTTATTTTATTTTTTTATTTATTTTTTTTTTTTTGTTCGTTTTATTTTGGCAATAAAAATCTATAATAAAAACCAAAGTAGCAGAAAAAGTTGAAGGAAAATTTGTTCAAAAAAAAAAAGCTCAACAACAATAATAAGGAGGTAATTTCCCCCCTCCCTATCCATACAATTTTGAACAACAATGAAGATATGGCATAAATAAGCATGGCAAAGCAAAGGATATATGTAGATATTCGCGTACTCGTACAACAAAAGGAAGCTACAAAAGTTCAACAAAATCGCCCAGAATATTATAAACGATAGCTGAAGAGATTGAAGTATTAAAATTGCGGCAAAACACCATACTATGTATGGTATATGCTCATAGTCAATGAGCATGATGATGATGTTGGTGGTGGTGGTGATGATGTGACGGCTTTTTGTTTACCACTTCGACACACTTCGACTTTTGTTTTTCTGTGTGTGCGCGCCCCCATTTTAATGCGAACGAGGGTGATTTTATTCTGCTAAGTATGTATTTTTTTTTTTTTTTTTTGGTGAATGGGCATATGCGACATGACAATGAGAGTATGACATATATATATTGGTAGGAGGTAGATGTGTCGAATGAATGGCAAGTAATAACAATAATAACAAGAACAAGAAGTAAAAGTAGTAGTGAAAGAAGAGCATGTAAGTACCAGTATATTATGAGTATATATACAAAAATGTCACCGAAAGGTCAATGAGCAGAGTTGCAATGCTAAACAAAGAGAACTGCCAACATAGTATAATAAAATTTTATATACGATATTCGAACGAGAAGAGAGAGGGAGAGAGAGAGAGAAAGAGAGATAGAGAGACAAAAACAATGTGTACCGAGTCGAATTGAATCGATGGGTGATTCAGTGGAATACTTACGTACACTCTCAACAGTATAAGATAAATGTACTTAAGTTATGAGGTGACAAGCCAAAGTATTGAAATGCGTGTTTAAGTTACACATTTATGTTATTATTTTATGACATTATGGATATGGTATGGTTTAAATAAAATGTTTAAACCAATCATAATATTATTGTAGCGTGTATATTCTTGTTCTGACATTCTCTGTGCGGTGTATGCTAAGGGTGGTCGGTGGCAGTGAAATAGCCTTGTCATATATGTATGCATGTCCATATAGGACTAGTAGACATAGTACAACATAATAGTATTATACACGTGAATATGTGTATTTGTAGTTGCGTGCCATTTTTATTTTTTTACCCTCCTTCACCTTCCTTTTCATTTCAACAAATACGCACTTGTAATGTGTCAGAGGAAATTAGTGTGGTCATATTATGAACGGAAATTTAACGGTACATTCTTAATTTTCTTTCAAAATATGTAATATACATAAACGTCAGAGCAATCAATCGGATTTTTTCGTTATTTATTTTCTTTCTTACAACTAACTACATAACTTAATGGACGAATGTGCGAAATTTATTTGGGTAGTATTTTCAATTTTACTTTATTTTTTATTTAGGCATTTAGTGCAATGTAATTTTGAAATCATTTTTCATTAAAAAAAAAAGAAAAAAAAAAGAATATTATAAATTGGACAGATAGCATATTAACATGAGTTTGAGCAAAATTTTATTTATGACTCTGTGCTTGCATGACGTAGGCATGAAACTTGTGTCATTGATTTATTACATTTGTATGTATACACGATGTGAATAGGTAGGTAGGTATTTCCATATTAATTTATTACCACATGAAAATGGAAAATATATACTACAAGTAGCAAAATAAAAGTTACTTAAAGGAAAATCCAAGTCCAATATGATGTAGAGTGAATAATTGAAATTTGTGCAATATATTTGATGATAATTCAAAAAAATTTTCAAAATGAATTTTAAATAATGATAATAAATTTCATCCAAAATATATTATTAAAATAAAGAGAGCAAAGGGGTAATTAAGCAAAATGGAATTTTTTTCATTACATTTCAGTTTTTATATTTTTTTTTTAATTTTGTATTGTTAAATACTCAAAACACTTGCATACTTGGATATAATATATAAAAAGTGGGTTGACCAGGTGCATCATTTGCATAGTAAACGAAATTTAATATATTTATTATTGTAGCTGACCTTTGATCTATATTTTATGGGACCACCAAAGCACCAAATGTTGTTTTAGGCGTATGGGGCCACATTAAATTGTGGTTATGGATTAAAAAAATTTGTTTTTTTTAAGTTTAGCATAATTTCGTGTCTTTGTATAGGGGCTATATTAAGCATTAGGCGTGGTATGCTGATTTTTCTCTATTTCATTATAAATGGCAAAATGCTAAATATGGTTGCCTTAACCTAAAACTATATAAATTAAGGCAAATTCAGAGCATTTGTATGGCGTTAGTGAGCATATTGAGCTATTATCGACTGTGCATCCTTTTTTTATGAGTTCGACACCTGTTTACATCAATTAGTAAAAATCATCAGTGATTTCATACAACAACATACATTTTTCCTGGTATAATCATGTCTAGTTTCGTGACAGAAAAAGAGCATATGCAGGAAGCTCTACTTTGCTCGAATGCTTGTGGAGACAGTGCGCTATCGGCAACCACTTGCAGAAACTGGTTTCGTCGGTTCAAAGGAGGCCATTTTGACTTGAGTGACAAAAAGCGTGAAAATAGACCCAGAAAAGTTGAGGACCATGATTTGCAGGCTCTTTTGGATGAGGACGACACCCAATCGCAAAAAATACTTGCCGAACAGTTAGGTGTTACTCAACAAGCCATTTCCATACGTTTACGAGCCATAAGGAAGGTTCAAAAATTTGGAAAATGGGTACCCCATGAATTGAACGATAGGCAGATGGAGCGACGCCAAAACACATGCGAAATCTTGCTTGTTAGATAAAACAGAAAGTCGTTCCTGCATCTTGTGGTGACTTGCGATGAAAAGCAGATATACTTTGAGAATCCTAAACGAAAAAAATCGTCGGTCGATCCCGGCCAACCAGCAACTTCTTCTCCAAGACCAAATCGCTTTGGACGCAAGACGATGCTATGCGTTTGGTGGGATCAGCAGAGTGTCATCTACTACGAGCTGTTGAAACCTGGTGAAACTGTCAATGCTGACCGCTACCATCAACAACTAGTGAAATTGCGCCGTGCTTTGGGTGAAAAAAGGCCTGGTTATGAATAAAGACATGAGAAGCTGATTTTTCTCCCTGACAACGCCCCATCGCACACGTCAAAACTACTTGGGGACACTCAATAGGGAGGTGCTACCTCATAACGCTTATTCACCAGATGTGGCCCTTTCCGACTATCACCTGTTTTCGTCGATGGGTCACGCGCTCGTCGAACAGCACTTCGATTCGTATGAAGAATTCGGAAAATGGCTTGACGAGCGGTTTGCCTCGAAAAATGAGGAATTCTTTTGGCATGGTATACACTAATTGCCGGTGAGATGGGAAAAATGTAAAGCTAGTGAGGGCAAATACTTTGAATAAATGAATTTTTGGCTTTCTATGAAAAAACAAGTGTTTGTTTTTACCGAAAAACGACGGATTTAAGCATGTACACCTGGTATATAAAATAGTGGGCATCGATAACCTATGTATATCTTGCAAAATTATTTCTCCCTTCGAATGTAAGTGGCATGTTGATATCATGCCCGAATATCTTCGATTATGATATTAATGTACGTGTCAAATATGCTTGTTTGAGGCAAAAGAGTGCCAAAGTTACAGCAGTTCAAATTTAAAAGAAATTTAGACACTTTGTATGTGAGCTACTCGCAACGGTAGGCGTGACTCGGCTATTTCTTGCAAAATTGTTAGACAGTATAACGCGAAGCTTCATGTCAAATATTCATGTCGTTCTCGATAGCATATAAAATAAGTTATAGCAAATATTTAAAAAATTCCGACATTAGTTTCTTCTATTGTTCCATCTGGGCATGATAATTGACCGATCACACCCATTATCAATGCCGTCTACATTCTTTCGTTCAAATAGCTCGACATTTGTGCAAGTTATTTTGTATAATATAATATAAAAATGCATAAATTATAAAAATAAATATTATTATATCACATCGAGTTCAAAGAGATTTGTTAAATTAATATTAAAACAACAATAAAATGCAAAATATGCATTTTGCAGACAAAAAATACCTGACTGATGAATAGTAAAAATTCAAATAAATCACAAAACATAATAAATAAATGTACAGAAATTTTTAGTGAATAATGTCAACACAAACAAAAAAAAAAGAACTAATAAATATATAAATATGTATGATATATATGTATGTATATATAATTTTTATTTTGAAATATATGCGTCACACTCAAAAGAGATTTTAGCAAATTTATTATGTGCAATGCAATATGCTTTGATACGTTTAATTTTATTTTCATATTTTATTGTTGGTTGGCTACTGGTGCTAATGTTGTTGTTGTTGTTGTTGTTGTTGCAAAAATAAAATAAACAATAAAAATAAAACAAATCACGACACTAAATCACACAATGTCACCGCAATGTGCAAATGGCAGCTAAATCATGTGCGGCAGAATGCGCGCATACATTCGAAACATTACCGTATCTCCCAGTATGTTCAACAAACAGACCGAGTGGACGAACGGTCGGACGTACATACTGCAAACGAATACTTGATGTGTTTTCTCGTGTGGTAGTATTTTTATTTATTTTTCTTTTTCTTCTTCTATTGCCATTTCTATTTTTTTTTCTTTATTTTCAATTTAAATTTATTTTTATTATTTTGGCAACAATTTAACTGAGGCAATAAAATATAAAATACGATATTAAGAGTATGTGACTATAACAAGTGTGAGTAACTGAACGAGAGAGAGAGAGAGAGAGGAGAGAGAACGAGTGGTATATGCAAAAAGTATTGCCAACTGGCAGTAAAAATTGTTGAAGAAAAAAAAAAAACAACTAAAATGGAACGAATGAAAGCAATAAAAATAAAAAATAAAAAAATTAACCAAATGCTCTTACAAATATTTGCAAATTCAAATAAAAATATTTGAAAAAAAAAAAAACAATTTCAACAATTTGTATGATGAGTCTTATATTATTTAGCTAGAGCAGCCATGTACCAGCAGCAACAGTGGTAATAACCGTAGTGACATATTTTATTTTTTATTAATTGCGAGTTTCTCATTTCGTGTTTTTTTTTTTTTTTTTTTTGGCTTTCTTTGGAAAATTTAATACAAAATTTACTAGACAAATAACACTTTAATGTTATTTATATATTTTACTACAAGACAAGTTCATATATATACGATATGTTCATATATACGATATATGTATTTCATAAACTGTCATATTTAGCGCATGAGTTTTTCCATTATATTTTTTTTTTATCACAAGACATTTCAACAAAAATGTCAACATTTATTTAAATAATAAAGAAAATAAATGTTCATGTATGCAATATGTTGTTTATTTGAAAAATATTTTAGCAAATCCATAATTTGACATTTCCATTTGTTTATACAGATTTTGACAAATTAGTGCATACATATTATATATTTTGTCACACGTGGCATAAAAAACTAAGCAACAAAATAATAATAAAAAAAAAACAAAAAAGATGCTAAACAAATAAATAATGAAAAAAAAAGAAAAAATAGAAAAGTACAAATAAAAATAGCAATTTAGCAAATACTAAAAAATTTATAATAAAAAGAACAGTTTCCGTTTTGTAAAAAGAACAAAAGCAAAAATAGAACAAATAAATTAAATTTAAATTAATATATTAGGTGATATAAAAAAAGTATAATATTTTACTTTTTTTTGTTTTTGTCACAAGATGGTGCTAATGGCTATACATCTGGTAACACTAATTCAATTGTGTCAAACGAATGCTCATTTGAAAGATGACATTTTAGGCTGCAGTTTTTTATGTTTTTCAATTCGTCATTCGCATAATATAAATTTTGGTTTGAAAATGTGTAATATTTCAGAATAAATACGCTATGAATGCGTTTTTGATGTAAAAAAAAAGGCAAAACCGATGCAAATCCGTGCAGACAAATTCTGTTATACGAAGATAATACTTGAACGGAACGTACATATATACAATGTTGATTCACTCAATATCTTTCTGAAAAGTTCGGGATCAAAGATGCACCTTACTCTGGTTGGCAAGTCACTGAAAAAGGCGATGAAATTTTGCAACTGTTTGAGCTAGACCGGCAGCAATCACATGATAGTGTGAAAGCATTTAAAAAATATTGGCTACCCAAGAAGCTCGTTGTTTGAGTGCCACATGAATTAATGAAAAAAAAAAAATTATTAAACGAATCAAATTAATTAAAGCGTTATTGAGACGCAATGAAATCGTACCACGTCACCATGGGCGCCGAAAAATGGATTGAATGTGAGAATGTAAGCAATAAAAAATTATAGTGTGAGTGAGGGCTACCTTCGCTTGCCAAAGGCTGTATGGTAAAACATGGAGACTACGACCTAAAATGATGGCGTGGTCTTACAAAACTGTAATAGTACCAATGATCACTTATGCCATGGTGGCACAAGGTAAATCAAATTAGGACTCAGACGATCCTTAACAGAATTCATCGAATAGCCTGTTTGAGCGTAACGGGAGCGATGAGAACTTGCCCACAGCAGCCACAGCAGTGCAGCCATAAGGCTTTCGAACCCTATTCACCTGAAATAACGTAACCTAAAAGGGCACATTAAGATTCTAGACGTAGTCTGGAATTCACCGGGCCTTCACGGTCTTTGACAGGATGGATAAAAAACTTATATTCTCCAAACTATTTGAAGTGATCATTTACGATCGCTCAGCGTAGAGAAACAACGAAATATTTCTAAAACAGGGCTTACAGTTATGATACACTGATGGGTTCAAAATGGAAGTTTATAGTGCTGGAGCGGGAATTGTAGGGCCAAATTTCCGGAAGGCCATTGCAATGGGAGAAGTAGCTTCAAATTTTTCAAGCGGAGGTTCACGCCTTAGAGCTATCTGTTAGAGAATGTCTACGTAGGGGTACACGAGAAACCAATATATGCATTCTTTCAGACAGTCAGGCAGCTTTAAAATCAATAATGAATTTCTCGTTCCAATCTACATAAGTTGGTCTGGGAATGCTTCGAACTTCTTAATACCTTAGCAAAGAGGAACTCTGTGACTCTAATTTGGGTACCGAGACACGAGGGGCATGCAGGATATGAAATGGCAGATTTACTGGCCAAAAGGGGCGCAGACACTCCTTTTATAGGTCCAGAACTCTTCTGGGTATAAAGTAGCTTCATGAATAACTTAATATGTGAAGAGGAAGAAAGTAGTCTAACTGATTACTGGAGACCCCAAACAGGCATGCGACAGTCGAAAAGATTCATTGACCCTGAACACATTAAGGTGATCTATTTAATGATCAAAATATTATTTTAATACTGTGGAAGTGATTACGAGCGATTTTTCTTTCGGTATTATTAAACAACTTTGAATATTGCTTTTGCTGTCTAATTTTTCAGTCTCAAAAACTTTATAAATAGTTTCAAAATATAACAAAGTAGCTTGCATTCTCCACTCGAGCAGTTGAACATAACCCCGGAATTGGCTTTATTGGTGTACATGAATAGATAAATGTAGGTTTTCATTTCTTTATTTATTTGTTTCATTAAAATTCACCTCTCTCTGTCTCATACACCTTGACTCATAGCTATAACTATATTTTATGCGTTCACGTACGCATTGAAATGTGCCAGAAATGTCATAAAAATTTTCGTCTGCACAGTTTGTTTGTTTCTTGTCACTATTTTTATGGCTTTTGGTTATACTCTTCTCGCGAATTTTTGTATTTTTGTATTTTTTGTAGATATTTCATATGCGTGATGATGACACATTGTGACTATTTTTTGTTGTTAAGTATTTTTTTGTTTGTTTCTGTACTGTAGTTATATATGTAGATATTGTTACTTTCTATGAATTATATCTCTCATGTACGATTTTATATTGTATTCAAATTTCATTGCAAATTTTATGGGACGTATACTTGAGTGTTGAAAATATTTTTGTTTATTTTATTTTTTACGTTTATGAGCTACGAATATACTGCTACATATACTATGATGATATGATAAAAATTTTATTAAATTTTCGTTGCTTATAACAGAATTTATTCGATTTTTTTTTTTAATTTACTGCAATGAGTAAGATTATGTATACTATGAATATTTTCAAAATAAATTTAATATTAAAAATTTGCAAAGTTTAGTCGAATCAAAAATTTTCAAAATATCATCTTTGCTTACACCATAATCACAATATTTCGCTTCCACATTATATGAAAAATGTGAGAAATGGACTTTGCTCAATTTAGGTCGCGCGCGATAAAAAACAAACAAATCAAAAAAAAAAAAAAAAAAAAAACAAACAAAATACTAAGCATTTAATTCATTTGACAACAAAATCTACAACAACAACAATTCACATGTCAAAACGACTCAGACTCCCAATTATAAAGATTACGTATGCAGAACAAATGATTTAATTATATTGTATTTATTTGCATATTTGCCATATGAGAATATTAATTAAAGTCGCTCTAAAAATAGCAATTATATGTATAATAAATACATAAATATCTCGTAAGCATGAATACTAGATTGTACATGTCAAAATGTTAACTGCCTCCGAGGTATAAAATATATACTATATACACATATAAATATGAATGTGTGTACTTTACCATATAATTTTGGGATAGCTTGCATCTAAATGGAGTACAGGTTTTCCAAATATTTACAAATAAATAATAATTAAATAAATTAAATAAATAATAATAATTTGATTACGTAAAATTGAATTTAATTCGAATTCGAATCGAAATTTAAGTTTCACAGAATGTTTTAAAAATTTAATTCATAAAATTCATAAATTTTATCATATTTTAAGTTAATATAATTTTTGTGTTATGGCTCCTGAGTAAACATACATATCTAAATCATACCCATAAATAAGACGAAAGTAATAAAAAATACATTTAATATAAATATAATAATATTGCTTAATAAATTTTATTTTTTAATTTCACACTTCCTTCCGCAGAATATTGATTATTCAAAATAATATTGTTGTTTTTTATTATTTTTTTGTTTTAATTCAAATTATGAATAAAAATGAAATTATTATGAATAAAAAAACACATGATAACCGCTCCTATAGAGAATCGAAAGTTTAAACCTAACACATAATAATACAAATATGTTTATATGCATTTTGTATACATGTGTATAGCAACATAAGTGTATATACATTCATCCCATTGGCATGTACAATATTTGAAAACACCAGACGCATACAAACCATTACGCAAATAAATTTTAATTAATATAAATACAGAGCGAATAAACAAAATTATGTAAATAAACGAATATACGTAAATTTAATCAAATGGATAAATTCATATATATTATACGTATAAAGTAATCATGGTACAAGTACCAGATATATATATAAAGCACAAAACGTTTATATTTAAATGAGTGATAAATAATATCACGTCAAACGAAATTATTAGTGTGGATAATTATGACTAAAATTTTAAATATTTTATTGCAATTTCATCGTTTTATAAATGAACCCTAAGTGAACAGGTCAGTCTGTCGATATTCGCAATTTTTCATGAGCTTGCGAAAAAAGGTGTATTCCTGAAAAGTAACTCAAAAGCTGTCTGAGATGTTTTTGAGATTTTTTTTTTCATATTTAAAGAAACCCCCTTAACATTTTATAATTGAAAAATTTAACTTTTATGATTTTTAAGTATTTTCAGCCTATGCGCTGCGTTGTAAAATACATTAGGTGCGTTCCACAGTAAACAGGACTTAAAACAAAAAAGAAGACAAAATAAAAATTTTTGTAAAATGAGTTTATCTTATACAGTGGGTACCGTAGCTCAGTGGTTAGTGCGTTGGCATTCTGATTTGTAGGTCGTGGGTTTAATCCCCGGCTGAAGCATAACAAAAATTTAATATCGAAAAGATTTTTCTTTCGAACGGTACCCACCTGCGGGCAAGAATTGGCATCTTTCCGGCAGTAACAATTTTCCAAAAATGATTCTTAAAAGAGCTCTGTGACAAAGCTAAGTTAAAGTGATGTCACAAGGGTTCTGCCGTTCGGAACCGTCTAATATAAGTAGGTCCCTTCTAATGCTGTCCAAATTTAACACGCACCACAGTATTGGAAGAGAAGCTCGGTGGTATCACAATGGGCCTTTCTGGCCTAAGTGTGTCCTCTCAGAGAGAGGGCAGCCCCATGACCTTACCTAACGTATTTTATACAAAATAGTCTCCACCAGCTTCAATAGAAAGTTTTGTACGATTAAGAAGCATTTCGAATGAGTGTTTGAGGCCGTCTGTAGACATACCCTTCGGTTTGATGGTACAAAGTGGTTTTTTTAGGAGCTTTCGGATTTGATTTAAAAACAAAAAAACACATAAAATTTAGAGAAATGTATGAAATCTTTATCTCAAATGATTCATACGCTGGGTCCAATTTTGGCATAGTCTCTCCAACATATCGATAATTCACGGTCATCAACAACACTGGCGGCTACAGCTGCGATATTTTCCTCTGTCCGCACTTTACGTATGCGTGTTGGTGGTTTAATGTCCAATAATGTAGTAAATTTGATGCGAAATTTAGTCACAAGATTCCGAATAGCCGTCTCAGAAGATCGCCCAAACTGACCATAAAATGGAAAAACGGCTCTTTCTTAACCGAGCATGAGTTTTGATAATAAAATTCAATAATCTACAAGTGTTGTTCGATTGTAAGTTAATTCATGGTTAAATTAGAGATCAAACTGAACATGTTTGACAGTAACATGTTACACGAAAACAGCTGAGCTGCCAAAAACAGGGTTGCCAAAAAAGAAAGTCTTTTTTTCTTTCATGGGCAAATGTATTTTACTAAACAAATGGAAGTCGCATTGCGCAAAATCTGACGAATATGGAGAATATGGTTGAGGGGCAAAATGCGTTTTTTTTTTTTTTGTCAAAAATTCAAATCACAAATGTTTATCGATCTGCGATCGGCGCATTATCGTGCAACAGATGCCACATGGTATCTGAAGAAAATAGTTGATTTTTCTTCAAGGATATGCAAGAATAAATTTAAAAATTTATTTTCTGTCAATTTTTTTCCTCAGAAAAACTTTAAAGTATGATTTCTGCTCAACTACCACTAATTTTCTCTTTCATTTGATACCCATATCATTATATTTGCGTGAAGTATAAATATTTTTTCAATTTTCGTTTTTTTGTTGAACAAATGTGAGAAATTATGAAAAACGATTTCTTGAAAATTTCACGCCCTCCAGTGAGTACCGAACAACTCAGAAAGCCCTAATCGATAGAATTTACTAAAACGTTGTTATAATTTTCAACTACAATAATGTAATTGACTACAATCGTTCAAAAAAAAAAAAAAAAATTGTTTTCAACTGACCTCTCATTTATATTATTTCAACAATTATTACGAGTATTTTAAACTTCCTTCTTTACTTATTCAATTTTGAACAAACTATAAAAAAATATTTACGATTATACACACACACACATACACATGCATATATGTATATGTTTTTATTATTATTGTATTATTTGTGTAATATATTGTTTTGTTTTGTTTTACATTTAAATCTATTATCCAACATTGTTGCCATTTTCACGGTTATAATCATTTTGTTTTGTTTTTCTTATTGTTAACTGTATTGTTGTAGTATTGTATTTATTTAAATTACATGGCATACACGACGGTATGTATGCTCATGTATCAATCACTGGCAATTATATGAATTTATACGTTTGTGACACGAATTGACTACCAAGTTAAATATTTCTATTGTTTATTTAAATGCTTGCAAATTTGTTGAAATATGGTATTTTTTTTCACAATTATTTATTTTTTATTATAATTACTTTTTTGTTCATATGTAGCCCTCGTTATGATCATATGTTGTTCATGATCAAGTGGTAATAAAGGCGGTTTATGTTTGAAAATGGAGAAGTAAATTATATATTCATTTAATTATAATTAACAAATGAAATATCATATATAGTAAAGTACATATTTATAAATTTATGAATATTTAATTTTTTTTCACTACGTGCTTGTATCTACATACACTCGTATTTATTCATATTCACTAATTGGATAATAAGAGAAAATTAACTGAAATTTAATAGAAATTACATTATTGAAATGTTTAGTTAAAATATGTGAAAGTAAATGCATTAATTGATTATATTTCTATGTACATGTATACTTGTTTTTTTTTTTTTTGTAGTTATTATCCCTTTTATATTCTTATTAGGTTGTAGCTCTCACAAATAACCCATAGCGAAAAATCTTCGCTCTTTAATTGAACTTTCTATGAACTTTGATTTGTGTAGTGCATCATCGTTCAGTCTCATATTCTTCCCTCTTTCTCTCTATCTCATTACCAAGTACCGAATGAGTACATAGACATAGATCGTGTATGTTTATTTTTAAACAAATTATTTCTTGAGCTAACACAGATTTCGCTTTGTATATATATTATTTATTTATTTCAAAAATAAAACGAAACAGCATTGTGTTCTATTTTTGTATATTTTTCTTGGTTTCTACATCAACAACTACTACTTATAGTCTATTATGATAATATGATTAATACTGTAATAACAGATTTTGAAGTGATGAGCAAATATAAATGTTTATTTACTTATTCATTATTGTTGTTGTTGTTGTTGTTGTTGTTATTATATGTAGTTTTTTTTTTTTTTTGTACTAATTTTTTAAAAGCATCATTACTCTTTTATTAGTTGACTTGAGAAATTATTGAGTTCAGAACGAGGTCATTGTTGGCATATATTATATTTTCATATATTGTACAAAATTTGCATACAGTTGGGATATGGAGTCACATTTAAGCTTAATATTTTTCTAAGAAGAAAAGCATTAAATACTTGCTTAAATGGAAATCCTTAAAAATATTAGGTGTAGTAAAAAGAAATCCATTATTTTTCCAATAGATGACTTTAGTAATCTTCATCTCGCGTTGTATAAGTGCGATCAGGTTATGCTAGATGGCGTTAGAAAGATAGGATTTCGTACTAAATAAACTTTTCACGCAGATTTGTGATTGCTTGACTCAGTATGGACACCAGTAAAGAGAAAATACGCCATATTTTATAGTTTTTCTTCGATAAAGGCGAAAACGCAAGCTAGACGGCTGAAAATGTGAGTAGTGTTCACGTGCAATTTTGGTTTCGTCGGATCCGTTCCGGTAATTTTGATGTCAAAGATGCACCACGTTCTGAAAGACCAATTGTCGAAAATATCGATAAAATAATGGAAATCGTCGAGTCTGACCGTCATGTAAGCACTGCTTCTATTGCCCAGGAGCTACATATTGCACAAAACACCGTTTGGAACCATTTAAATAAGGCTGAATACAAAAGGAAGCTCGATGTATGGGTGCCACACGAGTTAACGCAAAAAAAAAACCTCATGGACCGAATTTCCATCTGCGAATCATCGCTGCTGAATCGTAACAAAATCGATCCATTTCTGAAGCGGATGGTTACTGGTGATGAAAAGTGGGTCACTTACGACAGCGTCCAGCGAAAACGGTCGTGGTCGAATCACGGTGAGTCGGCGCAAACTGTGGCCAAGTCAGAATTGACGGTCAGGAAGGTTTTGCTATGTGTTTGGTGGTATTGGCAGGGAATCATCTACTATGAGCAGCTTCCCTACGGCCAAACTCTTAATTCGGACCTGTATTGTCAACAATGAAGGAAGCAATCGACCAGCTTTGGCCAATATAAGAGGAATTGTGTTCCATCAGGACAACGCCAGGCCACACACGTCGATAGTGACTCGCCAGAAGCTCCAGGTGCTTGGTTGGGAGGTTCTTATGCATCCACATTATAGTCCGGATCTGGCACCAAGTGATTACTACCTGTTCCTATCTATGGCGAATGATTTTGCTGGTGAAAAATTCGCCTCAAGAGAAGCTTGTGAAAATCGACTGTCCCAGTTTTTTTGCCAATAGGAACGAGGGTTTCTATGAGAGTGACATTATGAAATTACCTTTAAAATGGCAACATGTTATCGAACAAAACGGTGCATATTTGATCTAAATCGGATCATTCTAACTATGCTAAAAAAAAACTTTCAATTTAACGCAAAAATAATGGATTTCTTTTTACTATACTTATATAATATATTCTATACTCAAATACCATACAAACAATTATTTTGATTTAATATTATAATTCTATTAACTTGTATTTTGTAAAAATATACTAAAAATGTTTGAAAAAAAAAATAAATTGTCAAATTACATATTCAAATGCATTCATACATAAATACTCATACCACACAACAATAATAGAATTTTGATTGAAGAGAAAAAAAAATATATATATATACAATATCATACAACAGCATATTATGACTGCTAGTTAGAATATTTTATAAGTTCTACTCCATACAAAACTTTAGTCCAAAATTTATGTGTTTCGCCAAAAAGAAGAAGCAAACAAGCAATTTCAAGAAGAAGAAAAAACATTGAAAATTTAGCAATTCAACAAAAAATTATGTGAAATTGCCGTAAGTACTCAAAACTGCAACAACAACAACAATAATAATAATAGCAATAGCAGCCATAACAATAAATATAATACTCTTAGTGTGGTGGTAAAAGAAAAGTAGCAGGGTCTACTCGCCCCAACCACGCAAACTAACAATAGTTTATAAACTTGATGGCTACCAAAGTAGTATATATATATACATGTATGTATATGTATATGTGAGTGTGTGTGTGTGTGTGTTTATATTTGTGGAGCATTGCCAATACAATATTGTTGTGGTCGTATTGCATAGCGTTTCGTCTACTCGGAGAACTCTGTTCAGCCAATATCGTTCAACGTTCAACAAAATGTGCATATTATGACCAGAACAACAAATAAAACAACAACAAGAACAATGACCACAAAATGAGAAATATTCAAAATTGCCACAATCCATATACACTTTGCATTGTACACCAAATATAAGTACTTACACAATAAAAGTATCACCCCAACTCCGACCACCTTGATGCATCATACCATACATATGAATGTACTTACTTACAAACGATAACGATGACGATTACGGTGAAATGAAAATAGTGTGTATTTAGTAGAAAAAAAAAACGAAAAAGTTTTGTTAGGAAATTTTGTTTTTTGTTGTTGTTGTTGTTGTTGTTGTTGTTGTAACTCTTATTGTTACTATCAACAATAAAAATTTTTGAACATGTTGCAGCAAATGTTGCGGGATTCAGGCATTTATATACATATAAATGTTTTTTTTTAGCAACAACTATCAAATAAGGTGTTTCATTAGAGGGCTATAATTTAATGCTAATCATCAATGTTGAAATAAAAAAAATCAACAATCTATTGATGCTAAGGAATCTCTTTAATTTAATTTAATTCATCACTTTTTTCAAAATGTTATATAAACAAAATTATATGTAAAATAACTTTCTCATACAGTTTATTGAGATATGAGATAATCCAAAAACAAACAAAAAATTTATAAAATCTTAAAATATCTATTTATTTTGAAAGTTCCTGAAACACAATATAAACTAAATGAACTCACATTTTTTCAAATTTTCGATCATAAAAGATTCTCATTATAATCTCTTCATTCCCATCTCTTTCAATTTTAATTTATTTTCTTTTTATTACAACTTTATTTTGCAAATTAAGCAATTTTTTGTAAAAATTTTTGAAATTATTAGAAACTTTCATTCTTTCAAATATAGGAAATGTATAAGACAGAGCCCATCAAGTATAATAGCACATTGTCTCAGATTATACAAAAACACCCATTATAACAAATTGTATTAGAATAACTACAAAATAACTATGAACTAAATATGCATAGAGCAACATAGCTAAAAATTCTGCTAAATTTATTTATATGTGTAGACATTTTAGGTAGCTATATACCATCTTGATCAAAAAGTTACCGGAATAACTACCGTATGGCGCTCCTATCGTTCCTATTTGAGTTCTGTTTTTTTTTTTTTTTTGTTAAGTTGGTACATCTGTTGTTGATATTCCATCTAAATCTTAGCGTCATAACTAGACATTTGCAAAAGTTACGTAGTCAAGAGTACATCTCTCTCAGTGCTTCCTGTGATTTTTCCATTATTTTCTCACGGCTGTTGAAACGAGTTACCCGTAATGGTTTTTTTAACTTGATTGAACAGAAGAAAGTCAGAGGGAGCCAAATCAGGTGAATTCGGTGGCTGTTGGATGGTATTTGTTGCATTTTTCGTCAAAAAATTACGAATAATGATGACACTGTGCGACGGTGCATTATAATGATGCAAAATTCACGAGTTTTCTGTCCACAATTCTGGTCTCTTTCCGTCATACTTATACACCCACGTCTCGTCTTCAGTAATGATCCTTTTGATGAATGTGGGATCGGATTCAGCTTCGCAAAGCATGTATTTTGCGACATCAACACGGTCTCTTTTTTGCATGAAATTGATTGAAAATTGTTAAAAAATCACCAACACACACAGAGATAGGAACGATGCGAGCGCCATGGTGGTTATTCCGGGAACTTTTTGATCAAGGTCGTATGTTGTAGAACATAGATAGCATTTTCAAACCCAACAAACAAACATTACAACATGTAGTTGTAGAAAAACTAATTTGAAAATTTCCATTCTTTCTTTTGTAGTACACCAAAAAAAAAAAAAAAAAAAAAAAAGGAAGTTGCTATAACGAATAGAATGGAAAATGGAACAAAATGTACACAACATATTAGAATTCTGCACGATTAACCACTGTATCGTGCGAATCGAGTACAAATACTCATGTTTACGATGTCGCAATATATTTAGTAATTCATTTATTCGTGACTACTACTCGTTACATCACGGGCAATATTTGCCATTAGTTTGTCGAAGCACAAATTATCGTGTGGAAATGTGAACAAGCAATGAATACCAAACGACTTTAGTCATTTTTACGCATATGATATTGATGATACCAAATTTCCAGTTATTATATATCGTATTCATCCACATTGTACTCGCCGATGATTACATGAGTACATTTTTACTTATTCGCGCTGGACTCTAGTACTTATACGTCGACATTGCCAAATTTGGCAAAAAAATTTAAAGGCAAAAAACAACGAACAACGATGATAACAAGCTTAATAAAAACAGAGAGTTGTATATTCTAAGTGAGTGAAGTGAGAGAAAGCGATGGCGATTGAGGACAATATTCAGAAACAGAAAATGCATCTCGTTTTGCGACTCACACTGAATATAGTTTGTCTGGATTTGTATAATTAATTTTTTTTTTTTTTCCTTTTTCTATGTTTATAAATTCTCAGAAAATTTGATTGTCTACTTTATGTTCTCGTTTCGTGATATTTTTATTTCTTTTTTTGTTAGTATTTATGAATAAGAAAAAAATACAATTTTGAGTGAATGAAATTCAACAAAACTTGTGAGTTGTGGCATTCTTACTTCTGTTTTTTTTTATTTTTTATTTTATTGTATATTTACATATTTTTATAAGGTGAGATAAAATTTTAAATATGCTACAGTGTTTCACAATCATTTTATATCAAACAAGATAGTTGATTTAGTATTTAATTCGATATAGAAGCATTCGCTGGATTACTTATTCCAAAGAATTTTAGATTTCTTTAATTAATTTATTCAATGAATTTTATATTGCATGAGACAACTAAGAATAATTGAAGTTTTGTTTCGAAATTTCACATAGATTGTGAAACACTGTCTTAGAAGAAAGCTACTCTGTTGTATGAACACACACACACACACACACACTCGCACAAATATATACATTTAGTATTCACTCTCACAACTCCTTCAGACTAGTACTTCTCATCATAATAATTGCTATGTAAGCATGATGATGATTGTGTTGATAGCGGTTTGATGTTGATGATGGAAATTTTTGAGAAGTGAAATTAAGTTTTTTTTTTTTTTTTTTTTTTTTTTTAGAATATTTTGTGGTATTATTATTTATTTTATTTGTTTTTGTAGCAATTACCATTGGTTAATTTTACAATGTAATGTAATTTTTGAATAGCTTTCAAGTTTGTTTAGAAACTAGAAAAAGTTGAATAATCAAATATCTAATTTTTAATGAATATAATTTTTTTTTTTTTTAGTTATAGTAAAATAATAACTTTTGTACATACAGAAGTACATTTCAGACTAGTACTTCTCATCATAATAATTGCTATGTAAGCATGATGATGATTGTGTTGATGATGGAAATTTTTGAGAAGTGAAATTAAGTTTTTTTTTTTTTTTTTTTTTTTAGAATATTTTGTGGTATTATTATTTATTTTATTTGTTTTTGTAGCAATTACCATTGGTTAATTTTACAATGTAATGTAATTTTTGAATAGCTTTCAAGTTTGTTTAGAAACTAGAAAAAGTTGAATAATCAAATATCTAATTTTTAATGAATATAATTTTTTTTTTTTTTAGTTATAGTAAAATAATAACTTTTGTACATACAGAAGTACATTTAGTGAAATATATAATGTGATGTATAAATTTCTTGTATATGCTTTCACAATATGTTAAAAGAATTATAAAGGGTTATCCATTTCGCGGTTTCAAAAGTATAGGGCTAGAATTCGACATCTGTCACACTGAGTTGTTAAAACAATTTCTTTCTTTTTCAGTTCAAAGTCTGACATTTGCGAAAATGGATCGCTTAACTATCGCACAACGCATTAAAATTGTAAAAATCTACTACAAAAATGGTGATTCTGCCACAGCCACATATTGTGCTTTAAGAGGAGATTATGGTTTACATAATCGTCCAACTACGCAAGCAATTGGCAAAATTGTGAAGACATATGAAGAGACTGGATCGGTTACAGATATTGTAAGGCCTGTGCATTATCTTTTTGCTCGTACCACCGAAAATATCGCTGCTGTAAGTGAAAGTGTTGCCGAAGACCCCAATGTGTCGATTCCTCGTCGTTCTCAGGAATTAGGACTGTCTTACGGCACATTATGTGGTATTTTGCATTTGGATCTACACATACATCCATATAAAATCCAGCTCATACAACAACTGAAGCCAGCTGACCATTCACAACGTCGTAGATACGTCGAATGGGTGCTTGAACAACAGGCGGTGGACGATGGAACAACTGTCACCGTCAATTCGGAGCGTTATGGTCATATGATAACCGACTTTTTTTTGCCTGCTATTGAAGAATACGACTTAGAGAATATGTGGTTTCAACAAGACGGTGCCACATGCCACACAACTCGAGCGAATATGGCTTTATTGCAAGAGAAATTTTCTGGCCGCGTAATTTCTCGTCGTCGCGATATCAAGTGGCCACCAAGATCATGCGATTTGACAACGCTTGACTTTTTTTTTGTGGGGCTACGCGAAAGACCGTGTTTATGCAGATAAACCTTTAACTCTTGAGCACCTAAAAACCATTTTTATAATCTAAACCATAATTTATTAGTAAAAACTAATTTTCTAATGGCCATTTGACAATTTCGATTTGAACCATTATTTCGTTACGCATTTTCATAACGAAATCAAGTCAGTAACACAGAAAATAGCCAGTGTCATCAACACCCAGCCACTTCATCCATAATTAATTTTGTGCTCGCAGATAATTGACATATTGTGTGTGTATGCTCGATTTGATGTAGTCATAGTAGCACACATTCTTTGCATGCACAAAGAATATTTCCTCGACATGCCAAGAGATAGTTGTCAAGTACAAATAACGCCTAGGAGTGTAGGTTGTGTATTTAGTTAGCTTGTGACTGTAAATTATTTTCAACGACATTTAAATGAAACACACACACACACACACACACATACATATATGACATTCACGCCTTTTTTTTTTCTTTGCATAATTTATGTCATTTCATATGAAATATGCTTTCCTATTTGTTTAGCTGACAGACAGACACTGAGTGCAAGTAAGCGCTGATTAGCACTTATATGCGATTATACGAAAACAACACATATTTAGACGTGTCAACATGTGTGTGTGTGTGTATGTCTGCTTCTTCTTATTATTTCATTCGTATATGGTAGGTATTTGTTAAATGACAAAATGTTATTTGCTTTATTTGTTTATTTGCGGTTTGTCAGATATTGTGTGTGTGTGTGTGTGTGTGTGTACGTTTAATAATAATAAATTAATGACACCATTTTATTTAGAAATAACAACTTTTGTTTATTTTTTTTTTTTTTTGTACTAGTCATTATTACCATTTTTGTGGTAATTTTTAATAGTTTCTATTTTTATTTTTGTTTTGGTGTTTTTTTTTTTTTTTCTTTAATGTTGAAATTCAATACAGTCATTAATGACCAGAGAATTGATTTGTTCAAATTGGTATTATTGCGATTATGTTTTTTTTTTACTATTTCGCAGTTTGCTTAATTTGATTTTGTTGTTTTCAATTTTTCTGCTTCTTCTTCTTCTTCTTCTTATTTTATGAAACAGAAAAACGACTATTATTAATAAATATCTAACATACTTAATCGCTGCTTAACCTCAATATAAATATATTTTTGTTATAGACAGATATCGCTTATAATAAATAACAATTCAAATAAAAATTATATATTAATTAAATGGTAGATATTTGAGATAAATAAGTTGAAAATAAAGCTATGTAATAAATATCGCAAAATCACATTGTATAAGCTATTGATTAATGTATACTAATCTATAATATAGTCATCCTTAATTATTACGATATCATTTTACTTGAAGCAATGGCTTAATCACATCGTTAGTTAATCATACAATATTATAATCATAATTTTATATTATAATAATTGGAAAATGTATATATTTGCAAATTATAATATGCAGCAAATACTAGTTCCGAATTGAAATAATCTCAATAATTTCTTTGGAAAAAGATCAAATTTATTTTATTACCTCGGAGCATTTATATATATTATATGGGATGAAAAGTTCCGAGATTTTTAATGAAAAGAAACGTTTTGTAGGTAAAGTTACATTTATTTCTCAACATAGTCGCCTTCTAGAACGAGACACTTGGTATAGCGAGTTTTCCAAGCCTTCGAAATACGCCTTGGTTTCCGCGATGACTTCCACATTCGATCTAAATCTCTTTACCTGGAGGTTTGGGAATAGATAATAATCGCTGGAAGCCAAATCTGGAGAATACAGTGGGTGAGCAACCAATTCGACGCGTAATTCATCCAATGTGGCCATCGTTTTCAAAGACGTGTTAGCCGGTGTAATATTATGATGGTGCAGAACTTTTTTCTTAGCCATATAAGGCCCTTTTAACGTTTCATAATACTTCCTATGACTGTTCTTCCCTTCTGCAGATAATCGATAAAGATTATATCATGTGCATCCCAAAAAAAAAAAAGGGAAGCCAAAAACTTGCCCTGCTCAGCATTGGTTTTTAGGTCGGCTTTCATGGTTTTCCAGTCACTTTGAAGACTGCCTATTCGACTTAGACGCGTGGTAATGGACCCACACATCATCTATCGTCACAAAATGGCGAAAAAAGTCTGCTCGATCGCGCTGCAACAATGCTAAACCGACATAAACCAGAAAGGCATATTGTGATACCATCGAGCTTCTATTACAATACTGTTGTGCATGTTAAATTTTGTACAGCATTAGAAGGGACCTACTTATATTAGCCGGTTCCGAACGGCAGAACCCTTCTGACGTCGCTTTAACTTAATTTTATCACAGAGCTCCTTTGAGAAGCATTTTTGGTAAATATTTACTGCCGAAAAAATTGCCAATTCTTGTCAGCAGGTGGGTACCGATGGGTACCGTTCGAAAGAAAAATCATTTCGATATTAAATTTTGTTATGCTTCAGGAGGGGATTGAACCCACGACCCCTACAGATCAGAAGGCCAACGTACTAGCCACTGAGCTACGGCACCCACAATAAAATATTAAATCATAAGGAGTTTTCGTAAGATTTTTGAGATATTTAAATTACAAAAAAAAAAACCTGTTATTTAAGAGCTGTTTCTTGTAATTCAAATATTAAAAAAAAAAAAAAAATATTTTCGTTCAACTTGAAATTATTACATATGACTTTATGATACTTTATAAATCACCTAGCTATTGTATAATTACAGTTACACTTGTATAAAATTTAAACCTTTAAATTATTATTAAAATATGCCAATTGTTTAACCCATTAATATATTCTACATACATATTAGTATAAATCCGTTTTTGTTATAATCATCACAGTCATAATTTTTCCACTTTAATACCTGCAATTGGAAGAGCGAAATAAATATTTGATTAGAAAAAAAAAAGCATTCAATAATTTTAATTAATTACAAAATAGATTGCATTATTAAAATTAATTACAATATATTAAATAAATATTTATTTCAATGACTACTTCAAATAACTACTCAAAATACTGCTTACGTATAATTGTTACAATAAATATTGTATATATAGTCAGTCATTCATTGTCATACCACTTGAACAATTTACAACATTCCATTGAGCAGTAGAATGCAATGAATATTGTACTTACATACGATACGAGTATATTTTTTCTATCATCAATATCAATAATGTAATAGTAACATGCAATCCAAAAATTATCAATAATTCAATTTTGACATGCAACAATAATGTGGTTTTATAGCAATAACTAGTAGTAGCTATTAATAATACAAGGTTGAGTTGCCCTATATGATATGAGAGCTATTTGAAAATACTCATATTTAATGGCAAGAATGATCATATATGCAAGTAATATGATTTAATTTAAATAATTACAAGTGCTTGTAATATTTAGTACAAGTTTAAGCATGTTGCGTCATACTGTGATATATTTAATATTTAATTAACATCATCTTTAATATGATTTGAGTGTATAATGAGATGTTTGTCGTTGATATTAAGTGAATATTGAATATTAGTTGAATATTAAGTGAACTATAAGAAGTGCAATGGCTTTATAATATATACGAGTGCAGAGCTTCGACATGATATTAGTTTGAAAATTACATCTTTCACAGCTTTTATATATTAATTTTTTTTTTTTTTACTTAAAAAAATTTTGATATCGAACAGACACAGAGCTATTGTTTTAAAAACAACAACAAAAAATGGAAATGAAATTAAACAAATATTTTTTAACAAAATATTAGAAAGTAAGGTTATGTTAGGTAGTTAAGGCTGAAGGCGTCTCTATTGAATGAATGTAAACGGTTTTGAAAGATAATTTGATTATGAAAAAGCTGCTCTCGATTTGAGGCAATATATTTCAGTATGGTCCGAATTTTATGTTCTCATTCATAACTCTAGAAGAATCATGAATCCGCCACTAGGCGCAAAAGTGTAACCAAAATAGTAATTACTGTTGCGAATTGGTGAACAATGCTACATATATCGAAAGTTCCAATCATAGTAGTCAAATTCCATAAATACAGGGTGATTATTTAACAATTATCTTTATGGCAACACTGTTTTTGACAGCTCAGCTGTTTTCGTGTCAAACATGTTGCTGTCAAACATGTTCAGTTTGGTCTAAAATTTAACCACGAATCGACTTACAAACGAACAATGCTTGCAGATTATTGAATTTTATTATCAAAATTCATGCTCGGTGATTAAGAAACTGCATCGTGCACTTTTTCCATTTTATGGTCAATTTCGGCGACCTTCTGAGGCGGCTATTCGGAAACTCGTGACTAAATTTCGCAGCAAATTTACATTATTGGACATTAAACCACCACCAGCAAGCATACGTAGAGTGCGGACAGAGGAAAATATCGCAGCTGTATCCGACAGTGTTGTTGATGACTGTGAATTATCGATTCGGCGCCGTTCGCAGCCATAGGGCCTCTGTTATTCCACTACGTAGAAAATTTTGCAGAAGGATTTGGGTGTAAAACCATTTAAAATATAGCTGGTGTAAGAATTAAAGTCACACGACCTACCACAACGGCTAACTTTTGGGCGCTGGCAAAGTTGGATGAAAATCCACTTTTTTATCGGAAAATTGTGTTCAGTGACGAAGCTCATTTCTGGTTGAATGGATACGTGAACAATCAAAATTGCAGTATTTGGTGTGAAGAACAGCCAAAAGCATTGGAAGAACTGCCAATGCATCCCGAAAAATGCACTGTTTGATTTGGATTATCGGCCGGTGGCATCATTAGACCGTACTTTTTCAAAGGCGACGAAGGCAGGAACGTTATTGTGAATAGCGAGCGATACCGTGCGATGATTACAAATTTTTTTTTTTTTTGCCCAAAATGGAAGAGCTGGAGTTGGCTGACATGTGGTTTCAACAAGACGTTGGCACATGCCACACAGCACGCGAAACAATGGCACAATTGAGAGGCAAGTTCGGTAAACACGGTATTTCACGTTTTGGGGCCGGTCAATTGGTTGCCTAGATCGTGCGATTTAACGCCTTTAGACTATTTTTTATGGGGCTATGTTAAGGCTCATGTTGGCATAGCGACACGCCCGCAACGGTTGACGTACTGGAAAACAATATTGAAGAGTTTATTCGTGACATATCGGCCGATATCTTGGAGAGAGTATGCCAAAAATTGCACCCAGCATATGAACCATTTGAGGCGCAACCGTGGTTAACATTTCATTGAAATCATTTTTAAATATTGAATTATATAGATCGTTTTATCGATTCAAATAATGGCTTCATACATTTTTCTAAATTTTATGTGTTTTTTTTTTTTAATAAAATCCGAAGGTTCTTAAAAAATCACATTGTATTTGGTCGCAAAATCGGATTCTATGATCAGATTTTGCGCCAATATACTTAGTTCTCTTTCTAAACTCAAAGAACAATATTTTTCGGTTATTTTTTCCAGATTTTTTTTGGGTTAGAGAGAATCATTCGATCACGGATTCACGAATTTAGTGATCCGAAATCCATTTGACCATTTTTTATTATAGAGAATATTAATATTCGATTTTCTTGAATTTTTTCAAAAATTTCTGTCAAACGAAATGTTCACCTTTGGTGACGAAAGACAAATTTTTTCTCACAAGATAACGCATCCGTGATGTTTTCATCACAAAATCTCCAACATTATGCAATCAGCATTATCATCTCTTTTCGGTGTCGAGGAAATACTCAGAGGGATAAAGATTGGGATCTGGAATAAAATCAACACTGAGACAAAAGCTACTTTTTAAGGTTTTCAAATAATTCATATTATACAGAAGGGATAAAAAAAAACGTGAAGAATATGGAACCAATTGTATGAAGTTAAATGGAGGCAAAAATGTTGCATTTAACTTTCTTAATACGTAATTATCATTGCCTAAACATTTCATTGAGTAAAATTATTGATAAAAAAATATATTCATTCTCATTTCGACATTTTTAACAACCCACTATAAAATCGCACATAAACGAAATGCCATTGTTAATTAAAATTAATTAAAAATTTAACTTCAAATTCATATGCAAATTAAATTGTAACATATCTCCATACATATACAACTATAAAGAGAAGAAAAAATTTAAGAAAAAAAAAATCATTAATAAATATAAAGAAAATTGAAAATGAAACTTTAATTGTACATAAAATACATAGATATGTACATAAATACATTTATCAAATCTTTATGTTGGCAATTAAATTTATTGTACAATATATACAGAGTGTAATTAGAAGCGCCTTTCTAATTGTTGTTATTTACATATACATAGAAAAACATTGAGCCTATCTATCCATTCCATTATCTACCATCGTCATCATTAATATCAAAATCATTCAACGACATCACCATCAACCAACAACAATTATGTATAAAAAAAAACAGAACATCTCCATCATAAAAGAAACATTGGCATTTCAAGGCATCACTCAAATTACCACTTTAACTCGTTATAGCTAAAGTAGAGAAGATGGTAAAAATAAAAAAAATAAAAAAAATTAAGAGAATACATTACAAGGTACCCTGTAGTTTAAGCGAAAGTCAATTGTCTCTTGTAATTAATTATAGAATGAGTTACAATAGATTTAATGATACTGGAAGAGGCAACACATCAATCATATATTTTAAGAGAACTAGTGAAGTTGTAAGTACTTGACTAGTTTCTTTAAAATGCCGGGTAACCATAAGTTGCAAAAGCACACAACAGTCACACAATAAGAAACCCCACAATAATTACAGTATCTATCGTTGTTGTTGTTATTGTAATAACAATATAACTACATACATAAATATCATCATCATCGTCATCAACAATCATGAGCAAAGGGTGAATTTTTACGATTTTATGGATTTAAAATTGTATAAATAAACCGAACAGAGTAAATGAAGAAAGAGTGCCTCTTAAAGAATACCATTTATACCACCTTGATCAAAAAGTTCCCGGAATAATCACCGTATGGCACTCCCATCTTTAAAATTTGAGTTCTGTTTTTTTTTTGTTAAGTTGGTACATCTGTTGTTGATAAAAATAAAAAAAAAATAAATATGTGACACTTAAAACCCCGAAGGGCTCATTGGCCGAGCTTCTCTTCCATTACTGTTGTGCGTGTTAAATTTCGGACAGTATTAGAAGGGATCTACTTATTTTAACCGATTCCGAATGGCAGAACCCTTGTGACATTACTTTTTCTGAGCTTTGTCACAAAGTTCTTTTAGAAGCTTTTTCATTGCAAGTTACTGTCGGAAGAATAGCCAATTGCTTGCCGACAGGTGGGTACCGTTCGAAAGAAAAATCTTTTCTGTTGTCTGTTGTTGATATTCCCTCTAAATCTTAGCATCATAGCTTGACATTTGCGAAAGTTACGTAGCGAAGAGTACATCTATCTCAGTGTTTCCTGCGATTTTTCCATTACCTCCTCTTGGCTGCTGAAACGCGTTTTCCGTAATGGTTTTTTTTTTTTTTTAACTCGATTGAACAGAAAGAAGTCACAGGGAGCCAAATCAGATGAATTCGGTGGCTGTTGGATGGTATTTGTTGCATTTTTCGTCAAAAAATTACGCATAATGATGGCACTGTACGACTGTGCTTTATCATGGTGCAAAATCCACGGGTTTTTCTGCCCACAATTCTGGTCTCTTTCCGTCGTACTCATAAACCCACGTCTCGTCTCCAGTAATGATCCTTTTGATGAATGTGGGATCGGATTTAGCCTCGCAAATCATGTCTTTTGCGATGTCAACATGGTCGGTCTCTTTTTTTGCATGAAATTGATTGAAAATTGTACAAAATCGCCAACACACGTACTTTACGTAATTTTAACAGAACTCAAATTGGAACGATTGGAGCACCACACGGTGGTTATTCCGGGAACTTTTTGATCAAGGTGGTATACATACACATACAGCGAGAATTACATACATACAACTCGCAACGCATTGAAATATCATACAATATAGCATATCGTATTCACATCACATCATACGTATCATATCAAAATCATCAACACTAGCACCCGACATTATTACAACAGATTATAGATAGACGGGCGGTGCGAGAATTGTGTTTGAGGGAAAAATAGTAAAAATAAAAGAGTAAATGTAAAGAAGAAGAAGTTAACACAAGTCAATTTATTTGTTAAATCAGCAAGAAAAGTCATCATCAACTCACACTCACTCATTCACTCGTACTCGCGCGTACATTTCAATTCATGTTACTGATGTTGATATGACTGCTGTCAAGAAATTCTTTACAATTTATGACCAAAAAATAAAAATTATGAGTGTATATACATATATGTAGGATTATATCAATATGTATACCTATAATAGATATTTGTAAAAATATATACAAGTACATTTTTAATCACATGTACGTGTTTGAACTCTACACAAAACGATGGATAGAAATAAAATTTTAATAATAAAATTTTAATAATACATAATAATAATAATAATGTTAATAAAATTCAAAAATAAAGTAATTAAATAATTTTTAATGGCTCACAAAAAATATTCTACGCAAGTACTCAACTGTATGTAAATGTGTACAAGGCTGTATGATATATACTTAGCTTTTTCGTCATCTTTCAAATGACTTCGAGTTAAAATTGATGTCAATCATGTCGTTCAGTTCGAAAGTATATAATTTTGGAATTTTTACAAACATGTAATATTCTCTAGAATGACTCAAGGAAGAGGCACATTGCCAAATTTTCAATGATTGAAGAAATTCTACTATTCAGAGGGAATCGAAAAATTTTAAGAACATCACAGCGTCAAATTTTATAATTTCATTTATTTTTATTATAACATAATTTTTTTTTTATCAATTTTCAATTAGTTTTTGTGGCTGTTTATTTAACCATGTTCATGTTTTCCACCACGCCAACATTATGCAGTGTGCAGGGTTTAATTTTATTCTGCATTGATGAATATTGATTATGCATACGTAAGTGTATGTTGCATATACAATATTGATTTGTTTTTTTTTTTTCTTTTTTTTTTTGGTAGTGTTGAAAATTGGCAACAGTAACTACAGCAGCAATGATAAATCACAAATAATGATGGAAAATAATAATAAAAATCAATAAAGTGTAAAAATAAGAAAAAAAAATGCATAACCAAACAAGTATGTTGTATACATATGCATAGTACGAAAACATAATTGCAACATCAAACAATGTGATTATTGTTATTTTTTGGCCACAAATAGTTAACTATTTTCTTTGTGTTGCATCTTCATGTAACTTGATTGCTTCATTGCTGATTGTTTGCATGCAAGACATCAACTAAAAAAATTGTATACAGCATGGCAGTAGAGGCAAATTCGATTTCGAAACGATTTCTCAGGGTAAGAAATGGAAAATTTTGGAATGCATGAGGCTGTGGTGAAGCTTAGAACCTCTGACGGCAATTGCTCCAAGTCCCCATCATTACCACTTTTTACCTTAAGGCGAACCATATTATTTCGCAAGACAATGCTCAACAATGCTGACATGTATCCGAAGAGATCTTTGGTGTGTAGTTTCCCACATAATTTATCAAAAATGTATCATTCCTCATAATTCAAAAATATTTTGCAATTTCTTAAGGTAACAAATCGACAAAATACCCTGTATATATATGTACTTATATATACAATAGATTTATGTAATGTATTGGTGTATAGAAGCCAAACACAATGGCAATCTTTTTCGCACTGGCCGCAAGTCATTTAATTACACTTTGAAGCAAACAAACAAAACAAAAACCCCCAAAAACCGTACGATTGCCTGATTGACTATACGTAAATACATACATACATATATTTGTATGAGTATGACTTGACTATATTGTTGATGAATGTATTACATATAATTACTTCATTTCATACTTCACTTAAACGAAGATGCTGTCGAAAAATTCACAAGCAAATGGTGTCAAAACAAAACAACAAAAAAAAATAATGTTTTAATAAATACAAAGAAGAAAGAGAGGCAATTATAAGGTCTAGTAAAAATGAAATTCATTATTTTTAGCATAGTTAGAATGATCCGATTTAGGTTTGTTGCCATTTTGAAGGTAATTTCATAATGCCACTCTCATAGAAGCGCTCGTCCTATTGGCAAAAAATGGGGACAGTCGATTTTCACAAGCTTCTTTTGAGTTTTTCACCAGCAAAATCATTCGGCATAGGTCGAAACAGGTAGTAATCACTCGGTGTGAGGTCCGGACTATAAGGTAGATGCATAAGAACCTCACAACCAAGCATCCGGAGCTTCTGGCGAGTGACTATCGATGTGTGTGGTCTGGCGATGTTCTGATGGAACACAATTCCTCTGCTATTGGCCAAAGCTGGCCACTTCTGGGCGATTGCTTCCTTCAGACGATCCAATTGTTGACAGTACAGGTCCGAAAAGTACGATTTTGGTCGTAGGGGAGCAGCTCATAGTAGATGATTCCCTGCGAATCCCACCAAATACATAGCAAAATCTTCCTGATCGTCAATCCTGGGTTGGCCACCGTTTGCGTCGGCTCACCGTGAATTGATCACGACCGTTTTCGCTTGACGTTGTCGTAAGTGACCCACTTTTCATCACCAGTAACCATCCACTTCAGAAATAGATCGATTTTGTTGCGATTCAGCGGCGATTCGCAGATGGAAATACGGTTCATGAGCTTTTTGCGTTAACTCATGTGGCACCCATACATCGAGCTACTTTTTGTATTCAGCCTTATTTAAATGGTTCCAAACGGTTTTTTGTTTGCAATGTTTAGCTCCTGGGCAATAGAAACAGTGCTTACATGATGGTCAGACTCGACGATTTCCATTATTTTATCGATATTTTCGACAATTGGCCTTGCATCATTGGCATCAAAATAACCGGAACGGAATCGACGAAACCAAAATTGCACATGATTGGCTGTTACAGTATCAGGACCATAAACACTATTCACATTTTCAGCCATCTGGCTTGCGTTTTCGTCTTTATCGAAGAAAAACTGTAAAATATGGCGTATTTTCTCTTTACTGGTGTCCATCTTTGACGCGTTCTCAAACAATACTGAGTTAAGCAATCACAAAACTGCCTGAAAAGTTTATTTCGTACGAAATCCTATCTTTCTAATGCCATCTAGCGTAATCAGATCGCACTTATACAATGCGAGATACAGATTACTAAAGCTATCTATTGGACAAATAATGGATTTATTTTTACTACACCCTATATGTAGACAATTTTTTACGTTAAAGAAAATAATGAAATCATGAAAAGGTGAAACCACTCTCGTTTTATTGTTAATTTTCGATGCCACTTAAATATGATCAACAATAATTGTATGAGTATGATGAAGAACTCATTATAATGTGAACAAATGTTGCAGATGCTGATGAGGTAGCATAATGTGATGTACAACAACAAAATATATACACATACATACATACATGAATGTTGAACTTTGACTTCACTTTAGTAAAATTATATACATACTACATTGAGATTGCTGCAACAAGCAGCAACAACAATCCATAAAGTACTCTTTATCAAGTAACACGAAAAAGAGACGAGAGTATTACAAAATGTTTGAAAAAATAAATGGGCTAAAGAAATTTTTTCTTCACTTCACAAGAAAATGGATGGAATAATACATAGCAACAAATAATAATTACTTACTACTGAATGAATGAAAAATTACAACAAGACACGAAAAAATTCTACTCATACCCATTATACGTTACTCAGAAGAGTATCATCTCAACTATAAAATATCAAAGAAAACAACAAAATTTTAATGATAATGTTATATTCAATTATTGTTGTTGTTGTTGTTGTTGTTGTTGTTGCAGCATTATAAGCTATGACCCCAAGATTGACTTTTAATAACCGGAAATAATACAGCGCATTGTACAAGCAATAACAACAACAACACCAACAAAAACAACAACAACAACAACATAATTGAAATCTAATACATAAAAGCTACGAGTAAGTATTTACTATGAAGTGTATAGAATGAATAGTGAAACAAATGAAAGAAAGAAAGCAAAATAAAAAAATTTAAAAAAAAATTAAAACGACAAACAAAAAGACTTAAAATAACAACAACAACAACAGCAACTCTTTGAAATGAATTGAAAATATTTTATAATGCTTCGTTTTCTTAGTTGTCTTCTTCATCAATTTTTGTTATTATTGTGGTTTTTAAGACAACCAAAAAAAAAAAAGTACCTTTTAAAAAGTTTCCATATTCGTGTGAAAACAATTGGTTGCTGTGCTCAGCTCAACAACAATGACTGAATGACTCTTCATATTTTTCTTTTTCTTCTTCTTCTTCATCTTCATTAGTAGTATTCCCCTTCAAATTTTGTATTGTTTAGTTGATACATTCATACATTCAATAATGAGAGCTAATAAGTGTTAACAGTTCACAACAACAACCAAATCAAAATCAACTACAACTAAGTTGAAGCAAAAATAATCATCACATACATTCTGTCAAATAAGTACCCGGAAATCGGAAATTCTCATTTTTAATTTTCCCTCTGAGAATATTTCAAAAAAAAATTTTGCCCAGATTGGCACAACTGTCAGCCACTATTCTGTGAATTTTTATTGCTATGTGTCATTTAGTTTGGTTACGGCGTCATTAGGAACAAGTCAACCTTTTGTGTGGGTTGCGATTTTTACTATGGATAAAAATATCGAACAAAGAGTTTGTGTGAAATTTTGTGTTTCAAACGAAATTTCTTGTGCCAAAACGTTGGAAATGTTGAAAAAAAAAACATTTGGTGAATCAACCATGTCGAAAACTCAAGTTTACGATTGGTATAAATCGTTCAAAGAGGGGCGAGAAGAAATATTCTCAGAGGGAAAATTAAAAATGAGAATTTCCGGGTACTTATTTGACAGAATGTATACTCGGCAATATGCCCTAAGTACGAGGATGGACCAATAAATATTTGGAATATTTTAGAAATTGAATTTCTTTTTTCGGCACTTTAAAATGCGAAAGCGTCAATTGTAAATGAGAAAGTGTCAATTAAATATGAGAAAAGTCAGTTGTTAATAAGAAAGCTTCCATATTTTGGGATTGTATTGTATTGTATTATTAACAGACCTTTATGCACTGCGACCAAACTTTATCTATTGGGCAGTCTTTAGGTAACCCTTAATTTTCAGGCTTTCAATAAATTTTAGCACTTTGTTGGGTTCGTTATTCCACAATTTATATGGAGACACTGTACAATCACCAAAGTGGTTTAGTTTTTGTCTGCCAAGAGCTTGACATTCACAGAGAATATGCTGCTCCGAGCTTTCGATGTCTAAGCTGCAGAATCTACAGACATCAGTGTCAGATGTAGATGTTAACTTCTTTAAGTGGTATCTGAGGCTGCAATGGCCTGTGAAATAACCACAAAGAATACGTAGGTCAGCTCTACCAAAACGTGAGTATCTTTTTAGTTATCCCTTTAATTGGGATTAGGAATTGTTTCACTTGACGCTGCCCTGCACTATTGAGCCAGTGCTCTGCAACTTTCTTTTCCTCCCATTTCCCGACAAGCTCTTTGGCGTGCCATCTAGCCAACCCACAGAAGGGTTCAGGGCCGATCAGGGGCTTTTCAGCGCCCATTATGGCAAGTTTATCAACTACTTCGTTCCCTTCGTGTCCTTCATGACCAGGTATGCACCTTAATACTACAGTATTTAGGTTTCCTAGCTAATTTAGAAGGCTGAAACATTCATCTACTAATTTTAGAAATTTAGAGGTGATTGTGAAAGATTGAAGAGCCTTTTAAGCTGCTTGGCTATCTGATAATATATAAATGTGGGATCGTTGCATCCTTCTTCGAAGACACTCCCGCACGCATATTTCAATGGCATGAACTTCCGCTTGGAAAATTGTTGGATAGAAACCCAATAGGATTGATCGTCTGAATTTGGGGCCATAAATTCCCGCCCCCGTTCCACCATCTTCCAGCTTCGACCCGTCCGTGTACTAGACTTGTGAGATATGCTGGAAGGTGATTGAATCTTTCCTTCATGCTTCTCTTTCGCTTATAACGATTTCGAAGTGTCGGAGAAGTATGATATTTTTGAGGCCTGTGTGTGTACTCGTTGAATAAAATGGGGCTATTGGCAAAGTTTTCTAGAGCCCTTAAGCACCCGGTTAGATCTCCACTTTTGTATTTCGAGATACCTTTGCATAGAAAGTAGAGGGATAAAAAAATAAAATAGATATGTAGGACTAATAGCCCCGAAGGGCTAATTGGCCGAGCTTCTCTTCCATTACTCTTGTGCGTGTTAAATTTTGGACAGTATTAGAAGAGACCTACTTATTTTAGCCGGCTCCGCGAGGCAGAACCCTTGTAACATCACTTTTTCTGAGCTCTGTCACAGAGTTCTTTTAGAAGCTTTTTCATGGCAAGTTGTTACTGTCGGAAGAATTGCCAATTACTTGCCGACAAGTGGGTACCGTTCGAAAGAAAAATCTTTTCTATATTAAATTTGTTATGCATCAGCAGCGGATTGAATCACGACCTACAGATCAGAAAGCCAACACACTCACCAGTGAGCTACGGCACCCAGTGGAGATAGTTTGAAAATTGAAATCGCAGAAAAATGGCCGAATTTGAAGAAGAAAAAATTCACCATTATTGCGACAATGATTTTGCTTGGTCATCATTAGTTGCGTAAGTAAAATTGAAAAATTGCCTCCATATTCGCCAGATCTGGCCGCCAGCGACTTCTACCTGTTTTCAAATCTGAAGAAATGGCTCACCGGTAAACGATCTCACTCAAATGAGGTACTCACAGCTCAAACTGAGGTTTATTTTGAAGAGCTTTCGAAAGGCTACCATTTGCTACCGACCTCATACATTGTACCAGGTGTACAAGCTTAAATCCGCTGTTTGCTTGTAGATGGCGTTAGTGAGCATATTGAGGTATTATCGACTGTGCATCCTTTTTTTTATGAGTTCGACATCTGTTTATATCAATTAGTAAACATCATCAGTGATTTCATACAACAACATACATTTTTCCTGGTATAATCATGTCTAGTTTCGTCCCAGAAAAAGAGCATACATATGCGGGAAGCTCTACTTTTTTGCTTCAATTTGAAGAAATCTGCTGCTGAGTCGAATCGAATGCTTGTGGAGACAGTGCGCTATCGAAAACCACTTACAGAGACTGGTTTCGTCGGTCCAAAGAAGGCCATTTTGACTTGAGTGACAAGAAGAGTGAAAAGAGACCCAGAAAAGTTGAGGACCATGATTTACAAGCTCTTTTGGATGAGGACGATACCCAATCGCAAAAAATTCTTGCCGAACAGTTAGGTGTTACTCAACAAGCCATTTCCATTCGTTTACGACCCATGGGAAAGGTTCAAAAATTTGGAAAATGGGTACCCCATGAATTGAACGAAATCTTGCTTGCTAGACAAAAAAGAAAGTCGTTCCTGCATCTTGTGGTGACTTGCGATGAAAAGTCGATATACTTTGAGAATCCTAAACGAACAAAATCGTCGGTCTATCCCGGCCAACCAGTAACTTCTTCTCCAAGACCAAATCGCTTTGGAAGCAAGACGATGCTGTGCGTTTGGTGGGATCAGCAGGGTGTCATCTACTCTAAGCTGTTGAAACCTGGTGCAACTGTCAATGCTCACCGCTACCACCAACAACTAGTGATATTGCGCCGTGCTTTGGGTGAAAAAAGGCCTGGTTATGAACAAAGACATGAGAAGCCTAAACGAAAAAAATCGTGGGTCGATCCCGGCCAACCAGCAACTTCTTCTCCAAGACCAAATCACTTTGGACGCAAGACGATGCTATGCGTTTGGTGGGATCAGCAGGGTGTCATCTACTACGAGCTGTTGAAACCTGGTGAAACTGTCAATGCTCACCGCTGCCACTAACAACTAGTGAAATTGGGAGTTGCTTTGGGTGAAAAAAGCCCTGGTTATGAACAAAGACATGAGATGCTGATTTTTCTCCACGACAACGCCCCATCGTACACGGCAAAACTGGTGCAAAACTACTTGGACACACTCAATTGGGAGGTGCTACCTGATTCCGCTTATTCACCAGACCTGGCACCTTCTGACTATTACCTGTTTTCGTCGATGGGTTACGCGCTCGCCGAACAGCACTTCGTATTCGTATGAAGACGTCGGAAAATGGCTTGACGAGTGGTTTGCCTCGAAAAATGAGGAATTCTTTTGGCATGGTATACACAAATTGCCCGAGAGATGGGAAAAATGTATAACTAGTGAGGGCAATTACTTTGAATAAATTAATTTTTGGCTTTCTATGAAAAAAAAATTTTTTTTTTTACCGAATAACAGCGGATTTAAGCTTGTACACCTGGTAGAACGTGAAGTAAAGTCATCAGTTATTCCTAAGTATTTTATTCGTCAAATCGATTGTCAAATTATGCGAGACCCAATAGGCACACACGAATTTTTCACGATTCGAATTTTTCAGGCAACACAATTTTCTATGAGTTTGGTTGCGTTAGTCAAATTCTGATTACGGTAGCCGTTGGATAATAAGTCATTTGAAAATGACAACCAATTTTAGAATCTCGTCGCATAGTTATTGATATCATCGTAGCAAAAAAAGATCATTCAAGTTAAAGCAATTTATTAGAGCAGAGAAAATATGATGTTATGACCAAAATTTGTACTGTCAAAAATGTTAAACTTTAAAATTACAATTTTACAATACATATCGAACAAACTATGTATGTATATATTTTGATATTGATATGAAAAGTATTATGATATGACATTATTAGGCCAATTAGGTCTTCAACAATGTGTGACTATAATTGATTTGAAATCAAGCCACCATTTAATAATGACAAAATAAATAAGTAAAAAAAAAACAAGAATACAACAACAAATCGACAAATATGTAAAATATGTGATGTTATGATTTTTTTTTTATGACAAAACACATTCAACTGTGCGGTCGGTCAGTCAGTCTGATAGCTAGCTATTAACAACTGAAATAACATAAATATTAACACACACACACATACCCCCTGTCTTATAGTGATGTATCTGTATACATATTTACGCATTGTCATTGAAAGCACTCACGCAAAGCCCATATAAATACCTACAGCGTGTTCATAAGACCGTATCGCATATAGAGAAGACCCTTTAATTTTTTTTTTTTTTTTTTTTTTTTATACATATTTTGTGTTTCCCAAAAATTAAAAATACAAACACATCGGCAGACAACAAACAATAATACTTGGCTATATATATGTATATATATATATGTGCCTATAATACCATAAAGGCGTATAAGCTGAACAAAATTGACAATATACAACAGCAACAACAACAACAACAATTACAATAACATCAAGAACAAATGAATTCATAAAAATATTTATGTAGATGACGATGGAGAATTTGTCATTAATAATGAATGTATTGCGTGTTATTATAGTTAATAGCCAGTCGACGAAACAACAACACACACAACAACAGCAGCACCAATTGAATGGCATGTCACCACACAAAAAAAAAAAAAAAAAAAAAAAAACAACAACAACAACAACGACTACATTAATTTAATAATTTTTTTTATTTAAAACAAACAACAACAAAAATATTCTTTTATCGACTTGATGGTGCTATGGCTGCTGCTTGCTTGTCAGCCAGCCTGTTTTATTTCAGTTTAAATGGTTGAATGCATTGACACAACAAGCAACAACACAGCAACAGCAGCCAGCAGAAGAATATTGTCAACATAATCATAAAATCATACAAAAAAATAAAAAATTATTATTATGAAGAAGAGAGGGAATGACAACAAAATGCCATTCATTCATTACCAACGCAACGAAATACTGACAAGTAGCTGACAATCACAATAAGCAACACACACACACGCACACATACAAACAATGATAAGCCAAATGAATGAAGTGATACAGTGTGACTATATACGTAGATAGTTATAGGGAAAAAATTGGAGATATGCGTCGATGCTATGAATAAAATGTTGCATGAAACAAATGATATGCTTATCATACTCGTATATTGTTGAGTCAATTTATTATATTGTACAAAAAAATGTACGAGTACAACATGGGATGGTGATAATGACAAAAATATAACAGCATATTAAAGTGACATATAAAGCAGCGATACAAATTATACATAAAAATTACTGTTTAACCCTAGTCTCTATACCTCGTTCAGATCATATTCTTATGAAATGATCTGTCGGTATTATATACTACAGTTTTAACACCGCATGACAGTGGATCGAATAACATTTTATCGTAGTTTGATAATGTTGCATCATTGCATAGAAACATGTTGGATCAGCTCCATTCTTGCGGTGTCGCAACATATACGACTAATCAGACATTATCCTTGCATTTTAATTCCATAAATGCTGTGGGGTACTAATTTGATCAAGTTCGATTATGATTTGCTCAGGTTCGATTATGTTTTGCTTAGGTTCGATTATGTTTTGCTCAGGTTCGATTATGATGATAGTCTATGAGGCTTTGCGGTGATTTTACTCAATATTAATCATTATGTTGGTTAATTGGATTGCAACGTTCGACATTCTCTGATACAGATAAAATGTAGAACATCGAACATGCTCCAATTGTGACCAAATATCATCAAACTTGATACAATAACTTCAACTCAAATTAAAGAATCACTCTTAATAGCTATAGTTATAGATTTATTTCGAATAAATCGAATGTTGCATTTAAATGAATTTATATTTAACTTAATTTATATCATTTTAATGTGTTTCTATTATATTTTTATATGCTAGTCCTGCCGAAAATTTTTCATATGATCACATGGGTTAAAAATGTTATAAAAAAAAATGATGCACAGAAGAAATTGAGAGAAAAAATTGAAATAACAAAAATTAAAAACAAAAGAAAAGGGATAAACCAAAAAAAAAAAAAAAAAGAATAATTTAAAAAAAAAACACTAAGTCTCATAAAACAATAATTACATCCACCATAGCCCATTCGAGTTAGTCATATAAAATTATATATAAAATCCACCGAATAAAGATTCTATCGATGATGACGATGATGATGATGATGATGATGATGATGATTATGATAATGATGATGATGATGAGGATGACGGCAACGACGGATGGACCACCTACAACACATGACAATAATGAAATCAAGCATTGTATTGTATGCTTGGTGGATTTGTGAGTAAATTCTTTATGGTTGTTGTTGTTTTTGTTGTTGTTGCTATGGTTTTAGTGATTTTGTTGAATTTTTCGTCACTCTGTTGGTTAGTTGATAGTCATTTGATGGTTGTTTGCTTGCTTCATTGGTTAATCAATAACACAGATATACATGCACATATGTTTATGTGTATGTGTATTAATATATATACATCGTAATCAGATTATATCGATAAAAAAAAAAAAGGAGCTATGTGGTGAGCATAAAATATCTATGACAAATGCATAAAGAAAAATACGAGTAAAAATAATTTTACAGATTATTCTAAGCTAAAAAGCTGCATGAAGCATGAATTCGAGTCTCCGAAGCGAGGATACAAACTGAAGTAGGCCAAAGGAAATTAATTAATTAATTAATTAATAATTTGATCTATTACTTAGACATATTTTCAGAACTTGCTTATTAAACAATTTGAATTGATTTTATTTTTTCATGTATTTTTTCCAACTGATGACAATATTTTTTCTTACAGCTAACGCGAATACTACTAGTTCGTTCAATGTCTATAAACGCTTTTCTACAGAGTAGTCCGAATTGCTACTGTGTTTTCAGGAACAGATCCATCCGTTAGACAAATACGCTCTTATGCCGAGACAGTAAACTCGCTGGGATACAAAAAAAAAATAAATATGTGGCACTTAAAGCCCCGAACGGCTCTTTAGCCAAGCTTCTCTTCCATTACTGGTGTGGTTCCGAACGGCAGAACTCTTGCGACATCACTTTTTCTGAGCTATGTCACAGAGTTCTTTTAGAAGCTTTTTCATGGTAAGGGGTTTCTGCCAGAAGAATAGCCAATTGCTTGCCGACAGGTGGGTACTGTTCGAAAGAAACATCTTTTCGATATTAAATTTGTTATGTTGCGGCCGGTGATTGAACTACGACCTACAGAGCACGCGCTCGCTGGGATTATTCCAATAAAAAATGGTTTGCTTGGCATTTTGTCACAGAATTATATTATATTATATTTGCTAAATCATATACAAAGTACATATTACGGCCAGAAGAGTGACATCCATTTACATGACAGAAAATATTTAGATTTTGACGTGACAAATCACAATGGATTCGAAGAAAAATTAAGGAACAATCGATGAAGAAATAGAGACACGTAGTGATATTTAGAGAGTTCAAAGAACCATAATCAAACAGTTTAGAGAAAAATTTAAAGTTGAAAAAATAAAAAATAAAAATTAAGCAGTTACCCATCTGCGATGATTAATGATTAAATGACTGCTATCGTTAAATGAAGATCTCTTTAGGTCTGTATATTTTTTATCAATGGATTTTACTTCAATTATATCAATGAAAATACAAGTAAATGATCTATTATGAAGCTAATGGGTTCTACTCATGAACAGTAATCCAATGATGAGTATTAATCGGCTCTTAATGTCTTCTCTCTCTTACTCTCTTACATTACTTTGGGAAATTAAAGAGTTCGATATTTAATTCTTAAAATTATTATTGTTATGATTTGTCGACTTAAATGCTAATAAATAAAATAAATATTAATATAATTGTGATAGAAAGAGAGCAGCACTACCACTACCACTTGCACCGCCCATAATAATAGTAACAATATAAAGAGTAGCACATCTCTAAATGCATATATATATTTAATATATGTATAAGTAAAATTATTTTCCACAACTATAATACATAATAATGGCAACCAATATCATCATCATCATCATTATCATCATGAATATTATAACTACCATTCAGAAAAGAAGAAAAAAAAACAATAACAACAATAATAATGGGAACTAAATATAAATTATATACAATATTAAACAAGTATGTACATACATATATTCTACACAATAATAGCAAAATGATTGTTATTATTATTATGTATTATAACAATTTATCCATTAATACAATACTTGTGTACAAACATATACACGTATATTCATATACACGCCAATATCTATGTATAAATGTAATAATAATATTCTAAATTAACAATACCAACCGTTACAAAAATAACTACAACAATAGTGTAAGCAAAAAAAAAAAAAAACAACAACAACAACAAAAAGAATAGAAAAAAAGCAATCTATACTCGTCTGACAATTGTAAGCAGTGTATTCGTTCGTAGGTGAGTGAACCATAAATAAATCGATTTTCTTCTACTGTGGCGTCGTATTCGCGATTTTATGCATACCCTGCACCCAATCAGAGTGAGTACATACTACAAATATTAGAGATGATTTTGTGATTTTTAGTAATTTTTCTTAATATCAGAAAGAAGTCTTATGAGATATCCACATTAAGCTTCTAGGAACAGGAAAAATCAAAAAAAATCATCAAAAACATCAAAATTGGTGAAAATTTCAAAACTCGAAACTTATACGCTAGACACACGGCAGCGTTAATCCGGATTACCGGCGCACTTAATCCGAATAAAATATTCACTTGACAGACGGCAGTATTGCGGATTAACTAAACGACTGATTCCTGTTTTATTAGGTCTGCTCACTTACATTACTATCACTATTAATTTCTGTCATCTGTCACTCTTGATATGAGAAAATCTACAAGAAGTATGTGAACTGAAAACTATCAGAAACTTGAAAAATTGACATTCACAGTTCGTAATTGACAGCTGGATTTTTTTTTTTCGCCAACGTTTTTCATGTCGAAAACTGTTAACAATTGTTGAAAGTCTTTTTTAAGCGAACACACCTATTGTTTTATAAGTTGGATAGAGAAAAATTCACAATAGAAAATTTTCAGCAGTATTGCCATCGCAAATTGCTCTAATTCTCTTTTATATTGAGTTAAGTTGAGCTCGAGTTAATTCGAATTAAATCTTTAATCCGGATTAACGCTCCCATCTGTCAGGGCTATTAACGTATAACATTAAGAACTAGAAGAGGTAATTTCACTTAGTAGAAAATTATTTTGATCCTAGTTCAGCAATTTTCTTAACATTTTTAAATCTATAAGTCATCGACTTATATATGAAATGATATGAAAATAAAAAAGTGACACAAAAAGAATATTCTGTAATTCATCACATACGATTAGTAATCAAATAAAGAAATTGTTTATGCACCCTATATATATTCTATTAATATTATTCATATAAGAATAATGATGCTCCCATGATTGAAACTGAACCACATTATGAACTAGTATATATTGGACCAATTGCCATACAATTTGCCATCGGATATATACATTTCAATAGATTAGTATTCCGATGGGGGTGATGTTCTTAGATGATATTCATATATTGTGCTACAATATATCTATCTCATTGTAGCCAAGCAACGACAATGACAATGATATGTGAGAGTAGTAACCGTAGTAACGGTGTAAATAAATGTCTGTAAATAGAAATATGTGAGGGAATGGAAATTGTTATTGCTATTGTCATTATTATTTTCTTATTTTATTTAGTACATTTGCGTGTTTTATATTCTGCATATTATATTTTATTAGTTTATTTTCTTATTTACTGTATATAAGTATATCAATACACTGCACACCACAACAACAACAACAACCTCTATTTCCTACTTACCGCAATTTTCATCACATTATTATACATTTATTTTTATATACGACTATTTTCGTGTTGTCATTTTTATTAGAGAATTTTATTTTTGGCGTGTGCTTGTGATACCATTGCTGCTGCTGCTGCGACCATTGCTTACTCGTGACAATTTATTTTAACACCCATGCAAAAAATAAAAAAAAAAAAATTGTGCACAACAATAATTTAGTTACGAGTATTATAACCGTAGTACCACCACCACCACCATCACCAAGAAGAGCTGCGGTAGAAACAACATCATCAGTCATAATTAAAGTGGGCGTCGTGTACGAGTATACTTACACATGCATACAAGTACATGGATGTGAACACAAGTTATATACTCGAAATCAAATTAAGTGGCAAATATTTTATATTTCAACCGTCAACAACAACAACAACACGACCACCACTAGCAGCAGCAGCAGCAGGAACAATTTTATGGCTATTAAATTATAAATTAGAAAATTAAGCAAATAAAAAATAGCTTGCTGTTTTATTTAGTAGGTTGTTCTGTATGTGATTTGTTTTTGTTTGGTTTTTTTTTTTGTTTATGAATTATTATTATCATAAGATGATCTTATTTGTTACTATACATATTATTTATAATTTTTAAATGCCGTTTAGTATTTATTATGTTTATTTTTTAATTTTAATTTTTTTTTTCGAATAAATTAAATAAATTTTTTTTTAAAATAGCTATGTGAATTTGATTTTACGAGTATATTCATGTTATATTTATATAAACATTTTTTTTTTTTTGTTTATTTGTTTTTGTTTATATCTATTTCTTTATACCCTACACACAAGTACAAGGGTATATATATTTTGGTCAGATGTTTGCAACCACTTGGAAGAAGCTCCAGAAATATAGAAAATATTATGGATATATTCTTGATCAGCTTTACCTCTATTTTCGATATATTGATGTGCTTCCATCTATAGGACGTACCCTAAAATTCGTTTATTGCACAATATATTTACGCGGTCCATCAAATTTTAATATACTCTACATTTGCAGATTATGAAAAAGTCGACCAAGGCCGATAGTAAGGCCCTTTTTGTTCTATATTTTCGACATGAATACTAAAACTTTTTATTGCTATTCTGTAGCATAGATTTTTAATATTATGTAGTATTTAGTAGATATTTGTTTAAAATTATATTATTTATTCAGTTTTATAGCATTTTAATTATTTTCATGCTAATATTTCATTTATTTAATTAGTTTGTGTTATTTTATAGAATGCGATGTTTATAATTCTTTTTCGTATTTATTTTCAAAATTAATTTTTAAAAAAATGTTTATTTTTTATTATAGTTTTTACTCTAAAAATGTGAAAAAATTAGTACTAATTTCAGTTCATTGTAATAAAATCAATTTAATACGAAGAAAATACATATTTTTTAATTTATTTAATTAGTTTGTGTTAATTTAGAGAATGTGATGTTTATGATTTTTTCGTATTTATTTTAAAATTTAATTTAAAAAAATATATATATTTTTGTTTATTATAGTTTTTACTCTGAAAATATGAGGAAATTATCACTAAATTCACCTCATTTTAATCAAATCAAATAAATACGAAGAAAATACATATTTTTCTATTATTTAATTAGTTTGTGTTACTTTATAAAATGTGATATTTATGATTTATTTCATCTTTAATTAAAAATTTAATTTTTAAAAAAATGTTTATTTTTTTTTATAGGTTTTACTCTGAAAATATGAAGAAATTAACACTAATTTCAGTTCATTGTAATAAAATCAATTTAATACGAAGAAAATACATATTCTTCATTTGTTTAATGAGTTTGTGTTATTTTATACAATGTGATATTTATGATTTTTTTTCGTATTTAATTAAAAATTTAATATAAAAAAAAATTTTTATTTTTTATTATAGTTTTTACACTGAAAATGTGAAAAAATTAACATTTATTTAATCTCATTTTAATAAAATCATTTTAATACAAAGAAAATATATATTTTTCATTTATTTAATTAATTTGTGTTATCTTATAGATTGTGATATTTTTTATTTTTTTTTTTTTGTATTTATTTTAAAATCGAATTACACAAAAAATTGTATTTTTTGTCATAATTTTTGCTCTGAAAATATGAACAAACTAACACTAATTTCATTTTATTTGAATAAAATCGATTTAATACAACAAAAATACATGCAATATTTTTCCTCATAAATATTTTTTATGCAATTACAAAATGACTTAGATATTGTTAAACACTATTTAAAAGGAAAACATTCATAATTTCCATGACGTTTAATTAGTTTTTATAAAATACGATATGTAAATATTACATAAAAGTTCACTGTAGTTAACAAAAAAAAAAAAAATGAATTTGAACTCATTAATTTTTTCATTATTTTTCAAACCCCAAAAATTTTAAATAAAAATCATATGAACTTAGTTTCGGTAATAGGGAAATGAACTCATCGTCGTTAAATTCACAATTACAGAATTACAATGAATTTACAAATTTTCAGTATTTTCGATTATTAATATTTAAATTGTTTTAAATTTTTAATTACCATTTGAAATTTATTTAATAAGTTTGCAATTTTGTAGAAAATTTTCTTCAACGAACTAAACGTTTATTGATAATAAATTTTTATTTTATTTTTTTTTTCATTTATCTATATTCTCATTCTTTATTTTTTTTACATTATTTGCATTTTATGGCTTTAGGCCAAATCAATAAAATGTTAATTTATGATTTAATTAAGCTATTAATATGTCCAAGTAAAATAAAATTACATCTAACCATGTACACTTTGATTCAAACATATGAACGCGTATAACGCCCATACATGCGCCATAAGAAAAATGACTCAAGCTCAATTAACACATTAACACTTTATCGTTTTTGCAAAAATTTATTTATTTATTTTTCTCGTTTTTTTCTCTCACTATTTTGCTGCTGCAAGTAAGTGTCATTAAATTGAAAACTTTAATCAATTGCTATAATTTACAATAACACTTTATGTTGTTTGTTTGTGTTGGCGCTGACGTCACTCCCCTCCTCTATCTCTCTCTCTCTCTCTATTTCTAATTGTGAGCACACTCGATATATCTTTGAGTATTTCTCTGTCATGTCAAATGCGATAATTACAAATTAATCGCAAAAATGCACCCAGACATTTGGTCACCACAATTAACATAAATTAAATGCTACCCACTACATATACTAATAAATATATACGAATATACGAATATAAATATATATGTACGTACATATGTAGAACATTAAGTACTAAATTTAGAGGCGCATGGGTTTATATTTGTGTCCTCATTTTACATTAAGGCAACAGCAAAACAATATATATGTTATATATATTGAGGCTATTAGAGAATGAATAAAAGCAAATGCTAACGAATAAATTTAAATAATCTAAATTTATATTTAGAATGTATGTATATATATGCTATATATTTGTAGATGATAGGAGAGATGTAGATTGGGGGATAAATTTCGATATTGGCATTTTTTTGAAAAAAAAAAAAAACAAAAATTCTTATATCGTAATTGCATACAACATTTTGGCAAATTCACACATGCGAATAGCGCTATTTCTTTTCGAGCCACCCCTCGCCTCTATTCTCACTTCACTCGTTTGCTGATTGCCATCCCAACAAGTCGTTTCTGACTACTGTCACTGTTTTGCCTGTCTATAAATAATTGAAAAAATAAATATTGGCACAATGCATTTGTTGGCATTATGATTAGTGTTCTGGTATATAAATAAATAAACAAGTATAAGTATATATTAAGCAGCCTCATAAAAAAAGTTGCCATTTTTATCAGCGAAACATTGGATTTGATTTTTGATTTATGACGTTCACCAAAATATCAAATGTAGTAAAAAGAAATACATTATTTTGTATCTCGCGCTTTGTATAGAACTGCACTGTTTCTATTGCCCAGGAGCGAGCTAAATATTGCATAAATCAAAAAATTTGGAATCATTTAAATAAGGCTGGATACAAAAAGAAGCTCGATGTATGAGTGCCACACGAGTTAACGCAAAAAAACCTCATGGACCGAATTTCCATCTGCGAATTGCTGCTGAATCGCAACAAAATCGATCCATTTCTGAAGCGGATGATTACTGTTGATGAAAAGTGGGTCACTTACGACAACGTCAAGCGAAAGCATTCGTGGTAGAATCGCGGTGAGCCGGCGCAAATGGTGGCCAAGCCAGGATTGACGATCAGGAAGATTTTGCTATGTGTTTGGTGGGATTGACACGGAATCATCTACTATGAGCCTATGAGCTGCTTCCCTACGGCCAAACTCTTAATTCAGACCTATACTGTCGACAATTGGAGCGTCTGAAGGAATTAATCTCCAAGAAGCGGCCAGCTTTGGTCAATAGCAAAGGAATTGTGTTCCATCAGGACAACGCCAAGCCACACACATTGATAGTCATTCGCCAGAGGCTTCGGAAGCTTGGTTGGGTGGTTTTTATGCATCCACCTTATAGTCCGAACCTGGCACCAAATGATTACTACCTGTTCCTGTCTATGACGAATGATTTTACTGGTGAAAAATTCGCCTCAAGAGAATCTTGTGAAAATCGTTCAGTTTTTTGCCAATAGGTACGAGGGTTTCTATGAGAGTGGCATTATGAAATTACCTTCAAAGTGGCAACAAGTTATCGAACAAAACGGTGCATAGCTGACCTAAATCGGATCCTTCAATTTCATGCAAAAAATAAATGGATTTCTTTTTACTAGACCTTATATTTTGGATCTTCTAAAAACTTTAAAATAGAATTTGTGTAGAATCTTATACTTTTCTATTTTTTTTTTTAATCGAAAAAATTATTTTTTAACCTTTTTTGAAAACTTTTTAATTCATGAATATTTTTGTAATTAGCCATATTTTTTTTTTTTTTTTTTGTTTTGTGGACGGCATAAAATAAATCAAACATCAAGATTTTTTTGTTTTTTTTTTTTGTTTGGTGAATCACCTTAATGTGCATATGCATATGAATATAATAAATAATGCCAACAATGCTTGTTCATTTGATCATTATTATAATTTGTTTTCCACCTTTTTTTATTTTTGAAACAGATGTTGTGAAATTAAAATGAAATTCTCGATTAATATTTATTAAGAGAACAACGATTAGCTTTTCATCAGCATCATAGTCAGAATGCTTAACATTTCTGCTTTTTTATTAATTCTTCTAAAATATGCATTTTATTAAACTCATTGTCTAAGCTTAACTTGTTTTCGCCATCATACGGTTTTGGGACTATGGCTTCTAGCTCCTGTTCAATTTTTTCTTTGTTAAATCGCTTCGTAAATAAATCTTTAGAGTGTTAGCGATCGATTATCGATTTAATGAAATTTCCGACATCATTATATTATAATGCTTTTTAGTGTCACAAATCCAACGAATGGGTCACCTGATGCATTATTGGTGATGGGTCAGAATATTAATGATACTAAGTAGGCTAGTGGCGTGCTTGCTAAGAAACTTTCTTATCGAATTATCGATTTAATGACATTTTCGACATCATAATAATTATCATTATCATTATATTATAATGCTTTTTAGTGTCACAAATCCAACGAATGGGTCACCTGATGCATTATTGGTGATGGGTCAGAATATTAATGATACTAAGTAGGCTAGTGGCGTGCTTGCTAAGAAACTTTCTTATCGAATTATCGATTTAATGACATTTTCGACATCATAATAATTATCATTATCATTATATTATAATGCTTTTTAGTGTCACAAATCTAACGAATGGGTCACCTGCTGCATTATTGGCGATGTGTCAGAGTATTATTGATGTTAAGCAGGTTAGTTTAGGGCTTGCTAAGAAACTTTCTTATCGAATTATCGATTTAATGACATTTTCGACATCATAATAATTATCATTATCATTATATTATAATGCTTTTTAGTGTCACAAATCTAACGAATGGGTCACCTGCTGCATTATTGGCGATGTGTCAGAGTATTATTGATGCTAAGTAGGCTAGTGGCGGGCTTGCTAAGAAACTTTCTTATCGAATTATTGATTTAATGAAATTTCCAACATCATTATAATTATTATTATCATAATATTATAATGTTTTTTAGTGTCACAAATCCAACGAGTATGTCACCTGATGCATTATTGGCGATATGTTAGAGTATTATTGATGCTAAGTAGGCTAATGGCGGGCTTGCTAAGAAACTTTCTTATCGAATTATCGATTTAATGAAATTTCCGACATCATTATAATTATCATTATCATTAGGTCCAACCTATATGCTTAATTGGTTGTGATTGAATTTTCTAAAACGACTATCGGTTGTAATATGTACCTTCGATGTAAAACACATTGGGGCCATAGATCTTGCTATTTTCACTATAACAGATGGCAAGAGTATGAGAATTGAAAATGGTTTGTGTGCTCATAAATAAATCGAAAAAAATAGCTAGAGATAATATTATCCATATGTTTTCTAGGTGATATCGATTTATCGATAATCATCTAGAAATGACGCTATAATTTAGTTGTATAAAAATTCTCACATAAATTTCACTTAACATATACAAGCTTTCACTTAATGGAGGCCATTAGATTAGATTAGAAAAACTATTAATTGTCAGTGTGATGATGTGATTTAATAAATAATTTTTGCTATTTTGAAGATTTTTTTTTTAATGGAATTTTTTCACATTTCAATCTTACCAGCAAGGATTTTACCTTGGTTGTGCTAAAGTGTTTTTGCAAATTTGTGAAAAGTTTTATTTTATGTGATTTTATTTAATTTTTGTTTTTATTTTTTTTTTATTTTTATTTAATTTTTTTTTTTTTGTTGGTTTTTTGGCAATATTCCATTTTATGCTGTGCGTTAATTTAATTGGCACTGCAGTCACATAAAGTTACAAAGAAATTGCTGAACTATTTGGCTCTTGATTTTTTGTTTTTGTTTTTTTTTTTTTAATTTGCAAATGTTTTTCTGATGAGACAATTCAATGAGGCTGTAAAATTTTATGATTAATTAAATGAATGCATATGTAATTTATTCATTTTAAGATGCTAAATAATAATTATTAAGAAATGAATTTTTAATTAAGCTAAATGATAATGAAAATATATTGTAGACTTTTGATCAATGTGATGAAAGTGTGATATGAATGAAATATTAATAATTCATAAATAATTTGAGATATTTTTTGAAGGTATGACTTTGCATTATCTTCTTATTGTACGATAATTGAGATGATTGGTTGTAGAAAATATTCTGATTTAAGAAAATAGACTATCTCACAGAAAACACAAATTATGATCGTATAAAATGAGAGAGAGGCGGAAAAATACAATATAAAAATACAATAGATTGATTCAATAAAAAAATTGATTAATAAAAAAAAAAAAAAAAAAAAGAATATTTCAATATTTGAAACACGTTCAAAATAATTTATTACACACACGTACACATATACATATATTTATTATAAGAGAACATTTTAATTTCAATTCAAAAGAATTTCAAAAATGTTGAACAGTTTGCTTTTATGTACGATATCATATATATACAGCACATACAAATAAGTACATACAATGTATGTTATGTGAATAACACATGCCATAAAATTGACATAAAGCCAATAAAAATATAATGTGTTTTGTATATGAACGTTTGGAACATTCCATACAAATAAATTTATTTATTGTGAACGCACATTTTGTTTTTTTTTTTTTTTTTTTGTTTTTCTCTATCTTCAATAAAGCTATTATTTGTTATCAACATATATACATCTAACTGCCATTTAGGCAAGTTTCTTTGTTTACATAGTCACACATATGTGTGTTAGATCTGGCAAATATTGTACCTACGAATGGAAAAATTTGGTCACCGTTATGTAATTCAATACTTTCATTTAAAAGTCTAAGTCTAACATATATTAAAGCCGAACTACCGATTTTACTCTGGCAGAGTTTGCTCCTTCGTTGACGAACATAAAATATTGAGAGTTTAAACGAGGTCATACGAGCTGCCAAGACGAACACTCTAGTGGTCAACCAATTGATGTGGCCACGCCAGAAACGGTTAAGAAAATCCACAAAATGATTTTAGATGATCGCCGGTTGAAGGTGCGTGCGCTAGGTGAAATTACAGGCATTTCAAAAAGTGCCATTCATCGTATATTGACCGAAATTTTGGAGATGAAAAAGCTGTGTGTAAGATGGGTGCCGAGTTTGTTCACCATAGAACAAAAACAACGTCGTGAAGATGTTTCCATGGAGTGTTTGGCGATGTTTCACAATAATAAAGCCGAGTTTTTGCATCGATTCGTAACCATGAATGAGACATGGGTCCACCACTTCACACCTGAGACAAAGGACCAGTCAAAACAGTGGACTAAAAGGGGAGAATCGTGTCCAAAGAAGACGAAGACAGTTCCTCCATCTGCAGGCAATGTTATGTCGTCTGTTTTTTGGGATGCACGTGGGATAATTTTTACTGATTATCTTCAAAGAGGAAAAACAATCAACAACGGCGAGTATTATGCTAATTTGTTGCAGCCTTTAAGTGAATGAATTTAAAGCAAAATGGCCGCATTTGGCGAAACAGAAAGTGTTGTTTCATCAAGATGGCCAAAATCAATGAGTTAAAGCTTGAATTGCTTCAGCGCGTACCTTATTCGCCAGATTTAGTACTTAGGAGTACTTTCTATTTTCAAATTTGAAAAAAAAAAAAATGGCTTGCCTTGATACTATAAACAGTTTGTCGAAGCTATAGAATATCGCTGGGAAAAGTGTATAGAGCTAGAAAGGAGATTATGTTGAGAAATAAAGAAAAATTTTCCCAAATTTGTAGAGGTTTCTTTGTTAGGTCGGATAGTTCTGGGTAGTTCATATCTATACAACAAACACCTATATTTGTATGATATTTATATAGGGTGCTATTGGTTAAGCTGAAGGAATTTGTGATAAGTGTGATAGTGTTATTTCTATTAAGCAAGATGTTGGCAATTATTCAATAAAAGATTTGCATTTAAAGATTTTGAAAATCTTTTGCCAATATCAATGTTGTTGCAAATCTTCTTGTGACGAAACGACTATGTAAATGAATGACGTGAAGTTGTTCTTAGCAACATAAGCGTCAGTTTTGTCGCCAACATGGAAATTTAACACAATTTTTGTACTTAGATTTATAAAAAATATTGTTTTTTGAAATTGATCTATTATTTGGCTACTCAAATTATACAATTTAATACCTTAGGCACAAAGATATGCACCTTTTATGGTCGATTACTACTGTATAAATTAAAAAATCATTCTCTTTCATCATTATCATTATCAATATTTAGCACATAAAGGCACCTAATAGTAGAATATCTACAAATCCAACTTAAAGCGTATGTTATATATATGCACTTTCCAATTTAAATGTGATACAAATGAACCATCACAACACACGCAATGTACGATTATCGTATGTATCCTTTTATTATTGAAACGATAATAGTAACAATAACAACAACAACAGCCAACAACATTAAAATGGGTGTGTTGTGCATTGAAATGAATGAACATACGTACATACTTATAATAAATTTAATGGCAACCAGAAATGAAACAAAATCAACTCAAAAAAAAAAAAAAAAAAAAAAACAACAAAAAAATAGAAAATGAGAAATGAACAACGTTAACAAAAAACCACAACGAATTCAAAGCAATTTTATACCACAGGCAATATAGCAATATATTGTTGATTGTGTATATACAAAAGTATATACTGGCAATATTATGGCCAAAAAGAAAAAAATAAACTTACGCACGCTCCCATATATGTATGTATGTACTCATACTTGTACCACCACTATAAATTAATGGCACAAATAACTCTGTGGTATAGGCAACAACATAACAAATAACCATGTTACACCACAAATTAACTAACAACCATGCCACGCAACCATTTCAACATTTTGAAAGTGGAGACTCAATAATGTGTAAATATGTACATATGTATAAAGTGCGTTTGACTGTATGACTGTCACTGACAAACTGACACTCTCATTGTCGTTCAGTCAGTCACGACAGTCTGACATTTCGATGGTCAGGCGACAACAAGAGATATACGTACTGACACAAACAATTGGTTGGCATAGGCAGTCCGATTAGCAGTCGACAGTGGTAGTGTCAAAATGACATATTAAGGCATGTGTTAAATAAAGCCGTAACGGCCATAGCGGCTGTGGCATAAATGAATTATTTGAAATAACTTGTATTTACCCTAAACAAAATTGTGTGCCAAATGGTCTGAAATATACTACTTCATAATGTATTCAATTGGATAGTACATTGTTCAGGACATCGAACATATTGGAACTACTCTATGGTATGATGCAACGTGATTAAACACTGAGCCAATTGATTGAACTTAATGTGCATATTTCTGTTGTGTAAATGGAGCATTCTTTGAACTATTCTTAGTTGAGAACATCGAACATATTGGAACTACTCTATGGTATGATGCAAAGTGATCAAACATTGCACCAATTGATCGAATTTAATGTGCATATTTCTGTTATGTAAATGGAGCATTCCTTTAACTATTCATAGTTAAGAACATCGAACATATTGGAACTACTCTATGGTATGATGCAACGTGATCAAACATTGAACCAATTGATCGAACTTAATGGTCATATTTCTGTTATGTAAATGGAGCATTCCTTGAACTATCCTTAGTTGAGAACATCGAACATATTGGAACTACTCTATGGTATGATGCAACGTGATTAAACATTGAGCCAATTGATCGAACTTAATGTGCATATTTATGTTATGTAAATGGAGCATTCCTTTAACTATTCTTAGTTGAGAACATCGAACGTATTGCAACTACTCTATGGTATGAAGCAACGTGATCAAACATTGCACCAATTTATCGAATTTAATGTGCATATTTCTGTTATGTAAATGGAGCATTCCTTTAACTATTCTTAGTTGAGAACATCGAACGTATTGCAACTACTCTATGGTATGATGCAAAGTGATCAAACATTGAACCAATTAATCGAACTTAATGGTCATATTTCTGTTATATAAATGGAGCATTCTTTTAACTATTCATAGTTTAAAATACTTCAATTTGAGATATGTAGGAATATTTGTTGGCCTAATTTATAAAATTATAACTGTTATATGGACTTTTTAGCTCTGTACAACTTCTCAAATAGTAAGAAATTTTCATATTTTATTATATATTCACTTACAAGTATACGATAAGATGAATGTATGCAACAACATTATATTTACCTGAAAATAGAAATAGAAAAAAATTTATGATTAGAAATTGAGTTATTGTTAATTTTTGGTTAATTTTTTCAATATTTAAGTTTATATTAAATTCATCAAATAATGAAAATGAATTTCCAGAAGGAAAGAAAATACAGTTAGAGTTGTCGAAATCATATTTTCAATGTTAATTTTCGTAATTTAGAGCCAACCCGAGTTGGAGAAAACTGAAGGAAAACAGTTTAAGATATTCTTTAATATTATTTCACTAGGAATTCGTAATTTTTTGCAATTTGAAATAAATAAAATATATTGGATTTTAGCGATCAAAATAATACTTAATATATATTTCTTCAATAAGGTATAACGGATAAAATAAACAAAATTTCGCATCTCTACAACACGACTACAACTAATAGAATGATCTCACTAGAATGATCGAACTTGATCAAACTACAACGAAATATTGGTGCAACCAAATACTGTATCGTAAAGAGAGAAGTAATTAATGCTGGTCAGGTAGCAACTTAAGAATTGTGACTTTTAGCCTAAAGAAAATCTTATAGTTTCTTGCAACAAAATGCATGAGAACATCGAATGAGTTGCAAATGCTTACAAGAATGATCGAACTTATAGTAGATGCTTAGAAAAATTTATTCAATTCAATGGCAACGCCATGTAAGTACATATTTAAAGAGTTCACGGCATTTGTAAGTGGGCAAACACCAGTGGCGTAGCCAGAGGGTGGCGCAGGGTCAAGGAGATAGATCCCCCTTGGCCGATGAACTTGTAAAAAAAAAGAAAAATAAAAATATATTTAGATATTAAAAAATCATTCATTAACAATGTTTTATTATACATCTTTTTCATCTTAACCCACCCCTTCTTTTGCCAAAATCCTGACTACATCACTGGTAGTCACACATGTTCTTGCATTTCGTATTGGGTATATACATACATATGTATATGCATTGGCATAAATATTATAATGAAAGCTCATCCAATATGTACATATATGTTGTGGTCACACGCCAAATGCCAATTTACACTGACCATCGTACTCATGATATATGTACATACGGACAAATATACTATGTAGTAGTAGTAGAAATATGTACTGTACTGTGACTAAACCAAACGACTAACTGACTGACTGTCGAACCAACTGACAGACGCAATGACAGAATTCATCGACTAAGTAAAGAACTAAATGATTTGTGAATGACCCAACAAGAGCGCATTAAAATTGTGTTTTTTTATATTGTTGCTGTTTTTCAACCATATCCATACTCAAATACACACACACACACACACACATAACAAAATGAACGTTCAATTTACGTTTCGTTAAACTGAAACATGCCTCCAAGTAAACAATAATGTAATGTACATATCACTACCTACACCATCATCATCATCATCATCATCATCATCATCATCATCATCATCATCATCAACAATAGCAGAAGCGAAAGCAGCAGCACAGAAAATTACCTCCTCATCACTAGTATGCATTGTTATGTATTATACACATAATACATACTCACATATACACATATACCCATATAGATGCCATATCAAACCACACAAAAGCAAAAAACACTCGAAGCTCATCGCTAGCATCACAGCTCCAACAATAATAGCATAGTCATCATCAACAGCCATATATGTGTACACATAATTCAAGCGAAGCCAATGTGCCGCCGTTTTGCCTTTAGATGGACAACTACATGCCATTAGAGAGCCTTCTCAAACTCTCCACTAACCATCGTTCAGCCCACCACGTTGTGCTGCTGTGAACCAAAAAAACTCTCTGCTTGTTAAAATTCCCAATTGTAGTTGGAATACAAATTTGCGGATGGATGCGTACATAGTATGTATCGTATATACATGTATGTGTGAGTATTGGTATGTATATGTACATGTGTATGTACGTATATATCCTCCATCTCATCTTCGAGCTTCTCTTCAGCTTATAACAATGGTCAATGTAGTCAGTGTTGTTCATGTTGTTGTTGTTGTTGGTAGTGGAGGTTTAGTTTTTTTTTTTTTCATTTCTTCTGGACTTCTCTGCTTATTTGTGGCAATTTGACAAGCCAACTCAATTTATATGGAAGTATAAATGTACGTGCGCACACACATTATACATTATGTTACGTTATTAAGCATTATACGAGAGTACAGGCACGCATTGCCTTGTTATGTATGGATTGCTTATTACCCCCCACCCCCCTCACCTGTTACTTGAATTTTGATTTTATTGTTTTTTCCTTTGTTTTTTTTTTTTTGTTTTTTTAGATTACCTTTGGAAAACAAATTCTTTTCATTCTCCGTTTGTGGTTTGTGCTCATTATAGTATCACCCCCACTAAGTCCATGCCTCTAGATTAAGATGAGACCAACGTGAAAAAGAGTTTTGTATTTTCAGTGGCGCTTGTGGTTTAGTTCATTGTAAGTTTGTGTGTGTGTGTGTGTATGTGTGGGTTTATTGTACAACAATAGTAAAAAAAGGCATGCACATATATATGAGAAGAATGAGTGGCAGAAATATGTACCACAAACAATTTTCCATTGTATCACGAGACTCTAGTCACAGAATTGTAGGAATTCAATGCTTTGGAAATTTAATTTTTGCTAATGTCTTCTGTAATGTAAGCCGTAGTATTTTTGGTTCACTTATTTACTTGATGTTGGCTGTCGAACATTTTATGATAATTTGTTTGTTCTGCGACTACATTCAGAGGCACGGTATTGTACAGGGTGATTTTTTAAGAGCCTTTGGATTTGATAAAAAAAAAACACATAAAATTTAGAGAAATGTATGAAGGAATCATTATTTGAGTGTATGGAAACGATCTATATAATTCAATGTTTAACGCTGATTTCATGCAAATGTTGACCGCGGTTGCGCCTCAAATGGTTCATACGCTGGGTCCAATTTTTGGCATACTCTCTCCAACATATCGGCTGATAACACGAATAAATTCTTCAATATTGGCTTCCAGAGAGTCAACCGTTGCGAGCTTGTCGCTATAGATATGAGCCTTAACATAGCCCCACAAAAAATAGTCTGAAGGCGCTAAATCGCACGATCTAGGCGACCAATTGACCGGCCCCAAACGTAAAGTAAACTGTTCATCGAACTCGCCTCTCAATTGGTCATTGTTTCGCATGCTGTATGGCATGTGGCACGGTGTTGTTGAAACCAGAAAGTTTGGAATCATCGCACGGTAGCGCTCGCCATTCACAGTAACGTTCCTGCCTTTGTCGTCTGTGAAAAGTACGATCCAATGTTGCCAGCGGCCCATAATCCACACCAAACAGTGCATTCTTCGGGATGCATTGGCAATTCTTGCAACACTTCTGGCTGCTCTTCACACCAAATACGGCAATTTTGATTGTTCACGTATCCATTCAACCAGAAATGAGCTTCATCGCTGAAACACAATTTTCCGAGAAAAAAGTGGATCCAACTTTGCCAACCAAAAGTTAGCCATTGTGGTAGATCGTCTGGCTTCAATTCTTGCACCAGCTTTATTTTAAAAGATTTTACACGCAAATCCGTCCCCAAAAACTTCCACGTGGTGGAGTAACAGCAACCCAATTGCTACGACCGGTGCCGAATCGATAATTCAAGGTCATCAACAACACTGGCGGATACAGCTGCGATATTTTTCTCTGTCCGCACTTTACATATGCTTGTTGGTGTTGGTTTAATGTCCAATAATGTAAATTTGGTGCGAAATTTAGTCATAAAATTCCAAAGAGCAGCCTCAGAAGGGTTTGCCCACACTGACTAGAAAATGGAAGAAGTGCACAATTCACTTTCTTAACCAAGCATGAATTTTGATAACAAAAATTCAATAATCTGCATACGTTGTTAGTTGTAAGTCGATTCATAGTTAAATTATATAGACCAAACTGAACATATTTGACAGTAACATGTTAAACGAAAACATCTGAGCTGTCAAAAACAGTGTTGCCAAAAAGAAAGTTGCTGAAAAATCATCCTGTATATACTTCAGAGTAGATATGTACCCTGCGTCAATTCGTGTGATAATTGATGTAAGATTCTACGCTTCGAACTTAAATATTGTAAGTAGTTAACATTCGATATTTTCTTCTACCAAGCTATCCAAACCAAAACATCGAACGTGTTGCAACTACTTCATTGAACTGTCGTACTTAGATCAAACATCAATCAATCGTACATACCGACTTTATATTTTCTAAATAAATGTAGTTGCAGTCTTGGAACAAGTTGTGTCAAAATGCTTTTCTAGTATTCCAAATACTTGTTTCTGGTATTGCACCTCATTTGGTATAGGCTTGAACATGATATCATAGTATCCAACCAAAACATCGAACTTGTTTCAACTACTTCATTGAACTGTCGTACTTAGATCAAACATCAATCAATCGACTCTATATTTTCTAAATAAATGCAGTTGCAGTCCTGGAACAAGTTGTGTCAACATGCTTTTCTAGTATTCCAAATACTTGTTTCTGGTATTGCACCTCATTTGGTATAGGCTTGAACATGATATCATAGTATCCAACCAAAACATCGAACTTGGTGCAACTACTTCATTGAACTGTCGTACTTAGATCAAACATCAATCAATCGTACAAACGCCTTTTTGTTTTCTCAATAAATGCAATAGTCTTGGAACTAGTTGTCTCTACATACTAGTTGCAAATACTTGCTTCTGGTATTGCATCTCATTTGGTATAGGCTTGAACACGATATCATAGTAATTTTATTAAATATTCGAATACCAAAATATGGTCGATAAAAGTGGGATCACTTAACATCCAATTTTCATTAAAGTAAACAATGTAGAGATGCTCGATTAAAACCCCAAGCAACTAAATAATCAAACATCATGTACACAAAAATTGATTTTTAGACAAATTCCAATAACTAAATTATGGTATATATGATCATTACCAAATTGAATGTATGTAGTACAAGTATTGCATTTATGTTGTCTGTGTTCATGTGTTCATTTTATATTTGATATTTACCCAATTGAGTGTCACATATTGAATTTTGTTTACACATACCTATTGGCCAGATTGTGTGGGCAGAGGCAGTTGCGTGAATAATATGAATCGTATGAGTACATACGATATATATGCATAGTATTTAGTTGCTTGAGGGTATATTGTAAGTATTTACACTTTAACGTTTTGTATGTATTCGTATGCCATTCAATAGTAGTGGTGATGTTTACTACATACTTACACCTATACGAGTACATATGTACATAGATAGAAGTTTAATATTTATGGTGTGCGATCATGATGATGATTAGGTTGATGATGCTTTGGGGTGATGATAAATATTGATAAATTGTTTACACGTACGCAGCACAATATACTTAATATGAATATAGTAGTAGTACACCTTCGAGTTTGGTATTTACGTAAGTAATGCGTAATATCAGATTTGAAATTAGTCAAATGTAATATCATCCATCAGTTAAATGGGAAATTTACTACGATGAAATTATAATACCGTAAATTGTGATTTATTTTCGAAATAAATCAGTGTCGAACTATATGCACTGTAAAGCACATATTTAATGTGAAAATTTGGGAAAATCACTGGTATAAGAGTTCACAAATATTTATTGCAGTTTGGTAATTATTTTTGTATGTAAATTAGCAAAAGTAGTAGTCAGTATAAACCTCGACTTTCTTAGATCAAAAACGTAATATCTGTTGTTAGTGGCATAGCCAAGATTTTGGAAAAGGGGGGAAGGGGGGTTAAAAGATGAAAAAGATGTATAGAAATACATTTTTAATGAATCATTTTTAAATATCTATATATTATTATATTTCTTTTTTTAACAATTCCATCTGCCAAGGGGGGGGGGATTTATCCTCCTAATCCCCCCTGGTTACGCCACTGCCTGCTGTGATGCCCATTACGGGCCCTTTTACTAAGTTACTTCAAACCAAAAATGAAACATTGTATGTGTATATAGCAGTGATTGAATTGGGATTAATTTGATTGGGTGAACCTTTCCCGATAGAGCGTTGAATGGAAATAGAAGAGATTTTATTTGTAATAACATTTCTGGACTCTCATTGAGCCATTAATAAGTGATTTATACAGTTTTTTAGACCAAGCTTGAGCTAATCATGTGATTTATTCATCGCACAACACTCCCATGAAATTACAACAAATACAAGTATAAATATAACAAAATTGGATTATACTAGCACTATACTAGGTTTTAATATGCGTTAAGAATTTTTCGCAAAAAGGTTAAAAATTACTCATACGGGTGGTAGTTAGAGGGTTAAAATATTTTGAGAAAATAATCTCCGAAAATTTTTAATAAAGGTCTCCAAAGACAAGAATTATACTAAATGCAATTTTACGATATTTCAAATTAAATGATTCTTCTTTTGACAGAAAAAACTCAAATTTTAAACCACTTTAATAAAAATGGTGACGTAGAGTAGCAAAAAGGAATTAAGGCTTTTATTACTGAAGTAAAATGCTATTCTTTAAAACTGGTTTCGTTCATCCCCGAGACAATGACCCACAAATTGTAGCATGATGTTTTTACACGATGCAATAGATGCTTAAAAATAAAGAACTTCAAATCTTAATTTGTTTCTTACATGTTACCTATAAGTCATACAAATTATTTGTCTTTAGTGACCCTTAGTGAAATTTTCTGGAGAATATTTTTGTCAAAGACTTTAACCCTTGTGATCCTCTTAAATGTTGAATTTTAATGGATTTTTTGAAATAAGGTCCAAAATGACCCATAAGGATAGTAGTTAGAGGGTTAAAATGTTTGGAGAAAATAATCCTCGTAAAATTTTAATATCCGAAGTGTCCGAAGGCAAGAATTATACTAAACGCAATTTTACATATGATTTTTTAAATTCCATGATTCTACTTTTGATCGAAAAACCGAAATTTTAAACCATTGTAAAAAGAAAATAATGACGTGGACGAACAGAAAGGTATGAAGGCTTTTGTTACTGAAGTAAAATGCTATTGTTTAAGACTAGTTTGGATCATCTTCGAGACAATGACCCTCAAATTGTGGCATGATGTTATTACACGATGCAATAGATGCTTAAAAATAAAGCACTTAAAATCTTAATTCGTGTTTTACATGATACCTGTACCTTGTACAAATTATTTGTCTTTAGTGACCCTTAGTGAAATTTTCTGGAGAATATTTCTGTCGAAAACTTTAACACTTGTGCTCCTCTCAAATGTTGAGTTTTAATGGATTTTTTGAAATAAGGTCCGAAATGACCCATACGGATGGTAATTAGAGGGTTAAAATGTTTGGAGAAAATAATCCTCGTAAAATTTTAGTATAGATCTCCGAAGACAAGAACTATATTAAATGTAATTTAATATATGGTTTTTCAAATTCCATGATTCTACTTAACTCGTAGAAATTATTTGTCTATAGTGACACTTAGTGAAATTGTCTAAAGGATATTTCTGTTGAAAACTTTAACCCTCCTTCTCCTCTGAAATGTTGACTTTTAATGGATTTTTCGAAATAAGGTCCAAAATGACCCATATGTATGATAGTTAGAGGGTTAAAATGTTCTAAGAAAATAATCCCTGGTCATTTTTAATATAGGTCTCTGAAGACAAGAATTATTCTAAATGCATATTTAGCATATGATTTTTCAAATTCCATGATTCTACTTTTGATCAAAAAATTTAAATTTAAATTTTAATTTTAAACCACTGTAAAACTAAAATTGTGACATAGTGGAGCAAAAAAGGTATTAAAATGCTATCGTTTAAGACTGGTGGACATTTTATTTTGTTTTATTAAATAAAATTTTTGTTTTATTAAATTTTATTTACTCTTGTCATGGGTGTATGGATGGACATGCTAATTGTTGCGATTAGATTCGCTCATATTGTATAAAGTTGTAGTGCAGATGCAACAAGTTCTATGTTATCTATTCTTATTCAGTATAATTACAGATCGTTATTGTTGTTTGTGCATATATTTTATTTGTAAAAAATCATACCACAATGGTCTAACTTGAATATACAAGGTGTGACAATTATGTATTAAGACTGCCTCTAGAAAACACAATTAAAATACGATATCTGCTAATTTTTCGGTATATTTATACGAAATATTCTCCTCCTGATTCAATACACTTGTTACATCGATTTAATAGTGATTCAAACGCGTGTTCCAGCTCATTTTTCAGAATTGCCTCCAGTGCCCTTGTCGAAGCCCGTTGTATGGTCTGAATGTCATCAAAAAAGCATCCTTTCAACTTCAATTTCAGTTTTGGGCACAAAAAGAAGTCGCACGTTGCCAAATCAGGTGAATACGGCGGGTGATTCAACACACAAACCTGTTTCCGAGCCAAAAATTGACGAACAATGAGTGCTGTGTGTTAAATTTCATGTTGAAATTTCATCATCAAACGAACATGTGTTTTGTAAAATGAATGTCAATAAACATTAAATGTCCACCAAATGCCATGAAAATTTGACAGTTAGTAGAGGAAGGTTGAAGCTTCAAAACGCATGCACATAGATGGCGCGCTTGGTTGCTGAGATATGGTTCGAGTCTTAATACATATTTGTCACACCTTGTATTATGTTAAATAAATTGTAATAACATTTGCAATTATTGTTGTATTATGTTTATGGTTGGTTTTTTTTTTTTTTGTATTAATTACTTTTAATAGCACACACTAATTACTTAGCTACCACATACTTGTAATTTATTATTATCGATCAATTGATTGTAATTGATCTTTACATTTATATTTTAATGATTATTGTCAAATAAAATAATATTGTATATTTCTATATAAGTAATTTTGCCATTCAATAATTTATGGTGTTTTGTTTTGTTTTTTTTTTTTGAAAATTGTATTTTTTTATTTTTGTTAACGAATAGAGCAAATACATTTTATATTTATGTATGTTTAGTGTATGTACGATATGTTTACACTCATAAACAAGCATTAAACTGATGACGTGTCCTTGTTACTTTTGACATTACAATCGCTTTCAAAGTCATATTTGTAAATGTATACAAAATATTTCTACTCAATATTAATACTTAATAATAATACCACACGTAGTAATAGTACAAAAAATTATTCATGTTCATGTCGTTAGCCATTATGAATGTGTATAAATAAAATTCATGTGATTTGAGCATGAGATTGTTCATATGTAGGTAAACATATATACATATGTATGTGTGTATACCCAAAAAAAAAAAAAAATAGTATGCATAACTATTTAAAATTGATTGCAAGCTTCAGCACGCATTTTCATAAATTATAATTTATTACTTCAATGCTTCAAAAATATATACGAAATGATGCAATCGAAAGAAATATCTTGCACACAATATAATAATTTAATACATGTAGTATCTAGTAATTGAATAAATCTGCAAATCATAAATAATAAATCATAGGTAGTGCACTTAATGTATGTTGGAAATATTACATTCACTAAGAAAATCTCAAAAAATCATAGAATGATTAATAGAAATTCTCAAACAAAATTTCTCAAATTAAGTGTGGAAATAATCACAATTAATACGAAATATATTGAACAAATAAAGCATTCGTATATGTGAAAAATAAGAAAATAAATAAAATAAGAAAATAAGAAAACGAAAAAAAAAAAAAATCGTATTCAAGCAAAATAATAAAGTGAAATAAATACTTTCATGTAGGTACTCAAATATGTATTTGTATATTGACAGACCTTTAAGAATAAATATTTGCTTATGGATAATATTTACTTAATTATTAAAGTAGTCAACAGATGATAACACATACCACACACACACACATGCATACGATATGTAGATATGCGCATGCAGAGTATTGCCGACAAAACCGGCTAATTTACACTCAGACACTTTTGTACAAAATTATAAATAAACAATTTTATGTTCTCACAAAATGTGTGAATGTGTTTATATGAGTGTTATTATTGAATAGTTGAAGTACAAAAAAAAAAAAAAAAATAAACAAGTTTAATGCAAACTATAAAAATCTTCTGATATGGAAATGAAAGTAAGAGAACTGTTTGTTTTAAGTTTCATAATGTTGGATCATTTTGAAGAGTAGTTGCAACAATATGTTTGATGTTGATGATTGTTCTTTCAATTATACATATTTCAATTTATTTAAAATATTAATGAAATGGGAATAATCAATAGTTTAGAAATTGAAAAATATTCTACCTAGTCAAGTCATTAATATTGATACACAGAAAAATTTGACGCCAAATGAAAACGAATTAATATTTTTCAAAACTTTTTTTTTTTTTTCTTTTATTGAACTACCAGGTGTACAAGTTTAAATCCCCTGTTTGCGTAGACGGCGTTAGTGAGCATATTGAGTTATTATCGACTGTGCATCCTTTTTTTATGAGTTCAACACCTGTTTACATCAATTAGTAAACATCATCAGTGATTTCATACAATAACATACATTTTTCCTCGTATAATCATGTCTAATTTCGTGCCAGAAAAAGAGCATATGCTGGAAGCTCTATTTTTTTGCTTCAATTTGAAGAAATCTGCTACTAAAACCTGGTGAAACTGTCAATGCACACCGCTACCACCAACAACTAGTGAAATTGCGCCGTGCTTTGAGTGAAAAAAGGCCTGGTTATGAACAAAGACATGAGAAGCCGATTTTTCTCCACGACAACGCCCCATCGCACACGTCAAAACTGGTACAAAACTACTTGGACACACTCAATTGGGAGGTGCTACCTCATCCCGCTTATTCACCAGATCTGCGCCCTCCTGAATATTACCTATTTTCGTCGATGGTTCACGCGCTCGCCGAACAGCACTTCGATTCGTATGAAGTCGTCGGAAAATGGCTTCACGAGTGGTTTGCCTTGGAAAAGGAGAAATTCTTTTCGCATGGTATACACAAGTTGGCCGAGAAATGGGAAAAATGTATAGCTAGTGAGGGCAAATACTTTGAATAAATTAATTTTTGGCTTTTTATGAAAAAAAATGTGTTTTTTTTTACGGATTTAAGCTTGTACACCTGGTATTCAATGACTACAAATCTTAGAACAACTTATTCGAAATGACATGGAAGTAATTTCGAATAAGTATGACTTGAGACCATCTGGCCACCGATCCATCGATCGCGAGACACACTTCATGCATGGGGAAATTATCCACTGCATGGATACGGGCTCGCTTCAACAACTCAATATTTTGGTGTCGAATAGAGCAAGCCATACCCTCTAATAGGGACCTCTAAACTTGTAATCCAACGGGTTGAGGTCTGGACTACCAACTGGCCAATCATCCGTTTATATGAAGTACGGAATGTTGTTTTTTAGCAACAGTTGAGTCGTTTTTGCCTTGTGAGCTGGAGCAGAGGCGTCTCTGGGTCCTCGGGATGAGTTGGGATGCTTTTTTGGATAACCGAGCATACACACGATCATTTTGTTTATTAAACGATTCTTCAATGGTGAAGATTTTGCCTTCAGTAAACAAAATTTCTCTGTGAGCGTAACGGCTGCGTAACGCTTTCGATTTTCGATTGCGTTTTCCCTTTAATACGGCCGTGCGCAGGTGTTCAGTGTGTCGCTTGTACGCGCTGAGAGCCAAATCTTTATGGACATGGATTTTTGCAAAATTTGCATTTCCCACGATAAGATTTTCTGTTTTCGCAGCGGTTTTCGGTCGATTCGGCACGTTTTACGGCTTTGATCGCTTTCGAAGTTGTCACAATGCGCGGACGGCTGGATCTCTGACAGTCTCGTACTGCACCGATATCATCAAAAAGCGGTCGCAACGTCCGAAAGATATCGCCTTTTCCCATTTGCATTTTAATAGGCCAACTACATACAACAATACAATTTTCAATGTCGCCCCATTCCATGATTGTCAACAATTGATGCCACAAACTTTTTAAATGGCAATTAAGCATAAATGTCAACTGTCAAATCGCAGTCAAGATTAAATGGATGCGCCCAATATTGCATTCGTAATGAATTCGTTTAGTTGTGTACCAATATTTATGACTTGACTAGGTATATGCTCGAAATATCTAAAAGTCACTCAATAGGTAAACTTCGACATTTCGACAACGTTTGTTTTCGTTTGCTGACAAGCGAATGGATACAAAAATATAAAAAGATCAATAGTGTTCGTCCAATCGACGAAGATTACCCTTTCAGAGTTAATGTCGAATCATTTTTATATTGTTACCGTATGAAGAAACAAAATTTCGACATTGTTGCAAACATTATTGCCATAATGTCGAAATTGGCCTTACTACGAGCATGCGAATTCATGCATGAATACTTTTTGCTGGCGTTTTCATTCCGTCGTTCAGGTGTGCTGCTTTGTGTTCTTGCTGATTGGGACAACAGTATGTGATTACCTAATAATTGATTCGCTAATAATATTGTATATACGCATTGTTGTTGTTTTCTTTGATGTTCTCGTCGTTTTTAAAGATGGTAGAATATTGTGTCACTTTTCAGCGGGGGGAGTCTGCCCCTTCGTTTACGACCATACAATATTGGGTGGCAGAGTTTAAACGAGGTCGTACGAGCTGCCAAGACGAATATCGTAGTGATCGACCAATTGAGGTGGCCATGCCAGAAACGGTTATGAAAATTCACAAAATAGTATCGGAAGATCGCCGGCTGAAGGTGTGTGAGGTAGGTGAAATTACAGGCATTTCAAAAAGTACTATATGTCGTGAAGATGTTTCTATAGAGCGTTTGGCGATGTTTCACAGTAATAATGCCGAATTTTTGCATCGATTCGTAACCATGGTTGAGGCATGGGTCCACCACTTCACATCTGAGACAAAAGGAGCATTCACAACAGTGGATTGAATGGGGAGAATCATGTCCAAAGAAGGCGAAGACAGTTCCATCTGCAGGCAAGGTTATGGTGTGTATAGGGTTAAAAGGAGATTATGTTGAGAAATAAAGAAAAATGTTCCTAAATTTGTTCTGAGACCGCCCTCGTACACCAGTGGCGTAGCCAGAATTTTGCCAAGGAGAAGAGAGTGGTGTAGAATGAAAGGGGGGTATAGAAAAAGGTGTTTAGTGAATGATTTTTAAATATCTGTAGATTATGATATTTCTTTTTTTTTTTTAAGTACATCGGCTAAGAAGGGTATCTATCACCCCTTATCCCCCTGACGACGCCACTGGCCACAAGTGTACATTACAAACATACTTGTATGTAATGACATCATGTAGGTAATCTTTTAGTAGAACGAACTCTATATTTAATACCCTAATTGAAGCTGAACGAATTTTGAAGTTATGTATATATGGACACAATTATCGGGTACTTGTAAATAGTTGAAGTGTGAAAAAATAAAATAAAAAAAACACATATAATAAAAATAAAATAAAATCAAGAGCACAAACTCATATATCGAATGTAATAATAACAAAAATAATAATAAATTGATTAAAATTCTATTGAAATCACAATTTGAGCAATGCGACATATAAACTGTCAGTTCTTTCACGGGTTTTCAAATACCGTATAACATTTTACTACAACGAAGGATACTACAATAGACTTATTGAAGCCACAATGATCAAGTATCCTAATATCAACCATCAACCATATAGACAAGTACATTTTACCCCCTGTACATAAATAACTTGATACAACTTGAAAATGTGAAAGAGCTCTTGCTTATAAGTTATTTCATATTAATTTGAGGTACAATTGAAGCCATAAATATACTACAAATGATAAATATATTGTATATATATGTACCTTAAGGGTACAATATAATATTCTTACTTCAAATATTTTATTTATTTTTAAGAGTAGAGAGGAAGAAAAAACGTCAAATTTTTCAATTGGATCATCATCATACAATTCGTTTTGAAATGTCAACACCCCAATTGTATAATACAAGTACTATACCCTATTACAACCACTTGCCTCGAGCTAATGACTAAGCAAACATGTCATCAAACATGTTATCGTCCAATCGATTATAGAATTATAGAATAAAAAAAAAATTTTTTTTTTTTCAAAAAATCTAGAAAATATTGAAGGTTGTATTTTGAAATTTACAAGGGAAATAAATCTGTTATTTCATGTTATTAATATGTATTTTTTTTTTCAAGACACAAAATACAGAAAAAATATATAGTTGCAACAAGATAATATGCTTTCTAAATGAAATTTTAACGCTTCTTCACAAACGTAATTAATCTCTTTTGCTTTATTTATTCCAATTTCTTTGCATTTGCTTGCTTTCTCGGTTATGTTTAACAAATAATGATACAACTCTCAACGTATGCCAATGGTGGTGGTATTAATGTGGCACGTATGCATATACCTAATGTCAAAATTCTGAACAATTGGTCTACGGAACTACTCCGTGGTGTAATCCCTTTGGACTATTCTATGACAGTACAATTTCATGCCAAATACGTTGTATTTCAATTAAATTAAAATGATTCAACGATTTTTAACTCTTTTAGTTTATTTTTCTTCAAAATCAAATTATTTATTTTCTCAAGATAAAAGCTGATTATAGTAGGACTTGCAATTAGTTAATATTTCTGCAGCAAAGCGGCAATAATTTTTTGAATTAATTAAAAAAAGTATCAAAAATTCTAATATTCGTAAAAATCGAACTTAAAAATTGTGCGAAAATCAAGAAAAATTGAAAAATTAAAGAAGCAGATATTCATTGAAATTTTCTTCGAGAAGAACGACTGTATCAAACAATTTTTAAGACTGGCAATACTTTTGAATTTATTAATCCAACTTCTTAATGGGTTAAATTTACGTTTTCCACAGAATTGTTGATATTTTGGAGAGTTCAATATAAATTTAAGATATCCTAGCTTTGATTGATTCAATATTCATGAGCACAAAATATCAACTCTGCAACGCTACAACATAGTTGCAACTTCCTAAAACTCTCTCCAGTATAAATGAAGTAATTTAACAAAAACAAACAGAACATGGAACATGTTGCAACTCTAAAACATAAAATGATGCAACATGTTGCAACCTTTTCCCAATATATGTACAACAAGAGGACATAACAAAACATCAAACTAAGTACAACAAGTAGATACAACAAAAATAAAAAAATTATTAAATATGTTGCATGCAACATGTTGTAAACTCTTTGTTGCAAACTCACACACATACATGTAACAGTCGAACAAGAGTTTCGAAGACCTCAAACATCATGTTGCAACTACATATAACATGAAGTAATAGAAAATGTTGAAACTTTTCCATTCACACATAAATTGAGGACTACAACTGAATGATCGAACATGTTCAAACTTGGACCAATTATAGTACTTTAAGCATACTCGTATAAATATGAGCATTTAGATCAGTAGCTATAATTTCCTAATGGGTCACATACATACTACATACATACATAAGTAAGTAGGTATGTGCAATATTGTCGGTTTAAACATTAGAGTCACAAACAACGTGTGTTGCATTATAATTATGATCGCACCATAAGACCCTCATCAAAATTATTTCCAAATTTCAGCTGTCGTCCCTTTTTCTGTTCTCTGGTTCTACCCCATATTTATGCACTATGTCCCATTGCTACTGTTTAGAACATTTCATTTCTGGGGTTTTCTTCTTTTGTTTTTGTTTTTGGGTGTTTTTTTTTTTTTTGTATTTATTCCCCTTCCAATTTACTATATCACATATTAGTGCATTTGGTATGTAGATAGATCTTATTTTGAAGGGTGGAATATTATTCCTTTTAATATTGCATTGTTGTTGTTGTTATGAATATTTCCCATTAAAGTGATTTCCTACTTTGCTCGCCCTTCTTGTTATTTTTCAAAGTATGCAGCAGAAGCAGCAGCAGCAACACGATAGAAAATAAGGTTCCTTTTTTTGTTTTATTCTTTTCTCCCCTTTGCCACTTGCAACAAATACATCTACTACCTATATTTTCCACTTTTATATGATTAGTTCGAAAAACAGCAAAATTCATGGAAGGATAAGGGAACAAGAGTGAATGAATACAACAACAAAAATGAAAACAAATAAAAACAATAACAACTAGGGTGAATAAAAAATACATTTTTCAAAGAAGGGTGTTATTAGAATTTAACAACCCCAGAGTGAAAGTCATTTTAATATGATTTTGTTGTAAATTTTTTCCATGCTCTATCATTGTTGTAGTTATGCCTGGTATGTACTATGTACGAGTATATCACACGTCAAATAAGAAGCAATCCTTTTTATTCATCGTGATACTCTTCGCTGTGTTTTGCCTACTGCCAACTCTAGCAATTGAATTCATTGACTCTGTGTGTGTGCTATTTCTTCAATATATGAGACAAAGATAGCGCGATAGGGAAAGAGAGAACGAAAATACGTATTAGAGAATGGTTTTATCCTCAACAACGAGTATAACAGATAAATTAAATGCACGTTCTTCCCTCATCACATGCGAGTTGTCGTCATATCTATGATGATGGGGGACATTTCTCTTTTCCCCCTTCATTTCCTTAATTTGATGTCGTTCTTATCATTGTTGTTGTTGTTGTTGTTGCTGTTCACATTGTTTACTAAGCCGTCGTCGTCGTCGTCGTCATCGTCGTGATGGGTAATGGTGTGAGAATACGTGATGCCGCATATTAAAACAGATTTTTGACATTATTAAAAAGGTTTACCAAAGTACACATTCTCACATACACACACACACACACACACTTACATACAATATATACAATATTTTGTCACTACATGCATATGGGTATTTTGAAGCATACTTACACATATACTATGTATTTAGATTTGTATGAAAATAAATATTTTTATTGGATTGAATTGGAATGACGATGACGATGTGGACGGTACATAGTTCCGTTGCTATTGGGAATTTACAGGTATGTATGTATTTATGCATGTATGTATTTATGGATTAATTGTAGGATTGCAAACGATTAATGTGTGATTCCTATATGCTTAACTCTATAAACATATCATAGCGTGACTGCCATTGATGTGTGATGTGTGCCTTTAATCGCAAAAGGAGTGTGTTTAGGTTTTTTTATTTTCAACAGAATGTCACATACATATGTATGTATGTATGTATGTATTTACCTACTTATATCAGATTTATATTTAAGGATTTAAATGCATTGAAATAACTTTGAATTTATTGAAGCATAGACATTATTTTTTTTTTTTTTTGCTTCTTAGGATTTTATGAAATGAAATTATGTTGTTTTTAAACACATGCTGCTTAATTGGCTTTAAGTAGGTAAATGCGTAGATTTATGATAAGTGTAAAATATGATTGTATATATTAGAGAATCATTTATAATCGATTCAAACCGATTACAAATATGTCATTTAGAAAAGTTTCAGTTGACTTTAGTATACGAGGGTGGTCCCAGAACTACCCGACCTAACATATAGATGGCGGCAGTAGTTTGAAAAGGATTATTTTTGTGAAAAGTGGCAACCTTATAAAATATATGTTTTAAGTTGTGGCGCCATGTTGTTTCGTATTTTTTTTTTTTTGGAGCCATCGAAAGTTAACGACCTCAGTGAATTTGTAAACATGGAAAAAATTGGTCACTGTTATGTAATTCAATACTTTCAATTGAAAGGTCTCAGACCAACGAATATTAAAACCGAACTAGATTCTACTCTGGGGGAGACTGCTTCTTCGTTTACAACCATAAAATATTGGTTTGCAGAGTTTAAACGAGGTGGTACGAGCTGCCAAGATGAACACCGTAGTGGTCGACCAATTGAGGTGACCACGCAAGAAAAGATTAAGAAAATCCACAAAATCGTATTGGATGATCGCCGGCTAAAGGCGCGTGAGCTAGGTGAAATTACAGACATTTCAAAAAGTGCTATACATCGTATATTGACCGAAAATTTGGAAATGGAAAAGCTGTGTGCAAGATGGATGCCGCGTTTGATCACAATAGAACAAAAACAACATCGTGAAGATGTTTCTACAGTGTGTTTGGAGATGTGTTATAGTAATAAAGCCGAGTACTTGCGTCGATTCGTAACCATGGATGAAACATGGGTCCGCCACTTCACACCTGAGACAAAGGAGCAGTTAAAACAGTGCACTGAAAGGGGAGAATCGTGACAATTTGGCGTGGATTATAAAGCGGTAGCGTATTTGGCCCATTTTTCTTTAAAAATGCTGCTGGAAATGTCATTTCGATCAACGATGAGCGCTACAAAGGCATGATAAGCAATTTTTTGTGACCGGAACTTGCAGACATGGACTTGGGCGATCTTTCGTTTCAGCACGATAGCGCCATGTCACTCAACCCATGCCACAATCGATCTTTGATCGCTTTTGCTCGCCAAGTTCGGTAATCGTGTTATCAGCCGTCTCGGTAATGTAAATTGACCTTCTCGGAGCTGCAATTTAACACCGTTAGGCTTTTTTTTTAACGTGCCGTGAAAGACCCATGTTATACGAACAATCCATTAACGATTCAGGCCCTTAAGACGAATATTGAGCAAGACATTCATGAGATAAAGTCAAAAACCGTCTCAAGGTTTTAGAAAAATAGTTTAATCGAATGCGCCGCTGCAAAGACAGTCGAGGTAATCACATGAAGGAATTGGTATCAGATAAATAATGGGAATGTTTGATCTTTCGAATAAATTAATAATATACCGAAAAAATTAATATGGTTAATGAATACTTAAAATGAAATTTGTACACAATTTCGGAATGAAGCAACCAAAAGTTAATGTTCGAATCTTAAATTCGTTTTTAAGATTTGTCCTTGTATTTCTCAAAATATATTTGACAATTAATTCTATCTAATATAAAGTGATAGCAATGAAGAGCAACTGAACCGAGTCGTTTATATTGTCGCAGAGTACATTTCATGACTTAGAGTCTAAGAGTAACTGCTTTTCAAAATTTTTCCGGCAAAAAATCGAGCATTCGAGCTTGCTGTAATTTTGCTATTGCGTGTCTTGAATCAACTCATTTATAACACTAAAACCAGTTCATTTATGAACATTTTTTTCTATTATAATTGGAATGGAATGAATTTATGAGTATTTTTGAACTATTTTATGAGTCCCAAATTCGCTCATGGAACTTTTTTTTTTTTTGTCTCCAGATATGAACATTTTTTCATTTTTTTTTTGTGTAATCTATAGTTATAACCGATGAAATCGCATTGACCATATACAACGTAGATTTGCTTGGAGATGAAGGCTATTTAAATTATTCTTTCATATAACGGCGTATTATAAAGAATATAGTATATTTCGCAAAAAGCTACATATAAATCGATGCTAGACGTTTTGTAACATCACTCCAAGCAACAACAGTAATCCTGGACAAATTTGCTTCGATGAATTTTGTATCGTTTGGGTTTCAAAACAAGTCAAACCAACTAAAACTATGAAATAAGAAATTTTATATATAAAAAAATGAATAAAAAATTAACTAATTGTTGTTGTTGCTATGCTGAACGAAGCAAATTATTGAATAAAATCGATCTTGAATAATTACCACCTTCAAAATGATCACATACATATGTATGTACTTGTACGATTGAAGTTGTCATATACTCTCTACCACGAAGTCATCTTTTCTCAACCCAATTGGCGATGCTGAAGAATTATTTCACGTATTTTACACATTTTCATTATCTGAGCATTCAGTAAATTACCTCAAAAAGACATCACAAAGGTTCGCTTGCGAAAAACTATTAATAATAGCTTAGCGAGGCTAAATAGATATATGTATGTATGTACATATGTATGTATGCCATAAAAATCCAATACTAATTAATAAGTCGAAAAAATCATTAACCACGCTAACTTATTGCAATTATTTACTATTAGTAAATATAGTTATATTTCTATTCACAAATTTAATTGATCATTTGATCGCATATGTAACATATGTATATAGTATATCGACACCCCTACGTCCATAACTCTATAAAAAAAAAATAACAAAAAAAAATTCAAAATAAATATAACGTAAACAAAAAGAGGGTCATAATATCCTACCTACAATCGATACTGTTCAATTCGTCAAACGTCGAATCGGCAACCTGGTAATTGCCACAGTTGACCAAATGAACGACCCTCCTATTGGTTTTTATTTTCTTAATACACACATGCTGTAATACACATCCTACTATACAACAGTTAGTGTATTATATGTATGTATGCAAGTTTGTGTATGTGTGTGTGTGTAATATAACGTTAGTTGAGTATTAAATGTTTATTTTCTTGCTGTTACTATGACTGTTGTTTATTCATTCCATCATTTAATTTTCATTTATTTTATGACATTCAACTGTCACATTTCCAATGATGCAAGAGGGAGAACGTACGTGTGTAGATGAGAGTGAGATAAAGAGAGTGAAAAATAACATTATTACAGATGTGTGACGCTAATAATTTGCCCTTTGCGGTTTTACAGACTACCAAAAGAAACGTTAAGCAAAAAACAAAACACACACACACACACACACACAGCCAAAGCAATAATAAAACAATTTTATTTTTCACAGAAACCCTCTTTTCCCGAAAAATATACACCCTTCTATTGTATTAACACAGCCAGCACAACATATGCAACCAAGCACGCATATTATTAACAACAACAACAACAACAACAACAATAACAACCTTCATTGTAGTATGCAATTACCCGCTTGCCTGACTAAAATATCTCTCGCCTTCCCTTCGTATTGTATTATACAAGTTTGGTTGCTTGTTGGCTTGTTTATTGTATTTGCTTGCATGCTTGTTTGATTTTCTACCATATTGTTGTTGTTGCTGTTGTTGCTGTCGATGTCAGTGCCACCAACAATGCATACGTATAGATATACATATATGCGGCATATTCGTGGCATGTGGTATATGCGTGTGTATATGTAGAATATGGAAACCCTCGATGTTAAAATATTCTCAATAGTATTGTCGGTAATAAGGGGAGAATATATTACTACAAAAAAAAAAAAAAAACATAAAATACTAAAATGAATTACTACTTATAATGGAACGGAACGTGTCTGTTCGTCATCGTTGTCGTCATCGTCATCATCATGCTTGTTCGTATCGTATGTACAACAGGCAACAACAGTAAAAGCATAAGCAGCAACAACAACAATGTAAATATGTCATTATTGCATTAGTCTGTCAGTCATTTTATCTGTTCATTCGACTATGATGACGATGATGACGATGACAACGACGTTGAACACTAGCTGCCTATAACTGTTCGCTTTATATCTATCTCGCTTAATCTTCTTCTTTCATATGAACATTATCATTTATATAGGTATGCGACACCCTATATTCTGGAAACCGTCCTTACTATTGTACCCAAGAAATTCTGGAATACATAATGTAGGTTTGGTTAGGTTATGTGGCTGCCCTCTCTCTCTGAGAGACACACTTAGGTCAGAAATGCCCATTGTGATACCACTGAGCTTCTCTTCCAATACTGTTCTGCGTATTAAATTTGGACAGCATTAGAAGGGACCTACTTATATTAGCCGGTTCCGAACGGCAGAACCCTTTGTGACATCACATTAACTTAGTTTTGTCACAGAGATCTTTTAAGAAGCATTTTTGGTAAATTGTTACTGCCGGAAAAATTGCCAATTCTTGCCGGCAGGTGGGTACCGTTCGAAAGAAAAACCTTTTCGATATTAAATTTGTTTTTATGTTTCAGTAGGGGATTGAACCCAAATTGAACTACAAATCAGAACGCCAACGCACTAACCACTGAGCTACGGCACCCACTAGTCTTATGACTTATTTACATAAATATTTTGCCTCAAACATTTCATAAGCAAACATTTCTATATGAATAAATAAAAAAATTCAACTGAATAAATGACATATTACACTGAGAGAAATTAATTTTATTTCGAGTAATGTATACTGAGTGCTGTTAAATGTCAAATTGCAGTTCTTTATTGTCGTTTAAAGAATGTGCCTATGAACTTTAAAGAGAAAATATGCTTTCCTTTGCATTTTTAGATGAAGATTGTAAAAAGTTTATGCTTTTTAACTTTTTTTCAAATCATATTTTAACAAAAAGACAATAGTTGGTCCAAGAATTTTGATTAAATGAACTATAAATTGAAATTGTGTCATTTTTTTCACAGCATTTAAATTTTATCTCAATTTAATACAGAAAAAAATTGTGAAAATCAAGCAACACTATAGCCCTGACAGACAGCAGCGTTAATCCGGATTAACGATTTAATTCGAATTAACTCGGACATTAACTGCACCTAATCCGCATCAACTCTACGAGTTAATTCTCAAAATTAAAAACAGATTGCTGAAAACAGATTGCTGAAAAATTTCTATTGTGAATTTTTCTCGATCCAACTTACAAAACAATAGGTGTTTTCGCTTATAAAAAAAACTTTCAACTATCGTTAACAGTTTTCAACATGAAAAGCGCTGGCGAACAAATAATTTAATTTACAAATTTCTGATAGTTTTCAGTTCACGTACTGCTTGTAGATTTTCTCACATCGAGAGTGATAGATGACAAAAATTGATAGTGATAGTAATGTAATTGGACAGACCTAATAAAACAGCAAATCAGCTGTTTAGTTAATCCGCAATACCGCTGTCTGTCAGGTTAATATTTTATTCGGTTTAAGTGTGCCTCGTTAATCCGTATTAACGCTGCCGTCTGTCTAGGCTATTACAGAAAATACTTTAAATTTCATTTTCTTTTCTTCTTCTTCTTTTTTTAAATTTTATTTCAGCTACTTAAGAATACACTTTTAAGAATTAAAATTTAAAAAAAAAAATTGTTTTTCAGCAAATTTTGATGTAATTTTTAAAATAAAACATTTGTCTAATTTTTACAAATTCTTTAAAGCTGATTCTGTGATCTTAAGTTTGCTTCTTTTAAAATCTTACAAACAGCAGCATCAACGATAGTCTCCAAAGCTTGCATCCCTAGTATATACAGACAAGTATAAATATCGTTATTGTTTTTTCGTCTTCTTTCATTTCTTTGTCGTGTTCTTTTTCTTTATTAATTTTTTTTTTGCTTTTATGCTAAGGGCGTTTTATGGACGCAAGAGAGGTTTCTGGTTTCTGGATGTAAGAGGGTTCTTCTTACAAAAAAAAAAAAACCAACAACAACAAGAACTAAAATCAACCAACAACAATAACAAATCAGAAAAGAAGACAAAAAAAAAAGAACTGAAACAATGGCATAAAACATGAAAGCATATATTACACGGTACATATCTTTTAAGGGAAAAAGGGAAATGGGCCCTCTAGTATTTCTTTGCTCTTTGCTTACACTTGGCAGTTTGCCATCATACAGAGTGGTCTATAGATACATCATATACATTATTATACGTCCCTAATACCGACTAACTGTCTGGTCGTGTATACGTCAGTCAACCAGTGAGTCAGACAGGCAGGCAGGCACTCAAAGCATACTACATGAGGTTGATTACACTACAAAGCACAAAAGAAATCCACAAATAGTATGAGTATGATAGATGTTGTGGTGTGGGGGGGTTGTGAGAGTGTTTGGATTTTAAAGCAACAAGAAAATAAACAGAAGAAAAAAAGACTATGCTAAAAGAGAAATCAGAACACACACACACAAACACACACACACACACACACATACACAATCTCATGTAATCATCACAAATTAAAGTGCAAAATTTCAAAGACCGAATACAACAAATGAATTGGATGGTTAGTAATGATATGTAGTACTGCTATTGTTGCTATTGCTGCAAGTTGGTTTGATTGATTAATTGTGAAGGTGGTAAGTCCATCGAAGAGCAATTCCATACATCTAAATTATATGGTATAATATATGTATGTTTTGATACAATAAGGGCGATTAATGATGCGATGATAAATACTCATATGTTATTTGTTTTTGTAATATGAAAATCAAATGCAATTAACTTTTTGAGAAGGAATTAATTCACAAATAATTAAAATTTAAGTATTTTTTTTTTTTTTTTTTGCATTTTGCATATGTATGTTTTCTCTTTTGGTATCAACAAAAATTATTCAAAATCGCCCCTAAGCACCATAATGTGTGTTATATTGAATCCTAACACTAGTATTGAAGCATTTTGGCTATTGTTGCAAGAAATCAAGAGGGTAAAATGAACAATACTGTGTACCATATGTGTTTGTGTGTGTGTGTGTGTGCTCTATATGTTAGCAGCTGAATTGAGTTGAGTCGTGTATTGTTGTGATATTGGCATATGTTTTCATATGCAAAGTGTTATTGTTGTTGTTGCTTTTCGCCTTAATGCCACACGTTCTCACTATGTATATTATAGTTGATGCAAGATTTCTTTTTGTAAACAGTTGTAGTTATATGTATGTACATATACTGTGGTTGAACAAGTGAAGCGACCACCATCATTGGTGACCTTTTCGTTTTTTTTTTTTTGGCAATATTTTTTAATTAATATTTGTAATTTTATACATTTTCCACTTTAGTTTTGCACTGATTTCATCATATTATTTGTTTTATATAAAAGGTTTGTGTTTTCACATATCAAAATTCCCTCTAGGTGAATTTAATTTCGCTTCAACTCATATTACCAATTAAATGTTTTAATTAAAAATCATACAGTAAATTATGGAAGAAAAAAATATTTTTTTTTTTTTTAATATATGACAAGAAGAACAAGAACAACAATTACGACTCAAAGAACACAAAAACACGTACAACACAAAGAAGGGAATTAATATGAAATATTGTTATTAAAATTGCCGGGTAGTTGCGTGTATGCCTGTGACAGCATACACGTTATATAGAGCGTCTTTCAACGAGAGGTGTTATTTTAAATTAGAAAAAAATAATACTTAAAATAATAAAAAAATAAAATTATAAAAATAAAATAATTTTCATAAAAATATTTTTATGAAAATAGTTGATTTTTTTTATATTTTAAACCAAAGTAAAAATTTTGAAGGTTAATAATCGAACACAATATCTGCCATATGTCCAACTCGAATCTTCTTGCTATTTTTTTAATGAAATTTTGCGGCTGTATCTCGCAAATAATAACTCCAATATTGTCTTTGAATGCTTTAATATTTGCTGAAGCATTGACGTAGACTTTATCTTGAACGTAGAACCAAAGAAAAAAGTCTAATGACGATAAAGCGCACGATGTCGGCAGCCACTCAAAGTCTTCAAATCGAAAAATCTCATGTGCAGGAAATAGAGCCATCTTTATGGCATATGGCGTCATTCTGTTAAAAATAAACGTCGTCCATGTCTATTGTATCAATTTCAAACCAAAACAAAGTCCGTCAACAAGGTTCCGTAACGAAATCCATTCACTAAAAAAGTCGCACGAGCATAATTTTCAAAAAAATATGGTCCGATGACACCGCCACTCCAAAAACGGCACCAAACTGTCACTAATTGTAAATGGAGAGGTTGTTTCTCTTGAGTTTTCGGAGCCCGAAATACGCCGAGTTTTGCCTTTTCACACACCCAGAAAGATGAAAATGAGCCTCACCACTCAGAGTAATTTTAATTGATCTTCTTCATGTATTTCGACTCAATGCATCTGGAATTCAGCTTTACTAAACGATTCCAAACAGAGCTCAGTAATAAAAACAAATGGAAAAGTATATCGAAAACATACCGGATAAACCAGAACATGATAACATGATTTACGGACGGCTTCTTAACTAATGAAGGGGCCGGAGCACGAGCGATAGGCCCGGCGATAAAATACTCGGAGCTTTTTGGCAACAATACTACTGTCTTTTCAATCGCAAATATACGCTATTTACAGGTGGGCCCACTTTTACACCATGTGCCAATACCGGAATAGAAGCATTGCAATCCTGACACAGACAATCAGGCTGGTATCAAGGCATTGAACTCTAATCAGGTGAAATCAAAACTGTGGGTGGCAATATTTTGACAAGCTGAATAAACTTGGTGAAAATAACCAACTATAGATCCTTTGGATTCCAGGACATATTGAAGTTGGAGGCAACCAGCTAGCCGATAGGCTTACCAAGAAGGGAGCTGCAACACCCTTTGTAGACCCAGAACCCTTTTGTGGTCTGGACAAAGGAGCTTTATCCATGCTTATTAAAAGGAGTGAAGAATAAGAATCAAAAAGACAATCATACTGGGAAAACCTATCAGGGATGTCCCAATCCAAGACACTTTTAGGGACCTATAATCTAAAACGACTTGAGGAATGTATCAGTTTAAATAAGAAATTGGGAATCTTCTCGGTTGAAACGGGCCGATATTGCAGGGAGGAGAACGAAACTGCAAAACATGTGTTGCGAACGTGACCAGCACTTATGCATGCAAGAAAGAAAAACTTAGGGGAATTTATAATACCGGAAAATCTGCTGCAGTGCATTAGGGTAGGATCTATACTAAACTTTCTTATGGATGCTGGACTTAGAGAAATACTCTAGTCTATGATGGAGTGCACAACAGACCTAAGGTCTAATAATGCATTTCGAGCACCCAATTAGCGAATGAACTGGATTTTTCATAGTCTAAATGCTTAAATTCTTGTACCAACTGCATTTTTTAAGCATGTAGGTTAAGATCTTTATGCAAAATACCTTGCAACTGTGTCTTTTGATAAGCTCAATTCCTGTGATCGTCTCGAAATGGACGAATTTGGATTTTCAGGCACACTCACACATTCTACAACTGCGGTTTTTCCAGTTGACCTAGCCGAACCAGCACGAGATGGAGTCTTTACATCACTAACTTGTTCGAGACGTTCAAATTTATCGTTGAATTTCACCATAACTGTTGGGAGAAGATGCGTGATGATGACCAAAAATAATACGAACTTTATGAATCGTGTTCGTGATATTTTTACCGGGTTTTTTAGTGAATTTTTCGATCCAGATCTGAAAATCTCTAGTTTTTCTTTGTCAAATGTCAACAGTTGTATGTTGACACTTGAAAAAATAATGGGGAATGGGGAAGACCTCTTGTTGAAATATCCTGTACAACTTTTATTCATGTACTATACCCAACAAGCATGCCATATGATGGAGGTAAACCACAGAGTAATGAATCATCCAAGTGTATATGTAGGAACTTACAAATAAATATGTAAGACTATGATGTACTTCACGTACATCAAATAAAGTACTTACTCATTCGCTCACTCCTTCGTTGACTAATTTTTCATCGCATACAACGTAGAGGCGGAGAAATCAAGTAGAACACATAGGAAATATTGTGCTTTGGTGTTATAAGTAACATATGTACATATTTATGTACTCGTATATTGTATTTAGAATATCATAGTATTATGTTCAAACTCTTGTATACAATAATTACGTATTATATATGCAGTGACAGTTGTGTAAGAATAATAAGTACGTGGCAGCTTAATCCCTCTTTTCCACACGAAACCCCAGTATTTTGACTGAAACTGAATTTGAAATGTTTGAATTATGTCAACCCCGCAACCAAGGGTGACGATATGTATATGCATTTCTTTTTAGTTTGAAATGTGTTTGTAAACACATGAAGGATTCTATTGACAGTGGACGTGTTCGGTTAAATGATTTAAAAAATTGTGAAAATATAACTATATGAGACAGCTATATTTGGTGTACAGATTCATGTTGCAGTGATTAAAATGTTGTTGACATACCTCGGGTATAAAATCTCATATAAACTCGCTGCTTTACTTCTCTCAATGACGACCATACACTTAGTAGAAAATTTAGATTTAGATCAGTTGATTGTGGAGACGTACGAAACTGATTTGGAATCTTTTAGAGCAACCAAAGCTGAACTATGTCAGAAGTATGCTTCGAGTTGAAAGTAATAGTCACGGCCCAGACCCAAATTTTCCACGCTATGCTTCAAGTTCGTTTTTCAAAACGTTTTAGGTACATATATTTGTCCATAATTGAATCAATAAACTCCATTCGTTCCACGCCGTTGCTTGCCATGCATCGCAATATCAAAGCACCACCACCACCATCATGCTTCGCTGTCGATACCAAATTCTTCTTATCGAGCGCTGTACCTCCTTTTTCTCCATACGATCTTACGTCCCTTGATTCCAAAAACGCAAAATTTGCTCTCATCTGAGAAAATGACCTTTTCCCAAAACTCTCGGGACATGTTTAAGTGCTCCTTGGCGAAAGCAATGCACTTTTGTATATTAATCAATGACACATACGGCTTTCTACGTGTAATTCGACCATGATAACCAGATTTTTTTTACGATTTTTCAGATTGTGTCAGCGCAGATGACCTTCTTAAACTCTTTTTTTTTTTACGTTTTGAGCAATTTTGAGTGCTGAAAGACCTGAATTTTGCTGGACGCACTGTAAAACGTTGCGGGTTAACCATGATAACCAGATTTTTTTACGATTTTTCGGATTGGTTCAGCGCAGATGACCTTCTTAAAATTGTTTTTTTTACGTTTTGAGTAATTTTGAGTGCTGAAAGACCTGAATTTTGCTGGACGCACTGTAAAACGTTGCAGGTTTCTCGACTTGTTAGTATTGAGGGACGTCCAGATCGTGGTCGAGAAACAAAAACAACAGTGGATTGGAAATTTTTTAACAACTTTTTGAATGGAAGAATGTGTTCTTTCAACAGTTCCATCGATTTCGCTATACGTTTTCCCTTCTTTAAACAGTTTGACAATAATTTCCCTTACCGTAGCAATTATTTCTTTTCTTTTCTGTTGCATTGATTATATTAGATGTGATTAGAAGCGATTAAATAACTGTAAATCCTTTTAAATCAATAATAACGTGTGTGAAAATTAATACGAAAAAAGCTTTTATTATAACTTTTATATTCAACTATCATGCGGGGAATACCCTTAGTTAGTTATAAATTTATAACAATTTAAATGCTATCGGGTTGTTCAAAAGATGTATAATCAAGTCGAGAATGTAATTGAAATCACAAATTGTATATACAAAATGTATGTTACATTTTGGATTGTACGCAGACTTTTTCTGCTGAGTGTATTTGATCCAATAATCCATATTTTACTATATCAATAGTCAAAATATTGCATATACAACATATGGTTTCTTCCTTTTTTGTTCTTTTTTCCATTTACAGAAGTTACAACAAATACATATATCAGTGTCAAAAGCAAAATCGCAAGATGCGAGTTATATGGTAATTACCTGTGTGCCATCTTATCAAGACAGAGGCAAAGGCAAAAATATGAACAGATGCTAATATACATACGTACATATATATTTTATGTAAAAAAAAAATTATGTTTGTTTAAAAGCAACTCATCTCATGCGGTGGCGCGATACGGTGGTTGCTCTCCATCCACAAATGCCACTAATTGAGATAAGTAGGAAAGAATGTACGTATAGAATAACAGGCAGAATTCATGAGGAAACGAAATTAAATGTCCTCATTACTTCGAACCTAATATCTATGCAAACTAATGAATATATTTTCCTGTCATGAAACCATGGCTGGCAAGCAGACGCATATGTACGCATATTGATTGGTTCAAAAAAAAAAAAAAAAATATGATCTACTATGCAACAAAGGAAGTGACAATTATGAATGAATAAATATTTAATAGTACAAAAAAAAAAAAAGAAACACTTTAAAGAGGAAGAATAAGAATAAGAAATATTTTGTATACAATTTCAAACCATTGAAATGTACACCCCTATTGAATCCTTATAGATGTGCAAGTATGACAGAACCCTTATTTCTATTTTTTCATTATGGTTATTGTGTGTGTGTGTGTGTGTGCGTTAATTTTTACTCAACAATACGCATTACCATTAAGAACATATTATTTACTCTATACACCATATTACGTGCGATTCGTCCAAAGTGATTATTTTCCAATCTTTATTTTACCCTTTGCATATCACTTTCAAGTTGTGACGACGAAGAAACAAAAAAAAAAAAAATGAAAAATAGGGTGCCATGCTGACTACTTCTTATGCGTTACGCTTCACTTTTTTTTTTTTTCTTTTTATATTCTAAGATTTTATTTAATTTTTTCAATTAATAAGTAGGCCATTTCCTCTTAGTGTTATAAGTATGTACTTATATGCTATTGAAATTCATTTTGTCCTTTTTTTTCTTCTTCTTCTTCTTGTATTCTCCTAGAATTCAACGAATATGAATGCTAATATCCATTTAATTTTGAGCACTTTGGCTTAAGTGTACTTTTGTTACGATTTAACTGTATATGGATGTATAGGTATACCATATACTCGTGCCATCATTGAATGAATCCGTTTAAGGAGTGCGTGTACTTTAGACATTAAAGCATATACTTAATAACCGGATGTAATATAATGGTGACATTCACAGGACGTTGTCTTCATTTGATCACAGTGGCGTTGCCAGAATTTTGGCACAGGGATGAGGCAGATAAGATGAAAAAGATGTATAGGAAAAAATTGTTAGTGAATGATTTCAAATATGTTTATATTTTAACAAGTCCATCAGTCAAGGGGGTTTAACCCCCATCCCCCCTGATCCCTCCTAGCTACACCACTGTGGATGGCGGTAGTCGTTTGAAAAAAATTACTTTGGTGAAAAGTGGCAGCCTTATGTTTTAAGTTTCAAGGCGCCACTTTGTTTAGTATTTTTTTTTTTTTTTTTTTGGAGTCATCGAAAGTTAACGACCTCAGTAAATTTGTAAACATGGAAAAAATTGGTCACCGTTATGTAATTCAATACTTTCATTTGAAAGATCTCAGTCCAACGAATATTAAAGCCGAACTAGATTCTACTCTGGGGGAGTCTACTCCTTCGTTTATGACCATAAAATATTGGGTGGCAGAGTTTAAACGAGGTCGTACGAGCTGCCAAAACGAACACCATAGTGGTCGACCAATTGAGGTGGCCACGCCAGAAACGGTTAAGAGAATACAAAAAATGGTATTGGATGATCGCCGGCTGATCGAAGGTGCATGAGCTAGGTGAAATTAGAGGCATTTAAAAAAGTGCTATACATCGTATATTAACCGAAAATTTGGAGATGAAAAAGCTGTGTGCAAGATGGGTGCCGCGTTTGCTCACAATAGAACATGCACAACGTTTGGCGATGTTTCACAGTAATAAAGTCGAGTTTTTGTGTTGATTCATAACCATGAATGAGACATGGGTCCATCACTTCACAGCTGAGAATAAGGAGTAGTCAAAACAGTGCACTGAAAGGGGAGAATCATGCACAAAGAAGGCGAAGACAGTTCCATCTGCAAGTAAGGTTATGGCGTCTGTTTTTTAGGATGCATGTGTAATAATTGTTATTGATTATCTTCAAAAAGGAAAAACAATCAACGGCGAGTATTATGCAAATTTGTTGCAGCGTTTAAGTGATGAAATTAAAGAAAAAAGGCAGCATTTGCCGAAAAAGAAAGTGTTGTTTCATCAAGACAATGCACCATTTCACACATCGGCAGTTGCTATGGCCAAAATCAATGAGCTAAAACTCGAATTGCTTCAGCACGCACCTTATTCGCCAGATTTAGCACCTTCGGATTATTTTCTATTTCCAAATTTGAAAAAATGGCTTCACATAATTGCAGCTATATCTCGCGAATAACAGCTCTAATATTGCCTTTGAGTGCTTCAAAATTTGCTGGAGCATTGGCGTAGACTTTATCTTTAGCGTACTCCCAAAGAAAAAGTCTAATTTTATTAAATCGGACCATCTCGGCGGCCACTCAAAGTCTCCACTTCGAGAAAGCACACATTCAGGAAATGTTTCACGCAATAGAGCCATTGTTTCACCAGCTGTATGGCCTATGGCGCCATCCTGCTAAAAATAAAGGTCGTCCACGTTCATAACATCAGTTTCAGGCCATAGCATTGCCAGTCAACATCGTTCTGGAACGCAATTTTTTCTTTGACACAATCGCACGAGCATAATTTTCAGAAAAATATGGCCCGATGACACCGCCACTCCAAAAACTGTACCAAGCTGTCACTCGTTGTGGATAGAGAGGTTTGTTGACCATTTCTTTTAGGTTTTCGGAGAACCAGGTGCGACAGTCTTGCTTGTCTACGTGTTCAGACATATGAAAATGAGCCTCATCACTCAGAATAATTTCGTTTGAGAAATCATGATCTTTTTCAGCATTTCCAGCACCCAATCAGTGAATGTATGGCGTTTTCCATGGGCTCCAAGAGCTTCAATTCTTGTATCAATTGCACCTTATAAGCACGTAGGCCAAAATCTTAATGCAAAATACAATACAAAGTGGCTTGGGATAGGATACGTTTTCTTGTAAACCAATTGTAAGTATTATTTAAAACTTGGCACAAAGCATTTACACAAAAGTACATATGCCCACACACAGTAGTCAACTACAATGACTAACCTCTATGTCACGGAAGTTAGATTACCCTTCTACCAAATAATTTAATTCTTTTATTATGAATCAGACGCAAAAAAAAAAAATCCATAAAATTACATCGACTTACCCATTCTGTTAAAGCAATTGAGCATAAAAAATATGCATGTACATACCTGAAATTAAAGAAAAAATATTTAGTGCCTAAGTATATTATTACATACATATTATTATAAGTAAATATGAAATTCTATTAAAAAAGAAGAGAAATGAAAAATAAAATCATAAAATTAATCGAAAGCATTTAGAAGATTATAAAATAAAAATAATAAAAATAAAATTAGTTATATCAAATGACAAATATGATTTTATTGCCTAGAAATAAAGTACCTAATAACAATTTAGCATTTACGCAGGCATCTATACACTTAGAATCATTATACACATGTTTATATACATTTATGTATATGAGCAACACTATAAAAAATCGTGAACATCTATTACAAAACATGTGTACTCGTATTACTCCCTAGTGAATTCAATATAGATCATTATGATATTATTTACAATAATTCGCTCAGTTCATAATAAAAACTGTGACAAAAAAAGCAAAAAAATCGTAGAAAATAACACATCGTTCGATAGGTCTCGGGACTATCCAAGAGATCGCACTAGAAATATTATATCCTTATTATTTTTGGATACTACCAACCTTCAAACGATATCTATCAAAATTTCATAAGATTCGTAGTTCTCTATTTAAAGTCGTCTAAGTGATGTTTCTTTTGTAATACCCACCATTTTCGCCAAATTTTGCTTCCAGCGACTACTGGCTGTTTGCAGACTTGAAAAAAAAAATGCTCCAGGGAAAAATATTTAGCTCAAATGAAGAAGTAATTAGATTGTGTTGAAGAATAAAGAAGAATTAAAAAAAAAATGTTTTTTTCTTACTTAGCCCCGGTACTTATTGAAGGCAGTGTTAATTCGAAGGAAAAGCACGTCAAAATAAATTTTCTCTTATAATATTATGATATTAGTGTGAAAAATCAAAGGGCAAAACAGAAATGTTCTGTTTTGTAGCAACAATAGTAGGCATTCCACATGTATTCCGCAAGAGTGCAGGGCATCGAACTTGTTGCAACTATTTCCAAGAATGATCCTACATAATCAAACTCAAAACGGATTGATGCAACATAATAATACCGCTATGGAGTGCTGTCAATAGCTATGGTTACATAAGATTTGGTTCATGTACTCGAAGTATAGGGTGATTTTTTAACAACTTTCTTTTTGGCAACACTGATTTTGGAAGCTCAGCTGTTTTCGTGTCAAACATGTTACTGTCAAACATGTTCAGTTTGGTCTATAACTTAACCATGAATCGACTTACAAACGAATAAAGCTTGCAGATTATTGAATTTTTGTTATCAAAATTCATCATTCAGTGAATCGTGCACTTTTTCCATTTTATTTTCAGTGTGGGCGACCTTCTGAGGCGGCTATTCGAAATCTTGTGACTAAATTTCGCACTAAATTTACATTATTGGACATTAAACCACCGACACGCATACATAGAGTGTGGGCCGAGGAAAATATCGCAGCTGTATCCGCCAGTGTTGTTGATGACCGTGAATTATCGATTCGGTGCCGTTTGCAGCAATTGGGCCTCTGTTACTCCACTACGTGGGAAATTTTGCGGAAGGATTTGGGTGTAAAACCTTTTAAAATATAGCTACAGAATTGAAGCCACAGAACCTGCCACAGCAGCTAACTTTTGACGAATGGGAGCTGGCAAAATTGGATGAAGATCCACTTTTTTATTGGAAAATTATGTTTCAGCGACGAAGCTCATTTCTGGTTTATTGCCGTATTTGGTGTGAAGAGCAGCCAGAAGCATTGCAAGAACTGCCAATGCATCTCGAAAAATGCACTGTTTGGTGTGGATCATGGGCCGGTGGCATCATTGGACCGCAGTTTTTCAAAGACGACGAAGGCAGGAACGTTATTGTGAATGGCGAGCGCTACCGTGCGATGATTACAAAATTTTTTTTGCACAAAATCGAAGAGCTGGACTTGGCTGACATTTGGTTTCAACAAGACGGTGCCAAATGCCACACAGCACGTGAAATAATGACCCAGTTGAGAGGTGAGATCGGTGAATCCTTTATTTCAGGTTTGGGGTAGGTCAATTGACCGCTTTGATTGTGCGATTTAACGCTTTTAGACTATTTTTTATGGAGCTATGTTAAGGCTCATGTCGGCATAGCGACAAGCCTGCAACGGTTGACACACTGGCAGCCAATACTGAAGAATTCATTCGTGAGATACCGGCCGATATGTGGGAGAGATTATGCGAAAATTGGACCCAACGTATATATGTAGATCGTTCTATCGACTCTAGTAAAGATTTCATACATTTCTCTAAATTGTATGTGTTCTTTTTTGTAATCAAATTCGAAGGCTCTTAAAAAATCACCCCGTACTTAAATTTGACTCAGGATAAGAACAGCAATAAGTATAATACAAATACCCACCACCGAAATCACAATCTAATTTCTATTTATACATAAAAAAAATTGTCAAATCAACCAATAGGTGTAAAAAAAATATTAAAATAAAAAGAAGTTAATGTTCGCGAAGATTAAATCAAATAAGCAGGGTTCACAAATTCAAAAGTCATTCACACATACATACATACATATATACCATTTATAGTACAAGTAATTGCGCAACATGAGGAAAACAACGTCAATTTAACACAAAATTGCAATTACGTACCTACCGATAGAGAAAATACTTTAATAATCGTCATGTACGTAAAAATATTTATCATCTGCATGCATTAAGAAGACAATTCAATACTACAATGATTTTTTGAAGGGAGCTGATTGCAGAAAAAACCAAAAAATTCAACTCAAGCTGAAAGAAAAGAGGCGTTACATACATATGTATACACACACACACACACACAGATGTATATTTTTTTATATTAAATTTATATTGAAACTTGTTCATGCATAAATTTCGAATCACATCGCATCAAAATGGCAAAATGTGGCAAATACAATAAGATAAGCTATTAAATTCTATATTGGATTACACAACAAAAGGCAAACCAACCAACCAAACAACCAACCAACCAAATATACAACAACAACAACAACAACAACACAAATAATGACGACAACTCGAACAATCAAGATTATAGCATTATGGCTTACAGAGAGAGGAGGAAAAAGAGATAGAGGACACGAAAGAACAAAAAAAAAAAAGTAAAAATAAAGCAGAACAATACCAATGAAATTGATGGCAGCAAGAGCAGCAACAGCATCCTCAACATGAAAAGATCGTATGTAGAACAGGAGGAAGTATGTACAAGTAAATTCAATATACTATATTCGAAATATGCACACAATAAGCATCGAGTGGTTAAGTAACAAAAGAACATTTTACTATGAGGGGATATAAAAATGGAAAAATATATAAGCAAAAAATAAAAAATACAAAAATAAACCGACAAAAATCTTTAACCTCGTATCTCACACTTTGCAACTCACACTACATTGCTTCATGATTCCGCAGAGGCAAAGCAAATGGGTGTAGGGGAAGATACAATAATAACAAATAAAAAAATGTAATAATAATAACAACAGCAACAACAACAACAATGAAATGTCAGAATAGCATGCAAATTCTGGATAACACAGCAATTTACATATATGTAGCATGGACTTATACACACATACATACGTATATATATCTGATGCATATCTAAAAACATATTTACAAGATACTCACTCACATGTACATCTACATCAAGCTGTATGTAAGTAAAATACATATGTAAGCAAACAGCATTATATATAGAACACAAAATATGTGTAAAATTATCAATAGAACGATTTGCAAAACGACACGACAACCCATAATAAGTCAAGACATACATTTATGCATACCCTCTCACAAATTTTGTGACAAATGTCACTCTAGTGGAACTAGTGCTAGGATTAGTACAGCGTTAAATTGTGCTTAGGGCACATTATGGTATCATTTCGTAAGCAGTTCGATCCGCTTTAGTACAATTTCAATAGAAACAATTCCTCTTTCGAACGATACCCACCTGTCGGCAAGCAATTGGCAATTCTTCCGGCAATAGCAAGTTGCCATGAAAAAGCTTCTAAAAGAACTATGTGACAAAGCTCAAAAAAGTGAAAGTCGCAAGAGTTCTGCCGTTCGGAACCGACTAAAATAAGTAGGTCCCTTCTAATACTGTCCAAAAATTTAACACGCACAACAGTAATCGAAGAGAAGCTCGGCCAAAGAACCCTTTGGGGCTTTAAGTGCCACATATCTATTTTATTTGTGTATTTTTTTTAACAATAAAGCTCAAAAAAACCTATAAAGTAATAAATTTTCCCTCAGTTTACTCAGAGACTCTTAAGGTCTGACTTGCACGCTTCCATTTATGCTCAATCCAAAGACTATTTTTGTGTTAGGACATTTTTTTTTTTTTTTTTTTTTTGTAAAACTAGTGCTATTCCTGTGAAAAATTTTCCGCCAAAGATATAGCCCTCCAGCGACTTTGAAAATTACATTTTTTCAGACGTTCCAAAAAAGCGGGGTCAAAACGACCCCTCTGTCGTGAAAGAGCTAACGGGTTAAAATGTTGTATAAAATTATTCTTTGTGAAATCTCACTCCATGTACCCAATCAATCAATCAAACTCAAACATCAAGATCATCAAGTGGACCACGCGAAACTAGACTGAAGACTGTTAGAGGATGTGAGCCCTACGTCTGATACCTCTGAAGAGCCAACCAAGACGTAGCATCTCCTCTACTTCTTTTTGATAAAAGATAGAATTTTTAATCTTATCGAACTTTTGATGATGAAAGCTGGTGTTGGGAAACTTAGCTGAAAGTGTTTAAGGCGTAGCCTGACCAAGGTCGGGCATTCGCAAAAGATACATATCAATGTTTCATCCATCTTCAGAGAGAGTCTACACTCTGTGTCAGAGGATAATCCCATTTTGTGGATGGATGTACCCAAATTTCATTAAAAAAAATATTTGACCTGAGAATTCAGAAAGAGTTGGGAGTTTTCCTATATGGATTTAGGTCTTTCATCTTGATTTGGATTCAATTCCCCACCCAGACAATGACCCTGAAATTGTTTCATAGTGTTATTTTTCGACGCTGGTATATGTATTTTATATGAATTACTACTTCGAATTACTTCTTTTTTGTAAAAATCACTTAAATTTTTATAAAAATTCCTCAAAACTATTTTGAACCGCTCCGTTGTTAAAATTTCTTTCAAAAAATGAAATATTTATGTTGATATTATTGAAATCAAGTATTCCATAACCAGGGTCAAGATTCTCCCACTAACTAAAAATACATGAAACACACTTTTACAAATTTTCAAACTTAATAGAATATTTTTTTTTTAATTCGAATATATTTTAAGCGATAAATCGATTTACTTTGGTATTTCATTGAAATTGAGCATATTATAAATGATCACATAAAGGATAGTCACAGTCAAATAAATCCGAAAAAAAAGGCTTTCCCTTCAAACGGAAAACCGTTTCACAGATCGGAAACAAACCCTTATAAATGTATATCACAAAAGGCAGAGTGTTCTACGGTTCTTTGTAGTATGGCATGCATGCATGCCTTTAGTGATTATATTTTCATCTAACATAACAGAGCAGGAGTAACAGCATACGATATATTGTAGCACACCACAGCAGGATTCAATGAGAAAATAAATAAAAATAAAAAAATAAAAAACACAAAATGAACAAGAACAAGTAACACGTACCATAAATATGCTGATTACCCATTATAGCGTAAAGAACTGAATGCTATTATGTATATTCCCTATCCAATATTTTTTTTTTTTTTGATTTTCCGATTTGCCGCGTTTACTTATTTTTACCTTTAATACCAGTAATCGCATAAAATTGAATAGGATTTGTATATTTTTTTTTTTTGTGTAGTATTAGGTATCTTTATTATATCCCTACGTATATGTGTGTGTGTGTGTGTGTGTTCGAAAGCATCTTAATTAAATTTTATTAATTAGTAATCGTTTAACTTTGGATTAATTCACATGGAAATTTTTTTTTTTAATTTAATTTAATTTTTTATTTTAATTTAATTTTTATATTTAAAAAAAAAATTAATATTTATATTATTTAGAATTGACCGTGACCATAGAATTAACAGTTTTACTAAATCAACCCTCATATGCTTGACTCAAGTTGAAATATAAAGATGAAATAAAATGTTAAAAGTAAGAACGAAAGATGAAACTGAAATTCCAGATTATATGTAGTAATAAAATTAAGAACATCAAAGCAACAACAATGCAATATGATAAAAATTGCATAAATAAACACACTTGAAATCACAAGTAGCTTCATGTATCCCGTATATATGTTATAAAAGCCTATTATTGCCCTCCTCATGCAAGGCAGTAGTTCGAGTAAGCCAAAAAAAAGAGCTTACAACAGCAACAAATACATATTAAATACGCATAAAAAATTAACATGCCAAAAGTAATTCAATGCATAATAAGACGCCAGCAAGCAGAGCAGCAGCAGCAGGAGCCGCAGTATCAGGAGCCGCAGTAATAGTCATAAAAAAGCGTTTATGATTTCGAAAATGAGCGAAAATTTAATAACAGAAGAGAAAAAAAGAAGCAATGAAGAGTACAAAAAAAAAATAAGATAAAAGCAAAAAAAATAAGAAATTACTTTTCAAGAATGAACAGACAGACAGACACGCATACATATATTCATATATTGTTCATACTCATATGCCAACATAACGTGCATGGAATTTTTAAATACCATGAAGTATAGTATTATGTATAAGAATAACAATGACATTGTAATGATGCAAAAAAAACAAAAAAAAGATACGGAGGAAATGTGTTAATTACAAACAACAACAAAAAATCTATATAAAAAATTGCAAAGAAGACGTAAAAAATTCATATGAACTAGCAAAAACAATTTTTAAAATGACATGACTTTAACAACAATAACAACAACAACAACAACATTTATACTAGTGTTGTATACTTATATTCATATATATCAGATATACGAGGGCGATCCCAGAACTACCCGACCTAACATATAGATGGCGGCAGTAATTTGAAAAAAATTACTTTGGTGAATAAGTGTCAAGGCGCCACGTTGTTTAGTAATCTTTTTTTTTTCTTTGAAGCCAACGAAAGTTAACGATCTCACTGAATTTGGACATATGGTAAAAATTGGTCACCATTATGTAATTCAATACTCTCATTTGAAAGGTCTCAGTCCAGCGAATATTAAAGCCGAACTAGATTCTACTCTGGGGAAGTCTGCTCCTTCGTTTACGACCATAAAATATTGGGTGGCAGAGTTTAAACGAGGTCGAACGAGCTGACAAGTCATCGAATTGAGGTGACCACACCTGAAACGGTTAAGAAAATCCACAAAATGGTATTGGATGATCGCCGACTGAAGCTAGTGCGTGAACTAGATGAAATTATAGGCATTTCAAAAAGTGCTATACATCGTATATTGACCGAAAATTTGGAGATGAACAAGCTGTGTGCAAGATGGGTCCCGCATTTGCTCTATAGAGTGTTTTTGCGTTGATTCGTAACCGTGGATGAGACATGAGTCCACCACTTCACACCTGTGACAAAGGAGCAGTCAAAATAGTGGAGTGATAGGGGAAAATCGTGTCCAAAGAGAGCGAAGACAGTTCCATCTGCAGGCAAGGTTACGGCGTTACGTGGGATGCAAGTGGGATAATTTTTGTTGATTATCTTCAAAAAGGAAAAACAATCAACTGCGAATATTATGCTAATTTGCAACGTTGAAGTGATGAAATTAAAAAAAAAGGCCGCATTTGGTGAAAAATTAAGTGTTGTTTCATCACCAGTCCACACATCCGCTATTACGATGGCCTAAATCAATGTGTTAAAGCGCGAATTGCTTCAGCACGCACCTTATTCGCCAGATTTAACTTCTTCCAATTATTTTCTATTTCCAAATTTGAAAAAAAATGGCTTGGTGGTAGAAGATTTGCAAACAATGAAGAGGTGGTGTATGGTCTGCGGTAGATGGCGATTTTAATGAACTAGACAGTTCATACTATAAACAGGGTATCGAAGCTATAGAATATGGCTGGAAAAAGTGTATAGAGCTAAAAGGAGATTATGTTGAGAAATAAAGAAAAATTTTTCCCAAATTTTTTGTGTTTTCTTTGTTAGGTCGAGTAGTTCTGGGACTGCCCTCGTAGGGTATATACATACGTAGCCTTTTACTTTTGGAACAATTTATTTCATTTTTCTCGAACACACAGTTTTTGAGATTTCTTCAGGGATAACCTCATATTTGTAGCCAAATATCTCTCTATCAAACCATATCATCTGATTAGAGGACAGAAATTAATATCAAATGTCTAAATTCAGAGAATATGGATATGAAAGTAATTCTCGCCTTATTGGCTGATATCAAAAGTGATGTCATTGTAAATATTACCAAATTGTCTTTATCTGGAAAAAGATAAAAATTATATACTCTGGATATGATTCAGCCATTTTTAGCCCACAGTAGGGCCACTAAAGTGTCATTTTCATATTCGTTTTTTTTTTTCAAAATTTTTTGAACTTTTTCAATATAGTTTTTACATTTCTAGTGTCGAGGTGACCCTATTTTTTGATGTCATGGATGTTTTTTATATGAAAGAATTGTATTATATACATATATTTTTTATATTCGGTTTGCCCCAAAAGCTATTCTCTGTGTTAAATTTCAACAATTTTATTACTCGCCTTTAATTGTGAGCAATGTCAAACATGAATTGAAAATATGCCAATTCTCGGTATTTACCATACAGCCTTCAAAAGACACTCATAGTTTATGTTGATATATCAACAACAACAACAACAACAACACAACAAGTAGTCATCACAAGCAGTCATCAGAGCAGAAGCTTCAGGAAGAGTAGCATGGAAATGAAAACTCTTATACGACAATAATGCTCGTATTCATAAGAATTATGGTAAGTAGAAGAAGAAGAAGAAGAAAATAAAAAATAATACGTAATAAAAAAAATATAAAATAAAAAAAAAAAAAAAATATGACAAACAAGAACGACAAACATAAAATGCAAGTTGTGATGTGTTGTGTTGTGTATGAAGTGAACATTATTAAAAACAAAACAAAAAACAAAACAGCCCCAAACAATGAGGAAAACAAAATGAAGCAGAAGATCAAGGCAGGCAAACATACTATATATACATATATTAGCTATACATGCTTATGATTTATATGGAGTTGCAGTGGTAAGCATAATATAAAAATCTAAAGTGTAAACATATATAGCAGAGACCATAGGCGGATTAAGAGATGTGTTAGAATTGTTTACAGGAAGAGGGCGCCAAGCAATGACTTCGCATAACCGATAAACACTAACATGATGGCATACTCCAGTTCGAGATACACACGAATAGCTAGAATTTGCAGAATTTCACCTCACATTTCTATAATGCAGAAATATACAAATAAATTCTAAGTTTTCGTGAAACGTCATAAGTACACGAATAAAACTAAGAATGCTGTGTTAAGTTATCTAACTGCAATCCATATTTAACCATTTTGCGCATTTTCGATAGTATCAAACCTAAAAGTGTTTGTTCAAAAAAACCTTCAAACTGGGCGCTGATGCTCCTAAGTCCTGTCCTGGTAGAAATTGAAGAAAAACAATGAAACAACAACAAACAAATCTTAATATGAAATTTTTGATAGTATCAAACCTAAAAGTGTTTGTTCAAAAAAACCTTCAAACTGGGCGCTGATGCTCCTAAGTCCTGTCCTGGTAGAAATTGAAAAAAAAAAAAACTGTAACAACAACAACCTTTATACCTACCATATTCATCTAAATGTAAATACATTATAAATGCATATGGGATGTGGAAGTACGCTTTACCACTTTACAACATAACAATGATGGGCAATGATAATTATGATGACGATGATGAGGATCATAGCGATGATGATGATAATGTTGTCGATGATGTTCGTGCTAATAGTTGAGTGTTGCTAACTATTTGTTATGCCAGTGTGGTATATATTATTATAACTCAAGAAAAACAAGAACAACAAAAATATATGTACAAAAAATAGAACAAAATAAAAAATAAAAAATTTTATTGTATAATCGTTAATGAATACGATCATGCGGTTTCAAACATATATCATATTATGATATATGTACATGCAACAAACATCATATACAAAATTTGTGGTGCTTGGTTGCAACATGCTGCTCTATGGAGTAGTCGCAGCAAACAATTATGTTATCATTTCATACTCAATTCGCTAAAATTTTAAAGAGAACATGGTATTATGTATTATTATTATTATTATTATTTTTTTTTCATTATTTGATTAAATCGGTAGATAATTGTCGCAGAACATATCCTGAGACACAAGAACAACATCGAACATGTTGCAACAATTCGATGATTAATTGATCGAATGTGATCAAACATGTATTAATTGGTCTAATTCAATTATCAATCGCACTGCAATGCTAATACAGGGTATATCAACAAGAGCCGTCAAGTGGCGTTACCGAACGATATTGACTGACTTTTTTCGCCTAAAATTAATGTTATGAACATGGACGTCGATTATTTTCAGCAAGATTATTTCTACCATATGCCATACAACTGGCGAAAAATGGCTCTATTGCATGATAAATTTTCCTGGACGTAGGATTTTATGAAATAGAGGCTTTAAGTGATCGCCGAGATCATACGACTTAACACCAATCGATTTTTTTCTTTGCGGCCGCATTAAAGATAAAGCCTACGCCACTGCTTCAGCATATATTGAAGCACTCAAAAACATTATTAGAGCTGTTATTTGCGAGATACAGTCGCAATTATGCGAAAATGTGATGAAAAATTTCATCAAAAGAATTTTTCATTACTAACCTTAGACAAAAAAAAAACAGGGCCGACTTAAAAGAAAGTACTAAAACTTAATAAAAAAAATTTTGAAGTCGGCACGGAAAAAAAGTTGTTAGTAAATTGTAATTCATATGCAACACAAAAAGAATTATTCAAAATCTGATAAATGTTCGAGCATTTGTGCGCAATACCGACCGATTATAGCACTTCTTTCAGTCGTAAAAAAAAATTAAATACGAGTACAGCAATAAAAAACAACAGCAACATTATTGAACATTGGTGTATTTTGTATTACATTTTCTTCCTTCTTCTTTTTTTTTTTTGTGGTAGGGAAGATGGAAGATCTACAAATATAAAAGGAATTCTTATGCTTTCCGTTCTTCACTTGATACAACTCCGTAAAGTAGATAGTTTTTGTTGAATCAACGACAATATATTGGCTTTTAAAAAGGTTCATTTCATGCTTTCTGTTGTTGTTGTTGTTGTTGTTTTGGTAATTGCTTGATGTTGTTATTGTTCATTGTATATTAACCACAAGAAGGGAAAAAAACCAAAGCCAAAAACAAAAAGCAAATTCTAAAGTGGTGGTAGCAGCAACAACAACAACAATATGCTGTAACAATGTTGTTTGTTAAAAAGCAACATTGCTGACACTGTGTATTTAATTTAAAAACACATTTCTTCATTCGTATTCTTTGTTAGCACGACTACTGGCACAATCTCGCACACTCAATATGTACTAGCTAATAATATGAAATGAATTATTGTTGTTATTTTGAGTTGTTGTTCTCTTTTTGTTGTTGTTGTTGTTGTTTTTTTTTTTTTTCGTCATCTTACAGTGCAGTAAGTGGTCGTTTATGAGATATTCAACATATTTATATACAAATCCACGAAATATATAGGGTGATTCAACTGATCTTTTGAAAAATTGTTGTCAGCAGCTCCTATTGTTCAGGTGCTCATGTTTTTCTTAGTAGGATTATAGTTCAATAAAAATGTGAAGAAAATGAATTGGTGTTATAATTGAAATCACCTTGTTAATTACAATTATACATGTACCGTAATATATGATCATTTCTTTTTTACACAATTTATTCTATTGTGATAGTCTTAATTCAATATTACATAATTTTAAAGGCGCTTAAACCTCTGTATTTTGTATATGCACTAAATTGTGAATTGTAAAAATTTTGTTGCATACCTTCAGGAGCATTGGAAATCTTATTTATATTTATTCTTCGAAAAATGATCAAATAAGCTTCACTTCAGAAATCCATGATTTCAAATTAATTTTTTATGATTTTATAAAAAAAAAATTAATTAATATCTGTGATTTCAAATCACCCTTTAAATATATATATATTGTATTAATGCTGATACATAAATTCGTTTTTATTGTAGATACGTTCGCTGTTATTTAATATGGTAAATTAGCTCGTAAATTGTGCTTATACATATGATAGTCATATTGATGCTAGTGTAGATGATGATGATGATGATGATGATGGCAATGTTGTTGCTGATACTTAGTATATAGTTTCGGCATCTCTTTATACATGTATGTATACTACAAGTATACTACAAAAATTTTCATGATATATCGTATTTTATACATTTGATTATTTATTATGCCAACAAAGCTTAATTTGGTACTTAAAAATGTGTTAACAAATTTTATTATTTGTTAAACGTATAAATGAATGAATGTACGAGCAACGTAATTATGTACACAATTATTGCATTTTCTTTTTATCTATGCACATATTTGAAATTAGTTATATTTTTAATTGCAACACAACGGTAATTGCATGAAATATGAAATTTTTGTATGAACTTTTTATGTACATACTACCTTGATCAAAAAGTTCCCGGAATAACCACCGTGTAGCGCTCCCATCGTTCAAATTTGAGTTATGTTTTTTTTTTTGTTTTTTTTTTTGTTTTTGTTAAGTTGGTACATCTGTTGTTGATATTCCCTCTAAATCTTAGCGTCATAGCTTGATATTTGCAAAAGCTACGTAGCCAAAGTACATCTATATCTGTGTGTGTTGGAGATTTTTTACAATTTTAAATAAATTTCATGCAAAAAAGACATGATTAGCGAGGCTGAATCCGATCTCACATTCATCAAAAGGATAATTACTGGAGACGAGACGTGGGTTTATGAGTACAACGGAAAGAGACCAGCATTGTGGGCAGAAAACTCGTGAATTTTGCACCATGATAACGCATCGTCGCACAATGCTATCATTATTCGTAATTTTTTTTACAAAAAATACAACAAATACCATCCAACAGCCACCGAATTCACCTGATTTGGCTCCCTGTGACTTCTTTCTGTTCAATCGAGTTAAAAAACCATTACGGAGAACGCGTTTCAGCAGCCGAGAGGAAATAATCGAAAAATCGCAGGAAGCACTGAGATAGATGTACTCTTGGTTACGTAACTTTTGCAAATGTCAAACTATGACGCTAAGATTTAGAGGAAATATCAATAACAGATGTACCAACTTAACAAAAAAAAAACAATTCAAATTGGAACGATGGGAGCGCCACACGGTGTTCATTCCGGGAACTTTTTGATCAATGTGGTATGTATGTATGTAGTAACTAGTATGTATCAAAAAATTTCATAAATCATATTAAATATTCAATTATTTGAAAAATTTGAAATTTTCATTATAATACATTGTCGAATAGATAATTAAATATTAAGTATGTAACTACATATAATTATGAATTAGTTTTCAATGGTAATTTCAAAAATGTGGTCATTGCATCTGTGTTTTTCTTGCATTTTTTTTTTATACAAATTTATTACGCTTTAAATTACTAATAATTACTAAAATTAATTGCAAAAACATGAATATTTCCATAAGTATTTGATTAAAATGTTAATTATCGGAAAATATGATTAATTACGGATAACAAAAATTAATTTGCAACAATAACAACAGTAATTCTTTATGCAACTGGCAAAAAAAAAAAAAAAAACAGTAGCAATACTTAAGTGTAAATGAATTTGTTCGATTCATGGCTGACAGACAGATAGCGTAACAATAAGATGATAAATGTTGTGCAAGAAAACAACAATAATAATAACAACAACAACAACAAAAGTGCAACAATGCAACAAAAAAAAAGAGAACAAATAGCAAAAATAACAAATCAGTGGAACTTTGTGTTAGTGAATAATGTGAAACACGCGCAAAACGGAATGCCTTAGCAGTCAAAGTCAAATCGATTCAGTTTGGAAATAATGTTGTACGATGATTGCTGCTCACATTTAGTAAATACATACTCATAAGAGTAAAATGAAAATATTACAAACACAAAAAAACAACACCAACAAATGAATAATACAATATCATTTGTATGCCTCTTCGAGCATCAATGTCAACGTCAGCACCATCAACCAACCAACAGAGTCGAGTCGAAAGTTAATAGTACATAGTCGAGTTTAATACAAACATCTTTGCGCGTACAAATAGTGATAATGATAATGATGATGATGATAATGATGATGAAGAGGAGGAGTAGAAGAAATAGCATTCAGTGACAAATACACTATTACTATACGCATTCATTTTATTAGAATGGTTCTAAAAAACAAAAATTTCAGTTGCTATAATTTTCAAAAGTTTTATTTAGTCTAAGTAAGCGCCATGACAATTTTGATTCCATTTGGAAAATATTGAATGTATTCGATGACGCTTTTTGTGAAATATAAAAATTTCCCAATATGAGGAAAATTCAAATCTATGGAATTGGAACTATCAGGTCAGTCCATATGTTCGTGCGTTTATCTTAGGTGGTTTTAAAATAAATAAAGCAGATGTTTTCAGTATTTATTAATTAATAATATATTTTCTTGCATTATTTACAATGTCTACCCAATGTTTAGGCAAATTTTTAATTCCCTGCTCAAAAAATTGTTTGTCCTTGGAGCCAAAATACGCATCGATATCATTTATTATACTTAAATGGGACTGAAGTTCGCGGAAAAGGTGATAATAGCAAGCTACAATATCCGTAGAGTATGGTGGATGCGGCATTAGCCCCCATCCGAACTCGTTCAGCTTGCCTAAGGTCTTGCGTTGTCGTGATGAAACAAAAACTTTGTGTCTATTGACTAAAGACGAACGATTTTTTTCAAGTACTTCATTCAGTTTGGATAATTGATGGCAATAATAATCAGCTGTGATCGTCCGGTTTGGTTCCAGAGGATCAAAATAAACTATACCGGCTATATCCCACCTAATAGACAGGAGAATCTTCTTGGGGTGAAAGCCATCTCTGGGAGTTGGTTCTGGTTTTTCATCATTATCTAACCACTGGCGTTTGTGAACAGGATTATTATAAAGGACCCATTTTTCGTCACCAATAACAAGCCGCTGCAGCAGCTAAGAACACACATGCACTCTCTGCTGAAGGTTTGCGACGTAAAATTTATGCGGAAGCCATTTTCTCAGCTTTGTGAACCTTGCTCAATTGAACCAGGTGCCTGTAAACTATTCTATGTGTTGAATTTAACCTTCCAGCCATCATATCGATTGTCAAATTTGGCTCAGCTTCTACGAGTTCTAGCAAAGTGTCGGAGTTAAACACCTCAGGACGACTAGAGCTTAGAAAACTACATAATAAAATGCAAATCTCTCATAACCTCCCATACAAAAGAATGTTTTACAACTATTTAAAAAGTCGTAAGTAAGAAGACCAACAGTAAAAAAAACCAATTATAGATTGGTATCAATTTTTCCCTAAAAGAAATAAATCAGACTTTCCTAAATGCATCTTGCTTTGCAATCATACAATGTAGTATATTCTGAAATGCAACTGTGTAAACTTTTAACAGAGTATCACGTTCCTAAACGTAAAGGTAATGTTAGAGATGAGCAGAGAAATAAATCCGACCTTCCTAAATGCATCTTGCTTTGCAATCATACAATGTAGTATATTCTGAAATGCAACTGTGTACACTTTTGACGAAGTATCATGTTCCTAAATGTAAAATTACTGTTGGGGATGAGCAGAGAAAAGCAATAAACGTATCGCTAATAATTGTAATGCAAAATTTTAGCAATATATTCGAGTGGCAGTGCTGCAAAGTGTGAAAATCGTATTAAAGACGTATTACTACTTTGCATATAAACGTTTAGAAAGTCCAACAAAATGTTTTTTTTTTAGACTGAAAAAATTCTTTAGACATTCGCAACTTGGAAATCGGTGCAACTTAAATTTTTTCAGAATTTAGAATTTCAGAGCCAGTCTAATGCAAAAAGACAAATTACTTTGAATGCGTTCTTCGATGATTAACGAGTACGAGTGCGAGTACGAAATACTTGGTCTTGTTTGTGTGAATACGTATCTAACATATTCTTCCAGTAGTTGCTTGTCATTGAATTGTGAATTGTGTTTTATATACAGACAATGCATTGGTGCCAGCAATGATGACAAGAACAATAACAACAATAATAAAACAACAACAACAACAACAACAATAACAACGACGACGACAACTACAAAAATGCATCATTTCACACTCCAACATTGTCGACATGCAACAACGTTTTTGCTGTTGATTGTTCTTCGATGTCTTGACTTTTTGCCTTATAAATAAAGTGCAAACAAGTTGTTTGTTTAATTCAACAGTAACAGCAACAACAACAACAACAATAACAATAACAGCAATGTTTGTATAGTATAAGTAGAAAACAATAACAAATGTACGAACGACAAAGACGCGCAAGTTATTTGAAAAATTGCAATTGAAACTAATTCAGTTAAGTGCAGTCAAAGTTGTGAGTGCCACCAACAAGCCAAACCAGCCAATACATGATATATGTAGTAGGTATATTGTTATGGTAGTTGGTTATTATGGTTGTGCTTGTGATATGATATATACTTACTTACTTACTTACACTTACTAAGTGCGATAGTATCATTTTTTTTTTACTTCGCCTGCATTCATGCTTACCTACTATGCTATGTCCCATGCCCCATTATAGTGATCCAAGCCAATATAATATAAAGTGTTATTGCCAGTTTTGGTGTAAATGAAAAAAGCAACAACAACAACAACAACAACAACAACAACAAATCCAACTCAATTCTAGTAGTAATTGACAGTCGACAATGGACACAATGGATAGTGCAATCAATTCAGTATACATTCAGTGTAAGTATGTACTCTACGTAGTACACATATTGTACATACAACATGCAGCCATCAGTTGCAGTATACATTTCAATCGATTAGTATGAACACTCTGCATGTATGCTTTTTAAGTATGACACTCTCTATATATGGAGGAATGTAGTCCCACAGGTTTATGTCACTTCATTATATTGCAATCATAATATGTACATACAGGGTACGTGCAATTCATACGTGTATATGTTATTATATCAATTAAAATATGTATAGGGTGATTTTTTTAGAAACTTTCTTTTTGACAACACTGTTTTTGACAGCTCAACTGTTTTCGTATAACATGTTACTGTCAAACATGTTCAGTTTGGTCCATAATTTAACCATGAATCGACTTACAAACGAACAATGCTGGCAGATTATTGAAAATTATTGTGAAAATTCATGCTCAGCTCATTCATTCATTCATTAATTTTATGGTCAGTTTGGACAACCTTCTGATGCGGCTCTTCGGAATCTTGTGACTAAATTTCACAACAAATTTAAATTATTCGCATTAAACCACCAACATTAAACCAATCCGCCAGTGTTGTTGATGATCGTGAATTATCGATTTATTCGTAAGATACCGGTCGATTTGTTGGAGAGACTATGCCAAAATTGGACCCAGCGTATGAATCATTTGAGGCGCAGCCGTGGTCAACATTTACTTGAAATCATCTTTAAATATTGAATTATATAGATCGTTCTATCAAATCAATTAAAGATTTCATACATTTCTCTAAATTTTATGTGTTTTTTTTTTTTAATCAAATCCAAAGGCTCTTAAGAAATCACCCTGTATATTGGTAGTCATGTGCAAAATTCATCATTAAATCGTAACAGAATATTATTTATATCATCCAACTGGCTCAAGTACCTTGTACCTGTGGTACCAATGGAAGTCTCCATCGACTGGACCAATAACATTTAATTAATTATTTTGAAAAAAAAAAATACCACAAAATTCAGGTATATGGCATACTTAGACATGAGATATTACCAGTTGAATGACTTAGCGCCCCTATCAGTGGTTGATATTAGCAACCTTCTAAATTTCGTCAAAAGTTCTGGTTGGTTCGACGTAGTAGAGTAGGAATATTCGCGTGGTACTACAATGGGCGTTTTCTTTGGCCTACGTGTGCCCTCCTTTTGAGGGGGCGGCCACTCTAACCTAACCTTACCCAGTATTGACTTCCTGAGCTCAAAACACATTAAAAAAATTGACAGTTTTTTGAAATAACGGTAATTTTGTGTTTTTTTGGAGTATAATTTCATTCAAAATTTTTTATTGATAAACTGTTAAGTGCCATCAACGCAAACCTTGCTCGAAATACAATTCAAATACGCTTTAAAAGACATAAAACTTGTAGTGATTGGGCTAAAACTTGCCCAGCTGGTCAAAATCAAAATTGGGTAAAATTTTTGGGATTAGAAAAAATTTTGATTTGATAAATTATTTTTTTAAAGAAGTTGTAAAAATTAAGATCTTTTTATTTTTTAATTTTTTTTTTTTTTTTTTTTAATTAGTCTATTTAATTGTAAACGCTTTAAGCCTAATATTACCAAAATCGGTGGAAAATGGAATTTTTTATGATTTGATTTTCTATGTTACTCAACATTTTAAGGGGAGAATAGGGTTTTAAAATTTTTTTTCGTTTTTCCCACAAATCACGTTTTTAAAGTCGGTATCCCTCATAACTTCAAAACTACTCCACCGATCGTTTTGAAATTTTCAACACTGTTTCTCTACATAATTTACGAGGCAACGCTAAAGAGTTTTTTTTTATCGTTATCTGAGCAAAGCGATTATCTAATGATATAATTTTTGATTTCAGTTGATCCAGCACCGATTTATGAGGGACACTGCAAATCAAAATTTTTTCCGAGACGCTCCAGAATAATTGCTGTCATTGCTGTATTTTTTAATATTTCTCCATGAAAATTTTGTACAATATTCTTCAAATATCATACTATCATGTACCATTAGTTTTAATAAATAGATTTGAACTGTTTTTAAAAAAAAAAAAAAACAAAAATTTGCCTTTTTTTACACGAATTAACCCTATTCCCCCTTTAAGTATTCATCATATCATATTCAATCATAATTATAATTATGTTCAATTAATACCTTCAAGATACCTCAACTATAATATAATTCACACAAAAAAAAAATATACATATAAGAGCACTCTGTATAGCTAGCTATAGCTACATTATTTATTTAAGTAGATAAAGCACAAGTTCCCTGTGTGTCACTATGCACGACTATGCACGGCACTTAATACATTTATTTAATTTTCTGCTCCATGAGATCAAATCGACAGCAACACAACACTACCATAGCGGACCATATATTGCCATAAGCAATTTTTTTTTGTTTTTTTTTTTTTGCATTTTTTGTTTGCCGCCATATTTAGTTACTTCTATACGATTTTCAAACGATTTATCTATATCTATGAATTATTAGTCGAGTTGTCTTACTACACACTACTACTATATATACAATTTTAACAATATTATCATTTACTGATCGATCGATCGATCGAATGTTGAACAAAAAATAGAAAAAACAAAAAAAAAAAAAAACTATTGTAATAAAAATGAAAACATAACCAACAACAATGATCATAATAAGTCTTTGCTGATGGCAGTGCTGTTTTGCTGCTGTCGTTCGTTTCAATTACATGCTCGTTTCACAAGTTTATGATTAAAAAAAATCAATAAATAAAAAAAAACACAAAAATATTTTATACGATTATTTCCTTCTTATTGGCTCAAAATGAAATTTGAACGTTAAACGTGTTTCTTGTGTGTTTTGATTTTTCTTATCTACAAATTGATGATATATTAATGTGATTTTTTTTTTTTGTGTAGCAAAAAAAAAAAACGTTTACAACAATATTGATGTTTATACACACACATAAATTTATGCGAGTTTATTTTGTTCACAATTTATTAGTGTCCATTTGCAATTGATTGATTAATTATTTTTTTTTCTGGTGCTCTCTAATATGCAAACAAACTGCCATATAAGAAATCGTGTGACAATTGGTCAAATATCTACACCAAATCCATAGTGTATTCAGCAGCTTTGACTATAATGATAATATTTTAATTTATTTAAAGTTCAAATTTCCCTTTGATAGAGTCTAAAATTGAAAACTGCTCATGTAATGATCCAACATGGTCGAACACTTCATAATAATTTCAACGCACATTTTTTCAATATACCAGAATTTCAAATCACACAACAACTCATCTCGCTACATATTAATGAATCTAAATTTGTACCTGTTAATGTTTCAAGTAGTCACATTTGGTATTGGGTATACTCGTAGTATTAATATCTATTAAAATATAACCAAGTTTGTACTGGCGGCGGCGTGGTATCAGCTATCAGCTATAATAACTAATATTGTTAGTTTTGTCGTAAAACAAGTTTTAAATTTATGTAGGTATATAAATACGATACGAATGTATATAAACTGAACAATCATAAATAGTCTATTAAATGCATTCATGTGGCAATTGTAGTGATTTTTTTATAATTTTTTAAAATTTTTTTTTTTTTTTGCATTCATTTAGCTGCATTTAAATTGCAATTAATAAGGAAATTATTAATCAAGTCAATACAATAAATATGTAAATAGATATGAACAAATGCAATAAATTTTTGATTTTTATTTTTTTTTTACATTTTCACATTTATTTATATAATGGGTGTTCAATTTTGGTGTTGGGAATTAATTTGTAAAAAAAATAGAGAATATATTGTTGTTTATTAAGTTCAAAAATTCATTGAAATTTAAATTATTTGAATATAATAATTTGAAATGCACAATCTGAACATAATATCAGCCAGGAGATCACCTCCATCCAGCCTGTCGGCATACTTCAAGTCTTTTTTTGAAATTCTGAAGCATATCTATCAACAAATGTGGTTTTATTGCAATTATAATACGTACAATTTAATTTTTTACTCCAGAATCGTTTGTCAATTATCAATTAGCTTCATAAAAAGCAATGCAATATAGTTCGATTACATTTTATGCATTAACGCCCATAAATTATGACAATTTTGATAATCAATTTTCATTATTAAAACATATTTTTCAATCGTATAGCGTTCCAATAATGAAACTTTTCCACTTTTATGAAGTTTATTTCATAAATTAATTAAAATAAATAAATATGTGGCATTTAAATCCCCAAAGGGCTCTTTGACCGAGCTTCTCTTCCATTACTGTTGTGCGTTCTAAGAAGCTTTTTCATGGCAAATTGTTACTGCCAGAAGAATTGTCAATTGCTTGCCGACAGATGGGTACCGTTCGAAAGAACAATATTTTCCATATTAAATAAAAATAATTACATAAATTAAAACATGAAAATTCGATATTTGATATTTCGTCATAAGACAACTAATTTACATTCTCAAACCTCAAAAAATCATCTCGACACCCTTTATATTTGTAGTTTCGCTGATATTAATATCAAATAGTTCAATTTAAACAATTTCAAACGTGTCCTCATTAGCGAGAAAAAAATTATTATTAATAAATATCAATTATTATTACTTGACTAATTAAATGTTATCAAAATATACAATAAATAAAAAGTGTTATATAATAAAATATATAAAATTAATTGTTAAAAAAAAAAATTAGAAATCATCATAAAATTATACATACATATAATATGTATAAATTTTAAGATATTAATATACATTAAAGTGGATCGCATTAGATTGTAAATTACAAAATATTGAAAGTTTCAAAATTTCATCCATATTTTGAAAGATCATGTTGAAATGTTCTCGGAACAAAAACAATTTTTTTTTCTTTTCCTTTTTAAAAGCGCCAAAATGTTTTTTTTTTTATCACAACAGGGAGGGCTAATAGCCTAGACAGACGGCAGCCTAATTCCGGATTACCGGCTCACTTAATCCGAATAAAATAATAACCTGACAGACGGCAGTATTGCGGATTAACTAAACGGCTGATTGCTGTTTTATTAGGTCTGCTCACTTACATTACTATCACTATCAATTTCTGTCATCTGTCACTCTCGATATGAGAAAATCTACAAGAAGTTCGTGAACTGAAAACTATTAGAAACTTGTAAATTGACATTCACAGTTCTTAATTGACAGCTGGATTTATTTGTTCGCCAACGCTTTTCACGTTGAAAACTGTTAACAATTGTTGAAAGTTTTTTGTTAGCGAACACACCTAATTTTTTGTAAAATGGATCGAGAAAAATTCACAATAGACAATTTTCAGCGGTGTTGCCAGCGCAAATTGACCTAATCCTCTTTTATTTTGAGAATTAACTCATAGAGTTGATGCGGATTAGCTGCAGTTAATGCCCGAGTTAATTCGAATTAACTCGGTAATCCGGAATTAGGCAGTCTAGGCTATAATACCTTCATATATGACTTTGACATTGCACGAAGCTTAAAATTAAATTCAGTTCCTCTGATTCAACCTCTGTAATTATTTATTATTATATTTTTAGGGATTAGCCGAATCAGACCACTAATATCTGGGTGCTTTTTCTTCCCTCAAATGATGTATTATGTACTTGTTTGGTTGCAGAATTCCTCTACTTCCTTCCTCATAATAACATCACGAGTTATTTCAAGCATATTCCACATTTCGAGTTCGTCAATAAATTGTAGACCCAATGTGGACATCCTCTTGCTTGCCAATGCTGGACACTGGCACACTATGTGCGCCGCTGTCTCTACCTCTTCCATGTATAATCTGCAAATATCAACATCCTCCCCTTCAACAAGACTAATTTTGCTGAGGTGGTACCTGAAATTACCATGCCCAGCAATTAATGCAGTCAACCAGCTCAGAGTTAACTATCCTAGACTGAGAGCCCTCCCCGAATTACTGCCCTTTGGTAGCCTCAACAAGGTATTTGCCTGCCTACAAGTTGACAACCTCTCCCATCTCCAGAGATGAAGTTTCTTTATCCAATCTTCGACCTTTGCCTTCATCGTACCGTTACTAAGCGGAACTACTGGCTCCAGACTATTAAATTCAGCTTCAGATCCTTGTCTAACCAAGGTGTCTGCAGCTTCATTTTGCTCTATACCAATGTGTCCCTTCAACCACATAAGAGTAATCGCATTACTGCGAGAACATCAGTTAAATTTCAGAACACATTCAAAAACCAACTTAAAAGATACCGTAGGTTGTTGCAATCGCCTGATCACCGCCTGCTTATCGCGTGCTAGCAAGATTTTCTTACCGTGCACCTTTCCATCAGGTAGATGATCAAGCGCATGTAATAAAACAAGCAATTCTGCTTGATACAACGGTACGTATCTTTTCAGATTCGGGCTGCATACCGTGTCCCAACTCTTTAGAGAAGATTTCAGCACCCGCCCTGCCAGCAGTGAAAATACTAATGTCATTTTCCTCACATACATCATATGTGAGGCCGTTTTCAATGAGTGTTCTATGTGAATTTCCAGTCATCTTTAGCCTACACATTCCTTCCATTGGCATTTGCGCCTCCTTTACACTGCTCCTGTGACCTATCTCCATGCCGAATCCATACCAATTATTGGTTGTCTTCAGATTTAATGCTGTTAATGCCGCCGACTTCATAATATGCAAGTCCAACGGCAGCAGCTCCAGAAAGATCTCCAATGCTTTTACCAGGGTCGTCCGGAAAACTCCTGTAATCCCAGTACAAGCCATTTTTTGCGCCCTATCTAACTTGCTCTTTGCGGTCTTTTGGGTGATCTTAGGCCACCAGACCATAGCAGCATACGCTATTAGAAGCCTTACCATCGTTGTGTAGATCCCCCGTAAACAAAAATTTGTCTATCACAAAATTAAAGCCCTTTAAAAACGTTTTCATTTGAAGTATGAGGCTAACTCTAAAACTAAAGGAGGAAGAATAACGAAATGTAATTTTCAATAAGGATCAATATCTATCTTTAAATGTAATTTGGTTTGGTCTGTCTGTATTAATATAAATTAAAATAATTCGATGTTTGCAAATTAGAGCATTTCTATTTAACATTCGACACATACTGAATATGAACTTGCATAATGTGACATTAACAAAAAAATAATAAATAAAATAAAATAAAATATAAAGAAACTTTCTATGATACGATTATGACAAAAGTAGGCCCTATACCTTTACACATGTCCCACAGTGCGCTACTTGTTTCAGTGATACGTTCTATTCATGTACATCATATGTGTACATCTTATGTGTCAGTCACATCACTTATCTTTTTTCCATTTTTCTTTTCTACATTATTATTCAGCCATTTAAGCTCGTTTCCCTAACCTCCATGACTTTTTATTTTTTCTTATTGTTTTCTATTGATTTTATATATATTGTCAAATCAAGTGTGAAATTGATTTTAGGTGCAAATATTTACTTAAAGCTTACTTGTCTGATCAATACATTTAGGACTTACTTATTGTTGATTTCATTTTATGTTTGATTTTTATTTTCTCATTTCTACATATACGAGGGTGGTCCCAGAACTACACGACCTAACAAAGATAACACAACAAATTTGAGAAAATTTTTCTTTATTTCTCAACATAATCTCCTTTTAGCTCTATACACTTTTTCCAGCGATATTCTATAACTTCGATACCCTGTTTATAATATGAACTGTCTAGCTCATTAAAATAGCCATCTACCACAGACTCGTATGTGTACATACCTTATACAAGTAGGTAGTATATGTTATATTCTTAGCCTCAGCCAAGGTTGATTATTTTCATAAATTTCAAGTCTTCAGATAGCTTCAGATATTTAATCATTAAAATTTTTATTTTGAAAAACAAAAACAATGCTAAAATACCAAGCTCCTTGCGTAAAGTTTATAGGACCTAAGAACCTTCGTTGGAAAAAATATAATATTGCATAGATTAATTAAAAAAACATACAAGTCATACAAATGAGGTGACCACAATATGGTAATAATAGTTCTCCATTGTATGGTTGAAAGCTAGGGCGTTTTTTATTTTAAGAATCATTTAAGAAAATTTTGTTGTTTTCTTTCAAATATTCAAATTCTCTGTGACTATTTTCTGCTACTGACTGAAACAATTGACCGATTATTAAAAAGAGATCCAAAATGTTGAAGATATGATCCCATAAGTGTATCCAGCTAAATGTTGAAAAAAAAAAAAAGAAAATGATTGCCAATAGAAAATTTTATTTCTACTCTTGGCTTGATATATATCAAACAGCCTTAAAAACATAATAAATCATCATACATATATCAAATAATAAGTAAGCACCTTTCAATATTTGCTGTTATATACTGCAACTAACATTGTGCATACATTGATGAAAACAATCACAATCATAATTGCGGTAACAACTAGTTCATATCTAGTTTAATGTTGTTGTTATTTAGTTATCGTGCTATAGCTATTACTCGTATTATTAGTGTTTGGCTCTTATACATACATATATACTCGTACATGTACATGCAGTGCCGCGGCGACTGTCATGATTTATTTGTGGCTCATTAATCTCAACAATAGTTGTTTATCTTAATCGCGCTTCGATGCAAAATGAAATGAAAGTGCAACTAATAAATTATTTTTATATTGTTATTAAACAAAACAACAACAACAACAATAACACACACACATATCACCAAATGGACTTGAAGAAAAAAATTAAAAAAAAAAACAATATTTAGCAATGATGAACTGGAATTGAATTAAGGTCGAATGAATTAATATCGAAAAATTTTTTGCAACAATGTCGAAATATTTTTTGTTGCTTTTTCGACATTATTGCAAAAAAAAAAAAAGTTAATTATATAGAACAAAAAAAAACGTTGATTTAGATTTTCAACATTATTGCAAAAATTTTTGCAATTTTGTGGAAATATTGTAAATTTTGACTTGGTATCGAGATAAATGTTATTATCGATAGAAGACAAATATACATTTAAGAAAAATTTGCTAGAATATCATGAGTGGCATAGAATATATGTTAATGGAAATATTAAATTTTGTAATTAAAAATAAAAAATTTTTGCAATAATGTGGAAATAAAATTTCAATAATTGCAAATTTCATTAGTCTTGCAATAATGATGAAAAATATTTTTTCCAAATAAAAATATTTTTATTGCAAAAATTTTTTCAAATCAAAATATTTTTATTGCAATAATTTTTGAATACTAATTCATTCAATATTAATACAGCACAATGTTAAACTAGTTTTTTTTTTTTTTTTTTTTTTTTTTTTTTTTTTTTTTTTTTTTTTTTTATAGCTCTCTTTTCTTATTCCATTCATAGCAATTATTTGTGTAACATTTCTTTAGATATTTATTGCTTTAACACTTACTTATGACTTTATGCAATTATGAAGTAAATTATTGAAAAGTTTTTTCTTTACTAATTTTTATTTATTCAACATTTTCTTTATATTTCTAAAGAATTGGCAATTTTTTGAAATTTAAAAAAAAATTGCATATTTGTACGATAATAAAAAGCATTTTTTTTTTGTTAATGCTTAACAGCTTAATAGGTGGCAACAACAACAACAAGAAGAAAAACAATGTGCTTATTCAATGTGTGAAATTACAATTACAAATTGTTGTTTTAATTTAATAACATTTAAAAATAAAATCTCTTTGTCACCATTGGCATTGTTACTGTAACGCCCTGACAGTGTTACTTATTTGCTTGGTGTTGGCTTGCTTTCACCAATACACTAAAAGCACTTTTATAGCTTCCTAAAAGGTGCGCTTTAGTATAAAAAAAAAACATGCAAAAATATGCCGTAAATGGTTGGAGACTTGTCGTATATTTGTTGTCTTTGTTTTTTTCATTTTTTCTTTTTTTTTGCGTTCGTTCTTTTAAACAACTTAAACGTATGCGCATTAGTGCGCTTCAAGTGTAGATTATCATATTAATACAGCCAGCCGCCACTCATATGAATGCATGGTATGTAGTAGAGCGCAAAAATACACCCTGTACGAAATTATGCAACAATTGGTCCAACATACTACTCTACAGTTCACTGTACCTAAATACAGTAGGGGCTTGACACGGTAAAATTGATGAATAAATTAGTCCAATTCAATTAAACGATATACAATCGCATAAAGCTTTAATGTAAAGTACTTATATAGCTCCGTATGGACTAATACATGCACTAGTATCGTATTTGGTATACTGAACGATCACTATACTTATAGTGCACTCAGGTGTGTCATTGGCATGTTTGAGAAAACAAATACATGTACAAACGCGTTCGTATAGAGCCATCATAGATATTTATTCGTACTTTGTGTTTATAGAAGAAGTGAACAAAAAAAATAAAAAATAATCATTAAAGAATACCGCTTTAAAATTGTTGACACGATGCAAAAAGCCGCAAAATTGTGACTACAACAAAATGGTATAATTTAACAAACAAACAACAGCAATAATAATATCATGTAGTTACATATGTACTTATAACAGTAACAGCAATAAAATGACATACCGTAGTTAGAATTTATTTTGCAATTACTCTGTATGAACTACTACTTTGACAGCACCTTCGTAAAAGATACGTGTATTTTTAAATGGGTGGAAATGATTGCGGATCATATGAGAAATGATAATTGATGATAATAAAAACCACAATAAAGCTTTGATATATAATTGGAGTTGAGTAATTTGAACTAGGTAAGAATGACATACATAGTATCAGTAAATATGTTCTAAAGTGTTTTTCGCTTTATAAGCATATTTAGGTACAACTAAAAACTTAATATTTTAGAAAAATCTTCTTTCGGTATTTAATTTAGTTAAAAATAGAAATTTTTAATTGACAAAATTATGCTCATAAAGCGATAATGAAAGATTTTTTAATCACCATGACCATGATGAGGTGAGAGAGGCCATTTTTTAGGGTGAAAAACAACAAAGCTGCAAGTGTTGATGGCCTACCTGCCGAATTGTTTTAGACCGGAGACGATGAGCTCAAAAATAGAATATGGACCGGTGATTGGAAACTAAGTATTCTCTGTGCATGTATATAAGAAAGGAGACCCCCCACAATTTGCGCCAATTACCATGAAAAAAGTCTTGTTAGCACTGCATACAAGGTTCCATCGAGCATACTCGATGTGAAAGATTGAAGCCTAAGATCTAGTAAATCGACCATCGATCAGATTTTCATACTGCGCCAAATCCTGGAGAAGACCCAAGAAATACAGATATAAAGATAGACACACACCAGCTATTTGTTGATTATAAAGCCGCTTGCGACAGTCCGGTAGGGGACTGGACTACACAACAATGTCTGAGAATTCGGTATTCTTGCGAAGCTCATTCGTCTTTGCAGAATGACACTGTACAACTTCATTTGGGCAGAGTGAAAATTGGGAAGGACCTCTCCCCGCCGTTTAATACCTAACGAGGTTTCAGACAAGATGAATCGTTATCGTGCGACTTCTTCTATCTTATTATGGAGAAAATAATAATGGCACTATCTTCAACAAAAGTGTCATGCTGTTGCCGTATGCCGACGATATTGACGTAATCAGCATGAACACGCGAGCAGTCAATGCAATATTCTCAGAGTTAGAAAGAGAGTCGTGTCGGATGGGTCTTACGGTGAACGAGAGCAAGACGAAGTATGTAGTGTCAACAAACAAAGAGTCCCGGCATCTTTGAGAGCACGTCACTGTTGACAACTACACTTTTGAAGTAGTAAGGGAGTTTGTCTATCATGGAACCAGCATTAACAGCAGTAATGACGTCAGTTTGGAGATATTGCGAAGGATCACTCTTGCAAACAGGTGCTCAGTTAGGTTAGATTATGTGGCTCCCTCTCTCTGAGAGGACACACTTATGCCAGAAATGCCCATTGTGATAACACCGAGCTTCTCTTCCAATACTGTTGTGCATGTTAAATTTGGACAGCATTAGTAGGGACCTACTTATATTAGCTGGTTCCGAATGGCAGAACACTTGTGACATACTTTAAATTAGTTTTGTCACAGTGCTCCTTTAAGACGCATTTTTTGCAAATTATTACTGCCAGGCTAACAAGTGCTACTTTGCGCTAAGTAACCGATTGAGAAGTCGAACCCTCTCTCGGGTAACAAAAACCACACTCTACAAGTCTCTCATCATGTGTGTTCTTACATATGGCGCTGAAGCTTTGACAATTTAGACATAAGATTAAAGAAGGCTCGGAGTTTTTGAGAGAAAAATCTTACGTAAGATCTTTAAACCTATTTGCGTTGTTCGTGAGTAACGTATAAGGTAAGACCATGAGCTTTAGGATCTATATGCTGACGCCGACATAGTAAAGCGCATTAAAATTTAACGGCTGTTCTGTTTAGGTCATGTCGAGCGAATGGAAGAACACGCTCCTGCTAAGAAGGTGTTATATTCGGAGCCCGCTTATGGACGACGCAGAAGAGGCAGACCTAACCTCCGGTGGTAAGACCAAGTACTGGAGAACTTGTCAACGCTTGGAATCTCTAACTGCCGCCAGCTAGCGAAGGATAGAATTGGCAGGCGAAGCATGCTAGATTCGACCAAAATCGATTTTCGGTTGTAATGGCCGCATAAGTAAATAAATAAGTAAGTTCTTCAAAATTTAATTTATTCAGATAGGAAATAAAAATGATTTTTTCATTTTTAGTACAAACAATTTGTTGCTTTCTACAATCCAAAGTATACTGGCGATTTTAATATTACTAATCATAATGGCTATATCTGATGGTTATCGATTTTTTTGAAGAGCTCTCATTTGTTAAGCAAAATTAAATTGCTGTTTTGTCACATTTTTACAAGAAATAAATTTCCAAATTTTCACCATACCATAACTAATACTTAATTATTGTCTTTTTATTTTTTTTTTTTAGCAAAATCAATAATTATATACAAATTATTACCAAATAAAAAAAAACAATAGTTTGCTCACCAAAATTAACTATGGACATCAAAAGTGTAGAGAAAAAAAATGAAAATGTCAATGAAAATTCATTTTCTCTTTGTTGCTTTTTTCATAATTTACCTGTAACGAAACGAAAAATGAGGAAAAATTCATATTACTAATGTGTAGGTATCGTAAATATGTAAATGATTTTTTAAATGCTCATTATAAATAATGGAAAAATAATTATTAAACATTTTATTGCACACATATATAGTCAGTCTATGAATATATTTTTAACAAGCTAACAACCTATATATTAACTTGTAAATACATAAATCATTATGTTATGTATCTATAATATAATATCACTTTGTAATGTTACAAGTTCATAAAATGTATATAGAGAAAATTAATAATTATGGAGTAGAAGTAATTATATAAAACATTGTAATATATAATTATTGTTATTATTGTTGTTGTTGTGGTGAAAAATATTTATGTATATATATTAATAAAATATATAATTATATATACACACATATACATATACATATAGCAAGGTGCTATGGTTACAGCCCAATAATGAACGCTTTGTAATAAAATCTGATAATGATGATAATAATGATATTGTTAAAAATATCATAGTATAGACAAAATAATAACAACAACAACAACAACAAAAGAAGAGTTGTTGTAATTTTAGTTTTCAATTAATTTATCAAATGTAAGTAAAGGCATTCATACAATGGAGCATATTTGGATATACTCGTATACGTAGGTATAATACTCTCCAAAAATGGTTCAATAATTCGTTTCGAAGCTTATGCACCTAAACAAATGGAAAACTGACAAAATCAAATCAAATTTTGACATTTCCCTGTTTAATTCACAATACTCTAATAAAATTTTCTTTATTCATCAGCATTTGATACAAAATAAAAAGCAATAATTAACAATAAACTTTCGAGCAGTTCAACTGGAACGAACATTAAATAAAGTACAGACCGAATTTATAATAAAATTTTGTTTTAATTTCGAGCCGTTTAAAAATACGTAAAAATTCCACTCAAATGCTAATAGTATTAATATAATAATAATAGTAATACAAATATGGATTTATTAATTTCTCTTCTATTTAATACACTTTCTCCAAAATCATAAATACTTATTAATATTTTTAAAAGTTTTCAATATAAAAAATAATTGAATTACATACAATCAATGTTGAATTTATATATGAAAACAAACGAAAATTAAAATGCAATTATTTTTAGCAATGAAAGAAAAATTTTAAATGGGGTAAAGAAAAAAAAAAAACAAAATACAAAAAATACTCAAAAAAAAAAAAAAAACAATTAGTAATTTAAATTGTTATTGACATTTTGAAGTAATAAAATAAATAATAAATAATTTTTAATATGACATCTTCACAGAAAGTTTTTCTTTAAATAAGGTTTGTTATAATATATAGTTAAGTATTAAGAATAAATGATTATTAGTGATATTTTTAAGTATTCTTCATTCAGCTTTCTACGCTTTTGAAAGTATCATATAAACATTAGGGCGTATCGATTTTTTTATCAACAAAGCGTATCGCAGAAGTTTAATCAACGGAAAGAACAATTTCCCAAGGAACCATAATAGTTCTAAAATCAAAACCGAGCTGCCGATTTTCGTTGAGAAGACTTGTGGGAATATGGTCAGGTTATTTAGCCTTTTAAAGTATACACATTAGGGTGAATGGATTTTTTTTTTCCGACAAAGCATATCGCAGAAGTGTTATCTACAAAAAATTCGTGGAACATTTTCCCAAGGAACCATAATAGTTCTAAAATCAAAACCGAGCTGCCGATTTTCGTTGAGAAGACTTGTAGAAATATGGTCAAATTATTTAGACATATCTCAAGAGCCGCTAGATTGATTTATTTCAAATTTGGTCCCTAAAAATTTCTTACAAACATGTACAAAAAGGTTTAGGGTTCGATTTTCGAAGAGAAAACTCGTAGGAATATGGTGAAGTTATTTAGTTATTTATCTTTTTAAAGTATACACATTAGGGTGCATCGATTTTTTTTTCCCAGATTTTTTTCACAGAAGTTTAATCTACGGTAAATTCTAACAATATTTTCTCAAGAAACCATAATAGTTCTAAAATCAAAACCAAGCTTCCGATTTTCGACGAGAAGACTTCTAGGAAGATGGTGATGTTATTTAGCCATATCTCAAGAACCGCTAGACCGATTTATTTGAAATTTGGTATGTAAACATTTTTCATAAACATTTACAAAAAGGGTTAGGGTTGCCAACATTAAATAAAAAATGCAAAAAAAAATGGTGGCAACCCTGAAAATTCTGACGTTATGGAGTAAAATTAAACCGGAATTCGTGATCGGCGACCCCCAAAACATATAGCAACATACGCAAATTCTGATAAACATTTTTTTTTTTTTTAATTTTTTGCGAAGCTGTGTTATTTAACGAAACTACTCAAAAGCTTTACTTGGATAACAAGTTATTTCCAAAGGGGCATAGATATATAGAAAGCTGAGAAAATGTCCTTTTGAACAAGCTGATTTAGTTAATAATACAGGTTGCTATTTTTTTTTTATCAATTTCAATTATCCGTAGTTATAGTCAAAGTTAGAATCATCTTTAAGTTGGAATCGACTTGTTTGACAAATTTCCCATATAAAAATCTGTGAAAAAAACCTATTCTAACTTTAAAATGGTTCTAACTGTGAGTATAACTAACGGCCAATAGGATTCCTATAGAAGTGACATATCTCATAGAATTATTTTATTATTTTTTTTATTATCGAAAGCTCAATTTTGATTTTAGAACTATGGTTTTTTTGGGAAAATTTTCTTAAAATTCACCATAGATTATATTTCTGCTATACGTCTTGTCAAGTTTTTGCATCCCAAACAAAGCGATGCACCTTAATACACATATATTTGTTCAGAAAATTGAGAAAAAAAATTGATATTTAAATTACTCGGTTTATAATGTCACCCTCAAGTTCAATCAAACATGCAAGAATGACTAGAACTAATTATGAGTTTTAGAGATCCTTAACAATTTCCCATACATAAATATGTTTCCATATGTGTGTGTGTGTATCAAGCGAAAACTCTCTATCTACATTTATTACATTTACATTACTTTGGGAATACGAACATAAAAAATTTAGAATTGAATTTTTTTCAATATGTGAGTATATTTTAGATCCAGGCGTTATCAAATGACAAATTTAATATTTAAATATGTACATATATGAAAAGTGATCATGGCACGTATATAATTTTTAATTTATTAAGCAATTATTGAAAAAATTTTATTTTATAATTAATTATATTATACAAGTATACATGTAATAAACAAATTTATAAGTGACTATTATCATTGCTCAGTGTTGCTTTGCATACACAGTTCAAATATACATTTGATTATATACATTTTTTCAAAAATGTTTAGATACATGCATACGACAAAAGTAGTATGCTATAAACATATACATAATTTGTTATCCTATGGCATTTTAACAAATTATAATGCAAAAAAAAAAAAAATTTAATAATCTAATGTGCAAAAACTCTCTTAACAAAACCAATTTCAAATAACTTTCATATGAAAATTAAATAATTTATAGACAAGCCCATAAATATTGGTAAACCACAGCCAGCATAACTCTAGTATTTGGAAATATACGTATTTATACAGTGTATTTACAAAGTATATGAATACGAGTACGAGTACCATATACTCTAGGCTTAGTTGATATTACTACTAAAAATGATAACCACCATAGGTAAAATGAGCAAAAAAAAAAACAAAAAATACAAAACAATATGAGCTTATAACCAATGTAACTATAAATATATACAATATTTACCTATATACAGGTATATATACATAGTATATGTGTAAGTAACAATATTGAAGGTATTTTGTAGCCATAATAAAGCCGCATATTGTTTGCGGTAGGGCTTTGTCTCTACTAAATTGCTCTCTATGCACTAAGGAGCTAAAAGCTGAAAGCATATCTAATGTAAGTAAAAAAAAAAAAATAGCACATAAGCTCAAATGTAAAAAACAAATAGGAAAAAGCAAATAAAATAAGGTACGTACATATAAGTAAATAATGGGAAATAAGAAGAAAACAGAAAAGACAAAACAAATAAATACCTACGTTTCATGGTTTAGGTAAAGTGAACAATTGCCAATGGACGAAGGCATGTAGTACGTAATGTACGTAGGCACATACATACATACATATAAGTACATATTATCCCAAAAGCGTACACATTAAGTATGACAGCTAATAGAAATTCATATAATAGGAAGATGTATGTAAGTGAGTATAGCATAATGAACATTCACAGACAAACTGTCAGACAAACAACAGTCAAGTCTATTTACGTACTTCTATACTTGTCAATTCGTTATTAAGTCAATCATTCAATCAGTTACTTAGTAGGTACCTACGAGTACATAGTTTGTAAGAAGAAAATGTGATAAATACTCAATGTGGAAGAAGTAAAGAAGGTGCTATTGCTTAACACTCATATAGTGGACTGTTTTTTAAGTACTTAGGCTTCAGCTCAACTCAATTTCAATAGTTTGAGGCTAGTTTTATTAAAATTAAATTCGGGCTTTTCGTAATTCCCCATAACCTCGGACATAAGTATTTTATTTTAATTACAGGTCTCAATCATCTACACCTTGTGGTTAAGAGGACAGCAGTCAGTGCAGCCTTTAGACTTCTGAACTCTATTCACCTGAAAGAAGGTAACCTAAAAGGGCACATTAAGATTCTAGACGTAGTCTGGAATTCACCGGTCCTCACGGTTTCTGACAGGATGGATAAAAAAATTATATTCTCCAAGCTCTTCGAAGTGATCATTCATGATCGCTCAGCGTGGAGAAACAACGAAATATTTCTAGAATAGGGCTCACAGCTATGGTACACTGATGGATCCAAAATGGAAGATGGCAGTGCTGAAGCGGAAATTGTAGGGCCAAATTTCCGGAAGGCAATTGCAATGGGAAAAATAGCTTCCATTTTTCAGGCGGAGATCCACGCCTTAGAGCTATCTGTCAGAGAACGCCAACGTAGGGGCACTCGAGGAACCAACATATGCATTCTATCGGACAGTCAGGCAGCTCTAAAATCACTAATGAATTTCTCCTTCCAATCTAAGTTGGTTTAGAAATGCTTTGAACTCCTCAATACCTTAGCAAAAAGGAACTCTGTGACTCTAATATGGTCGCAGACACTCCTTTCATAGGCCCAGAACCCTTCTGCGGGGTAAACAATAGCTTCATGAACAACTTAATATGTGAAAAGGAAAAAAGTAGTCTAACCGATTACTGGAGAGCCCAAACAGGCATATACGGCAGTCGAAGAAATTCATTGACCCTAAAACACATTAAGGTAGATGCTATTTTGAACCTCAGCAGAAAAGACATCAAGCTGTACATCAGCTGTACACTACTGACAGGTCATTGTAAACTTAATTATCACATGACGAAAATGGGTGTGGTAAACAACGATCTCTGCCGACTCTGTCTTGCAATGGCCCAGCTGTGGCTAGACACAGACTAAACTACCTAGGCAACGGCTTCATAGTTCCCAGGAACCTAGTTAAAATCAATCCTATAGCAGTGACAAGATTTATAAATAGTCTTGAGATCTGCTAATTAGGGAATAAGGCTGCACAAAAGATCTTCAGGTCGCGGTGCTTCATAGTCTTAATAATATTTTAAAAGATATTTTAAAGATTTCCTTTATTAAGTGATGAAATTTTAAGAACTTTTTGCGACATCATTTTTTCTGAGCTTTGTCACAGAGTTCTTTTAGAAGCTTGGCTTCATGGCAAATTGTTACTGCCGGAAGAATTGCCAATTGCTTGCCGACAGATGGATACCGTTTAAAAGAAAAATGGACATTGAACCCACGACCTACACATGAGATGGCCAACATACTAATCCCTGAGCTACGGCACCCATTTTGTTCAGTATTAATAATTGATAGTAGATATAAAATATAAAATACTTCATCATCATCTTCAATTTTGTATGTACATTAAGTAATTGACAGCTTTAATCTTTTAAATGAGTATCTAAAAATGTTTTTAATGCTTTTTGCTCCCCCAATTGAAAATACAAATATACATCTGAAATAATAAAAATCAATTTTTTAATAATCTTCTTTCAATTTTTTTTTTGGTTCGATAAATGTGCTTAAACACATCGTATTTATCTCTTTTCCAATTTTTATAATTTTAAATTAATTTTGTTTATTTTTTTCTCCCACCCATATTTGGTTTTATGTTTTTTTCTTTCATTTGTTTATAAAAATCTCTCTATGATTGAATATTTATTTATTATAAAATTTTTTTTTTTTTTTTATTTCTCACTTTATGATTTACTAGTATTATCAAAAAGACCACATCTTCGTATAAAAATAGTCAAATGAAAAACTCAAAGCATACATTTGAAAATTAAAAGGAAAAAAAGAAAAGAAAAAGAGAAAAAAATCACAAACACAAAACTACGAAAAGAAGTCGAAACACCATAATCATTATCATTATAAACATCAGCAACATCAGAAACAACAACAACAACAACATTGCCATCATCATCATATTCCGTCAGCATCAAAATCAGTATAGCAAACACACAAACACACACACACACACACACATATATATATACATATAATGTTAATGGCATTCAAGAAAAAAAAAACAAAACTTCAGCAAAAGCATAAAGTATCTATAAGTAATATTTAAGTATCTACAAGTTAAATTTTTTTTTTTTTTTTTTGTATAGTTTTTGTTTCTATACATTTCTGTATCTGTTAAATATGCTTTGCTGTGAATATTATACAAAAGTACACTGCAGTAGCAGCATCATGAATTTCTTTGTTCTATGAGCATGGACTACTATGAGCTTACTCTTCTCCTCGTTATTACGCTCTATGCTCATCGTATACTTAAGAAAGACAAAACAAAAAATCAGAAAGAAAATGAAAAAAAGTAGTAAGAATCCAGTTTCATGGCTTGTTGGTTGCAGCAACACAGCGGTAGTAGCATAAACATCACTGCATCGCACTACATCATATGCTGTATGTGTATTATGTCGAAAAAAAAATATATAAAAATCAACATTCGATGGAACAACATGATTGCCTGAATTGTGGTTAAAGAAGAGCAAGGAAAAAAATATGTATATTCTTCTTTTTGTATCCATATTGGTACTACCGCATATGTATATACACATTATTCAGACACATGAATATACACATTTATGTATGCATATACACCACAAGAGGAAGTATGTGAGCCCCTCTTGTGATATATCCATAGAATATACAATTTTTTTTTTTAAATTTCTTTTTATTACATACTCATACATATATATATATATATATATATATATATATATATATATATATATATATATATATATATATATATATATATATATATATATATATATATATATATATATATATATATATATATATATATATATATATATATATACTTATATATGTTTGTATGTATTGTATATTCTTTTCTACTCATCTCCTCTGCCTGGTTGGTTGTCTTCTTTTATTATCATTTTTATACTTTGTGGAAATTCTTTGTAGTCCTCAATAGCATATGTATCCGCAAAATATACAAACTAGATGACGACCCTATAACAAGTTATGTGACAATTGGTCCAATGAATCAACTCCATAATGTATTCAATTTAGACCAATGCAACATCATTTCATACTCAGTTCATATTGTGGTTGCGACATGGTTCGAAGAATACCTGTATATTAAACATAGAACATGTTTTATCGTATGAAAATATAATGATCGAACTTGATGAAACTAGCACTGTTTCCTGCAGTCCAATGACCTCAATGACAGTCTTTGAAACTTAAATAAATCCATTGAATATAAAAATGTTGTAGGACTGCCACAAATTATGGTTACATGAGAACTAATAGATGTTCTAGTTATTGAAGTGTTTACATTTGGAAAAGGGAATTGTGTCAGTATACTTGTACCTACATATGTATGTACTCGTACACACAGTCTTTTGAGGAAAAAATGAATTTTGTTTTTTTTTTCAACATTTTGCTTTGTAAGTTTTTATACAGTTTGTGGTTGTAGTTGTTGTTGTTGTTGTTGTTGTCGATGTTGTTACCATATTAATTCCATACAAATTGCGAAAATTCTTAGAAGAAGAAATATTAAATACCGTTTCAGAGCACGGTATGTCAGCAATAGCAGCAAGCAAGTAAGTATTAAATTGAAGTTTAAAGGCATAAAAGTTATAAAGGCCTCAAAAAACAGAAGGAAGAAGTAAAAGAGGCGACGCAAGGTATACAGAAATGACGCTGATAGCAAGATAATATATAAAGTATAATATTAATTAAAATATATCGTTGAATTATCGATAAATTAATTGCATTTATCGATATTGAAACTAAGTCCTAAGTCAAACTTCTATATTTATATTTATTAATTAGATATGTTTGGTTTGAAAAAGTAGCTTATTGGATATTAGGATATGAAAATAATGTTAATTCCAAAAATTTTTATGACAAAATTATTTTATTGTTATCTAAACGACATACATATACGATACAATGCGAAGTTATGGTCTAACTAAGTATGTGTTATTTTGATTAGCCAGAGTCGTATGTATTCCAAAGGCAATAAAATTTAATTCAAATTAAAATATTTTCTATTTAATGTTATATTGTCAGAGTATTGTCTTGTATGTATTGTATTTTGTCTTTCATGCGCCATCAGCATTTAGATTGTGTTTTTGTTTTTTTATAGTTTATTAAAAAAAAACAGACTTTTTAGGGCAACAAAACAGAAGCTATTTTAGTAATGCCATTCTTGTTAAAATGATTCTTGGTTTTCTGCACGTCTTGCTCTTCATTTTACTACTAACTACATATTATTATTATGATCATTGTTGTTGTCGTTATCGTTTTTTTTGTCATTTCTTATTGTTATTATTGCTATTATTAGGTATAGTAAAAAGTAATCCATTATAGATGGCTTTAGAAATTTGTATCTCGCGTTGTATAAGTACGATCGGGTTACGCTAGATGGCGTTAGAAAGATAGGATTTCGTACTAAATTAACTTCTCAGACAGTTCAGTGATTGCTTGACCCAGTACTGTTTGAGCACGCGTCAAACATGGACACCAGTAAAGAGAAAGTACGCCATATTTTACAATTTTTCTTCAATAAAGGCGAAAACGCAAGCCAGACGACGGTTAAAAATGTGAATAGTATTTATGGTTCTGATACTGTAATAGCCAATCACGTGCAATTTTGGTTTCTTCGATTCCGTTCTGGTAATTTGGATGTCAAAGATGCACCACGCTCTGGAAGGCCAATTGTCGAAAATATCGATAAAATAATGGAAATAGTCGAGTCTGACCGTCATACACTGTTTCTATTGCCCAGGAGCTAAACATTTCACAAAAAACCATTTCGAACCTGTACTGAAGGAAGCAATCGCACAGAAGCGGCCAGCTTTAGCCAATAGGAGAGGAATTGTGTTCCATCAGGACAACGCCAGGCGACACACATCGATAGTGACTCGCCAGAAGTTGCGGGTGATTGATTGGGAGGTTCATATGCATCCACCTTATAATGCGGACCTGACATCAAGCATATTACTACCTGTTCCTATGTATGGCGAATGATTTTGCTGATGAAAAATTCGTCTCAAAAGAAGCTTGTGAAAATCGACTGTCCCAGTTTTTTGCCAATAGGGACGAGAGTTTCTATAAGAGTGGCATTATGGCATGAAAATGGCAACAAGATGGTGCATATTTGACCTAAATCGATCATTTTAACTATTCTAAATAAAACCTGCAATTTAATGCAAAAATAATGGATTTACTAGACTTAATATATAGCTACATATGTATATATATGTGTATATATGTTACATATATATACCATTATATTATTGCTACTGTTGTTACTACTGCTTATGATCTCTTAAATCTTATGCTTTACCACCAATCATACCACTTGTATACATTTATGTACTATGTAGTATATAATGTACGCGTATGTAATTGTACATATAAAACATAGTACCATCAATTGTTGGTACATTAAACTTTATGCCTGAGCTATCTCACACATTTAATTAAAAAACATTTTTTTTCTTTTTCTTTACTCGTACTTGTTTCTTTTTTTTCAGCAACTTTGTCTTCTTACTCCATTCGTTTCGTATAGATATGATGATTATTATTATTATTATTCATTTGTATTCATTGTCCCATTGTACTTATGGTAGATATTTCAAGCTTTTTGTTTTGTACATACATACACACATACATATGTACGATATATCTGCTAATGGTAACGATGATTTTGTACTTTCTGTATATTATGTGGTTAAGGCATGATTTTAGTTTTTTTTTTTTTTCTTTACTTTTTTCTATTTTTTTTGTTTCAATTCATTTTTTTTTTTTAATATTTTATTCAAATGCAAATTTATTTTTGTCACTGCTTCTATTGAATTGTTCGCATTTGAATGTTTTACTTTCTAATCATTTTGAATACTCGTATCGTATTTAACATACTATTTTGAGTGAATTGGTAAAATGATAATATTGCTAATATAATTGTATCTCAAAATAAAGTTGTAAATGAAAAACATAATTAATTGCATTTGATTAATCAAAGTAGTATTGAATTAATGAATGCATTATATGGCGGAGAAAAAAACATAAAAGAGCGGTGAAAATTTCTCAAAGACAATTTGTAAATTTCATATTGTGTTGTAGCTTCTCTTAATGCAACACTTGTGAAATAAATCGCTAGATATTATTTAAAATGTGATTATAAAGAAGAACCAATGCACAATATTTTCGATGAAATTACAAGCAACTACTCTGGTGGTTTGGTGTAGTTTTCGAATCGGTTGGTATTTTTCACATTGAAACTATATTCTCAAAACTATATTTAAGTTTTTTTAGCTGGCTTTGTGAATAATTAAAATTTCACACATTCACAAGAAGTGCGGCTCTAAGCCCACGTGAGTCTTAGAACAATATAATAAATCGAAAAACTATCATAATTAAAATAGGGAAGTATAAAGTAAGAGGGCGGTCCCAGAACTACCCGACCTGACATATGGATGGCGGAAGTAGTTTGAAAAAAAATCACTTTGGTGAAAAGTGGCAACCTTATAAAAAATATGTTTTAAGCTTCTAGGCGCCATGTTGTTTAGTATTTTTTTTTTTTTGAGCCATCGAAAGTTAACGACCTCAGTGAATTTGTAAAAATGGAAAGGTCCAACGAATATTAAAGCCCAACTAGATTCTACTTTGGGGAGTCTGCTTCTTAGTTTATATATATATATATATATATATATATATATATATATATATATATATATATACATATATATATATATATATATATATATATATATATATATATATATATATATATATATATGTGGCACTTAAAGCCCCGAAGGGCTCATTGGCCGAGCTTCTCTTCAATTACTGTTGTGCGTGTTAAATTTTGGACAGTATCAGAAGGGACCTACTTATTTTAGCCGGTTCCGAACGGCAGAACCCTTGCGACATCACTTTTTCTGAGCTTTGTCACAGAGTTCTTTTAGAAGCTTTTTCATGGCAAGTTGTTACTGTCGGAAGAATTGCCAATTGCTTGCCGACAGGTGGGTACCGCTCGAAAGAAAAATATTTTCGATATTAAATTTGTTATGCATGAGCCGGGGATTGAACCACGACCTACAGATCAGAAGGCCAACACACTAACCACTGAGCCACGGCACCACTTAGTTTACGACCATAAAATATTGGGTGTCAGAGTTTAAACGAGGTCGTACGAGCTGTCAAGGCAAATACCGTAGTGGTCAACCAATTGAGGTGGCCACGCCAGAAACGGTTAAGAAAATCTAGGTGGAATTACAGGCATTTCAAAATGTGCTATACATCGCATGTTGACCGAAAATTTGGAGATGAAAAAGCTGTGGCGCGTTTGCTCACAATAAAACAAAAACAACATCGTGAAGATGTTTCTATAGAGTGTTTGGCGATGTTTCACAGTAACGAAGTCGAGTTTTTGTGTCTTTTCGTAACCATGGATGAGACATGGGTGCACCACTTCACACCTGAGGAAAAGGAGTAGTCAAAACAGTGGACTGAAAGGGGAGTGTCCAAAGAAGGCGAAGACAGTTCCATCTGCAGGCAAGTATAATTTTTATTGATTATTGCAATTGATTCTCGTTTTGTTGAAGTGAAATATGATTTCGAAAGGGAATAGATTTTTTTTTGTGTATGATTTAATATATTCTTAGATAATTTGTGATCCATAGCATCATCATGCCGAAATAAACGTCCGAAAAAAATATTTTGGATACAAAAAACATTTTATATACATAAATAAGTTTGTTACTTGCAATTTTATCTAAAAATTTTATATAATCAACGAAACTTTACGACGAAATTCTCTATAATGAGATTAAAACATATTTCCAAATATGAGATATTTACTTTAAATATGTAAAATCTTCATTCTCAAGAAAACTATTACAATAAAACTCAATGTATCGTTTCTAAAATGATGTCTTTTCTATACAAACTAACACTAAGACTAATTAAAGAGAGTATTATTTGTGATTATCAATGTCACAATTTATTTAGCTATGTTCACTGCCTTGAGGAAAACTTATGTATATGTTTCTTTAACAATCTCTATTAAGCACATTGTATTATTTGAATTTAATTGATTAAATATACAATAGTTTAACCTCGAATTTCATAGATAGATATATAGGTAATAATTAACAGTATTTATTGAAAATTATGAAAATATAATGCATATGCATTTGTTATAAAAGCGGAAGTAATAAACACAATATATGCACACAAATATGTCATAAAAATATTATTTAATAATATTTTTTTTGTTTAATGTAGACTTATAAAGAAGTAATTTAAAATTATTACATTGAATTAAAAGTATCGGCAGCAGCTGGTAAAAAAAAAAGAAATATTTGGTCGAAAATTTCAAATTCTTGATCTTGAAAAGATAAGTTTAAAAATTGGGTTGTAGTGATTAAATGTTGATAACACATTCAAAATTTCAAATCTCGTCAAAAATGTGTTTTTTTTTTTATTATTTTAATATTATTTAAATATTATTATGAGAATGTTGTTGTTGTTTAAAACACATCAAAACACCACAGTACAAATTTGAATAGCAAATGTGTTAATTTAATAAAACTAAAACACGATTTCAAGATAACAATTTATAATTGATTGATCATAAAATAAATTAATTTTTTTTAAATTTGACAAATAAGAGAGAAAAAATTTATTAAAATTATGAATAAAATATAAAGAACAAACAGAGCTACAAACATAGCATATTCATAAGACATACATACATAATATGATACATATGTTATTTAAAAAAATATTATTTCAACAAAACTGAAAAGAGAAGAAAAAATTGAAATCACTTCATAAAATTCATATGAAGCAACATTAGAATGTTTATAAACAAGTATGTACGTATAAGTACGAGTCTATATACATATATACTACAATACATTTTTCTTCCAATGAACTATGAATATTTTTTTATTTAATTGGGTCACGTACATTAAACCCGAGAGCAATAAAAAATAAAAAAAATAAAATAAAATGTACAAATAGAAACAATTATATTGTAAATATATACACATAAAAATGTGTATACTCGTAAACATTTATGATGACTCCGCATAATAGAGTCAGTCACACTTCCTGTGTTTTGCATTGATTTATTTATGACTGCGTATTAAACTGGTAGAATAACTAAATACGAATATGTCTATAAGTGTCTATAAGTTTTAGTTTTTATATTTTTTATTTTATATTTTTAATTGATATATATTCAAATTTATTCATAACAATATTGATAATAGTGAAAAAAAAAAATACTAATAATTAGAATTATAATAAATGCTCAAATTAACATAAGACATAAATTTCGTATAGAATTGTACGAGTTCAAAGTTTCAAAGTTTATGTATTATGAATATGAAAAGAAGCTATAACGATGAGAAAATAATTGTTTTATAGTAATAATTAAAAACACAGAGACTAATTGATACAAGTTCGATAACATTCGATTATTATTTGTAGTATTTAATTGCATACAATATGCTCAATGTTGCTGCAAATATGCAAAATATTCTAATATTGCTTAATATAAACTTTATTAAGTGTTTTCTATTATTTTCTCTTTTAAATTTCGCTGAAATACTAGAAAACAATAAATAAACATATTAGTTTATGCGTATTCATGTGTATATCTATTATGTATACAAACATGTTTCAACGACACTATCAGTGTTGCTATCATCGTCGCCATTCATTACCTCTCTCACAGAGAGGATTAATTATAAACATATCAAGGTTTACATATTTATAGAAATAATTAGGCACATTTTTTTTTTTACTAGATTATTGTATGTGACAAAGTGCTTATGGTGATAATATATATATTTCAATGCATATAAATCCATGTATAGAATCAAATTTTAATTTAGACTAATTGATACAAGTTCGATAACATTCGATTATTACTTGAAGTATTTAATTGCATACAATATGCTCAATGTTGCTGCAAATATGCAACATATTCTAATATTGCTTAATATTAACTTTATGAAGTGTTTTCTATTATTTTTTTCTCTTTTAATTTTCATTAAAATACAATAAAACAATTAAATAAACACATTAGCTTATGCGTATACATATGTATATACATATTATGTATACAAACATGTTTCAACGACACTATCAATGTTGCTATTATCGTCGCCATTGATTATCTCTCTCACAGAGAGGATTAATTATAAACATATCAAGTTTAAGATGTTGATAGGAATAATTACGCGATTTTTTTAAACTTTTTTAGCAGAGTATTATATTAATAAAATGACAAAGAACTAATAATGATAATAATATATAAATTTCAATGTATATAAATCCATGTATAGAATCAAATTTATATTTACACTCATAATAACCTTCAAACAATTTGCGTGCTCACCAACTACGTAGTTACCACCTTGTCTACACCCCACTTTTTTAATACACCGACATGGACACGTACTTAGAGATACATATCACAAATATGGTCGCACAAATCTACATATTATCTACATATAATTTAGCCAAAAATAATTATTTATTAATACTCGTATAATTTCCTTTATGACAGATACTGAAGCCATACCGCCACACAGGTGTGCACGTTTATATATATTTAATATTTTTTTCCACTTTACTTTATTTAGATATGGTTGGATTGAAGGAGAAATGCAAAGAGCAATATTCTCATAATGTTTTAACAGGCTTAAAAAATTATTAAGTACATAGTAATAAAAATAAAATATAATGAATGTCAACAATTTTTATAATGTATGGTTAATTATCTTCACAATATGTAGACGTGACAATGCCAATGCTGTCCAAACTGTATGCCAAACTGAACATATACATTTTACTTCCGTTCCATGTAAGGTTTTCGCAAAACGATTCTTTTGAATTCGAAAACAGTTTCAACTTTGTGTCAGATGTACAATATTATTTCGGAGAACTGCATGGTAGATACATTCATTTTCATGGGAGGCAAGAAGCTTTGCTATAACTTCGTGCAATTAGGAATAAATGTGCAAATTATTAGCTATGTGGGAACTACTTCTTTGAAAAATCCTTTCGAATTTTCACTTTGATAGAAAGGTTCAATTACGACACTGTTATCATCAGCTACCATTTTTACCTCTCCACCAGCATATTTTGTAAATGTAAGTATGAATGTGTATGTACATACAAGTTGATTTAAAACAATCAATAACAACAACTATCATATAATCTGTATATTAGGCTGTATTTTTTTTTTTTTTTTTTTGTCAACTGTGTAAAGAGAAATTTTTAACACCTTTTTTGTGAGGTTTTTTATGGTCTCACTTCATTTTGTAATTTCCTCTGTGATTTTTTCTTTTTTTGCACATTTTATAATGAGCTAAATTACTTAACCCACAGAGATTGAACATATTTGTTAGTTGGTAAGATTGATTGCCAATGAAATGGTGAAATTGTTAAATAAGCTTGTATGTATGTTGCGAATTGAATGATATGAAAGAATAAAACAAAACAAAAAATATATATAAAGTATCATTAAATAAATGTTGTAAAAGGTCAATAGTTTTGAAGCAAACTATTTATAATCGACCAATGACTACTCATCAGCGATTTGTTGTTATTATTACAAATATCAAATTACATATACTAGCATTTGAAGCGGTCTATAATATGCTTGCCACATGTATTTAATAATGTCGGTACCATTATAATTATGATCAAAGCCAATATTACCGCAAATTGCGCATTACGCTCAAATTAACTCATCAATATTGGAGCAAGCAAGCAATCAATAATAATAATAATCATTACAACTAGAACTTAACACAATAATATCCAATTAACATTAAGTGTGAAGTATTTTAAAGCTTTGAATTTCAACTCTTTCCAGCCAGGTAGTACTTATAATGTAGTAAGGCTAGAAAAAAAATGTGAGTGAGTGATCTTTATTAAACAACAGTAACACGATCATCATATCTACATCAATTTCTAATACTACCATCACTAATGTAGCCACAATTACCGACCGACACTATGAGGTACACATACTTATGAGTGACCTCAATACAAAATTGTTATTGTAATAATAGGTTATTTGGAATTTTTCCATAAATCAAGTAAAATGTTGACACATTAAATACGATTCAATACAAAATCAGTTAAGAAGATTAACTTATTATTATTATACAATTATACAGCTTTTACAAATAATGGAATAATGAATTGTCTAGGCCAGCTAATATGTATATAAACATTATTACAATCGGAAGAACTAAGTAGAGCTATAATAGTAGAATTAATATAAATGAATTGAATTCAAATTGTGTAGGTTGCTATTAGATTTTTAATTCAATTGTGATTTTAATTTACAACAACAATGCAATGTTTACTTAACATTTACTTAGTCTCTGGCCAACACTGAACAAGTTCAACTAACATTATGATAATAAAAATGAACATTGTTGAGTTTATAATTTAAATGTCTACAAAGATATGCCTATAAAAATGAAGAAGCTATGATATACACGAAAAATAAATATTTTAAAAAATTTGTATCATTTTTGAAAAAAAGAAAACTCACTTCCGAAGAAGAAAAAGAACAGTCGGAATAGTCAACTTTGTTTAGTAAGACTGTGCTGAGAAGAGCAAGACGACAATCATTCGCGTTCATTGTTCTTTTGAGATGAACAACACAATCTACTTCCTACTACTTCGACCTACTTTTATTAGCCGGTTCCAAATGCCAGAGCCTTTGTGATATTACTTTTTCTGAGCTTTATCACAGAGTTCTTTTGTTGCTGCCGGGAGAATTGCCAATTACTTGCCGATAGATGGGTATCGTTCAAAAGAAAAATCTTTTCGATATCAAATGTATGCTTCAGTCGGTGATTGAACCCATGACCTACAGATCAGAAGACCAACGAACTAATCATTGAGCTATGGCACTCAGAAATGCTAGAATTAAACAAATTAGGATAGGAATTGGTTCTCTAAAACTTGACAGGCTTTTGAACCTAAAATTTTGACAGATCGGGATTTGACACTGTCGTTGGAGTCGTCATTGAAACATTTAAAAATTATAAGATCAAAAAGAACGAAATCTCAAATATTCATCAGTTTATTTTTCGTATGCATATTAAAGAGCTGCAAAGAGAATGTATTTGAATTTCGAATGATACTCTTTACTCTCAAAACTGTATACAATATTTACAAAGCATATCTAAATAGAATGAGTGAATGAGTGAATGAGTAAAATATTAGAGCAAATAGAATACTCTACTGATTTCTTGTACAAGAAATATTCCATACATTCGTTTTCATTCTCTTCAAATAAACGAATATTTGAGAGTACTACGAGTATGTTTAAGAGTACTACGAGTATGTTGTACGTTATACGTTGTTGTTGCTTTTCGTGACAGAGCACTGAAAATTTGTCTTATCTATTGTATTTTTTGCTTATATATATTGTAATCTAACATAGAAAAGCCAAAGAGTACTTGACAGTACTCTGAAATGCTTTACTTCCATTCAGTGTTGCCATATTTACAGTTTTAACTGTAAATTACAGTTTTTTAGACAAGCTCACAGTTTTTTAAAAATACGTCGTAGTACAAATTACAGTTTTTTATTTCAAATTTAAAAAGAGAAATAAAAAACAATTATATTTTTTTAATTTTAATAAAAGTATATTATATATTTGTCTACAGGGAACAGCACTGTAGATAAATAAATAAATGAAAGCTCACGGGGACCCTGTGATTAAATTGCAACCATGCTTCGATACGGCAATTTGTTTGTCATTTGTGTATTGCTATTGTTTTCTGAGTGAAGAAGAAGAAGTTTTCTGTACGTTGGTGGCTGTTTGATCTTTTTTCCGTTAAAAATGGACAAGTTTTGAACAAAAAGTGGTAAGAAATCTAAGAGTAAATGGAATTCGAATTTTTATGTCAAATTTTATAATTTAGGTAGTAGAAAACGACAAGGGAGTACTGAAAACGAAGCAAACCCGGTACATTCTCCGCCACTCACCATTCAAAATGAATTGTTTTGTGTTATGTTTTTTTAATAAAATTAAAAAAAGAAACGTTATTTTACAAAAATCTCGTTTTTGAAGGTTACAGTTTTTTGGTTCAAAATACAGTTTTTTTTTTGTCAGTTTCACAGTTTTTTGAAAAAAAAATCTGGCAACATTGCTTCCATTTGCAAATGTTGAGATTCTACTCATTCTATGTGAACGAAACATACACTCCATTCCATTATATTTCTATTTTAATTCATTCGAATTCGTATTTGCTTAGAGAGGATGAATGAGAGATTCTATTCGAATATCAATAGAGTGTTTTGAAGATGCAAACGAATAACAAAGAATTATATTACATTCAAAGTAATTTAAGTAAAATATTGTTTTAACTAATAACATCATATATACCTACTACATTATCTAATTACTAGTATTAGTAACACATAAAAATGTTTACACAATCTTATACTTATACATCTTCGTCGAATAACACTTAGTAAACTGTCAAGTTTAATTGGTTTTAGTATAATATTATAGTACAATATGTACTTATAAATATCAATTCAACTAATAATTAAATATAGTTAAGTACATTTTTCACAAAACTGCCTATTCCATGGCAAATCAATACAGAAAACATCCCTTTATGAAATTCTATAGCAATTGATCCACTGTACTACTTCCAAATAATGGTATTATTCTCTGTAGTTAGATATTAAAATATTTTGCTCTGACTGGCAAAAGAGCACACATCATCGAACATGTTGCAACTTCTCCAATGGATTCAAACTTCATACTTTTCCCTTATATGAATAGAACATTTCTATCATTATCAATGGTTACATTGTGGTTTAGTGTTTGGAGTAGTCACATTTGGTAGAGGGCATAAATATGTACGTCATATGATGAAGAAGAAAAAAATAAATGTATATAGTACAATACTATTATTATTGAAATGTCAGAGATTGTCACTATGTTTATGAGACACGTAGTTATTGTTTACACATATTGCTTTGTTGCTTTTCGCTTAGAGTTGTCAATTATTGTTAATTATAAAAAACAATATTTATTTATTTATTTATATTTTTTGTTTGTGTTTTTTTTTTACATTTGGTTTTTTTTTTTGAATTTTTTTTTTTTTTTGTCAATAACTAGTTTTTTGTTTCTTCTACCAGCAGCAGCACTCATATATTAGTTAAATGTGTTAACTAAATACAAATAAGATGAAAAAAAAATAAAATAAAATAAAATTATAAATTTGCTATTTTTTGTGCTCAACTTGAAATTTATTTGTTTAGCTTTTATTGACATTGTACGTCTGAAACTTCATAATTCATTGTTGTTGTTGTTGTGATTGTTGCGGTAAGTTGTCACATCTTTATAAATGTTTGTTAATTGATTTTTTTTTTTGTTTTGTTTTTTTGTTTTCATTGTAGTCATCTCCGTCCTCGTCGCAGTTGTTTGCGTCAATTTCGAAAGTTTTCCAACTGATGTGCCTGGTATTGGTATTGTCATAATTTTTTTATTTTAATTTTTAATTTTTTTTTTATTTTGTGCTAATAAATAGAGTTATTGTATAGTACATAAAATTGGAAGTAAAAAAAAAAACCAGCATATAAATAAAAAACTATAAAAAATATCTAGTTAAAACTATTACAAAAAAAAAACAAAATTAAGTAAAAAAAAATACCACCATCGTCGCGTAGGCAAAAAAAAATAACATTAATTTCACGGATTAAGTCTTTAACTTTTATTTCATTTCCATGTCATTTTCGTTGTCGCGACATGTCGTTATTGTTCATTGAAATCATTCATACAATATATGTATGAGAAATTCAAATATATGCGTAGTAAATTTAAATTAATATGCACGATTTTTAATAAGTATGCTTCCCATAAGTACGATAGATATTTTACAATAATATAATACAAAACAAAAAAACAAAAACAATTTTTTTATGTGTAAAGTAATAAAGTAGAAAATTAATTGACACTAACATTTAACGCATATTTAGTCACAAAGTTATAAAATTGTATTGTCTACTAATGGTGATAAATCAATATTTGGTTCTGTACATATATGTATAATGATATGTATTCCACACATTGTAGCACACAACAACATTCACACTCTTCACGCTAAAATAAGCGTTCAGCTGATTATGTGCTTTTGCACAGGTAATGAAATTGGCAATTAAGTGAGCAGCTTTAAATAATACGTTGCTTCATTCAAAAATTTGGTAAATGAAATTTATACATTTGCACCAATAAGTACAGTCTACATGATATTACAATTGAAATGAGAAAAATTTTCCACATTATAGCTTCAATTTTCTGTAAAAATTAGTTAATGCTGCATTGAATTGCACTTCCTTTGCTTTTTGTGATGAAAAATATTCATAAACCAATTTAAAAAGTGTATAAATTATGAATAGTTTCCGTCAAATATATATCACATTGTAATTATATTAATTTATTTTTATGTCAAATTCGTCTTAGATCGAGAAGTGAATTGATTATACAAGGGCGGTCCCAGAACTACCCGACCTAACAATGAAAACACAACAAATTTGGAAAAAATTTTCTTTATTTCTCAACATAATCGCCTTTTAGCTACATATACACTTTTCCCAGCGATATACTATAGCTTCGATATCCTGTTTATAGTATGAACTGTCTAGCTCATTAAAATAGCCATCTACCGCAGACTCCACACCTCTTCATTGTTTGCAAATCTTCTACCACCAAGTGATTTTTTTTCAAATTTAGAAATAGAAAATAATCCGAAGGAGTTAAATCTGGCGAATAAGGTGCGTGCTGAAACAATTCGAACCTTAATAGCCTAGACAGACGGCAGCCTAATTTCGGATTATCGAGTTAATTCGAATTAACTCGGGCATTAACTGCAGCTAATCCGCATAAACTCTATGAGTTAATTCTTAAAATAAAAGAGGATTAGGTCAATTTGTGCTGGCAACACCGCTAAAAATTGTCTATTGTGAATTTTTCTCGATGCATTTTACAAAAAATTAGGTGTGTTCGCTACAAAAAACTTTCAACAATTGTTAACAGTTTTCAACATGAAAAGCGCTGGCGAACAAATAAATCCAGCTGTCAATTAAGAACTGTGAATGTCAATTTACAAGTTTCTAATAGTTTTCAGTTCACGTACTTCTTGTAGATTTTCTCATATCGAGAGTGACAGATGACAGAAATTGATAGTGATAGTAATGTAAATGAGCAGACCTAATAAAACAGCAATCAGCCGTTTAGTTAATCCGCAATACAGCCGTCTGTCAGGTTATTATTTTATTCGGATTAAGTGCGCGGTAATCCGGAATTAGGCTGCCGTCTGTCTAGGCTATAACTTATTGATTTTGGACATCGCAATATCGGAAATCGGATCAGATGTCCATCTACAGGTTAGCTGCGAATAAACAATAAACAGTCCCCGACCAAGATTGGCATCAGCGAGGACGTAGATTAAAAGTCTCGCAAATCCAAAGATGCAAATGTGAAAAGCGGGTAAGCGCCGCAATAAGCGCTCCCCGCTTCGGCGGCAACGTTGGACAACACCGTAAGAACAAAAAGAAGGAATCCCAGTATGTCACCTCTTAAATTAGAAGGTGTACTGGACAGACCGTTGCACGCTACAGCACGCTGGGAGTTCCCGAATTCAACGTTGACCAATTCCGCTGACGGTGCTGAAGGAGTGCTGTGAGCTTGCTCTGCCGAAATGTAAGCTGTGGCGTGTAGCAGAAACCAGCCACTTCGGTCCCTGGTCAGGGAATGTGCATTGGATACAGGAGTTGTAGCCTGCATTGCCCCGCGGGAGCGCTGGTCCGCTGGTCCGTGTATTCCGGGATCGGTAAAGCGTAAGTCAGGCCTCAGGGAACTGGAGTAGGGATTTTTCATCGAAATCGTTTAAACTCTGCCACCCAATATTTTGTGGTCGTAATAGAAAGAGCCGGAAAGAGAGGTGCCGTAGCTCAGTGGTTAGTGTGTTCGCCTTCTGATCTGTAGGTCGTGGTTCAATCCCCGGCTGATGCATAACAAATTTAATATCGATAAGATTTTTCTTTCGAATGGTACCCACCTGTCGGCAAGCAATTGGCAATTCTTCCGACAGTAACAACTTGCCATCAAAAAGCTTCTTAAAGAACTCTGTGACAAAGCTCAGAAAAAGTGATGTCACAAGTGTTCTGCCGTTCGGAATCGGCTAAAATAAGTAGGTCCCTTCTAATACTGTCCAAATTTAAGACGCACAACAGTAATGGAAGAGAAGCTCGGACAATGAGCCCTTTGGGGCTTTAAGTGCCACATATTTATTTTTATTTAATAGAAAGAGCATACTCTTCCAGAATAGAAACAAGTTCGGCTTTAATATTCGTTGGACTGAGACCTTTCATATGAAAGTATTGAATTACATAACGGTGACCAATTTTTTCCATGTTTAGAAATTCACTGAGGTCGTTAACTTTCGGTGTCTCCAAAAAAAAAGAAAAATACTAAAGAACGTGACGCCTTGAAATTTAAAACATATGTTTTATAAGGTTGCCACTTTTCACCAAAGTAATATTTTTTTCCAAACTACTGCCGCCATCTATATGACAGGTCGGTTAGTTCTGGGACCTCCCTCAATACTGACAGAAAAACACGAATTCCACGAATCATTTATTTGCCGACAGATGATTCTACCATGGAAATCATACTATCACAATTTAGCTAAGTTTCGAAGCTGGGATCATCGCAGCTGGGAATTTAAGACCATATTTTGTCTCACTGTATATTTTCAGACATCTTTAATGGTCATATACATATTCATATTATTATTAATGTATATTTTCTAATCTCGATTATCATATGTACAACTGTCATGACCGTAAATGACCATGAAATTGCCAATGTATATAAGTAATAATTACAATATTAAGTATCAATTTCAAAGGTATTTATATTCGCAACCAAATTATAAAACTATATGATTAAATATGAGCATACATATATTATACGAACATTATTTGTTTGAACAAACTTTCTAACCCAACCAATGATGTGTTTATGCAAATTTTGAGTGTCACAAATCCGAGATGATAATAAAAACTAAAATTTTAATAATATAGACTACTGGTAGGGACGTCACATGAGAAATTGATTTTTTCTTGTTATTTTGTTTAAATCACAAATTAAGTGGAAAGAAGACGAAGAAGAAGCGATAACAATACAAACGGCCGACACAAATTTTGCAAATTTGCATATATTAATTAAAAATACAATTTATGTGAACTTTGGCTTAAAGAAAAGAAATAATTTCAAAAAGGTGAAACAATACTGGCAAAATATGTTTAAAGCGCAACATCAGAAAATGATAAAACAAAGATAGCAAATAAAAAAAATTGATGTTTTTAAAAAATATAATTACTTCAAAGACGATATTAATCCGCATGTAACCACATTTGGTGAAAGTGGTGATGAATTTCTATATAAAAAATTTAATTGCGCTGTATCATTGCGATTTAAGAATCAGCAAAAGTTTGATAACGTTGCATCATTCCATGTAGCATAGTTCCAACAAGTTTGATGTTGCATGTACGTATACTTCATGTATGATCGCCATTATTACTGCAATTCACAATAAGTTTGATGTTGCATGTTCGTATACTTCATGTATGATCGCCGTTATTACTGCAAATCTCAACAAGTTTGATGTTGCATGTTCGTATACTTCATGTATGATCGCCGTTATTACTACAAATCACAACATTTGCTTTGACCGCTGTCGCCTCATTGCGTTCATTTATTAAATTTGCCTTTTTTATTTTTCTCATAAAATCATATGTCACAATTTCAAAATCGCATAAAAACATCATACATGTCAACACAACTTTATGTCAATTTGCTTTTCGAAATTTTTATCATAGCCTTGAACAGGTTTTTTTGGAAAAACATGGGGTTTAAATCCAAAATGACATAATGGACTTTCACCACGGTCATAAAACCGATTGTCACTTGCATGGTGGCCAAAAGTTAGACAAAGAAGGACAGCAATAGAACTTAATAAGCTGCTTCGACTCACTTGTGTTGGCGTTACGGGTGGTAATGAAAACTTGTCCCACGCTATGGGAGTATTTCTTCACATTCCTTCACTTCCTATCCAGATTGAAAAGGAAGCCTGCTTCCCAGCCTTAAGGTTGCAAGATATCTCTAGATACAAAAGTGGAGATCTAATCGGGCGTTTAAAAGTTTTAGAAAACGTTGCCAATAGCCCCATTTTGTTCAACGAGTACTCACACGGGCCTCAAAAATATCATACAGCCGACACTTCGAAATCGTTATAAGCGAAAAGGATGCATGGAGGCGAAATTCAATCACCTTCACGCATGTCTCACAAGTCTGATACACGGACGGGTCGAAACTGGAAGATGGTGGAACCCGGGGCGAGTATTTATGGCCTCAAATTCAGACGATCAATCTAAATAGGTTTTCACCCAACATTTTTCCAAGCGTAAATTTATGCCATTGAAATATGAGTGCGACAGTGCCTTCGAAGAACGATACAACGATCCCACATTTATATATTATCAGATAGACAAGCAGCTTTAAAAGTTCTTCAATCTTTCACAATCACCCCTAAATTAGTAGATGAATGTCTTCTAAATGAGCTAGGAAACCTAAATACTATAGTATTAAGATGGATACATGGCCATGAAGAACACGAGAGGAACGAAATAGCTGATAAACATGCCAAAATGGGCGCTGAAAAGCACCTAATCGGCCCTGAACCCTTCTGTGGTTTGGCAAGATGCCACGCTAAAGTGGTTTTCAAGAAATGGATGGGGGGAAAGAAATTTACAGAACACCGACTCAATAGTATAGGGCAGCATCAAGCTAAACAGTTCCTAATCTCAAATAAAGAGATTTCTAAAAAGATACTCACGTTGGAAGAGCTGACCTACGTATTCTTTGTGGTTATTTTACAGGCCACTGCCGCCTCAGATACCACTTAAAGAAGTTAGATCTATCCGACACTGATGTCTGAAGATTTTGCAACATAGACGTCGAAAGCTCGGAGCACATTCACTGTGAATGTCAAGCTCTTGGCATACAATGACTAAGTCACTTCGGTGATAGTACAGGAGCCTCCATATAAATTGTGGAATAATGAGTCGAACACAATGCTAAAATTTATTAAAAGCCTAAAAATTTAGGGTTACCCCAAAAGACTGCACAACACACCAAGTCTGGTCGCAGTGCATAAGGGTCGATTAATAATAATAATAATCATATTATGATGCCTTGGGAATCACCTAAATGACAGTGTATTATAATTGAACTACAATGAAATCTATTTTGAGTGGATTCCAAAATGGTCTATGCTAAAATATGAATAGTTGCAGTTACCACATTCGATTTACATAAAAAACAAGAGACATATAAAGAATAGAAATATGTTTGAAAAAAGAAAAAAATGTTGATAATTTAAATAAAAATTCCTACTTTTGATCAAAATTTTGTTTATGCATATTTATACGTATTTGAATTCCTGACAATTTATTGTTCTCATATTATTGTTCTTCATTCTTTTTTTTTTTTTTTTTTGCTTATTAATACCCATTTTACTGTCAAATAATATTTTAACAATTTTATGAGCATTTATTTCTGTTTGGCATCAGCTACTTATGGAGTTATTATGGAGAGACTAGATTTGAAATGTAAGCATTTGTTCAAGTAGTTTTATATTCATTAATTTATTTATTGATTTTTTTTTTCTTCTTCTTGTAATACTAATTATCATATTTATTGCTTTTTTTCGATTGTCTAAATTTTCTACAATATTTTGTTTTTTTTTTTTCATTGCCCTACATTTTTTATTAATACCATTCCATTTTTTTTTTTTTTTGTGCTTGACGTAACAATATCATTGAATTGTTATTTTAATTCATACTTTGGGCTTTTGTTCATTTTTCTCTTTTCATATTTTATCATAATTATCTGTCATGTTTTTTTTTTTCTCTTTTTATCTTTTTTTCTTATTAATTTCTTATTTTTGTATAATTTTTGAAATATTTTTTAAATATTGTATATCATTTGCATAATTTTTGAGTGAAAACTTAATAGTTGTCAAATTGTATTATTTGTGCGGTTAGCTATAAAAAAAAAAAAACATTTTTTTTTTATTATTCGTTAACAATTTGTTATATGATCATTTATGAAACAAACAAAAAAAGTGAGAGAAATACGATTAATATGGATTTAGTGAATAATTTAAAAAATAAAATAAAACAATAAAATCAGCATTAAATTATAAAAATTTGTATAAATTGAATCAAGTATCAATTTACTTTGATACAAATTTATATGATGCGATTTGTACTGATGGTTGGTTACACCTCATTCGTACCTGGTTATTGGATAAGCAAGATAAAATATGAAAAAATATTTAATATGATTTTTTTGGTATCAGATTTTTCGATATATCTTTAAAATTTCAAAATCATAATGATTTTTTTAAAAAAATGGTATTTCAATTTTCGATAAAATTTATTTAAATGCTTGTAGCATTTAAAAGATCAGTATAAGCTTTTCAATTATGTGATGTTTGAAATTTGTATTGAATGAAAACGAATATAGTAATGAAGAGTAGGCACTTGAGGTTCCAAAGATTCTGGGACAAGCTTCTTTTCCACAATTGTGGTGGGTGATAAATAAATGCCGAACGGAACACAGTCTGAATGACTATAGTCTTTGAGGATGTGCTGCCAAACAACCATCCAACCTACATTTCTTTTCCTGTTTCTCTGTTTTTTTTTCAATAGATTTCTTTCATTACCTCCCTGATCTCATATTTTCGCCTCTCTCTTCTTCCTCGTTTATCTGGTTTGATACGTATTAGAGGAATATATTCGTTTGCATCTTCAAGACACTCTATTGATATTACAATAGAATCTCTCATTCATTCTTTCTAAGTAAATATGAATTAGAATGAATAAAATAGAATGGAATGGAATGTATGTTTCCTTTTCATAGAATGAGTAAAATCTCAACATTTGCAAATGGAAGTAAAACATTTGAGAGTACTCTCAAACACTCTCTTACTTTTCTATGTTAGATTAAAATACATATCGTTTAAGCAAAAAATACAGTAGCTAAGACAAGACGCAGTAATACAAATCATCAGTGCCTGTCATGAAAAGCAACAACAACGTACAACAACGTATAACGTACAACATACTCGTAGTACTCTCAAACATACTCGTCGTTTATTTGAAGAGAATGAAAACGAATGTATGGAATATTTCTTGTACAAGAAATGAGTGGAGTACTCTATTTGCTCCAATATTTTACTCTCATTCATTCTCATTCTATTGAGATATGCTTTGTAAATATTGTACACAGTTTTGAGAGTAAAGAGAATCATTCGAAAATCAAATACATTCTCGCAGCTCTTTAATACGTATCCGCTCAATGTACAAATTAGAGCTAAGATCATGCACGAATACTTTTTGATGACTCATTGTATTATGAGAATATTTGAGTTATGAAATTTATATAAAAACATAATTTCTATCAACATTTTTAATGCCTTAAGCATTGTAATTATATCATCACTTAAAATCGAGCAAATTCGATGACAATAAACTTCAAATTACAATCAGAATTTAATTTAACTATTTAATCACAATGATGCATCTAAATGTCTGATTATGTGTTAAAATGGTGTGCGACAAGCAAAGAAAAAAACAGCAGAAACTTTGTAATATATGCAAAAATTATTCAGCTAATTTGTATTAATTATCTAAATACAATAGAAATTAAACAACAAATATTAAATATTTACACACACACACACATAACGAAGAGGAGTCAAAAGGAACTGAGTACTTAGTACTGAGTAAGTAATTCCAGTAACAACAACTAACCAAACAACCAGCGGGCATATATGTAGCCATTTACTGTCTAAGCAATTATTATAATTGAACAAATCAATTAAATTTAATCAAACATGCAAAACAACCACCACCTCCGCGTTTGGACTGGCCATTGGTTATATACTGACAGAGTCAATTGCAACCGTATGTATATATACCACATACAAGTACACTATACTCGTATGCATATGTATATGGTGTTTATAGATAGTAACTACTGATGCTAATAATGCATGAAATGAAATTAATTGAAAATAAGTCATTCCTACATACATACATTCATATACATACACGAACTTGCAGTGACAAAACACATAGAGTAAGCAGAAACAAATAAATACCCTATAGAAAATTGTGTGATAATTGACCGTTAGATACAGACTATTGGATGGTGTGATCAGTGCAGTTTGTCGAACTTAGAATAGAAAATGTTTTAATCAAATGTGTTGCAACCTACATAATAGAGATCGAACATGAAACAACTAAAATTTTACAACTTAATTTTTAATTTGGTTGAATCGAATACAAATAGCACTTACCGCAGCAAGCAGAAACAAATAAATACCCTATAGAAAATTGTGTGATAATTGACCGTTAGATACACGCTATTGGATCTTATAATCAGTACTCAAATGCAGTTTGTCGAACTTAGAATAGAAAATGTTTGAATCAAACGTGTTGCAACCTACTCAATAGAGAATGATCGAATGTGATCGAACATAAAACAGCTAAAATTGTTCAACTTAATTTTAAATTTGATGGAATCGAATACAAATTGCATTTATCAATTGCAACCTACTCTGTGGAGAATGATCGAACGTGATCGAACATGAAACAACTAAAATTTTACAACAAATGTACGCTTTTAATCTTTTTATTTTCTAGTTTATTGCATTCATTCTAGTGGTTATCTAATTTTAGGTAGTGCGAAAGCTACTTACTGATTTCTGTGTAAGTACAACATTTGAATAATTCCCATTTCAGTACCCGAAATGATATCAACACCCTTTAGGACCTTATGACTTGCACCTGCAATCACTACTTCCCAAATTCAATCACTTTACAATCATATCTTATGAGGAAGTAACTTATTCTTATATTTATGATACTATATTTTTGTGCATATAAACATATGTTTATATACATATGTGTGTAGGTACATATCGTATACTCCATATGTTTATATACATATATTGCTACAGAATCAGCAAATGAGAATATACATTCGATCTCATTCAAATACATGTATGTAATATACATAGTTATTATAACAATAATAATATTAGAGTTACTAGTTTAGCCAGCAAGCACCACATACTCATATATACACATATACATAACGATTGTACAATGTATACGATGCTATTGAATATCTACTTAATAAGGCAAAGCAGCAACAGCAATCTAAGAATTTAATTAAAATTTATTAAAAACATCTTTTGCAATACACTCTCAATTCCTGTTGTTCATCTCTATCCTACTTACAACTCACTTATACTCAATTTTTTTTTTTTTTTTTTTTTTGTTACAGATTAAATGTTTTGATTTCCAATTAATAAAGTAAGAATTAAAAAAAAAGCACACTCCGTTTACATTGCTTGCGTAGTGATGTCGGATTGTGTTTGTTCAATCATTAGTAGTTAGTATTTAGATATGTATCTATTAGATGCATACAAACACACGCACACACACACACACACCTATAACATTCTAACTATCTACACTTTGCATATACGAATTAATTAAAATATACATATCTGTATCTATGGCAGCTTCAATAACAAAAATACTATGAACAACAGCAACAATAACAACAATCAGCAGACTAAAGTTACATACATATATTGCTGAAATAATCCATACCAATAACAACAACAACAACAAAAGCAACGGCAACCGATAGCAACCACAATAATATTCGTGCGTTTCTTTCGATACCATCGCTGTCGACATCGACTTCGTTCATTGCCTTCTATGAAGTAGAACTACAGTGTTTACTCATGTATACACATATGTAATACGTGCAACAGTAAATTAAAAAAAAAATATTTTTTTTCTCAATTCGTTTATTTTTATTTTATTTTTTTTTTTTGTGCAAAAAGGTTGGAAATTGTAAAAATCGATTTCTCGAAAATTTGATGTGATATAGACCTCTGGTGGGTACCGATCAACTCAGAAGGTTTGGACCTAACCGATCAATCAATCAATCAAAAGAGAGCGTAACATTGGAGCAAGGACAAAATCTTTGTTCATCAAGTGGACCACGCGAAACCACACTGAAATCTGTTAGAGCATATGAGCCCTACGGCTGATACCTCTGAAGGCCAACCACAAGTGTTACAGACACTGTGACCATACATGGTCTTTTGTATCCAAGCCCGTCTACGACACCATAATCTTCTCTACCTTTTTAATGAAGGATATAATTGATCTTCTCGAACTTTTGATGATTGAAGCTGGTGTTGCGAAACTTAGCTGAAAGTGTTTGAGGCGAAGCCTGGCCAAGGCTGGCCATTCGCAAAAGATGTGGGTCGATGTTTCATCCTCTTCCAGACAGAGTCTACACTCCGTGTCTGAGGATAATCCCATTTTGTGAAGGTGGTACTTGCTGTCAAAAGCTCTATCAAAGCTGATGATGGTTTTCACTTGGCGGAGACCTGTCCAATTTGTTCATTGTATTTGTTATTTGTCGTGGTAATGTTTTTCCATCATAGCTTTGGCCGATGCCCAGCTTATACCGTAGAAAGGTTATGGGTCTGTCAGTGGAGAAGACAAGCCAGCTCTCCCTAGTTCGTCCGCCCCTTCATTGCCCTCAATTCCGTTGTTGCCCCGGCAGTCACCCAACATAATGTGACCTTATTTTGCATAGAAAGTTTTTATAGAATAATTAAGCATTCGGTGACTAGTTTCGAAGAGAACTCCCATGAGGAGAAAATTTTGGCAGGCAGCTTGGCTGTCTGGGTAAATAAGAATACATGCTCCTTTGAGCCCTTTGGCATGTAGCTGACGTGCACAAAGTTCTACAGCGTGTATTGCTGTTTGGAAGACAGTTAGCCACGAGCTCATTGCAACGGATATGCGAATATTAGTACCATATAACCCCTAACCGATAGAATTTACTAGAATGTTTATAAATTGTTCGACTACAATAGTGAAAGCAAAGTTAAAATCATGTTAAATATAAAATTGTCTTTTAGACATGGCAAATATGTTAAATTAGTCGATGCAAAACAAAATTATATGTTCCAAGCTTTGACTATAACTACGTTTCCCTATGTTGTGAAGAGCCTAATTTCAAAAGTCAACATTGTCATCACGGTAAAGTTCACGAACCAGCAACGTTTGGAAATTATTAAAAATTACTATCGAAATTCTGAGTCGGTGGTAGCAACTTTAAGAGCGAAAAATCATCTTCAGCGATGCAAGCAATAAGCAAAATATGCGTTATTGGTCAGCAACAAATACACAAATGCTTCTTGAGGCACCGTTGCACTCGCAAAAAGTTACTGTTGGGTGCGGTTTTCATGCCGGAGGTGTGATTGGGCTGTAGTTTTTCGTGGACGAAAACGACCGTCATGTTACCGTCAATGGAAAGCGCTATCGTGCTATGTTGGAAGATTATTTGTGGCCAGAATTGGATGAACTTGACATCAGCGATATGTGGTTTCAACAAGACGGTGCCACTAGCCACACAGAACACGTCACAATCGATTTATTGCAAGGCAACTTCGGTGAACGTGTTATCTCGAGAAATGGTCCGGTCGAGTGGCCGCCTCGTTCATGCGATCTAACACCATTGAATTTCTTTTTATGGGGCTTTATCAAGTCACTGGTCTATGCCAACATCCAGCAACTTTAGACGAGCTCAAAGACAACATCCAAAGCGAAATTGCCAACGTTCCGGTGGAAATGTGTGCTAGAGTGGTGGAAAATTGGGTCCAAATAATCGACCGCTGTAAACGGGCTCGTGGTGGTTACATGACCGAGATCGAATTTCATTCATAAAATGTAATGCTTGCAATATATCCACAATAAATTTGAACTCAATATCTCCAATATTTCTGTGTTTTATTAATAGATAAAATTGTTATGTTCCTAGCGGAAAACCCTTTATTTTAGGGATTAGCCGAATCAGACCAATTATCTGGATCACTTTTCGTCCCTCAAATCGTCTATTAATTATTTGTTTGTTAGCAAAATTATTCTACTTCCTTTACTCATAATAACATCACGTGTTATTTCAAGCATTGTCTTTGTGGTGTATGTTCCACATTTCCAGTTCATCAATAAATTGGCGACCCAGTGTGGACATCCTCCTACTTGCCAATGCAAGACACTGGCACACTATGTGCGCCACTGCCTATGCCACTTTCATGTATAATCTGCAAATGTCAGCATCCTCTCCTTCGACAAGACCCATCTTGCTGAGGTGGTACCTGATATTGCAATGCCCAGTTATTAATGCAGTCAACCAGCTTAGCGTTAACCGTCCTAGACTGAGAGCCCTCTCCGATTTACTGCCCTTTGATAGCCTCAACGAAGCCTCCACTCTTCAACCTTTGCCTTCACAGTCCCGTTGCTAAGAGCAACCACTGTTTCCAGTCCATAAAACTCTACTTCAGATTCGTGTCTAGCCAAGGCGTCTGAAGGCGTCAACGGGTTCAAGAATTAGAGTACACATTACTTCAACTTTCATCATATATTTATCACCAGTCAGCACTATTTTCTATTTCTGAAAGCATAAAGCCCATTTCCAACTTTATTATACGCAAATCTTAAAAAAAAATCTCATAAAAATTGTCTTTCCTTTAACAAGCATAATAAAAACTAGATCGATCATTGTCACTCTTACATTTGGAGAAATAAAAGTGAAGAAATGTATTCTCATTTTGTTTAAAAGTCAACATTATAATTTTTCGACTAATCGTGTTTATGTTTTATTTTTTATTTACATACATCTAAGAAAGAAACCATTTCTTTTTGTCATGTCATTGTGTATATGATTTGAAAATATATTTACTTACATTTCATTATTTTGCACATTTTGCTATTATTCGTGAGCAAATGATTATGTAGGTATGAGTATCTCTGCATCATCACCAAACACCTCTTGCTACTGTGACTATATGTTAGCGTATCGGTACTACCTTATATATTACTATTTACTTCTACTATGCTTCAACTACTTCTACTAGTAAGTATGAGGACGTACATACATTTATGGTTACATGGTTGCCGTGCATGAAGTCGTGCGTGCCAAAAATGACTAACTTCTACTTCATATATGTATGTAGTACCTACCATATGTACATACATATATGAATATGTACATTCTTGTTGTCGTACATACTACATATAATGGTATTCACACTAATCAGTGGCATGTTAAACGTGAACAAATAATGGTGTGACAAATTATTATTTAGCTTAGCTTGCTTTTTTTTCTTGTTCTTTTATTTTCATTCTTTTCATTTTTATTCAACTTCTCATTTTCTTTTCTTTGTTTAGAATGTTGGTGCTAATGACCGTAACTATAGAAGTGTAGAATGTAGAATGCTTTACTAAGTATTGTTGCCTACGTTTGAAATACGTTTTGTACATTATAGGTATATTATAGTATCGCATAGTAAGTACTAATTAGTAATTGCCCAAGTGTTAATAATGAACAAATTATAATAGTGTATATTTACATATATACAAATATGAGTATGAGTAGTGCATACAAATAATAATGATGGGCGTTTAATAAATTTGCTTTTAATTACTTTATTTTCATTTTTGTTTATTTTTTTATTTATTTATTTTTTTTTTTTTTGCTTCAAATATTCTTCGAAATAATTTATTAATTGTCATACATTTAAAGAAGAAATGTGTGTTGCAGAGGGAAGCAATGATAATTATCATTTGATATATTATAATTGATTTATTATATAAAAAAAAATAAATTTAAAACTATTTGATACAAAATATGAGTACTTAGACACTAAAACATGTTACCGTTCTCAAGTAATCATCATCACTAGAGCAAGTTCATTTACATCTTTATTACCAAGCTTTACTTAGTAAAGTCCGACAACAGATTAAGGCTTACAGTATTATCATCGTAGACTTGTAGCCTAGACAGACGGCAGCCTAATTCCGGATTACCGAGTTAATTCGAATTAACTCGGGCATTAACTGCAGCTAATCCGCATAAACTCTATGAGTTAATTCTCAAAATAAAAGAGGATTAGGGCAATTTGCGATGGCAACACTGCTGAAAATTGTCTATTGTGAATTTTTCTCCATCCATTTTACAAAATATTAGGTGTGTTCGCTAACAAAAAACTTTCAACAATTGTTAACAGTTTTCAACATGAAAAGTGTTGGCGAACAAATACATCCAGCTGTCAATTACGAACGGTGAATGTCAATTTACAAGTTTCTGATAGTTTTCAGCTCTTGTACTTCTTGCAGATTTTCTCATATCGAGAGTGATAGATGACAGAAATTCGTAGTGATAGTAACAGCAATCAGCCGTTTAGTTAATCCGCAATACTGCCGTCTGTCTGGTTATTATTTTATTCGGATTAAGTGCACCGGTAATCCGGAATTACGCTGCCGTCTGTCTAGGCTATTAAATTATTGGAGTATATATACTTCCAGAAGTCTCTTATGTAGTCCATAGTCCAAGTTTTAAGCTACTTTCGACTTTTTTTTTTTAACTTCGTGAAGCTTCGTAATGAAGCTATTACCTCTGTATTTATTTACGATGCCGAAAGGCAGAATTCCTATGACATAATTTATTCCAAGCTTCATCACAGAGTATTTTTAGAAACATTTTCCTGGCAAATAATTGCTTTGGACATTATTGAAAGGAACAAATTCGTGTGTTTTTCAAAAAACATTCCTAAACTGACCAATCCAAAAAAAATTGTACTTGTGTACTTTGTAAGAACACATAGAAATGATGATAATAAAACTAAAAATCAATTATTAGCAATAGCTGCTGCTCTTCCACTATGGTTGTACGAATTAACAGATGAGACAGTATTGGATGCGACCTGCAAAAGTACGTCACTTATAAAATGACCAGTAATTATTATGACCAATAATTTATTAATTTTTTTTTTTCATTTTACGAATTAATAATAGGCAAATATTATTTATGATGCTTAAATTGATTAATGGCACCATAGGCTAATAAAATGTTTATGGAGAAATATTAAATAATAAAAAAATTTAAATTAAAAAAAAAAAAATGCCATCATATTTAATAAATATGAAAAAAATGGGCCAAAAGAAAAATAAAAAAAATATAATATAAAGTATGAAGATAATAATGGTATTTTCTGCAACTTCAATATCTTAATGTTCTATTCTTCCGCAGCCTCTTCGTTGTGATTTTTTTTTCTATAATCGTATGTATATAAAACTCTTACGATCTTACAATTCTATATCATCTTTATTCATTTTTTTTATTTTCATATGCTTTATTACAATTACCACTGCCATAAAACTGATTTATGACCATTTGAAATCTAGAAGAGATGTGTATATATACATACGGATATATACATGTTTATATACATGTTGTACTTACTATCACGTATCATACTAGTGTATAGCATCTTCATGCATGATTATTCTACTATAAATTGTAGAATATTTGGATTTAACAATATTTTGTTTTTGTTTTTGTTTTTAAATATTTCTTTATCTCTCATGGCGCTTTTCAGTTTACTTCTTACATTTTAATATGAGCACTTAGTCACATGTATGTATATACAAATGTATATATGCACGGCATGTTGCCAACCAAATCAATAAATCATAAATACTCGTAATATAATAAGTAAGAAGAGAAAAAAAAGGAAAATCATATTGAGCTAAAAAGCTAAACAGAAGCACATAAAAAGAAAAAAAAAATAACATAAAAAATAAAAAATTTAAAAAAGCATATAAATATTCACTATTAATGTATGAGATAATGTGTGTTTTATGTGTGTGTGTGTGTATGTGTGTATGCATAAAAGATTCATTTTATAAATAGCAAATGAATCATATTTTTGTAGGTCATAACAAGAATTTGAGCTTCTTATCTAACAACAATTTTTATGAGATAAACAAAACCAAAATATAGTAAAAAAAAAAAAAGAAAATTCTAAATATAATAAAAAAGTATACGTTTCCTGTTATTAAATAGAATTTCAAGTGATATTATACATTATACGATTAAAACGTGTTGTAGTAATTGCAGAGATTAACAAAATAATAAAATCATCATAAAATTATAAATATGAAATAACAAATTATTTGAAAATTTTGTCGCATTGAATGCGTTCTATATCAAATTAGCTCGTGTGATGATTATTTGTCGACTAACGACGTCTCTATAACATATGTTTCTTTAACTTTTGATGATGATAACGAAGATCCCACAAAAAAAGTGACTTTGTTTTGTTGGTTCAATGAATTTAATTGTAGTCGGTGATTTGTGGCGCCGGCAAATATCAATGAACTGATGAAATACGAATGAATGTAGTTATGACTTAGCAAGAGATTTAGCAATTTTTTACCATTTTTTCGACACTATTACTTCACTTCATTATTACATTAAGATTTTCATCTTGGATGTGTGATGACTCTGACGTCATCATAATGATAACTCAAAAGAAATGAGGCTTGATACTTTATGAGTATTCCCAGATGAATCAACCCATTATTTGCACTCAAATTACTTCATCCAAATGAAAAATTGCAATAAATATGCAATTTAAAAAAATAATTTACAATTTGTATTATTCAGTTTCGATTGAATAAATGTCAAAAATGTTTTTTAATGAAAAACTTTATTCTCAATTTGCAAAAGACAATTTTGCAATTTTGCATTTGTTAAAGACATGAAAAATTTTAACCAAAATATTTCGACATTAATTCGTGTAGGTAAAAACCTAAAAAATTTGTAATTTTTCAAACAAATAATAATTTTTTGTTTATGCCAATCATATTTGCTCACCAAAAAAAATGTCTCATACTAAATTTGAAGTCATTCCGTTCGTAAAAAAAATAATATCGTAAAATTTTGTTAAAAACGAATTGAAATGTTTAATTATCTCTATATATTATAACCTTAGAGTTTAATTTATTATTTGATTTCATCTTTTCTCCATCATTTCATCATCACAATGATAATGAATAATACAAATTATTATTATAAATTTTTTTTTTTTTTCAAATAATAAAAAATAAATCAAAATTGCTCATAAAATAAATATAGAAGCACATTTAATGGACAAATTAATCATATAAAACCAAATAAATAATAGAATAATAATATCAAGAATATGATCAATACATTCACGCATTCATATATGATCATTTTCATTGTCTTCTTGTTCTTCTTCTTATTCTTCTTCTATATTCGAGGTGTTGATGTATAATAATAATGTGAATACAGCAAACACATAAATTAAATTGTTATAAAATAATTACAATTTAATAACAATAAAATGTCAACGACGACAATTGATACGTACATTGCTCATTGAAATGAACAACGTATAATGTTGGTGTGGCTAGTAATTGAAATGAAGCAACAATGATTATATACATATGTATATACAAACATACATATATAATAAGACTTAATAATAGTTTCGACAATGGCAAATAAGTTAATAATTGAAATAAACAAAACAAACAAATAAAAAAAATTGATAGAAAAAATAATTCCTTTTCTTTATTTTTTTTCAATTTAGGACAATAAAGTGACAAAAAAAACGAGCAAAGCAAGGCAAAGAAATGACAAAGCATTCTTAAACACACCCAAAAATATATACGAAAAGGAAAAAAAAAATTCATAAAATAAAAAACAACAACAATACTAACAGCAGCAAATTTGCTGACATTGTCGTTGATATTACTGCTGCCGGCTGCTGCTGATTCGTGTCTGTTGTTGTTGTTGTTGTTGCTAGTGTAGATTCGCTGTCATTTTAATCATATAAGAATATTAATAAAATAACAACAGCAACAACAACAAACAATAATCACAAAATGTATACAAACACATAGTCAACGAACGACATGTGTATATGGGCATATTTTAAATTGGCTGTATGATATATACGTAGCCACAGTAAGATGTGTTGGTGCTAATATTAAATAATAGTTATTTTTCACAGATGTGATTTTTCAAAAGCCCATTATCCAAGTTTCAAGCAACTGGAGCAATATATTTGTGGTATATTAAAACCAAACAATTTTTGATTTAAGAATATTCTATTTTAAATACATAGTTTTGAAAAAGATCAGGATTATTGAAAAAAAAAAATCCTAATTAAATATGTTTTATGAGAACTCTATAGTATATCTTGCAACAATACAATATCAGGCCATTAGATCATTGGTGATGAAGATCATTGATGATGAAAATCATCGAAACCACTCGAATTCATGATTCAATTCGGAAATGTTTGATCTTTTAGTGCGATGACATTTGTAAGGAATGTCAAAATTTTTAACAAAGAATTTGAAAATACTACAGATTAGTAGACAACATGTTTTATGGAAACGAGGTTCCTTATAGTTTATTGAAAAAACAACAATAAATTGTATGGGATATATTCCGGAAAGGAACATAATATATGCACTCCATTTTCCACTATCGTGCTAAAAAAAAAGTGACTAGGTATATATCACACAGCCGCAGTAGTTTAATACAAAATATATACAAAAAAAAAAACAAACAGCATACAGACAGACAGGCAAACATAGACAATCCTAGTACCTAAAGTATAATACATATAGTAGAGTATATCAAGAGCAGTAGGGGGTATTTTTCCATGATGTGAGAGTGTATGCATGTATATGCACCTACAGAATAGTAAGACGACGGTCGATGATGATTGTAGTTGTTATTATATGAACAGCTTTTATGTTGTTGTACAACTATATTATGAATTACACTGTGTGTGTGTTGTTGTTGTTGTAGTTCTCGATATTTTTTTTTTTTTGTTTGTTTATCATTTATTTGTTAGCATCATTAAGCTGTGAGATTTTAGTTTTTTTCTTTTTCTTATTCTTCATCGTCATCGTCATGATTTTTTTCATATTTTTATTTCAAATTTTTTTTTCTTCCTTCCATTTCATTTCATATTCATGGGAATTTTTTTATTCTCGTTGTTGTTGTTGTTGTTGTTGTTGGTATTTTTTATTATTGTTCATGCCGATGCTGGCTGGCCTTTTTGTTCGTATTAATATATATGTTCATATCTACATGAGTATACACATGTGTACACATATGTGTACACAATGTATATATACATTGAGTTGTGTATATTCATGTGTATATGCAATAAAATTCAATGAGGCGTCATTTTTTTTTTTTGCTACACTTCACTATAATTTTATCTGCGTTTATCGTTATTGTTGTTCTTGTTAATGTTGATATTATTGTTGCCATTTAATTCATAAATAAATGAATTAATTTATTTTTTATATTTTTTTTTTCATTCTTTTTTTTTTTCTTTGTGTCTTAGTGTTAAATTTTTGTGGTTTTATTATTATTATTGTTGTTGTTGTTGTTAGCGCTATTAATAATCGTAAAATATTATTAAAATTAAAATTTAATTTAATTTCTTGTTAATAGTAATCTAAATGTTGCTGCCGTTTATGCGGGTTTACTTTTATTTTGATTATTTTTTATTTCTTTATTTAAATTACGTTCAGAATAATTTCAGTAATATAGAAATAAAAGTTTCGGGAATTGTGATTTTGAAAACAAGTCTGAGACCTTTTATCAAAAATTCAACAAATGTCGGTGATCAAATTCAATATGATTTTATCCCCTTCATAAACTCAAATAAACAGTTTACGGAATGCTTTGAGATAATTATAAAACAAATACTCTTTCACAAATCGTGCTCAAATAGTTTTACAGTGCTACCAATGAAAAAAAAAAAAAAAAGTTTTCGTTTGGTATATTTCAGTACAGTACACATCATTTGAATTATGAATTCCCGATACTTTTTTTTGGTCATTTTACTGAGAATACTTATTTGCTTTTAAATTGCAATAAATAAACAAAATGAAATACATTTCAAAGAAAATATTTGACCCATTCATTAGTGTATCTTATATTGTCGATTTATATTTGTGTGAATATTAATTAGATTTTCTTAGAAAAATTACTAACTTTGAGTTTCAAAGTATTCGTATGCATATATGAAATGTGATCAGATAGATTTGTTTTCAGAAAAGTATTTGCATTGAACATTTTCAATAATTTTTAAAGCGATTATAATTGAATATTAATAGTAAATATTGTATTACTTATTATTTAATAAAAAATTTACTGTAATTCTAAGAACAAGTCGCACAGTGTCTACCCCATATATTGATTTTAATCAAAAATCGATATTTTGCATATGTTTGCAGTAGAGGTTTTATCCGGTAGGGCTAATCTACCATTCAAGCTAGTTAAATAATATCCTATTTTGTTATACAACTTATTTAGAAACATTTTCATTTACAATTTTTACATTCATATTATTTTAAAATTATCTTAAATTGATAAATAATTCTCGAATTTAATAACTAAACTTCAAATTGATTTTATATTAAATTAGTTTTATTAAATCTAGCTAAATTAAGTTCAATAAATTCAATTAAGTGAATAATCATAAATGTGTGAATAAATAGTATTACGCTAAATAGTGTTATAGTAAATATTTTATACAATATTATACAATTAATACTAAACTGAATCAGATTTTTAATTAAGATATTATCATTATCATGATAAAATAAAAATAAATCATTCATAAATTAGCAAAAATAAATTGCGAATCGCTGACAGGGGATAGCAAAAACAAAAAAAAAAAAAAATCTCGTATTAATTTAAACAAATTATGCATAAAATAATAAAATTACCATAACAAAAATTGACGGTGGCGGCAGCAGCAGCAACAACATTCACATTATTATTATTTGTATGTATATGCGTGTGTGTGTGTGTTTGATTTTGTGTTTTTGTAGCATCTTTTTCAAGTATACGTATATATGGATGCATTCAATAAGCATATTAACCCCATTTGAATAACAAAAGCATGAATAACAATAACAACAACAACAACAACAATATCGTAAGCATTAAATGATTTAAAGATAAAAGTGTTTGTATACATTAAGTAAAGTGTATTCAAGTGTAGTGTAAACCACTGAGTGAGAGAGAGAGAGAGAGAGGGTAAGAGGCAATAAGAAATTTAGTAAAGGAGCGGGGGAAATAGCGATATGTAAGTATGTATGTATATTATATAGTAAATCAGATAAGCTGCATTAATTTCAATGTTCGAACATTTGACATACCCGTCGTTATTTTTATCGTTGTCGTTGTCGTTGTCGTTGCCGACACACAACATACAACATTAATCATATAAAATCAATTTATTCCGCAAAATCAACAAGCCTCACCGCCGCTCAACAAGATGGAAAGAGCAAGCAACAATGGCAAATGGATTACAAAATAAATTAAAATGTAATTATGCACACCTTGTGCGCAAACAGAATACATACGTAGGCAGGCATGAATAAATAAACAAGCAGATATCTACCCTATTTACAAAATTGTATGACAATTGATCCAACAAACTACTTCCATAGTAGGTATATTCAATTTATAATCTTGTCATCTGATTTCATACATCTTTGATTGTTTTCATCATTTTTTGTTCCATAGGAGAGAGTCAGATTTTACACATAGATATTTTTGTTTTCCATAAATTATCGTAATTTCATGGCTTCTTTGATGGAAAAAATTTGCAAAGCTATAATTTCTATGCGGTGATGTCTTTTGAAAGAAAAATGGGGCAGGTATGTATAAAAAAGAAACTCCGATCCAGCATTTATCCACAAAAATTAGATTTGAGAGCATCGAACATGTTGCTAGTTCGATGAGTTAGTAAGTACATGTTCTAGTATTTAAATACTTTCCGTTATGCGTTCTAATCAGCGTCAGAGTCCTATCGTGTTGATTAAAACAACTAAATATGAACAACATCGAACGTGTTGCAAGTACTAGTTAGTAACTACATGTTCTAGTATATAAATACTTTCAGTTGTTCGTTCAAATCAGCGTCAGAGTCCTATCGTGTTGATTAAAACAACTAAATGTGAACAACATCGAACATGTTGCAACCAATTTTTTGTAATTATCCAACATTATCATATAAATTTAATCACATTTATTTAATTATGTACGTTTTTGTCACGAATTACCATTTCATACTGGTAATATTTGTTACAATATATATAAAATATTCAAATACAATCTCGTACAATTTAATAATGCATTCCGATTTTTTCGTTCAAATTGCTCGAATTGGACTTTAGCCAAAATAATTAATGCTGATGAGATAAACATAAGTATGTTGCAGCTTGATATAATATAATTATTTCTATTTAAGAAAGCAATATTATTGAAAAACTACTCAATACAAAAAATGTGACATCAAACAACATCGAACATGTTCGAACTACTTTAAGCATTGAACAAACATGATCAAACTTACATTTTCCCCATTTACATATTCTAATCTTTCGAATACACTAATTTGCCAGAAGAAAGATATTCAAATACAAACACGCAGAGATAAATTATTCCATCATACATATATTTTTCGATATACAGTGGCTCCCAGCTTATTTCGTACAGTGACAGTTTAAAAATTGCTGCAGTCGTAATTCCTAATATAGCAAAAATTTGAACAAAATATAAATGCCATTTTAGAAAGGAAGGTTTGTTTTTTATTTTCCAAAATTTACTTTTTCAAAATTTTAGTGTTTGACACTATAAAAAAATAAAATAAGAAAAAAATAGGAAAATTCATGTCACAGCTTATTTCGTACAGTCTCTTTAAGTTCAAACTAAAAACAAAGTAAGTTGATTTTAATATTTAGTTGACATCCCTTAGCGTTAATGACAGCCTGGAGTCTATTTGGCATTGAATCCACCAATTTTTGAGTGATGTCTGGTGTGATTTTTTTCCATTCCTCCATCAGTACCTTCTTTAGGTCTTGCTTATTAGAAATCTTGTGTGTTCTTATTTTATTGTCCAAAATAGACCAAAGATTTTCAATCACATTCATGTCAGGTGACTGTGGTGGTGGAGACATCAAGTGTGGGCAGTTCCAAATAAGCCAAGATTGCACAATCCCAGATTTATGTTTTGGGTCATTATCTTGGTAGTACCGAAATTCTTCCCGCAAACCCAGTTTGTCTGCACTTTGAAGTAAATTGTTTTTCAGAATCTCGAGGTACTTCATTTTGTCCATTGTTTCCTCAATAAAAACCAATTCACCTACTCCGGCTGCTGACATACAGGCCCAAACCATCACGCTACCGCCACCATGCTTCACTGTGGGCTTAAGGTTCTCCTTGTTTAGCTCGGTATTCGCTTTACGCCAAACATATGACATTCCGTCCGAGCCAAAAATATTAAACTTAGACTCATCCGCGAAAATAACGGTATTCCAGAACGCAGGAGTATTAATAATATGCTCTTTGGCGAAGTCAAGTCGGCGTTGTATATTCATTTTCGAAATGAATGGTTTCTTTCGGGCTACTCGACCGTTCAAGTCATGATTGCGCAGCACACGTCGGACAGTTTCAGCACTGGATGATTTTCCTATTTCACGCTGAACCTCTGCAGCCAACTTCGGAGCGGATAACTTTGGATTTTTCTTAATTTTTCGTACAATATAACGCTCGTCTGAAGCGTTGAAAATCTTATTAGGTGCTTCTCTGCCCTTGTTCTCCAACCGATTTTCGCGAACGAAGCGTTGAATGATGTATTGGACAGTTGAGGCACTTAAATTTGTCATTTCAGCAATTTTTCGCACACTCTGACCTTTCCTAAAATGGTTAATTACCAGTTTACGCTGTTCCATCGTTGTACGACGACCCATAACGCTAAATGTTTAATTTACAGCACTTTAACTATTTAAAATAATAATAATAAAAATTGTTATAATAGTTAAAAAGGTCCAAAAACTCATACAATTCAAAAAAACTTTGTAACTGCGCGGCAGAATGAAACTTACTTACATTGAAGTTTGTGTACGAAATAAGATGTGAGCTGAAAATCAGCTGATCAATAGTTTTTCTCTCTTGCATGACAAAAATAACAATTTTTGGGGTTCCCCGTTTTCTTATTAGGTTTACTAAACACATACATAGACATCTACATTCAAAACTTATTGATAAGTTTTTTAGTTTCGATGTTACAGCCATGTACATAAAAATATATACACTGTACGAAATAAGCTGTGAGCCACTGTATAACGTCTAGTAAAAAGAAATTATTTGTGCTTTAAATTGAAGATTTTATTTAGCATAGTTGGAATGATCCGATTTAGGTCAAATATGCACAATTTTGTTTCATAACTTGTTGCCATTTTAAGGGTAATTTCATAATGCCACTCTCATAGAAACCTTCGTCCCTATTGGCAAAAAACTGGGACAGTCGATTTTAACAAGATTCTCTTGAGGCGAATTTTTCACCAGTAAAATCATTCGGCATAGACAGGAACAGGTAGTAATCACTTGGTGCCAGGTCCGGTCTATAATGTGGATGCAAAAGAACCTCCCATCCAAGATCCAGGAATATCAGGACCACAAACACTATTCACATTTTCAGCCGTCTGGCTTACGTTTTCGCCTTTATCCAAGAAATACTGTAAAATATGGTGTATTTTCTCTATACTGGTGTCCATCTTTGACGCGTGCTCAAACAATACTGAGTCAAGTAATCACAAAATTGCCTGAAAAGTTTATTTAGTACGAAATCCTAACTTTCTAACACCGTCTAGGGTAACCCGATCGCACTTATACAACGCGAGATAGAGATTACTAAAGCAATCTATTGAAAATATAATGGATACATCCTATACCTAGGAAATCAATATGCAGATACTCGTAAAATATTTATGAGTACAACATAATAGAATGTAATGGAATGACAAAAATAAAAATAGAACAAGCTCAACATAATATAATAACACAATAAAGAGCTAATAAAATATACAACTACATACTAATAGCAACCAAAAGAAAGACAAGTTTTATTATTATCTAGGACTATTGCTACTAAATAGTACCTACAACGACTATATATAATTTGTGCTTAATAGAACAATAATCATAGAATCATAATCATTAATTGCACTACAGAGTAATATAAGAAAGCACAATATAACATTCATATAATCAGGGTCCGGGCTATAGAGTTTTAAGGCCCAATTCGAGAATTTTCCATGGCGTAATTTTTTAATTCACTATAGCTTCTTCAGTTTTTGCCATTGTATATCATTGTACTTTTGACATTTCATGGAAGCATAAAATTTCTGAAACATATAAAATTGCCTTCGTATTTATAACTTTTCATTATTAGACTCAATTTATTCATTATGGCAAATTTAGCAATATTTTATGAATTTTATATTTCAACGCTTTACTGTAACTTAGAATATCTCATGGGATTAGCACATCAGGTGCTCAACCAAGAGCCATGTTCATGTTTTGCAACTACACGGCGCTTTACCCTTGGGAATCCTCCAAACACCACATAATACGGCCGTGCATAAATTTATTGTATTTTAATTTGACGACCCAAGTACAATAATAGATTAAATAGGATGAATACACGACAACACTAACGCATAAATTAGAAACGTGTTAAACCCAAAAAAAAAAAAAGAAGAAGAAAAACAAGAACACCAAACACACATGCTTAAAGCAACCATTGAATTTTATGCAAATATTTGTCATTTTCTATATACGAGTATGTATATTTGCTTCACACATGCGCACAATGCAATATTTGTATGTAAAGGGTGAGGAGATATAATTATTTATATATATACGAAGGTATGTATGTCCTTTGGCGTCTTTCTATTAAGAGATAATAGTTAAAGGGCAGATTGATTTATTTTCATAATAAATGAAGCTACAAAATAAGGTTATCATCATATTCTTTTGTTCCTTCGTTCCATTTTTAATACTAAGTACTTATTTACTTAAGTAGTTGCAGTTTAAGGTAGCAGATGTTGTTGTGAATCAAATCTGAAGAGGTGCCATAGTATTATAAAGCATATATCACGATTTGATTAGACAACTACCGACGGCAGAGCATTTTTTTTCGCTTTGTTGCAGAACTTTATATATACTCGTGGCTAAGCTAGAGCATATAATAATTAAATTCGAGGGTAAGGAGGATTAATTAAGGTTCTACAATCAGCATAAGCTGACTTTAAACTGACTTGGTTGTATTTATAGAAGATAGAAAGTAATTAAATTACGATTCTACGGTGTATCATGGTCATATCGCAGGGATAAATAAACGTATACCACATTTTATTTTACAAATACGGATTAAAAAGGAAACAGAAGGATAATAAAAATATAATCGCTATAAAATAAATCAATATGTATCACATTTATACATATGTGACTAATTTTATAATACATTTTTTGAGTACAAAAATGATCCAATAACCATTAAAGTAAATCAATGTGATATGCAAAATTACAACAACAACAACAAATGGAAAATATACTTATTATTAAAAGAAAAATATCGGAAAAATGGAATATACATAAAAAGTTAATCAATGGTTTGCATATGTTATTATTATTTCATACTGAGTAAATGTATTCAAGTAAATGTATATGTATTAACATTATGTTGCTAGAGTACAGAAACACAATATGCTTTCGTATACATATTTATATGCATATATACATATGTTTATACACTTGAATATTGTTGTCATATGGATGGAGTCATAAGAATGAAATAAAATGTATCTATAACACAGAATATATATACATATACATATGTATATATACATATGTGCATATATACATATTGTAAGTATAGCACAATGATGGCGCTCCTCGGCGATGCTGTTGCAATGGATGATGATGATGTGCTATCTACTATGCTTATTGTTGTTGTTGTTGTTGTTGTTGCGGCTTATGTTTGATGCCGATGCGGTTATGTTAGCGATGACAATGTAAGATAATGATGATGAAGGAACAAAACGTAGTCATTCATACATATGTATGTATAAGAGAGTGTGAGAGGGAGACAATAATAATAATTTTTTGCTGATTTTGCACTGTCTATATGAACATATAACATATTATTTACATACATAGGCATACCAAATCTTTTTATCCGATTTTTTTTTTTTTTATTTATATTTGGCTTGGCTTACCTAACGAACTGAAATTTGATCGAATTTGATGAAGTTTTCTATAAATAATTTCTTCTTTATTTCGTTTGTCGTTTTTAATTCAATTAATATTATTTATCACACTATGATGTGCTTAGTTGTATGGTCAAACATCATAGTTTTTAATATCCCGATAATTCTTTAATCTAGAAATATTCATTTGTATATAAAAATAGGTATTTCGGAAAATGAAGGTAATGGAATAACAAGAATACGTGGCACATGAGTTATAAAATTGTCGTGGTATATGCAATTATATATATAACGGTAATTTTAGAATGGTTTAGGCATAAATTCTTGCTATTCAATTACCTTAATTTTTTGTGAAAGATGTTTTTATACCCCAATAAATATTTTTAAGTGAGAGACTGATATAGACCTTTCCAAAAAATGTTGCCCCAAACAACAAAAGCGCACACTTCAAAAATTTAGCAACAACATGTGCATTTTAATACTCAGCTTTTGTTACAAACTGTCATTAATTTCACCTTTGTCATCTCCTTTCTGAATAATATCAACTCTGTATCGCTCTCAAATCTAAATTCATGTTATTTCCGTAATAAGCGACATAAATAAATATAATTGATGAATACTCGCACATCCAACAAATTGTAGTTTTTGATCTGGCAACGATGAATGTTACAAAATTTTATTTTAAATGTGCACAAGGGATTCTCTAACGGCTCATACACATGAAAGAGTATTCTTCACAAATTGTGTTCACAAAAAAACCCAGTGGGGAAAACATAAAATACTCAGGCAGCAAACAACGCAGAGGTTCTAATTTGGAACTCTCATATTCTCCTCTTATTTTGTAAATGAGTATATGAGTATATGAGTATGTACTATTACTCGCTACTTTACTGCCGACATCAAAATATTATTTTTTACGTAATTACGCTTTATTTTCGAAAACAATTTATTTTTTTTTCCATTTTTTTTTTCTTTCTTAACAACCAGATAATAAATTTTTTTTTGTTTTTTGTTTATGAAGAACTAAAAACTTGTGTGTCATAATTTAAATTTTCCGATTATCAATAAAGATAAATGAAAAATTAATCAAATCTAATTATAATGTAGTTCTTCTCATTGGACCATTATTACCTAACTATATGTAGCATTCAATATTTTTGTTGTTGTTTAAAATGCATATTCCCACGCTAAAGATATTTAGTAGAAATGTACATTAACCCAAAAGCACATAATCAAATAGAATGATTACATAGAGTGATTCAATCATCAAATCAATCAAAATTTTATCAATGTTTCGATTTACCCCAAATAGGTACATTCACTCAATCAGCAAGTTCATTTTGATTTCATATGCTTCTTCTCCATCCATACAAAGTTATGCATACACACACACACACACACACTCACACATACACACTGCAAAAATAATATGAGACTGAGCAAAGTACAACAATAATACATACAATATAAATAACAATGAATAATATAAAGAGAGCGCATGTTTACTCAATTCTCTCAATACTATGTACATGCATATTAACATAGCATATTGCTGTTATGTTATGCTGACAAAGTAACAGCTACTGTTGTCAGTTGATCTTTTCTCACTTATGCAAAGAAAAGAAAAATAAAAGAAAATGGGAGAAAAAAAAATTAAAATAAAATAAAATAAATAAAAACACAATGCTTCATTTCTTTTTATTATTTCTTTTCTTTATTTTATATTTTTTTTTTTGTGTTGGCCCTTTTTTTTTTTCTTCTATCTTAAGTAGGTACTTTCAAAATGTTGTTGTATTTCTTATATGCTATTTGTATATATATATATATATATATATATATCTGTGTATGTATGTATGTATGTATGTGGGCAAGTGTTAATTTTTTTCCTTTGATGAAAATGTTGACGCCGTTTTGAAGTATCAGTACTAGCCAACAGCAGTATAATAATAATAATGATAATGATGGTATTTTATTACTACTTTTTTAATCTCTCCCTCTCTCTCTCTCTCTCTCTCGTTCCTTCTTTCTCTTTAAAGTAATTACTCTCTCTCTCTCTCTCTCTTTCTCTCACACACACACGCTCTTATGTTATTATTGTTATTTAGCTGATGTTAACAACAAACAGCTCCAAGTACAGCAGCATAGAAGGTGAAGAGAGTTTGAATGGTTGGAGTTTGAAATGGGTAGTAGTACATATATCATAATGTTGATGATTATTCTATACACATACAAGGCTTACACTAGTGCGAATTCTCAATAGTTGATATAAAGTTTGTTGGTTGGTACGTTGGTTCGTCAATGTGTTCGTTCGTACTTTCGTCATTTTTTTGTTTTTGTATTTTTTTTTTTTTCATTCTCTCAAACCCAAGTGGGTAATTTGTTTTATGCGCAGCCATCACTGACAACAAAATGAAAAGAAGAAAAAACTCATAAAGAGTATTTTGCCGCAAAAGGAAAATTTGTTGGTTATACATACATACATATATACATACAAACATACATACATTCCTATATACATATACTCGTACAATAGACGAACGTCAATTTAATGGTGAGCTACTTTTCTCAGCAGGTTAAAGTAGTAAATTATATTTAACACATTCCATGACAGTGTAGAATGTGAGTATTTAATTAATTTTTATTTTATTTTTTTCCCACAATTACTTATCGTCTTTAAACGACATCCTATTAAATACTAAATATTTTACCTTTTTTATTTCACAATCCTTTTTCGATTCATTTAAACTCCAATTATGGTGTTGCTCTCCAACATTTATGTAGGCAGGCGCCTTAATGAAGATATTTAAATTCCTTAATCGTTTTGCTTAGCTTCTTCTTCTTCTTTTAATCTTGCTGCTGCTGTTGCTGCTCACTGTTGTCCCCGTCTATATTCCATATAGCAAAAAATTTAGCGAATATGCGCGAAATCAGTAAAATTTGTATTATTGTATTGAATTTTATTCAGTATGTATTCAATTGAATGCGACAAACGAACACGTTTACGATGTTCTTTTACGTACACACGTACACGCGCGCTTACCCACACATACACTCATACAAATGTAAATTAAAACGCGCAGTATTAATTAGTATTATGGGTATTGCATTGCATGTATTTAAGCCAGTTTAAAAGGCATGGTAATGATAATGATAAAATAGCGACGGCTTTGGTGTGATAAATGTGACGACAAATACGTCTAATTTCATATATATATATATATATATTTTTTTTTTTCTTTTTGTTGTAATTTATATAGTGGCAATAATTCAATTCACTCACAATTCTTCACGTTTATTTGATGATTTGATCTTTTAATATAAATTTTTCTATTTTAGCCTTTCTTTATGCTTAGCTTTTAGGATTTTTTGTGTAAACACAGCACCACCATAAACGAAATATTTCAATTTTCACAAAAAATTTTTCAATTTCAATTTCAATTTATATTTCCTCGTATAATTATTTTTCTGCTCTTTTCTGGCTCACTTTTGCATGCACAATATTTTTATTTTATTTTTATTTTTTTTGAATTTCTATCAGTATTTTATTCATTCACTATTACAAACAATACAGACATTTGCCTCTTCTATTTAATTATTCTTCACTTCAAATATATGAGATATTTGATTAGCTTTTCTATTCTCTTTCTTCTTTCACACACATAATTTTCCAATATTAATAATGTAGGCAATCATTTCAGAATACACACACATATTTTGATGGTAATATGATAATTGCAATAATTATAATTATAATAAAATATATAATGAGAATTATAATTTATAAAGGTAATATGCATATGTATATTGTATATACATGCAATAAATATTTAATAAGTAAATAAATGTGGATGTGGTAAATATGTGGTATGTGATATATATCCAAAATATGCACTCACACACACGCACACTCACAAAGAGAGAAAGAAAAGAAGAAATCCTTCTTTAATAATAACGAACGGAACCGTTTACATTAATTTCACGTATCGTCCGTCCGTCTTCAACGAAAGAGGAACGCGTACGAAACCAATAAACTCATTCACCGCCACTGCATACCGTCATTATCATTTGTATGCTCTCGCACTAGTTTATTCGTTAAGCCAAACAGCTCGTTTATTCGTTACTTGTCGTTGACAACATATTGTATCTACAACAATTTTTCAAAATTGTTTTTATCTCTCATTCATAGTTGCGCTCATTTGATTACATTCAGTGAGAGAAAATGTATAATTTGTATGAGAATTTATCTCTTTTACTCTCATTGCATAATGTGACCATAGCATAGGGAGCATTTGCCTTTGCAAGTGTAGATTTTTTAAGTTATGTTAAAATCATATTTTCTATTTCTATTTCATTTTATTATCGTCGTTATAATGCATTATTAACTACAAACATGAATTTATTATTTTTAAAATTTAAAAAACAGTCAATTTATTATAGAAATAAATTACCTGATTAAAAAAAAATTAAATGTTGGGTGTGACATTTAATTTAAAAATTTATTAAATAAATTACTTACTTACTTGTGGGTGCCGTAGCTCAGTGGTTAGTGTGCTGGACTTCTGATCTGCAGATCGTGGGTTCAATCCCCGGCTGAAGCATACCAAAATTTGATATCAAAAACATTTTTCTTTCGAACAGTACCCAGTACTCCGGCGGTAACAATTTGCCGAAAGCGCTTCTTAAAAGAGTTCTGTGACAAAACTAAGTTAAAGTGATGTCACAAGAGTTCTGCCGTTCGGAACCAACTAATATAGGTAGGTCCCTTCTAATGCTGTCCAAATTTAACACCGACAACAGTATTGGAAGAGAAGCTTGGTGGTATCACAATGGGCCTTTTTGGCCTAAGTGTGTCCTTTCAATGAGAGGGCAGCTACAACCTACCTAACCTACTTACTTACTTATGTGTTGTTATTACAAACTAAAACTAATTTAGGCCGAATGGAGAATGCTTCTTCAGTCAGCTCTTTTGTCCTTCGCTCTTTATCACCAGTTAGTAATTACATCACAGCTGGCTCCGAATATAACACCTTCTTAGCTGGAGCATGTTCTTCCATTCGATCGACATGACCTAGCCAATGTTGCCGCTAGATTTTCATGCGCTTTTCTATGTCAATAACACCATACAGTTCGTACAACTTCTGATTATACCTCCAAACATAACTCAATGAATAACTCTTGCTTAAATCAAGTGGTTGCATGATACGACTCCGACAATTATTTGAGTTCTCTATAAAAAAAAATAAGTACCTAATACAGTTTGTGTTTTAATTAATTCATAAAACCATCATATTGTGGCTTTTTTAATGTGATGGTATTGGCAAATAAATAAATTGTATTTAATTTATAAAATATTGGCAGAATCGAACTCCAATTTCTAGTAAAAAAAAAACAAATATTTCTTATATTTTTAAAGCATAAAAAGTGATTATCAGTGAAAATAATATTGGAAAATATTACTTATAAATTACCAACATAATTATTTCACCACACTGGTCACATTTATTGAGTCGCATTCGCTCATGTCTTATCTCTTGCGCGCAAACATATACTATAACAATTTTCGGCAGCCATTGCATTATAAACACCAAGAAAAATTCAAGACTCATTCCATTTAATTTCGCTCTCATTTCAGTGATTCCTAATACATCGAATGTCACTCAAAATTGAATTAACATATGTAACATATAACAAAAACCGAATATGGTTACAAATACATTTATATGCGTACCACCAAGTAAACAAACAAATAATAACAAAAAGATTCTTTTTTGATTAAATTGGAAGCATTTTCTGAACATCTCTTCGTGTAAGAGGTTTAAAATAATTCTTTATCTGTAATACGTAATTTCGTAAGAAGTGGGCAGATGATTTCTTCGGTGATATGATCTAATAGATCTTATAAAATGTTTTAAAATGTTTCGGTTCAATGATAAAGGATACTTTTTTTCAATAAAATAATTAAGGTTTCTAATTTTTGGGTTTTTTGTGACGCAACTCAAACAGCTTTGTGAAGCGCTGAAACCACCTTAAAAATGACCTAAAGGAATTTCTCCCGCACTCTGAAAATTGTATTCGCTCTCTTGCAATTTATTTGAAATTTTTCGTGAGCGAATTTATTTTAATGGCGGCCTTTCGCTCATATACTGATTTTAATATTGTTGTTGGTGTTGTTGTTCGACCAATACCTATACACACAGTTTTGTTGTATTAGCATTGAACGGCCATATTGCCGTTTGTTAATGCAACACAGTAGTGATCTCTTTTTACTTAATTTATGAGATAGTGCACATATATTTGTCTCTTTCTGTAGCGGCATTTTCAGACAGTACAAGTATGTATACATTTGTATATTCACATGTTGATAAAGAAGCTGGTTTTATTATTTTTATTATGATTATTTTGCATTACTTGTTCAATTTTTACACAAAATAGCAATAGTGTGACATAGTGTATATACAATACTATGTATGTATGTATGTATGTATGCGTTTGTTTGTACTTATGTGTGGTGCAATTCAGGCTTGTGCTTTTTCATATTCACACACAACCATTCATACACATTTAAACGAATGTATGGCATGTGCTTAAATGTGACTAACTGAATATATTTGTATATAGTCGTATGAATGTTTTTTTGAGAAGAGTTTGAGCATGCAGTAGCAATTCTGTATGTTGTTGGTAGTGGTTGGTGTGTGATTATTTTATTGTGGGTTTGATTGCTGATTGAAATGGAATTTACTGTTTGTTCGTTGCTTCGTTCATTCGTTCGTTCGTACGTTCATTCGTTGTGAGTTGCGCCAAACATATTGCTGTTGTTGTTGTTGTTGTTGTTGTTGTAGTGGTGGTTTTTGTTATTGCTGCATTTTGATTGATTTTGATTTGATATCATCCATCCACCCTTCATGTTTCTTCTTCTTTGGAATGGCATATCTGTTTAATATGAGATAATTAGTTTATTTCATGTTATTATTAAATGTGTGCACGTACATACATATGTATGTGTAGTATATGTATGTGTTTGTAATATTGATAAAATATTATTGTTATTGTTGTTATTATTACATTTAATTGAATTTTATAATATTAATTATATATTATATTTTTTTTTTTGTTTACACACAATTTAACATTTAAATATATAATATAATGAAATTATTATTATTAAATTAAAATTTATCTATCCATCCACATTTATTTATGCACATACAGTGGCTCACAGCTTATTTCGTACAGTGTATATATTTTTATGTACATGGCTGTAACATCGAAACTAAAAAACTTATCGATAAGTTTTGAATGTAGATGTCTGTGTATGTGTTTAGTAAACCTAATAAGAAAACGGGGAACCCCAAAAAATTTTCTTTTTGTTATGCAAGAGAGAAAAACTATTGATCAGCTGATTTTCAGCTCACATCTTATTTCGTACACAAACTTCAATGTAGGTAAGTTTCATTCTGCCGCGCAGTTACAAAGTTTTTTTGAATTGTATGAGTTTTTGGACCTTTTTAACTATTATAACAATTTTTATTATTATTATTTTAAATAGTTAAAGTGCTGTAAATTAAACATTTAGCTTTATGGGTCATCGTACAACGATGGAACAGCGTAAACTGGTAATTAACCATTTTAGGAAAGGTCAGAGTGTGCAAAAATTGCTGAAATGACAAATTTAAGTGCCTCAACTGTCCAATACATCATTCAACGCTTCGTTCGCGAAAATCGGTTGGAGAACAAGGGCAGAGAAGCACCTAATAAGATTTTCAACGCATCAGACGAGCGTTATATTGTACGAAAAATTAAGAAAAATCCAAAGTTATCCGCTCCGAAGTTGGCTGCAGAGGTTCAGCGTGAAATAGGAAAATCATCCAGTGCTGAAACTGTCCGACGTGTGCTGCGCAATCATGACTTGAACGGTCGAGTAGCCCGAAAGAAACCATTCATTTCGAAAATGAATATACAACGCCGACTTGACTTCGCCAAAGAGCATATTATTAATACTCCTGCGTTCTGGAATACCGTTATTTTCGCGGATGAGTCTAAGTTTAATATTTTTGGCTCGGACGGAATGTCATATGTTTGGCGTAAAGCTAATACCGAGCTAAACAAGGAGAACCTTAAGCCCACAGTGAAGCATGGTGGCGGTAGCGTGATGGTTTGGGCCTGTATGTCAGCAGCCGGAGTAGGTGAATTGGTTTTTATTGAGGGAACAATAGACAAAATGAAGTACCTCGAGATTCTGAAAAACAATTTACTTCAAAGTGCAGACAAACTGGGTTTGCGGGAAGAATTTCGGTATTACCAAGATAATGACCCAAAACATAAATCTGGGATTGTGCAATCTTGGCTTATTTGAACTGCTCACACTTGATGTCTCCACCACCACAGTCACCTGACATGAATGTGATTGAAAATCTTTAGTCTATTTTGGACAATAAAATAAGAACACACAAGATTTCTAATAAGCAAGACCTAAAGAAGGTACTGATGGAGGAATGGAAAAAAATCACACCAGACATCACTCAAAAATTGGTGGATTCAATGCCAAGTAGACTCCAGGCTGTCATTAACGCTAAGGGATGTCATACTAAATATTAAAATCAACTTACTTTGTTTTTAGTTTGAACTTAAAGAGACTGTACGAAATAAGCTGTGACATGAATTTTCCTATTTTTTTCTTATTTTATTTTTTTATAGTGTCAAACACTAAAATTTTGAAAAAGTAAATTTTGGAAAATAAAAAACAAACCTTCCTTTCAAAAATGGCATTTATATTTTGTTCAAATTTTTGCTATATTAGGAATTACGACTGCAGCAATTTTTAAACTGTCACTGTACGAAATAAGCTGGGAGCCACTGTACACAAATGTACAAATGCAAATAAATAAATTAAACAATGTTTATATTTACATACAGATGAGTTTAAATATATAAAATTTATACTTTTTACATATATTTGTATATTTGCAATTGTATGCATGCATACATACACACATACATATGTCTGTATATTTTAATAGAAAATGAATATGCTGTGTGAATCCATTTTTAATACCTTCTACTTTCAAATAACTTGAAGCTCTCGATATTATTTTGAAAACATTTTAATTCCATGAATTGTGCATGCTGTGCTTTTTTTTTACTTATGTATCGTATGGTATGAATGAACATGTACGAGCAACCTATACATAGCATATAATAGAAACATCAGCAAAACAATAAAAGAAAAACTGAAAATATCCAAACTTAATATGAAAAGTTTTTCTACCAACTTCATCGTCTTTTCCATTACATTTTTTTTGATTTGACATTGCTTTGCTTTACTTTTTCTTTTTTTTTGTTCTTAGTGATTTTTTTGTTATTCTACCATTGTTATTGTGTTGTTGTTGTTGCTGTTCTTCTTCTTCTTCTTATTGTTGTTGTTGTTGTTGTTGTTGTTGTTGTTCTATTTCAACTACTAGACAATTTAACTTTTATTTGAGTGTATTTCAAGTAGATACATAATATAGACAGCGCACAAAAGTATGCAATTGAATTTTTTTTCTTTCAATAGAAAAAGAATCGACATTGTCTTCTTTTTGTTTGAATTGTAAATCAAACACACACACGCACACACGTATTCATTTATTTTTACAAAGTATTCGCTTCTTCTATATTTCTTTTCTTTTCCTCACATTCACATTCGTCTCCATTTTGGTTTTATTTGTCATCAAATGTAAAATGAAACAAGTTCTTTAAACCAACTTTGCCTTATTCCACCTAAGATGTGCTTATATGTATGTATAGATATGCGTGTGTGAAGACGTACTCGCATGTATATAAATCATTGCAATGTAAAAGTGGCAAATGTATGTTTATTTGCATGCCTGTATATGTGTATTTGTGTGTTCTTATACGAACTTGTGCTGTTTATACGAATTTTCATGCTTTCATATATATGTATTTGCTACTGAATCTTGTTACTATTTCTTTCTGTTTATTATTATTTTTTTCTTCTTCTTTCTAACTTATTTAGATGTTCCTCTTAGTGCTTGTCATTGTTGTTATTGTTTGTAATCATGTGTTTTGTTCTATTTATATGTACCTACATCTAAATATATACTTATTCAAGTATTTGTTACATATGTACATACAGCAGCAGCAGCAGCAGCAAATAATAAATACAGAATGTCATGTTTACGTTAAAACAGTAATATCCTTTAACTACGTTTATGTAGTATATATATATGCAAAAGATCATATACATATAATATGCTCGTTCTATTCAATGTGCTCTTATAACTCATTTATAAATATTTTTTGTTCGTTTGAGTGTGTATGTGTGTGATTTTTTGTTTTTGTATCCTTGTATATATTTACATATGTGTTGGTGTGTATTGTGTAGGTTTTATTATTATTGCTGTGCTACTACTACCATTATTACTGATGTTGTTGTTGTTATGCAGAAGCATATATATTTCTACTATGTTCATATGCTGGAGAGAAATTTCCATGTTTGATTTTGTGTTTTTTTTTCATTGTTTTACTCTTGTTGTTCCAATATATATTACTCCCATTTTATTATTGTTGTTTTGTTTTTTTTTTTTTTTGATGTATTCATATTATATTTGCAAAAATATTTACGAACATATATAACATACACAAGCATAAGCAAAATCTCCCTATATAAACATGTTTGGCAATTGGTCCATCTAAGACTATTCTGTTTGTCGTTATATACAACATGTTCTTATTTATTTTTCTATGCAAAAAAAAAGTCATAAAAATTTGTAATTCTGAAAAAAAAAATTATTTTTTCTGAGAAAAAAAAATAAAACAAAAATTATTGTATTTTCTAAGCAAGTAAATATATATAAAAAAAAAAGAATTAAAAAAAATAACAATAATGAATAATAATAATAATTAATAATGAATAAATTCTGTCTGTCGTTGTAAACGACATATATTTATTTACATTTCTATGCAAAAAAGTATAAGAATTTGTAATTCTGAAAAAAAAAAATTTTTTTCTGAGAACAAAAAAAAATAAAACTTAAAAATTATTATAATTTTTAAGCATTTCCTTGCTATATAAAAAAAATAATAATGAATAAAAAAAATAATAATGAATAAAAAAAATAATAATGAATAAAAAAAAATAATAATAATGAATAACAATTACTAATAATGAATTTTATTTATTTATGTATATTTCTATGCAAAATAAAAATAAGCATTTTTTATTCTGAAGAAAAATCATTCTTTCTGTGAAAAAATAAAAAAAAATCTTAAAAACTATATATTTTGATTTCTAACAAAAAGATAATATTACAAAAAAAGTGAGACAGTCAAAAAAGAATTATTATATTTCGATTTTTTGTAAATTAATAATAATCCTGATAGTTTTACATCAAATGAGCTATGCTACTTAGAGACATTTGTCATGGTTTTTGTTAGCGAAGCCCCAACATTATAAATACATTTTGACTTCTTCTAGCTATCGATTCATATGAGTAAATGTACTAGTCTATGCATTAGATTTATACTCCTATTTTATATAGGGATCATTGATACAGGCATTTAAGTACATAAATACATATTCCTGTATGATTGTGCGCATATATAACATACATGTTAGCATGTTTAGGCGGTAAACGCATACATATGTCAAAAGTGGCAGTAATATTTCATTTTATAGCCGATTCAAATATTTTTATGTGCTCTCTTCTGGTTCATTTTTCCCCCATTTTCCTTCTGTCATACAGTTTTTTGTTTGTTTGTTTTTTATTTATGATAGCTTTTCTTCCTTTGTTACTCTTTTATATGAATATACATATATACGATCACATATTTACATCAGCATATGCATGTAGAAAATTATTAATATATGTTATTTCACTTTTAGATTTTTGTATTTTTTTTTTTTTGTATTTGCTTTAGGCGTGTGGGAGTTATTTTGATAGAAGTATAACTGCAAGGTAATCGGTACTCAAACATATGTGTATATAAACATGTTCAATTTTATATTGTATACATGTTTATAGCTAGTTGTAGGTACATATACTAAAATGTTGCCATATTTTAATAACATTATTGCTATATACATGCATATATGATTCGAATATAAACATTCGTCTATGAGTGTATACATTTATTGAAAATCGAAGTAATAAATATAAATACTCGTAAATTAAAGTAGTCAAAAAAAATATAAATCGAAATTTCACTTACATATCACGAGCTATACATTCTAGTTGTTACATACTACTTTTGAAAATACTTTGAGATCATCAAATGTCGAATGTATTTTGCAAGAAAAATAGAAAAATATGTATATGCATATACCATACCGATATGAGCATATGCATGAGATATACAATATTACCATCAGGAAGTTAGTGCTACATATATATATGTATGTACGTAGTTGTATAGCTACTGACAATATTTTGGAACAAGTTATGTGTGCAATTGAGTGCGCACTTCATAAAATGGCTATCAAAATTTCATGCTTCACTCAATTTTATTCTTCATACCAAAGTTATTATATTGCAATATACCGTCACTCGTACAAATGTAAATATTTTACAACATTCTATAGCATGATATTTGATCAACTGAATTTACCATAAATAATAATTGCACATACAAATGTCGAATTTATTATGTTGATATTGTGTTGATGTTATGTTGTGTTGAATTGTGTTTATTGTAGTAAATCTTAATATGAGTATGCCTACATTGTTTTGTTTTAAGGGGACAATTCAACATATACCTATAAAATAGAAATATAACCTCTTCTTCGAACAATATGCAGGTTGAAAAATCCATTTTCAAGATGTCATCCATCAATCTCATCTCATATTTCTATGGAATTGAACAGACTTCTTTTTAAAATAAAATTGATGGAAGAGTCAACTGAGTTTAGAACACAATTTATAGAAATATTCTAAGAAAAAAGAAATGTTTTTTATGTACAGAGTTAGGGAGAATATCGACAAACTGATGTGAGAGATTTTTGTTTTATTTTGGTTTTTTTTTTTTTCCTTGTTCACTCCTCTTGGGAGCATTGTGCCTCAACAAGACTCTTCCATCGTACACGTTTCTATGCTGTTATGTTCCATGTTGTGTTGACATCGGCTAGCTCACGCAATATCGATCTACTCCGAGTATTTTCTGGCCGACCTCGACCCCTGTTCCCTTGCGGATTCCAGTCTAGTGCCATTCTTGTAATGCTATCTGCATCTGTTTTCTAAGCGTGTGACCTATCCATCGCCACTTTCTGTTTTTGTTTTGCAACAGGACTGGTTCTTCGTTCGTTAGTCTCCACAGCTCGTCGTTGCTGATGGTGAAAAGATGATACGGAGGCATTTGTTGACGAAGGTTTGTTGCTTTTGTGTGATGATGTTTGAGATCAGCCATGTTTCACTTCCGTACAACAATACTGACTTTACACATGTGCTGAATAATCGTAGTTTTGTGCGCCTGGAGCTTCGCGAGATCGGCCACACTGCATGGAGTCGCCCGAACACCACACCTACTTTGTTTAACCTGCAGTTGACATCTTCATTAGCTTCGCCGTCTGCCGTAATAATGTAGCCGAGCTAACAGAAGACTTCAACAAATTCCACCGGGCATCCGTCAACCATTATATGGCTTGGGTTTTTGTGGTTAACTCCAATCCGACAGTACGTGCTAGCGCGACCAAGCTGTTCGCCTTCGATTGGATGGCGATGAGTTTGTGTGAGAGGAGGCAAATGTCATCGGCAAAATCCAAATCCTTCTGCCTGCTAAAACTCCATACGATGCCTCTCCTGTGCAGGACGATGGTGAAGCGAAGGGGCGACAGGGGGCAACCTTGCCTTACGCTCGCATTGGTGGAGAATGAGTTGCTGATGTTACCGTTATGAAGCACAGCCAGTCGTCGCCAGTTACCACCAGTCGCCCAAGTCACTTTTCTTAGGCAACTTCACTATGATGCCTTTTGTCTACGACGGAGGCATTCATTCCGTTTTCCCATGCGGCAGAGATGTGGGCAGAGAGAAGGATTTCTGCTGAGGTTTGCGGGTGGACAAGAACTAGTTCCGGCTGTATGCCATCTTCGCCCGCAACTTTGTTAAGCTTCAGCTTTCTAATTGCATCCTTGATTTCTGCTGCTGGTTATTGTGCTGCCCATTTCAATGGCAGATTCATTGTCAAGAGCAACATTACCAATTTGCTTCAAAGTGTTCCTTCCATCTGCTGACCTGATCATCTTTGCAAGTTAGCAAAGCACCATTAAAATCTCTAATCGGCTGATTGCTATTACTCTATTGGTTGGGTAGACGGCCAATTATGCGGTGCAGCTGTCTCATGTGGTTGGCTTCTGTCATTGATGTTCTGTTCTGACAGATATGAAAGTATATATGTATATCATATACCATTAATTGGAATCGCCCATCAGTATGCCTACCTCTTTTAAAAAAATACAAACACAAATTCATGATTTCTCTACTTTTCACAGGAAAATTTAGAGTTATTGAGGCGAAAATCGATTTTCTAAAAACGAAATTTCTTTGGAAATGCTATACAAATTCAATTTAATTTAATTAATCATTTTGCAATTGTATTCTTTATTAATATTCATACACACAAATGTGCTTAAGGCTCTCTTTGCCATATATCTTATATATCTATTATGCTGTATTAGATGGTATACATATTTTATTTAAATGAAAATAAATTCAGAAAATTGTTGAAATATGATTGAGTAATAAAACATTTTAAATTATATCAAATATTGAAAATTTCTATACACATACACACTGATACTGAAAAAATAATTCATATATCTTATGGCAATAAATTTCAAACAATCACCATCAGCCATATTGATATATTGTTATAGTATTTGCTTTACCTAACTAACTACCTTTCTATGCATTTATATATATTTAATTATACATATGCATATGTATGTGGAGCTTTTGCTTCTCTTTGTATGCCAATTTTATATAAAAGCCCCTTCGAAAAAAAAAAACCATCAACTTTATTCGACCTGAAGAGTGTCAAATCAATAACTAAAATTCATACACATATGTTCATAGATCCTCTACTATATTATACTATATATATATATATATACGATATATGAAAGCAAATGGATGCAAACATGTAACCTGTATGCATATGAATATGTATGAACATATCAATCTTTTCTATTTCGAACTTTGACTATCCTGATTCTATACGTTTGAAGCTTTACACAAACTAAACATAGGCACAATAATACATACATACAACAACTACATACATTACCAAAGCGTACAAAGTATACGAGTATGTATGTAGGTATGTGTGAACATAGAAATCTATATCAGCCATATATGGTATATATTCGATAGATTCGTGCAAAGCAAAAATGCTGAAACACAAAATGAATAATAAATATTCTTGTGAATATAAACTTGCAAAATCCATTTGTAAATCTATGACAAACACCCAACAACATGATATGAAATCACACACACACACACACACACATATCCAACATATGTATATATTCACTGATGAATGTATGAGAATGATGGTAAATATAGGAGAAGCACTCACTGATATGGGTGGATTGCACAAAGTACATACATCTACACAAACAAACAAGCATATTCGTTGCCAATTGTATATATGTACATCATACTCGTAACAAACGAACAACAACAGCACAATCTGTAGGTATGTCGCAAAAAATATGTTCATGCTGAGAGTGTGCGCCTTTACATATTTATACATATATATATATATGTAAATATATATATATATATATATATATGTATATGTATATGTGTGTGAATGATTATATGAATATGTACAATACACTCGTATTTCATACACCACACAACAACAACAACAACAAAAACAATCCATTTTGTTATACACGTATCCCTACTTCAGTTTCATTTGGTGCCGGTTGATGTATATACTACTATACTCTGAACTTGTACAACACGTACATGTATGAATGTATGAGGAAATATATGTATTGTGGTATAATGTGATTTCATCTTCATACATTATTATTGCTGCGCCCTTACTGTTGCTTGTCGATGCTATAGCTACTACATACGTACTATTCCAGGCAATATTGTTGATGCTATATATGTATATGTAAAGGAAATTGTTGCCACCACTTTACAGTCTACCCACCATCATGTATGCATGTAATATACATACTACTGATGTTGATGATAATGATGATGATGCAGATGATTTTGAGATGTTACTGGTAATGGAGCTACTGCTTTCAGTGGTTAAGGTTGTTGCTGTTGTTGTTGTTATTTTGCCATTGCCATACTTGGAAATATATAGTCATATGTAGTGAATGGTTTTATATATACCCAGCCTTAGCAATATATGGCACTAGTTATATTAAATAAAACTAAGAATTTGAATTTCCATAGAAGCTCTCCAAAGTCACCAAAGTCGCAAAAAAACATAATATATAAAATTTGCAATATAGTCAAAGTTTTACAAGCATCAAATTGTTTTGTAGTTATGAGGAATGCACAGAAATTCTGACGTTCTTATCGTTAATTTTGAACTTTCACACACTAAGCTCGCTTAGATTTGAGTCGCAAGATTAAAATATCACTACGGCAAAAGTATATTTTAAATTTCGCCGGATTATTGTTATCTCCTAAACTCATTTTTTATATAAAATTGTAGCATACTTTTAGGCATTTGCTGATAGAAGCAAAATATATCCCAGTAGAAAATAGAAGGAGTAAAAAGCGATTACAGAGCCCCTTTTTTTGGGATCCAAAAGTCCATCTGGATTCTATCTCTAATTTTTTTTTTTTTTTTATGAAACGTGCTACATTTGAATGCATTCCATAGAATAGCTTTCAGAAGGAGCTTTTTTCAAGCACTCCAGTAATGCCAAAATTTTTTCATTCAATGCAAAATGTGATGTCGATATAAGAATTACAATATGTGTCTACAACCAAAAAAAAAAAATTCTCTAGCTTCGTTCCTGGGTTCGTACCTGGGTTCTCCGATCCCAAAGCTAACACTTTATCGTTGCACCACATAGAATACTGTAATAAAAATGATAATAAAAATAATTTTCTTGAAAATATTGTTGAAGATTTTTTGAATTTTTTGTCAAATATATGATTTCTAAAATGAAAAAAAAAACATATATAAAAACGATGCGCCTGGCTGGATTTTATTAGGTCTGCTCACTTATGATATGAGAAAATCTACAAGAAGTACGTGAACAGAAAACTATCAGAAACTTGTAAATTGGCATTCACAGTTCGTAATTGACAGCTGGATTTATTTGTTCGCCAATGCTTTTCATGTTGAAAACTGTTAACAATTGTTGAAAGTTTTTTGTGAGCGAACACACCTAATATTTTGTAAAATGGATCAAAAAAAATTCACAATAGAAAATTTTCAGCAGTGTTGCCATCGCAAATTGCCCTAATCCTCTTTTATTTTGAGAATTAACTCAATTGCGGATTAGCTGCAGTTAATGCCCGAGTTAATTCGTATTAACTGGGTAATCCGGAATTAGGCTGCCGTCTGTCTAGGCTATTATTTTGGCAAGGTATTGACAAATTTGCTGCTGAGATGTGACAATGTTAATTTCGATTCTGAAAGTATACCACAAAGACAATTTTCCCTTTTTACTAATTTGCCAAAATACCAGTTACAAAATCATAACAAAATTATGGAAACAACAATTTCTTGTTAATAAATTTTCAGAATAGACCGGTAAGAGACAAAATAAAAATAATAAACAAGTTTTGCTTGAAGCTAGTTATATATCAGACAAGCATCCTTTAAACACATACAACTATATATGCATACAAATATTCTTCTGCTTATATATGTTGGTAATATTTTTATTGGCATTTTGTCAGTAACAACGTCCTTGTTATACGTAATATAACAGTCAGTCAGCCAATCAGTCAATCAGTCAGTCAGTCAGTTAGTTAGGCTATTAGTCAGCACTTGCCTTATTGACTTAATATGTTGGGAACGAGCACACAAATTTCCATGTACGTATCACTGTATATGCTGATAGCTCATAGATAGATATAGAGATATGTATAGTATGAACGTATGTAGATACATATTTATAGATATATCGATATAGATGTCTAACAATGTTTTGGCAAGCAGCATACAATTTAAGCAATTCAAATATTCATTTTCCCTTTTGAATATGTACACACACATATATATCGTATTCGTGTGCGTGCCTTTATGGCGATATGCCTGCATGTATGTATGTGTATATGTATGTATTGGTATAATTTAGCCCCAAAAACGGATATAAATATTTATTTGAGCATATTGTTGTCACTTTATGGATTCAAAGGAAACACATTCTTCTATACAAATACATACGAGTACCTAAATACTACTCATGATCTGCATATAGTCCCAATAGTACGTATATGTCATAGTTACTTGTATTGTTTTCACTATACTCTAAAACATTTATGTAGATACATAGATACATATGTATGAATGTATAGTAGATAAAACAAAAATAAATAAATACAATCTCTCAATAATAGTACTAAAATGATAGTAAAGCCATACATGTATGACATACTTGTACTGCATACATAAGAATAAGTAAAGAGTCAGAATTTCTTAAGTATTTTTGGCAATAGAGTATCTAAGTAGAAGTAGAAAAGAAAGAAAAATGCTTCTCAAAAGCCACTTGATTTCGATTTTATTATTAAGTATTATTGCTGCTGGTTGGTGGTTTTCGTTTCGATTTTCTTTTTATTGGCGGCAGCACAATCTGCAGCATGTGAGCATTGAACATAACGATGATTAGGCGGGGGTGATGTTGAACGGCTACTATCTAGCTAATAGAAATGAAATTGACTGATGAAACGGATATTTGGGTTTTTATGTGTTGTTGTACATTCGATTTTGTGCTGTATCCTATATAAAAATATGTGGCAATGTGATATAAGGTACTATTCTCTGATGTGCTCCATCTTAGACCACTGTAGTATTGTATTTTTTTATGCAACATATTCAAGCATTTTTGAAACTTTATTTAGAACCATTATCTGTGTCGATTTAAGCTCATTTGTCTGCTATCTACAGGCACAATGACTGAAATTTTCGAATATTGGATTATTTTCACTAACGGATGGATGAGTTTGCTAATAGATCGACCAAACTTCTTCTTCTTCTTCTTCTTCTTCTTCTTATGTGGCCATAACAACTGAATATCGATTTAGGCCGAATATAACATGCTTCGCCAGCCATCTCTGTTCTTTGCTAGCCGGCGCCAGTTGGAAATTCCCAGCGTATTCCCTTGGTATTTCCACCGGAGGTTAGGTCTTCCTCTTCTGCGTCGTCCTCCAGTGGGTTCCGAATATAACACCTTCTTAGCTGCAACGTGTTCTTCCATTTGCTCGACATGACCTAGCCAGCGCAGCCGCTGGATTTTGATATGCTTTACCAGGTCAATATAGGCATATAGGTCGTACAGCTCATGGTTGTACCTTATTCGGTACTCGCCACCAACGCAAATAGGTCTAAAGATCTTGCGTAGGACTTTTCTCTCGAAAACTCCAAACAATCGCTCATCCGAGGTGGAAATTGTCCAGGCTTCAGCGCCATATGTTAGGACAGGCATGATGAGAGACTTGTAGAGTGTAGTTTTCGTTTTTCGAGAGAGGTCTCGACTTCTCAATTGCTTACTCAGTCCAAAGTAGCACCTGTTTGCAAGAGTGATCCTTCGCAATATCTCCAGACTGACGTCATTACTGCTGTTAATGCTAGTTCCAAGATAGACAAAGTCCCTTACTACTTCCAAAGCGTAGTTGTCTACAGTGACGTGCTGTCCAAGACGCCAGGACTCTTTGTTTGTTGACACTAGATACTTCGTCTTGCCCTCGTTCCCCGTAAGACCCATTCGAATCGACTCTCTTTCCAATTCTGAGAATGCTGCACTGACTGCTCGCGTGTTCATGCCGATTATGTCAATATCGTCAGCATACGCTAACAGCATGACACTTTTGTTGAAGATAGTGCCATTATGTCGTAGATCAGCAGCTCGTATTATTTTCTCCATAATAAGATTGAAGAAGTCGCACGATAACGAATCACCTTGTCTAAAACCTTGTTCGATATTAAACAGTGCGGAGGGGTCCTTCCTAATTTTCACTGCACAACGAGAGTTTTGCAGTGCCATTCTACAAAGTCGAACGAGCTTTGCAGGAATACCGAACTCAGACATTGTTGCGTAGAGGTAATCCCTTACCGGACTGTCGAAAGCGGCGTTATAATCAACAAATAGGTGGAGTGTGTATCGATCTCCAGGATTTGGGGCAGTGTGAAAATTTGGTCGATGGTAGATTTACCAGATCTGAAGCTATACTGATAAGGTCCGATCAGGTTGTTGAGCATGGGCTTCAATCTTTCACACAATACGATCGATAGAACCTTGTATGCGATGTATGGGGTCTCCTTTTTTATGTACGGGACAGAGAACACTGAGCCTCCAATCATCAGGCATGTTTTCATCCGACCATATTCTGCTTATGAGCTGGTGCATGCAGGCGAGTAGCTCATCGCCTCCGGTCTTAAACAACTCGGCAGGCAGGCCATCAGCACCTGCAGCTTTGTTGTTCTTCAGCCTTAAAATAGCCGTTTCAACTTCGTCATGGTCGGGTGGTCGGGTCGTCTCCTCCACTGGCAGAATTGTTCGTAGCATCGCCATTCAGTAATGTGGAAAAGTGTTCCCTCCATAGGCTTAGTACACTCTGGACATCTGTAACCAGATTCTCATTTCCATCACGAAAAGAAGAGGCATAAGTTACATATGTACAGAAGTTACATCTCCGATTATGTTTTATCCCAATGAAATATTGGTTAATATGCACAGATTTATTCAACAGATTTTCTAGAGATGCTTAATCGAATATAAGCTAAGTTGTAATACCTCAGTGGTGCCTTGTTTGGTCTTTCCTAGATTTTACAAATGCCAACTATCGTATCCCGTTGGCTTTCCCATGCTTTAGAAGCATTAGGAGCATCAGGGTCATGTATCATATAAATTTGAAGGAGTTGGAGTAAAATTCTCCACCTAGCTACTTATCTACCTGCATACTTACATACTTAAATAGACTTCTGTCTATAGCTATATTTTCATACAGATCCTGATTTTTAAAGTACGTGCTTATACGTTATATATGTTAAAAACATATTTATAAATGTGTATTCGTATGTGAATATATATTTACAGTCTTCCCTTTGTTACGCTTATGCTTCATTTCATTTCAATACAATTCATTTCTGTTACCCACCATTCCACCTCTGCCACAATTAGTCTACATTTATATATATTTTAAAAAAATTTTTTCTTCAATATCAACATCATACAATATACACACATGTATATAAATAGATATGTATGTGTGCATATAGTTGTACAAAATTATATCGTCCTCATTTCATTCATTCATTCATTCTATATCATTCGGACGGTCGGTTAGTCGTTTTGTTTGTTCGTTTGTTTGTTCGTCGTTGTGTTAGTCACATTCTTATGTTCATTCACACTTCCTGTTTCACCACATGTATTGTGTGTGTGTGTGTGTTGTTTCAACATTCTATGCTGTTACATTATATCGTCCTGTTTGCTTACGTTTAAGAAATGTTTCGTATAAATGTGGCATGCTTGTGTGTATGTGTTAGTGAGTGTGTGTGTGTGTGTGTGTGTGCATGTGGAAAAATATGATTTCCCATTGTATTGTTGAAGCTTGAAATTGAATTAAATTTTGAAAGAGCATTTTGTACGAAAGCAAATTGTAAATGGCAGTCTCAGTGTAATACGAGAATGTATGGGTTGTATATGCTGATGATGATGATGATGATGTAATCACATACTCATATGGTACGTTCATAAATAGTGTTTGATGTTAGAAATTTTAGATTTTAAATTGAAAAAAAAAAAAATATATCACAATGAGGCTGAAAGTTTTCTTCAAAGGAAGAACACATTTAAGCTTTTATTTGCTATATTTTTCTCAAAATTATGCTACTATGAAGGAAACTTAACTAAAATTTTTTATTCAACTTTTTTCCGGACAATTTACAGACAGCTTTGACAAAAAATTGATTCCAAACAGTCCTCATGACCTCATGACAAGTGATTGTTTTGAGATGTGCCCTCCAATACAATATTTTCTTCGTAATATGAATTCTGTGAAAGAACATAAAAATATTAAATTAAAGGTTTTAATTAAATTTTCTTCTAATAAATATTATTCGTTGCATTTGCTTCAAACATTGATTCAGAATATGAACCAATTCATGAACTCAATGCAAACAATGATGCAAGAAATGATGAAAAATCAATCGATGTTACTCCAAACATTGCTATCCAGACCATGAGTTGTCTCAAGATATGCCACTGGAACGCCAACGGCTTAAGCCAGCACCGTTTGGAGCTAATTCAATTCCTTGAATCCAGCCAAATCGACATAATGATGATATCTGAGACCCATTTCACTGACAAAAATTGCTACCAAATACCATATTACAAACTGTACACCACAAATCATCCGCATGGTAAGGCACGCGGAGGAACTGCCATATTGATAAAAAGCAGAATAAAACATCATGTTCTTGAAGATTTTAGTAGCGTCTACTTGCAAGCAACATCCATATGTCTGGAAGAATACATCTCTAAGCTAGTAATATCTGCGATATACTGTCCCCCAAGATACAGTATTACCGAACAGCAATATAAAGAATTTTTTTCAACTCTTGGTAGCAAATTCTTGGTTGCTGGCGATTTCAACGCCAAACACACTCACTGGGGCTCCCGATTAATAACTCCAAAAGGCAAAAGACTATGTTCAATCATCACTAACCACGGCTACGATGTTATTTCAAATGGTCAACCGACATATTGGCCGACGGACAAGAGGAAAATACCCGATCTCATAGACTTTGGAGTCGCCAAAGGTTTGCAGATGGAAAATATCTCCACAGAGTGTAATTATGATCTATCATCTGACCACTCACCCACGGTAATATCTATAAAATCACCAAGCCCCCAAAGCAATTGCGTTAGAAAGAAAATAGACTGGTTAAAATTCAAGAAATATATAAATTCCCATCTTCCTCTGAGTACTGTATTAAGAAATGGACACGATGTAGACTCAGCACTCGAAAAATTCAACCAGCTGCTCTCATTAGCTCTCAGCTCAGCCACCTGCACAAAGGTATGCAAGCAATCAAACTATAGCCCATACACACCAGCCGATATTGAATTGCTAGTAAGACAAAAAAGAAGACTCCGAAGACAATGGCAAGAATTCAGATCACCGAATCTGAAAACACAGCTACAGCACTGCACTCGAAAGTTAAAGCAAGCCTTAAAAAATAAAAACAACAAAGAGTTAGAAGAGCACATAGCGAAATTAACACCTGGTGAAGCGTCAGACTACTCTTTGTGGAAATCAGCAAAAAAATCAAATCGGCCAATTCTCACTGATTCCCCCATCCGTTTGAGTGACGGTAATTGGGCTAGAAGCAACTGTGAGAAGGGTTTGGCTTTTGCAAACCACCTAAAAAGTGTGTTTACACCCAATCCACCCTCTTCACAGTCCTCATTACCAATATTAACTTCTCAACCTTGCTCAATAACGCTCAAAATTAAAAAAAAGGACATATTCAAAGCAATTTATAAAGATTTAAACCCAAAAAAATCACCTGGTCCAGATAAAATTACCGGTAAAATGATAAAAGAGCTACCTCCGGCTTCAGTAATTCATCTGATGCACATTTTCAATGCTATCCTTCGTATTAAACACTATCCCAAATGCTGGAAAACTTCAAAAATTATTATGATAGCAAAACCAGGAAAAGACCCTACAAAAGTTGCATCGTACAGACCTATCAGCCTCCTGCCTCTACTTTCTAAAGTATTCGAAAAGCTACTTGTCATGAATATAACTCCATTTATTAATCTCAACCAACTGATTCCTCAACATCAGTTTGGATTTAGAAAACAGCACGGCACAATAGAACAAGTCCACCGCATTGTAACTCTGATAAGGAACACTTTTGAAGAAAAAAAGTATTGCTCAGCTGTCTTTCTTGATATCACTCAAGCTTTCGATAAAGTATGGCACGATGGCCTTATTTACAAACTCAAACTATTACTGCCTGCAAATGTCTCCTCATTGCTTAGTAGCTACCTCACGAAAAGACAATTTCTCGTACATCACAAGGATTACACAACAAATCCATTGGATATTCACGCTGGCGTTCCTCAAGGAAGCGTTTTGGGTCCCTTACTGTATCTCTTATACACTTCAGATATGCCCAACAATAACTATACATTCATATCGACCTTTGCTGATGACACGGCAATATTGTGCTCTCGCTCTAACCCCATAGAAGCTACTAAACTCCTGCAGACTCATGTCGATTCTCTCGAAATCTGGCTAGCAAAATGGCGTATAAAAGTCAATGAATCAAAGAGCGTACATGTAACCTTCACGCTAAGGCTAGATACATGTCCCCCACTTAAAATTAATGGCCAATCAGTTCCACAATGTTCCTCAACAAAGTACTTGGGTATTCACCTCGACAGAAGGCTGACATGGAAAAATCACATAGAGGCAAAGAAAACTCAGATCAAGCTTAAAATGAATCAGTTATGGTGGCTGTTTCACAAAAGATCAAAGTTGAATCTTGAATACAAAGTGCTATTATATAAAGCAATCCTGAAACCAATCTGGACTTATGGTATTCAGTTTTGGGGCACCGCATCTCCCTCTAATATCGAAAAATTGCAGCGAATACAATCCAAGTGTCTGCGAATTATTGTAAATGCGCCTTGGTATATGAGGAACGTTAACATCCATCGAGATTTAAATGTATCCACAATTTCTGAGGAAGTTGCAATGTCCTGCAGAAGCTACATTCAAAAATTACACAATCATCCGAATCCCCTTGCTAGGCAATTGTTGCTGAGCAAGGGGCATCGTCGATTAAAAAGAAAAGACACACTGAATATGCTGTAAAATTGCTACATCTCGCGACTCACCAAATTGTGATGGAACGTAGGGGATATCACATAGTTTTATTTAGTTTGTAAGATTTTAATACTTATTGTTAGTTTCTTGTATAAGAAAGATTCAATAAAAAAAATAAGCTAAAAAAAAAAAAAAAAAAAAAAAAAAAAAATAAATATTATTCATAAAATCAATTACACTATGAAATAATTTCTGCGTCATAGCGTGAGGGCGGAATGATTCCAACTCAGGATGAAAGACCCAGACTCATATAAAAAACCTTCAAAACTCTTTGCATTACTAGGCAAAATTTTCATAAATTCATATCAAAGCGAAATAAGTAGTTTGAACGCATTAAGTAAAATTTCACGAGGAATAATTTTGTACAACATTTTAACTCACTAGCACTCTCATGAAAGGGTCATTTTGACCCCTTTTTTGGATAATCTGAAAAAAATGACATTTGGAAGTTCGTCAGAGGGTAACATGTTCTAGAAAATTATTCGCCGGAAAATTTCACTAAGGCTATTCACAGACAAAATCTTGATACAAATAACGTAAAAGTTCACAGAAAATAAAAAACAAAGATGTCCACATGAAATATGCATGAAGAATGCATATGCATTCTTTTATAATTTGTTCATAAATATAATTCTAGCTCTTTTCGTGGGTAGATGGTTCGACACTATCATCATAATCTGAGTCACAAATCGATGTACACATGTGAATTTGATTATATTTCGTTTCAACTTTTATTCACAGTTCAGTTAAAAATAACAAATTTAAGTAACTCAGTAATTTTAGCAGATTTTGTTGAGCAGAAATGTTCAGCACAATTCTCACAAAAACTTTTACCAATATTTTCCGATCAATAGATGTATATGTACTTCAATTTTAAATCGTCTTTTTCTATCAACATTCCTATCACTTATTTTATTTCATCCTAAAAGTATGCTATAATGCTGAACGATGCATGAAATTCATTTTTATACCCTGCATAATGCAATATGCATGGTATATTCATTTCGGTCAGATGTTTGTGTCCACTTGAAGGAATCTCCGGAGATATAGACATGGATATATATTCGTGAGCCACGCCCACTTTTTATATAGCTCCCATACTAAGCCTCGGAATTATCTTAAAATCCTTTTACTTCGTCAAAGTCAACCATATTTCGGGTGTAAATTAGTAGCATATGCAAAAATTGTTTCTCGAAAAGTGGAAATAAAAGAAAAGTTGGATATTCGAGTAAACTTTTTATATATAAATCTACATATGCAGGGTATAGTTTGGTCGGCCCCAGCCGACTGTAAGGAGATTTTTATTTATTTTATTATTCCAAAACCTAAGCATTTCAATCAAAATTGTTCAAATTTTTAAAATTTCCAATATTAGTAAAAAATTTTTATGATAAATTAACTGTTTTTTTTCTGCTATATCATAATAACCATTTGTTATATGCTGTAGTTCGACTGAAGATAAAGATATCGATAAAACATCTAATAAAGAACAACGTTTATATATATTGTATATATATATAATAGATATTTTCCAATTGTTTCTTTCATTGATTTGGCCATCAGGGTGATGTCTCATTATTAACTTATATTGTGCTAATCAGCAACAGCTGCGACAGAATATATTTTGTATAATTTTATGATTTGCTTTGCTACTTTATATTAAAGATTTTATATTGTGCTTAATGTAGACCTTTTGCTTATACAAGTACGAGTATATAGCAATTGTATTTATTTATGTCTGATCACTTATTACGCCACTTAACATTTTATTAACCGAAAATGTTTCCAGTGATAGAAAGAAAAAAAAAAGAAAATAATAATAATAATAAATACACCAACTGCTACTGAATTCACTTGTCTGACGTTTTTTTTTTTATTTCCCTCTTTAATATATTTATCGTTGTAATCATTCTCAGCATTGATACTACAAATGCCACCCATCATCGTGTTATCGTTATCATCATCATCATCATCATCATCATCATCATCGTTAGCAATAATATTTATCATTCTCATCAGAATTCACATATACTCGTATATAGGTATATAAACACCTACTTATATGTATATCGAAGCATTTGAGTGCAAAGTACATAAAGAGATATGTTTCTATATATATATTGTATTATATAATATAGCATTTAATATTGCTGCAATAATCATTATACACATAATACGTATAATCTTCATCATTAGCATTTTCATTATCGTTGCCATCGTCAGCATCGACAGCAGAAGTATCAATTTTATCATTCATAATCATTTCCGTAACTTATATGGTGTGTGTGCGAGTGTGCGTGTGTATGTATGTCCTTATGTATATAAGTATGTGGGCGTAAGTATCGTATATGAAATGATATTTAACATATTATGTTTATATATTATATATTTTTCAGAGAATTTATTTTACGTATATCATATAAATATATATATATATATTTCTCTCACTAACATCATTATTTTTAGTGTTCATGCATATCATGCATGCACACATACTCGTAATCTCTCTGTCAATCGCTCATATATATATTTTGCACATTCTTTGCCTGTACTTTTAGCTTTTATATTATTATTATTATTATTATTGTTAATATGTTGATTTTATTTTTATGATCCTTATACCATTTTAACAATAAATTTTATTTTGGATATTTTCTTCTGGTGTGCAATCGTATGTATATGGGTGTGTATATTATATTTGCTACTATTATTATTGGCAATATTTTTTTTTATAATTTTTATTATTTTTAGTACGAATTAGAATATCGATTGCTTCAGTTGGTATAATAAAAAATTGAATATTTTTTGTTGTTGTTTAAAATCTAAAGATATTGATGAATCTTTCTGCCATTAACAAATCAACGACAATATTTTTTAGATTTGTAGAAAATCTTGTATAGATTAATTTATTATATCAGGTATAGTAAAAAGAAATTCATTATTTTTCCAATAGATGGCTTTAGTAATCTATATCTCGCGTTGTATAAGTGCGATCGGGTTACTCTGGATGACGTTAGAAAAATAAGATTTCATACTAAATAAACTTTTCAAGCAGTTTTATGATTGCTTGACTCAGTATTGTTTGAGCACGCATCAAAGATGGACACCAGTAAAGAGAAAATACGCCATATTTTACAGTTTTTCTTCGATAAAGGCGAAAACGCAAGCCAGACGGCTGAAAATGTGAATAGTGTTTATGGTCCTGATATTATAACAGACAATCACGTGCAATTTCGGTTTCATTGATTTCGTTCTGGTAATTTTGATATCTCAGATGCACCATGCTCTGGAAGGTCCAATTGTCGAAAATATGGACCCTCATGTAAGCACTGTTTCTATTGCCCAGGAGCTAAACATTGCACGAAAATCCGTGTGGAACCATTTAAATAAGGTTGGATACAAAAAGAAGTTCGATGTATGGGTGCCACAGGAGTTAACGCAAAAAAAAACCCTCATGGACCGAATTTACATCTGCGAATCGCTGCTGAATCGCAACAAAATCGATCCATTTCTGAAGCGGATGGTTACTGGTGATAAAAAGTCAAGCTAAAATGATTGTGATCGAATTGCGGTGAGCCGGCGCAAACGGTGGCCAAGTCAGGATTGACGGTCTGGAAGGTTTTGCTATGTGTTTGGTGGGATTGGCAGGGAATCATCTACTATGAGCTGCTTCCCTACGGCCAAACTCTTAATTCGGACCTGTACAGTCAACAATTTGACCGTCTGAAGGAAGCAATCGCCCAGAAGCGGCCAGCTTTGGCCAATAGAAGAGGAATTGTATTCCATCAGGAAAACGCCAGGCCACACACATCGATAGTGACTCCGGGAGCTTGGTTGGGAGGTTCATGTGCATCCACCTTATAGTCCGGACTTGGCACCAAGTGATTACTACCTGTTGCTGTCTATGGCGAATGATTTTGCTGGTGAAAAATTCGCCTCAAGAGAAGTTTGTGAAAATCGACAGTCACAGATTTTTGCCAATAAGGACGAGGGTTTCTATGAGAGTGACATTCTAAAATTACCTTCAAAATGACAACAAGTTATCGAACAAATCGGTGCATATTTGACCTGAATCGGATCATTCTAACTATGCTAAATAAAACCTTCAATTTAATACGAAAATTTAACTTCTGAAATTTCAAAAAAAAATCTATAGCAAATTGCACGTAGCCACCATTAAAAGTAATAACAAAAATTTTACCACTCAAAATATATTTATTGGATTTTGGTTTGAGTGCATTTTATCTTCAATATGATTCTGTATTCAAATATTTATTTAAGTTGAAAGTTGTTCGGTATGCGAATAATAAAATATTTGTTTTGAATTTTCAATAATAAAAAAATAATAAACTCATGCAGAATATAGCAACACTTTCGCCTGTTAATATTTTAAATACTACACACTCACACACACACACACACATTAAAACATAAGGCAATAAACAATGCACTCCAGAAAATATTTGTTCTATTGTTACCTCTTTTTTTTGTTTTTGGTTTATTTTTTAATAACAGTTTTTAATTTGACAATTCATGCATAAAATTTCAATTTTGCAAATAAATGCATATGTATGAAAAAAATAAATAAAGACAATATTTATAGAATTCTACATATTATGGAAAATACTATATGTATATACATATGTATATATACATTTCCGGTAGAGAACTGGTGGTAAAAGTACTTCTGATCAATAAGTACTTATATCATTTCTGCCATATTTAAGAGTAGGATATAAGTAAAAAAAAATTAATTTCATATACATATATGTACTTTGAAGTATGTGCTTATATATGATTTTATATATATATATATACAATAAGCACATAATAATATAAGCAATTTTCATTTTTCTCCCTTATTGGATGCAAACCAAAGTTTGGCAACAACATTAAAATTGAAAGTACATAAATTTATTGTGGTACAATCGATGACATTGTACTTATAAACGAACATACACATAACATACATTCATATTACAGATATACGCTGTGACTAGTTCAGCTATGAATTCAGCTGAGGATTGGAAAAGCCCATGAGCGATATGGAAAGGATTGGTATATTTTTCAAACAAAGTGATACATAATGGTGATTAGTATACATGTATACAATGACTATTAATTAACTGTTCATACATAGTTGAAAGAGACGTTCAAAAAATGGCACCAGTACGTCAAACATGTTATACGACTATATGTTCAAATTTACTTGGAGAGCTAACGCCATTGTGTTTTACATCCAATGATATAAACAAATAGCTGCATTGACAACAAGGAAATAGTGTTAATTCGGAATATTCCAAATAGTCCTAATACAGGGTGATTTTTTAGCAACTTTCTTTTTGGCAACACTGTATTTGGCAGCTCAGCTGTTTCCGTGTAACATGTTACTGTCAAACATGTTCAGTTTGGTCTATAATTTATTCATGAATCGCTTTACAAAAGAACAATGCTTGCAAATAATTGAATTTTATTATCAAAATTCATGTTTGGTTAAGGAAGGGCATCGAGCACTTCTTCTATTTTGTGGTCAGTTTGGGTGACCTTCTGAGACGGCTATTTGGAATTTTGTGACTTGTGATTTCGCATCAAATTTACATTATTGGACATTAAACCAACACCGACACGCATACGTGGAGTGCGGACAGAGGAAAATATCGCAGCCGTATCCGCCAGATGACTGTGAATTATCGATTCGGCGCCGTTGGCAGCAATTGGGCCTCTGTTAATCCACTACGTGGAAAATTTTGCGGAAGGATTTGGGTGTAAAACCTTTTAAAATAGAGCTGTTGCAAGAATTGAAGCCACACAAACTATCACAATGGCTAACTTTTGGTGAATGGGTGCTGGCATAGTTGAATAAAGATCCGAATTTTTTATCGAAAAATTGTGTTTCAGCGACGAAGCTCATTTCTGGTTGAATGGATACGTGAACAATCAAAATTGCCGTATTTAGTATGTAGAGCATCCTGAAAAATTCACTTTTTGGTGTGGATTATGGGCTGGTGGCATTATTGGACCGTACTTTTTCAAAGATGATGAAGGAAGAAACGTTATTGTGAATGGCGAGCGCTACCGTGCAATGATTACAAACTTTTTTTTTTTTTGCCCAAAATGGAAGAGCTGGACTTGGCTGACTTGGTGGTTCCAATAAGACGGTGCCACATGCCATATAGCACGAGAAACAATGGCTCAATTGAGAGGTGAGTTTGGTGAACAGTTTATTTTCATGTTTGGGGACGGTCAATTGGCCGCCTAGATCGTGCGAATTAACGCCTTTAGACTATTTTTTGTGGGGCTATATTAAGGCTCATGTCGGCATAGCGACAAACCCACAACAGTTGACGCACTGGAAGTCAATATTAAAGAATTTCAATTCATGAGAAACCGGCTTAATATGTTGCAGAGAGTATGCTAAAATTGGACCCAGCATATGAACCATTTGAGACACAACCGCTGTCAACATTTACATGAAATCATCTTTAAACATTGAATTATATAGATCGTTCTATTCGACTCAAATAAAGATTTCATACATTTCTCTAAATTTTATGTGTTTTTTTGGAAAGCAAATCCGAGGGCTCTTCAAAAATTATCCTGTATAACGAAGAAGTGTACAGGGAAGTGTTCTCACTGGACTATTAAGAGTTTTGTTGCTCAATGAGCTTGTTATTTTTTATTTATATTTTTTTTTTATTATATTTTTTTTTGTAATCCACTCATAAATACCTGGATGTTTGTAGCCTTAAGAATCAGCCGTCATTTGCATAGAAACTACAGCTTAACTCATCTATGTTTGCTTCATATTACAGAGGCTTTTATTGCAATCCACTAAATTAAATCATTTTCTACTGGACATTTTCCTACATACCATACATTCTCTCGTGCATACTTCTATGGTGGCGAAAATGCCAATACAATGACAAAAACAATGACAACAGGAATGCCAAATAAAAACACCACAAACAAAAAACAATAACCACCAGCACACCAATACTAACGTATTTAGTAGAGTAATTCAATTGGATTGCATTTTTCCAACTGAATTGCGTGCAATGAGCTTGTTCAGCTTACTCGTATACAAGCTGTACATATAATCGATTTTCATGGCAAAAATATATTATTGCAACATGATGTGCTTACATAGTAGCATCAATAATATACAGAATATAGTTGTAGTACTAGTAGTAATAGTAATAATAACAACAACAATAACAACAATAACACTTAAATATTTCATATATGTGTATGTAATAGTATTAACAACAACAACAATAAAATCAAAAACGAATGCACCACGAATCAATTTTATATAGGGTCTTTCACTTTCTGCTGTTCTCAGACTAGGATTTTGACTATTTTAGTACAGAAAATCTAATATTAAATTATTTTTATTGCAACCATGATGATTCGAGTATGTGCCACGAGCAACCCATTTTCATCGCATGCATTTTTCACTCACCCATCGGTAATGCCTAAAATGAACTGGTATCAAAAATTGAACCATATAAGTAAATTGCCAATGGTATTGTCAAAAATTTCGCCAAATATTGTAGAGTTAGTAGATGAAAGCATTCCTATTTGCCAACATCAAAACCAACATCAAAACCAACACCAACACCGAATACTAGCAAACGAAAATTTCGATTGTGAGGATAATATTGTATGTAATACTAGCAACAAGAAGAAGAATAATAACAACAACAACAACAATAACATTTCCCTACTTCCTCAGTTGAAAGTACGCACAATGTTCGCTTAAATTGGCTTTAACAGATGACCAAAACCATTCAGTACATTTGTGGTGCTGCTGGATGAAGATGTAAGTAGGAGTAAGAGATGAAATAGTAGAAAGGCCATTTCAAAGCAACTCAACCATTGATGATTGCATTCATGTGCATGTATTATTTGCCAAAGTATTGTTATATGAGTTACCAAAGCATTTTGCCGCATTCGTTAATGATATTTGTGCGGTTTTCGATGTATCGCATATACATATTTTTCGGATTGCACTGTTTCTCCACTGCTTTTCTATTATACACATACACTGATCATTTAATAATGTGGCTACAAGTATGCTGAGCTAGTTACAGCTGTTGTTGTTGTTGTAGTTGTTGATATTATTGGCAATTCAATTTGCATTGTCATTAGATGTAATCCCATGTAAACGTGTATGTATGTGCACATTACAATATGCATGTGGTTGTGAATGTATAGATAATTGTATTTATGTTGTCAGTAGCTTATGTTCATATTGTACAGTAAGTCTATGTGACACCCTATATAAATATGGGTGGCATTTGTTCCAAAACACACTAGTCCATATTGTGGACAGCTAAGATCATAATAGTATAATTTCATAAATAATTTGATGTATTTCAGTATTATATACAGGGTGATTTTTTAAGAGCCTTAGGATTTCATTTAAAAAAAAAAAACATAAAATTTAGAGGAATGTATGAAATCTTTATTTGAGTCGATGGAACGGTCTATAGAATTCAATGTTTAAAGATGATTTCATGTAAATGTTGACCGCGGCTGTGCCTCAAATGGTTCATACGTTGGGTCCAATTTCACGAATACATTCCTCAATATTGGCTTCCAGTGCGTCAACCGTTGCGGGCTAGTCGCTATAGACATAAGCCATAACATATCCCCACAAAGGTCTAAAGGTGTTAAATCGCACGATCTAGGCGGCCAATTGACCGGTCCCAAACGTGAAATAAACTGTTCACCGAACTCGCCTCTCAACTGGGCCATTGTTTTGCGTGCTGTGTGCCATGTGGCACCGTCTTGTTGAAAACAACTTTCAGCCAAATCCAGCTCTTCCATTTTAGACAAAAAAAAAAAAATAGTTTGTAATCATCGCACGGTAGCTCTCGCCGTTCCCAGTAAGTTCCTGCCTTCATCTTCTTTGAAAAAGTACGGTCCAATGATGTCATCGGCCCATAGTCTACACCAAACAGTGCATTTTTCACGATGCTTTGGCAGTTCTTGCAATGTTTCTGACTGCTCTTCACATCAAATACGGCAATTTTGATTGCTCTAATATCCATTCAACCAGAAATGAGCTTCAACGCTGAAACACAATTTTCCGATAAAAAATGTGGATCTTCATTCAACTTTGCCAGCGCCCATTCACCAAAAGTTAGTCATTGTGATAGGTTGTGTGGCTTCAATGATTGCACCAGGTGTATTTTTAAAGGTTTTACACCCAAATCCTTCCACAAAAATGTCCATATAGTGGAGTAACAGATACCCAATTGCTCCGAACGGCGCCGAATCGTTAAGTCACAGTCATCAACAACACTGGCGGATGTGTGTTGGTGGTTTAATGTCCACTAATGTAAATTTGGTGCGAAATTTAGTCACAAGATTCCGAATAGACGCCTCAGAAGGTCGCCCAAACTGACCATAAAATGAATGAATGAATGAACCGAGCATGAAAAAGTACATCGCATATAACACGTTACAGCAACTTCATACAATGATCAAACGTAATCGAACATGATCGAACATGATATTGTTGCAGCTTCTCATAGTGATCCAACATCATCGAACGTGATTAAACTTCAATAATTTGATTCAACAAATACATTCGTATGACTGCCCATCACTGGGTGCCAACCAATGCATGCTATACACTCTTAAATACTCAAATTTACTATCGGGATACTAAACTGCCAATGAATTTGCACGTATTCTCATATGTTTGTAGTATGATGTTATAGAACAGCAGTCATCGATTTAATTTCCATAATTACATATATTCGCAAATTCAATTGAAAGTGTTGAAATATTATGTGAAAGACATTTGGATATTTAGAATTTGGAGGTTAGTGTAATTTTAGTATGTCTTAATGGTGCATGACTTAATATTATCCATCTGAATATGATAGAATTTCTCAAAAATCTTTATATTTCAATCTTTTCTATCATTTCTAGAACATATGATATCATTACATTACATGTAGTATAATATAATTCAATATATGATTTGAAAAAGATAAAATGACTTTCATTTGCGGCATTACTAATGGTTATCATTTCACTTAAGAAAAATCATGTGCACAACATCTTGCAACCACTTCATGAATGAATGATACAATTTAATCAAACTTAATCCAACACGTATCAACTCAATGGACGTTTTCTATAAAAACGGACCACTTCTGTGGATTACTATGAACTGCTGCCAATACAGGGTATTATTAATACGCTATCGGACACAGAATTGCTTCCTCAATGAGCTTGTGTGTATCAATGTCTATAAAGATGATGGCGCTTATTGATAAATATGTCAGTATCATTTAAAATATCTTCCTAAGTAAATAATGTGTAAAAAATAGATATTTCTGTATATATATATATATATATATATATATATATATATATATATATATATATATATATATATATATGTACATATACATATATAAATACAAAAGCTACATCCATCCAGCAAAACATCAACAACACGCATTATCGATATAATACTCTCTCTCTCTCTCTCTCTCTCTCTCTGATGCACACGCCATAACAAGAGGCTTACATATAACGTATATTTGCAATATCAGGTTTATACCAAGAATACAATTTTCATGGAAGAGAAAAGTAGCAAAAAATATAAAAGATATAAAAAACAAAAATATACACACACTCAAATGCACACACATGTAAATATTCAGTCACAGTTATCAACCATCCAAGCAAGCAACGAAAGCCATCAATCAAATGGATACAAATTTTCAATTCATCCTATAAACACTGTGGAAGACGATATGTCTGCATTTGATATGTGTATGTATGTATCTATGTATGTGTATACTTTGGGGACGAAAAGCAATCAAAAGCTAAAATAGAAATAATACAGAAAAAGTAACAAAAATAAAAGCATATTGACCCAAACACACTCATACAAGGATTTGCACATCAACACACAACAATCAGAGAAATACAAAAACAACAATGAATATAACAAAATTGAAAAAGCAAAGGGACCAAAATAAAAACTTTGTAATATCCAATCGCAATGATAACAATGAAATCCTATGTATGCAAAAATTAGGGCGCATCAGACAAATCAGTGCAAAAACAAGATTCTACCGATGATTTCAAATATAAGTATTAATTTTTGTTAAAATAATTTAAAATAATTTTTTTTATGTATTAAATTGTTAAAATCAATATCTAGAAAATTTTTTATAATTTTATCAAAAATTATTTTAGAGCCATTACTTCTTGGGGCACATATAGAATTAGAATATTTAGAATCAACGATAGTTTAATTTTTAGCTATACGATTTATGGATATACTATTTAACCCGCCCTAATATACATATATATTATATAAACATATACAGGGTGGGTCATGTAAAGTTTGGAAATAGAATTGGCTATATAACAAAACTAAACTAAAGCCAGACGTGGCAATCTTTTGAATGATGTTTTATTTCATTATTAAATGGAAAAGTCAAATATTCCTAATAAACTCGTGACTTTGAAAAAATATTCATTCGATATTTTTTATAGACGATTCTAATTCAAACTTTAAATGGCCCACCCTGTATTCGAATGTAAATGTTAGACGATTGCACTATAGGCCATAGGATACAAAAAACGATCACAAAAGCAGAGAAAACAGGTTTGTTGAGCAAAATGATCGAATATTGTCGTGCAAAACAAAGCAATATTGGCAATGTTGCTGTCAGTCAAAATCAAAATAACAATAACTACCATGACAAATACGTATAAGTATGGAAGGGCAAATGAACGGTTAATAAAAATAATAATAATAATAATAATAAAAACAACAACAATGAAAAGAGAATAATAATAAATGAGTACTATATGCAAATGAATGCAAATTGAACTTAAATGGAGTGGACTGAAAGAAAAGAAAAAACCAATTTCAGTCGAATTACAAAAAAAAAAGTAGGAAATGTTGAATGTTGATATTGATAAAATCAAAAATATATAAAAATAAATATTGATAGTAGAAGATTTGAAACAACAAATCAACAAACATTATCGATTCGTAAGAGCACTGACGAAGACGCATATTACTCTCACGAATCATTTGTCAGAATTTTGCAGAGACATTTGTCAGGGTAGAAATTGATGAAGCAGAATTCTGCAATACAATAGCTGTATAGCAAAACGAACTGGGCGGATAAAATCGTCTTCACTTTGAAACGTGTTTTAAGTATTTTAATTATCTCATCTCGCCGGTATACGATAAATTTGTTATTTTGAAATGATGGCAAGGGCAAAGTAAAAAACCACTGCAAGAGCTATAAAATTAAAAAATTTTTTGTTCTGCCAATGCTTCACTTGAAATCTAACAACAAATTTTCAAGGTCACATCAACTACTCTATAAATTTATTGGTCCGATAAATCAATGAGGGCTCAAGCAAACTAAAATACGTTTATCGGCACGATAAAGTAGCCTTTAAAGTTAAAGGTTAGTTAAGAAAACGGCATGGGTGCCGTAGCTCAGTGGTTAGTGCGTTGGCCTTCTGATCTGTAGGTCATGGGTGCAATCCCCGGGTGATGCATAACAAAATTTAATATCGAAAAGATTTTTCTTACGAACAGTACCCACCTGTCGGCAAGAATTGGAAAATTTTCAAGCAGTAACAATTGTCCAAAAAAAAAAAAAATGCTTCTTAAAAGAGCTCTGTGACAAAAGTGATGTCACAAGGGTTCTGCCGTTCGTAACCGGCTGATATAAGTAGGTCCCTTCTAATGCTGTCGAAATTTAATACGCACAACAGTATTGGAAGAGTAGTTCTAAGTGGTCTTCCTGGGCCTCTTTTACTCTCTTCCATTGCCAATGTTCTCCTCAATACGTGATCTTCCGGTCTTCCATTACATGACCATACCAGCGGAGGTTATTTTCTTGCAGCTTATCTGTAATAGGCGCTACCTTGCTGCTTCCGTGGACGTACCTATTCTGGATTTTATCGAGAAGGGTAACACCACTGGCCCAACGTAGCATATACATTTCCGTCACATGTAGTTTTTGTTGTAGGTTCTGCGGTGCGGTATCGCCCAGTACTCAGAGGAATAAAGCATTGCTGGTCTGACAATAAATTTGTAGATTTTGCCTTTTATGTGTTGTGGCATCCTCTTGTCGCAAAAAAACGCCTGATATGGATCTCCAGCTCTATCACCCACATTGGATAATATGTGATATTTCTTTGTCAAGCGTGCCGTTTACACAATATGTGAGCCAAGGTATTTTAAGCTTTCAACGTTCTTGATGGAATCGCTGCCAAGTTTTAGGCAGGTTTTTTCGGCTTCTCCTTCGAACTGGAATTCAATCATCTCGGTTTTACTGCGGCTTACCCTCAATCCATTTGATTCAACCGCGTCCACCCATAGGTCCGGCTTTCCTTGTAGAGCAGCTTTATTTTCAGCAAGTAACACAACGTCGTCTGCGTATAAAAGCGTCAATGGCAGGCTGTCTTGGATGTCGTGCGTAAGTAGATTCATCACCAGGTTGAAAAGCAGCGGGCTAAACGCTGAGCCCTGATGAACGCCCACATTTACATTAAAAGGTTTCGTGAGCCCAGTAGGGACTTGACTCGCTTATGTGGTGACTTGGTGATAAATGTCTTGGATTTGTTTTATGGTGCTTTCTGAGATAGACTGCGATCTTAGCGCCTGCCACACTAGATCTCTAGGCACACGATCGAACGCATTTTCCAGGCCAATGAAGACTTCTAATAGATTTTTTTGTTCAGACGATGTTTTTTCATAAGTGTTCGTAGGGTGTGTATCGCATCGACCGTTGATTTGCTACTGATAAAGCCAAATTGGTTTTCACTGATTGTAGCGATGTTTCTAATGCGATAATCCAGGACACATTCCCAAATCTTAAGGCAGTGGGACATTAATTTAGTTCCGCGATAGTTTGCGCAGCATCGTACGTCTCCCTTATTTTTGTAGAACGGTATTAGATAGGGCTTCTGGGATTCTTTCATTGACGATTTTCTTAAAGAGAGTCGTCAGCCAAGCAACTCATTCGTCTCTTAACTTTTTGAAAACGTTCGCTGGCACCAGGTCTGGTCCCACTGCTTTATTCATTTTCATTTTTACGAATGAAAATGTTATTTTAGTTAATTGACTCAACGATCGTTAAGGGTAAATTTATCTTAACATACAGCAAAACGGCACTAAAAAATGCATAACTCGTGAGGTCAGTCTGAAACGAACTTTTAAAAAACTTCATATCAAATTGAGTATATTCATTTTTTTTTTTTGAATCATTTAAAAAATGAATTTTATTGTAAAATTTCGTGAAATAATCACACCCATTGCATTAACCTATATGAAAGTAAATGTGCAATGGTATTCACCTACTGCAAACAACTTGTTAATAAATTGCATTGACTATATGGAAATGGACACATAGAAAAAAATAACAATTAAACTCTTATCCTACATCCTGTATCATTCTATTCGAACAATCAAAGCAACACTACGAACATTACATAATATAAACTCCGAGTGATTGTCCAAGTTGGCTGGCCACAAGGACGAGTTTAAAATTGATTGAAACTCTGCGCAATGTGAGTGAGACTGACTATTTACTATGAAATGTCTGAGAGTCTAACAATCGAAACCAGTGAATAAAAATAATAAAACATTTAGGTATTTCGAGCACAAAAAAAAAAAAAAATATTCTATCTCTATCGATGCATCTTTTTCACACTCCCAGTATTACAAAGGATCTATAAATATAGCAAACCCAATGAAATGTGAATTTATTCCCAGAACTTGTGAAGCCATTCCTTGTAGTATTCATGTCGATAGATTTGTTAGTATTCTATAATATACGTAGTTACCTACTATGTCTATGTGCATGTAGTGTTCATACGGCAAACATTGAACAAATTGAAACCATAATCGCATCAATTGAAATTGAAAATCCATATGTAGGCATACCAATTATACATACATAACAATGCACTATGTAGTGCCTGATATGTTGAGTACTCACACATTTGTACAATCATTTCTTCTTGTTATCTCATTTACACAAATTCACATTCACAACTTGTAAAGGGTTATCCATTTTGCGGTTTCAAAAGTAAATGTAAATAAAATACATATAAAATATTTTTTATCATGATATTTCTTTTTCATTATAAAGTTTGAACGTTGACATTATGTAGTGTGAAATACTACATCATTTAAATGACAACCACGCCAATTGTAGTAAGTATCGATTCTTTTGAGGTAATTTTCGACCACTTTTTGACACATATTGGACGGTATCTCAGCCATAACGTGACGAATGTTGGTTTTTAAGTGCTCAAGAGTTAAAGGTTTATCCGCATAAACACGGTCTTTCGCGTAGCCCCACAAAAAAAAGTCAAGCGGTGTCAAATCGCATGATCTTGGTGGCCACTTGATATCGCCACGACGAGAAATTACGCGGCCAGAAAATTTCTCTTGCAATAAAGCCATATTCGCTCGAGTTGTGTGGCATGTGGCACCGTCTTGTTGAAACCACATATTCTCTAAGTCGTATTCTTCAATAGCAGGCAAAAAAAAGTCGGTTATCATATGACCATAACGCTCCGAATTGACGGTGACAGTCGTTCCATCGTCGTTTTCGAAGAAGTAAGGTCCAATCACACCTCTGGACCAAAGAGCGCACCAAGCAGTGACTTTTTGTGGATGTAGTGGCCTTTCTTCAATTACTTGAGGATTCTCAGAACCCCAAATACGACAATTTTGTTTGTTAACATACCCACCGAGTGAGAAATGTGCTTCGTCGCTGAAGAAAATTTTGTTCGAAAAATCGGCGTCCACCGCCTGTTGTGAATGGTCAGCTGGCTTCAGTTGTGTGAGCTGGATTTTATATGGATGTAGGTGTAGATCCAAATGCCAAATATGCCATAATGTGCCGTAAGACAGTCCTAATTCCTGAGAACGACGAGGAATCGACACATTCGGGTCTTCGGCAACACTTTCACTTACAGCAGCGATATTTTCGGTGGTACGAGCGAAACGATGATGCACAGGCCTTACAATATCTGTAACCGATCCAGTCTCTTCATATTTTTTCACAATTTTGCCAATTGCTTGCGTAGTTGGACGATTATGTAAACCATAATCTCCTCTTAAAGCACGATATGTGGCTGTGGCAGAATCACCATTTTTGTAGTAGGTTTTTACAATTTTAATGCGTTGTGCGATAGTTAAGCGATCCATTTTCGCAAATGTCAGACTTTAAACTGAAAAAGAAAGAAATTGTTTTAACAACTCAGTTTGACAGATGTCGAATTCTAGCCCTATACTTTTGAAACCGCGAAATGGATAACCCTTTACATTCATCTACTTCATCATCATTATCATCATTATCATCATCATCATCATCGCCAGCTACAATACATTTAGATAAAGTTTTTAATTGCAATTACTCAGAATGTCGGTATAGAAAAATAACGATAGGATTAAATTGAAAATAAAAAGAAATATAATGGCCTTCTGATCTGTAGGTCATGGGTTCAATCCACGGCTGAAGCACAATTTTATTGGGTGTCCGTTTTTTTTTTCTGTTTTCAAACGTTTATTTTCATAACAATATAAAGCTAGCCACTACTTTCTCCCATCTTTCTAGTAATTTTCGGATACCACCTCAAAAAAAACGATGCTTCTTTTGATGTGATCCATGAATCGACTAAATTTTTGACTGCTTCGAAAGAACGGAACTGCTGTTCAACTAAGCCATGTGCCATCGACCTGAAAAAATAGTTGTCGGAAGGAGCAATGTCAACCACACCGAGTTGATCCCATCAAATGCACAGCATTCCCTTCGAACCATGAATATTGGGCTTTGCAGTTGATGTTGATGGTTGAACGGATTTAACCCATGATTTTTTTTCAATTGGGATTATCGTAATGGACCCACTTTTCATCGGCCGTTCACAATACGATGCAAAAACTCTTCTTCTTTTGCACCTCCAGTTTCTTGGTTTCAATTCATATGGCACCCAATGTCCTTGCTTTTGAATCATTCCCAAAGCTTTCAGACATTTTGAAGTTACTTTTTGAGTGACTCCCAACCATTCTTCAAATTCTTCTTGCGTTTGACACGGGTCTTCACTGCATCTTCATACTTTTTGGCTGACCAGGTCGAGGTTTGTCACCAACACTAAAATCACCATCTTTGAAGCGTCAAAACCACTCTCTGGATGATTTGTCTGTTGGAGCAAATTCAACCATAAATTTTCACAAGCAAGCGATGTGCTTCAGCAGCACTTTTCTTCCAATTAAAAAATTAACACTTCCCGCAAATGCTCTTTATTTGACACAAATTCGGATATTTTCAATGCAATAAAAAATAATGATGTTGTTTAAAACTCAATAGAAAATAAAACTAAATATGGTTGACAAATGTCAAAATCAAGCAAAAATCAGCTGTTTATGTCAACCACATATGACAGCCATAGCTGTCAATAATATTGAACAGATTTTTCTTTCGAACGGAAGAGCTCTGTGGTAAAGCTAAGAAAAAGTGACGTTACAAGGGTTCTAACGTTCGAAATTGTTCGGTAGATCTCATCTAAAACTGTCTTAAATACAATATTTAGCACGCACAGCAGTATTGGGAGAAAAGCAGGCCCAGAGGGCCCTTCTAGGCCTATAAGTTCCACATTGTATGGTAGTTTATATCGCATAAAATTTAATCTTTGATCGATCTTCTCCACCATTACTGGTGTGCGTGTTAAATTTTGGACAGTATTAGAAGGGACCTACTTATTTACCTATTCCGTATGGCAAAACTCGTGCGATATTGCTTTTTTTGAGCTTTGTTACAGAGTTCTTTCAGAAGCTTTTCCATGGCGAATTGTTACTGCCGGAAAAATTGTCAATTGCTTGCCGACAGGTGGGTACCGTTCCAAAGAAAAATCTTTTCGATATTACATTTATTATGCTTCAACCGAGGATTGAACCCACGTCCTACAGATCAGAAGATCAACACACTAACCACTGAGCTACGGCATAGAATTTAAGGGAATTGTTTTTATTGACATTGAATTTTTTATTGTACATTTAGAATTTTTGTTTCTATATATCAGATCAATCATACTGGGAAAACCTACCAGGGTTGTCCCAATCCAAGACACTTTTAGGGACCTATAATCTAAAACGACTTGAGGAATGTATCAGTTTAAACAAGAATAATATGAGAATCACCTCTAGATTATTGACAGAACACTGCAGTCGGAATTATCACCTAAAGAAACTGACAGAATCTTCTCGGATGAAACCAGCCGACATTGCAGGTAAGAGAATAAAACTGCAAAACATGTGTTGGGAACGTGCTCAGCACTTATGCACACAAGAAAGAAAAACTTTGGGAAATTTATAATACCAGAAAATCTGCTAAAGTTCATTAGGGTAGGTTCTATACTAAACTTCCTTATAGATGCTGGACTCAGAGAAATACTTTAGTCCATGATAAAGTGCACAATAGACCTCGCAGTCGCAGTGCAATACAACCCTTTAATAATAATAAGAACTTTACTTTTCAACTTAAGCTTCATAGTTAAACTTCAAAATTCTGTTCACACTACCGGATTGACAGTTGCTGGTTAAAGCATTGGTTAACTAAAGGTTAGATTAGAGTTTAACTAAAGCATGCAAGAAGAGAAAAATATGGCAACTCTTTGAAATTTCTATATATTGTAAGAGAGTGATTCTCGAGGCCATATATTTTTCAAACGTTTGAAGATTTTATTAATTAAACTAATGGTTAAACCAAGTAGTTGCTGAATAGCCTTGGTTGGTTGGTTGAAGTGGTGACTCATCCATGAGTCCAAATAGCGCTTACACACCGTTTTGTTACTACATCCTAGCTTCCAACTGTTCGTTAGGTTGTTTGTGTGGGCAGCACGGTTAAATACAGTTCGTACTGTGACCTTAGGAGGTCACCGCCAACTCCTCAATGTTATTGAAGTGTGGTTTACCTAGGCTGTTCATTCTCTGCTTCCAAAGGGCAGGGCATTTACAAGTGGAAGTGGAAGTCTGTTTCCTTTTCTTCCAGTTGGTTACAACTGTGACAGAAATCGTTGTGGGACATTCCCATTTTGGCCGCCTGTTCTCCGATGAGCCAGAAGCCAGTCATGACTGCCGTCAGTCTAGAGACATCTTTTCGGTTGCTGTTTATCAGTAATGTTGTTTGTTTAGGATTATATATAGGCCATAGTGATCTACTAGTCTTACATTTCGTAAGACTTTTCCACCTACAATCCGCTATTTGTAGATATTTTGTATTGATATCTCTTTTAACTACACTCAGCGGTATGAACACCGGTTCTGCAAGAGCCTCTTGCATGGCAGATCCGCTTCTTGCCAGTCCGTCGACTTTTTCGTTTCCTTCTTGGTTCCGGTATCCCGGAACCCAGATCAATGAAACGTTATGCCATTCGCTGAGTGTATTGAGACTCAATCTACTTTGTTCCACTAGGAAGGAGGATATGACTGCTGAGTTCAAGGCCTAAATTGCAGATTGGCTGTCCGATGGTATAGCTATGTTGAGCTTGAATCTGAAGTCTGCGATTAGTATCCTACAAGCTTCCGCGATTGCAAACACTTCTCGGAATATATTCCTGCCCCTACGCCATAATCCATTTTGGAGCCGTCCGTGTAGATTGTGGTGTCGAAGCTGTTTAACAGACATCCCTTAGTGCAATCCTTCCTCGAAGGAAAAACTTCTTTCCAGTAACCCGTTTCCTTTAGCCTCACTGCGGTCATGGTTGCCGTTTTCCTAATGTATAGATCACTAGAGGGAAATGTGTGTGAGAACGTTAAGAGCATCCCCGGGATACGACTTTATAGCTCCGACTACCGCTGTACATGCTCACCTTTGTATACTGTTAAGTTTATTAATGGTGTAAGCCTTATCCAAGGCTTTCCACCAAACAACCGAGCCATTCGATAAAATTGGACGTACAACCGCTTTGTACGTCCATAAAGTAAGTTTTGGTTGGATACCCCATTTCCTTCCAATTACTCTTTTGCAGGTATAGAGGGCAAGAGGGCAAGAGGGCAAGAGGGCAGCCTTCTTTACCTGGTTTTCAGTATTTAACCTCCAGCTAGCCGAATAGCCTTTGTACTGATTAGATTTTTCTATTTTTTTGGCTAACTTTTGTTCAACTTTCACACAATAATGGCTTGCTACTGCAACTGATTTTGTTTATTCTTGAAATTGTTATTTCTCAAAATATTTACTTAAATTACATACCATGAATGATTTACTTACAATAAGAAGTTGACGAGAAATAGTTCAATTTCAATTTTAAAACTTTCTATTGTGTACATTTGAAGTACAAATGGATAGTTGCAAGTAAGAATTGTGTAAGCTACCATATAAAAGAAAGTTTCGAAAAAGTTTACTCTTACATATACTTGATTATAAAATATACAATTTACATATCCATACATTGCAAGGGATAGAAGAGATTCCATTGTTCTTCTAATACACTAACCAATACCTTGTAGATGTTTACTATGTACATATGTATAGTATCATATATGAATACTTACATATGTGGCAGAATGTATTTGTCATCATTCGTAACTTCTTTTGTTGGGAAAAACGTAAATCATTGCAAGCAATTGTGGTTGATCCATAACCATGTACATGCTATTGTTAACGTAGAACTTATTCATAGCATTGTATACGAGGGCGGATTGATGAAGACGCTACCTAAGTACGAAAAAGGCAGCACAAACACAAAAACTTTTTTTTTTTTTTTGAAGTTGCGATCTGCCAAATGTCAGCTGTTAAAATTTCACCCAAATTCATCGATTAGTTTATTTTTTGTAGTCGTTTGAAGTAACCAACTCTTGTGTTTCTTGAAAAATGGAAAAAAGCGAATTTCGTGCAGTGAATAAACACTATTATTTGAAAGGGAAAACGGCGAACGAGACAAAAAAAAAAAAAGGTCGATAAACATTACGGTGAGTCTGCTCCGTCAGATTACATGGTAAAATATTGGATTGTTGAATTTAAACGCGGCCGAACAAGCACTGCAACAATACCATCAACAGGAAGGCCAAAAGAGGTGGTTACTGAAGAAAATATCAAGAAAATCCTCGATATCGTTATGAATGATCGCCGAGTCAAGTTGCGTGAGATTGTTGAAATGGTAAACATCTCATATGAAAGTGTGTTCAACATTTTGCATGAACATTTGCATATGAAAAAGCTATCGGCAAGATGGGTGCCACGTTTGCTCACTGTCGAACAAAAACGAGTTCGAGAGACCACTTCACAGCGGTGTTTGGACATGATAAAGCGTAATCCTGTTGATTTTTGGCTTCGATTAATAACTGTTGATGAAACATGTGTCCACCACTACATACCTGAAACCAAAAATCAATCGAAACAATGGGTGGAAGCTGGTGAAAGTGCTACGAAGAAGGCGAAGGCAGTGAAATCGGCTGGCAAGGTTATGGCCACTATATTTTGGGATGCACTCGAAATATTGCTTATCGATTATCTTGACAAATGATCCACAATCACTGGAAAGTATTATCGTGCATTATTGGATCAATTGAATTATGCAATCAAGAAAAAACGACCACATTTAAAGAAGAAAAATGTGCTCTTTCTTCAAGACAAAGCACCGGTTCACACAGCATTAGATACTATGTCAAAATTACGTGAAATACACTTTGAATTGGTTGATTATCCACCTTATAGTCCAGATTTAGCTCCTAGTGACTTTTTCCTGTTTCCAAACTAGAAAAAATGGCTGGCAGGAAAAAGATTCAGCTCAAACGAAGAAGTGATTACCGAAATTAACGCGTATTTTGAGGGGTTCCCGAAATCGTATTATTCAGATAGTATAAAAAAGTTGGAATATCGTCTTACTAAGTGTGTCGAAGTAAAAGGAGACTATGTTAAGAAATAAATGGTTTTTGAAAAAAAAATTTTTTTTTCCTCCTTAAGTAGCTTCATTATCAATCCGCCCTCGTACATATGTATGTAACAATGTATTACGAAGCAACTTCTGCATGACCAACTCTATGAACATACAATATAAGTACATACATGAATGAAAAACCAATTGAAAGAGTTTATGATTGATTGCACAACAATAATCGGTGGAGTAGAATAATAGGACTTGTCAAAGAAAATTAATACATGCATGAACATTCGAAACTATTATACTATTTGATAACTACAGGTCGACTTAATAAAAAGGTAGATATGACATTTAAGTCGCAGCTCGTATCGAAGGAACTTTATATTTTGGGTCATTTCTATTCCAAGTTTCACTATCTTTGACAATAAAGGGTTGTTATAGAAGGATACGAATAGCTCTTGAAAATAACAATTAACAATCAGACGATAGAGGTTTGTTATAGAAACGAATCCTGAATGAGATCACAATGAACCCCCTCCTCCTCTCTTATGGATTTCGTATATGTTGATTAACATAAATTTTACAAAAGAAATAAAATCAATTCCTACAAATTAGTACACAATCCTTTACGTATCCACTGACGGCAATATTTCCAATCAGTATAAGTATAATTTCATATCGATTGTGATCGAATAAAAACAAATCAAAACTAACAAACTCAAACTCAAGAATAATACAAATGCATACTATAACAAGATTATAGCGCAGCAAATTGGTAAATTGATTCTGCTATTGAAAATAGTAACAAGAACAGCAAGAATAATTTCCAAATGGTATTGAATCACATAATAGACACAGCTACATGCACATCCAAATACGTATGTACATACTAGAAATATGCATTTAATAGCATCAGAATGATTGTATTCGTATATGGTACTTACTGATATAATCAAAATGTAATCTAATAAACTTTAATTGTATTCTCTCATATAACAGAAGATACACGTTATGTATACTAACAAATATTTTACATATACTCGTACCTACAAAACCTACACACATTGAACTAGGTTGTTCAATTAGTTTTTAGAATCACACATAAATGGCGCTAGTTCATTTTTATGAACACGTGTAAAATTTCATGTAGATCTGTCAACTCAGTCTTATATACGGTCTAGTAAAAAGAAATCCATTATCCTTGCATTAAATTGAAGGTTTTATTTAGCATAGTTAGAATGATTCGATTTAGATCAAATATGCACCGTTTTGTTTGATAACTTGTTGCCATTTTGAAGGTAATTTCAGAATGTCACTCTCATAGAAATACTCGTCCCTATTGGCAAAAAACTGGTACAGTCGATTTTCACAAGCGTCTCTTGAGGCGAATTTTTCACCAGCAAAATCATTCGCCATAGATAGGAACAGGTAGTAATCACTTGGTGACAGGTCCGCACTATAAGGTGGATGTATAAGAACCTCCCAACCAAGCTCTCGGAGCTTCTGGCGAGTCACTATTGATGTGTGTTGCCTGGCGTTGTCCTGATGGAACACAATTCCTCTTATATTGGTCTAAGCTGGCAGCTTATGGGCGATGGCTTCTTTCAGACTGTTCAATTGTCGACAGTACAGGTCCGAATTAAGAGTTTGTCCGTAGGGGGAGCAGCTTGTAGTAGATGATTCCCTGCCAATCCCACCAAACACACAGCAAAACCTTTCTGACCGTCAAACCTGGCTTGGCCACCGTTTGTGCCAGCTTACCGCGATTCGACCACGACCGTTTTCGCTGGTCGTTCTCGTAAGTGACCCACTTTTCATCACCAGTAACCATCCGTTTCAGAAATGGATCGATTTTGTTGCGATTCAGCAGCGATTCGCAGATGGAAATTCGGTCCATGAGATTTTTTTGCGTTAACTTGTGCGGCACCCATATATCGAGCTTCTTTTTGTATTCAGTCTTATTTAAATGGTTCCAAACGTTTTTCAAAACTGTTCAAAGTAGACGTAACAGTTCTTTTTTAATATGGCAAAAAATCAAATATCGTGCAGTGATTGAATTATTATTTTTGAAAAATGTATAACCAAAACAGATTCATGAACGACTGTTAAAAGTGTATAAGGACTGTTCACCTTCTCTTGCAACAGTATACAATTGGGTTGCTCAGTTTAAATGTGGTCGTACAAGTCTCAGACGTGAGTCAACACCAGAAACCATAAGCAAAATTCAGGATATGATTTTGGAAGATTGTCAATTGACTGAGAGAGATTTAATGGATTCTCTAGACATCTCATTAGACAGCCTGAGTCATATTTTAAGTGATGTTTTCGGTTTCAGAACGCTGCGTGCACAATGGGTGCCGCATTCGTTAAAAATGAATCAAAAACACATTCGAATACGACTTTCTCAGCAAACATTTTAAGATGTTACTCATAAATTGAACGAACGTTGGAATAAATGTATTGAGCTCTTGGGAGAATATACTGAATAATAATAAAACAGCAGTTGAAACTATAAAATCGTGTTATTCATTTCTATTCTAAAAACTTATTCAACAACCTAGTATATCGTAAATGAATAGATTGTATGTTAGTTTTCTTAATTTTTACTTTCATCTACAGAGTCATTTTTTAAGAGCCTTCGGATTTGATTAAAAAAAAAAACACATAAAATGTAGAGAATTGTATGAAATCTTTATTTGAGTCGATAGAACGATCTATATAAATGTTGACCGCGGCTGCGCTTCAAATGGTTCATACGCTGGGTCCAATTTTGGCATACTCTCTCTCCAACATATCGGCCGGTATCTCACGAATAAATTCATCAATACTGGCTTCCAGTGTGTCAACCGTTGCAGGCTTGTCGCTATAGACACGAACCTGAACATAGCCCCACAAAAAATAGTCTAAAGGCGTTAAATCGCACGATCTAGGCGGCCAATTGACCGGCCCCAAACGTGAAATCAACTGTTCACTGAACTCGCCTCTCAATTGGGCCATTATTTCGCGTGCTGTGTGGCATGTGACACCGTCTTGTTGAAACCACATGTCAGCCAAGTCCAAGTCATGGACAGTAACGTTCCTTCGCCTTCGTCGTCTTTGGAAAAGTGCAGTGCAATGATGCCACCGGCCCATAATCCACACCAAACAGTGCATTTTTCGCGATGCATTGGTAGTTCTTGCAATGCTTCTGGTTGCTCTTCACACCAAATATAGCAATTTTGATTGTTCACATATCCATTCAACCACTCTCTTAACCGAGCATGAATTTTGATAATAAAATTCAATAATCTGCAAGCATTGTTCGTTTGTAAGTCGATTCATGGTTAAATCGTAGACCAAACTGAACATGTGTGACAGCAACATGTTACACGAAAACAGCTGAGCTGCCAAAAACAGTGTTGCCAAAAAGAAAGTTGCCAAAAAATCACCCTGTATATTGTATATGAATAGATTTAATGTTAGTTTTCTGAATTTTTACTTTCATCTATATGTACTTCAAATGTACAAATATGTAGTATATATTTTCATATAAATCACTAATATTAATGCTTACTATATTCGTTGATGTTGACTCATCATTCCATACATCCTTCACCAAATGTAACTACTTCAACCGGTAGGATATATAATATAATCATGTATGGAACCATAGCTAGTGACAATAATAGTATTATATTTTCATGGCAATAGCATCTTCATCATTTTAGGATTTACTACATAGATCAATTCATATGCAACATTTAGCGACTAGTCAATTAATAGTTCTAACTCTTTTTGGAAGTAGTATGTAATAATTTAATTGTCAACAATATTAATTGCCACTCTTTCCCACATAAAGTGTAGAGAACACCAAACATGTTGCAACTATTTTATGTAATAATCAAACATAATCAAACTCGAACAAGTTTGATCAAGTTTGATCGTTCTACTTCATATATTTTATTATTTAAAATACAGCGTACCGTTTCTGGAGTAATATTCGCACCTCAAATAGTAAAAACTTAATACACTATGGTGTCATATGTTAGACCAATTGTAATACAATTTAATATAGGGCATATACGACAAGTCAATGACAAGTCAATGATAGTCTATGATAGAAGTAAAATGAAATAAGAGTGTTATCTGAACATCAAAAGGCAATGAAATGCCATCTTGTGTACATTAAAGAAGTTATCATATCTATACTTTTCTTTTATTACATATATGGTTATACTTACTTGTCATTATTATTGCAAGTTGTCACACATAACGCCCACAGAAGTCTGCTTTACACATAAAATGTAATATTTGTCTGCTTTTAAGCGTAGCATATAAGCAGATTTTAGCCTTTGCCATATTATTTCGCATGTACAAGTGAATTATATAAATACATATGTACATCAGCAACAACGACAACGAAACAACATCAACAATTACGATTTGTCAATTTTGATATGCTTCCTCTATCATTTCCTCTAACTACTACATCATCTTCCTTAGTTATCAACACCATGCTCCTTGAATTACTTAGTTTTAGTGATTTTTTTAATACAATGCTCATAGCTACAAAATGATGAATGTACTGTGGGATAAAATAAGCACTAAGTTGCTTACAAAGTACATACATTCATATTATACATAGTACAAACATAATGATAGCCTCTCTTAAAGGAGTAGTGTGTCTGTGTGTCTCTGTGTCTGTCGAACCCCAGAACACACTTGAATTTGTGCTCTTTGTAGTAACAAGGAGGAAAAAACATACAAACGATGAAATGCCAAAGTTGCACTCAAATGAACAAATATATATGTAAGTAAGTATATTAAGATGCCTCATCCTCTATAGAGAAAAATAGAGCTTCATAGAAAACCAATATTTTGGTGCAATAAAAAATCATTCGTGAGTGAAAAAGTTTTGAAAAAATTCCTACCCAAATCAAATTTTCTATGAAAAAGTGTCTCAGATAGTAGAAAAATAATTAGATTTTTGGAGTTTTTTTTTTCAAAACTGTTCAACTTGCTAATGATATTCTATTGAGCCACAATATTTTGGTCGATTTTATAAAATAAATCAAACTTTTTGTTTCGCTTATGAAGCATCTTAATATGACACAGACTTGTTTGCTCGAGAATACATGTACGTACATCTATAAGCATAAAAGTATGTAGGCATGCTTTAAGTGGCATCGTACATTGCGTGTCTAAAAGTACATACATACGTTCATGTAGCGTTCAAATATTGCATGCATCACTTGATATCGATAGATGTACATACATACATATAAGATAGACAAACAAACAAACAGACCGACAGACAGTGAGAGTTGAACATAAAAACTTGTGAAATGAATATACATACGATATGCAATATGTTAAGTCAGACTCCAATGCTGATATACTTGTATGATATCAGGATATTAAACACTCAATTCGTTAGTTGCTTGTCTTGCATAGCATAGTATCGTTTGTTTATTCCGCAATGCTCAAATTAAGAATATGTGGAGCCAAGCGAAAAAATATTCAGTGTTCTTTTATGAAAGGATGATATAGATGACATTATTGTAGTCCCCTATTATTTCCCAGTCTCTTTCTGCTGAATCATTTGCTATGTCCAATCTGCATGCGAATGCTTGCACTTGCTAATAATCTTGTTGCTCTGTCCTTATTTATGATTCGATCGAAATCTGGGCAGAGAACGTAGACTAAGCACACCCTTGAAAGAAGCTTGGAACTCAATGGGAGACTATAATAACGAAAAAGACAAGTGTGGGTAACATAGCTCGGTAATTAGTGCATTGGTCTTCCGATCTGTAGGTCGTGTGTTCAATTTCCGGTTGAAGGAAAAATTTCATATGAAAAATATTGCTCTTGTCGCTATGTAATTCTTTCGGAAGTAACAATTTGAAATGGAAAAGTTTCTAAGCTCAGAAGAAGTGATGTCACAAGGGTTTTGCCGTTGGGAAGCGGCTAAAATAAGTAGGTCCCTTCTAATTATTATTATTATTAGAGGGTTGTATTGCACTACGACCCTAGGTCTATTGTGCACCCCACCATAGACTAGAGTATTTCTCTAAGTCCAGCATCCATAAGGAAATTTAGTATAGAACCTACCCAAATGGACTTCAGCATATTTTCCGATATTATAAATTCAGCGAAGTTTTTCCTTCTTGTGTACATAAGTGCAGGGCAAGGGCAAGGCAAGGGTTGCTGCTCCCTTCCTGGCAAGCCTATCTGCTAGCTCGTTGCCTCCAACTCCAATATGTCCTGGAACCCAAAGGATCCATAATTGGTTATTTTCATCAAGTTTATTCAGCTTGTCAAGATATTCCCATTAATGCTGTCCCAAAAATTAACACCCACAGTAATACTGAAAGAGAAACTCGCGAAAGAGCTCTTTGGGGTTTGTAAGTGCCACATATTTTTTTTTTTTTTGAAATAACGAAAAACCAATATTATATGTGACTTTTGTGTAGGAGCACTTCTAAAGGGTCGAGATACATAGCATACATGGTGGACCCGATCAGAAAATCGGTTATGGAGAAAAAAATCAATGGAGGTCGAACTTATATTTAACTTCACTAAATTCGATTCCTAGGCGGCTATTTGATTATTCTTGGAACTTCAGGTGTTTTTCTTTTTCGTTCCTTTTGTATGGCAGTATGATAATTATGTTGAAAGAAAATGCTTGGGCGAAATATATAACGGGAATCTGTCATATATTTGACTGCGCTAGGGAAAATTCCTGGCCAGCTATATAGATATTTGTCACGTGTTTTTGGAATAATGTTGTAGGGGTGCTTCTTTAAGTGGTTCATAGGATAGATTATTAGTGTGTTTAAGAAAAATGTTGGTATGGAAAATTGCATGAGACTCAGTCAAATATTTTAACGCTATAGAAACATTCTGGGGGCAGTGGGAATGAATTTTATAAAAGCGTCAATTTTGCATCGAAGTATCCCTTAAGGATAGATATCGGGTATAAGTATATTTTGAAGAAATATTAAAAGGAAAAAAATATTGGTGTTACATTTTCTCACTCTATGGCGGCTCCTAATAATGCATAGCACGAATTTTATAAAATCATCAATTCTATAGGGGATAAAGTTAAGCGGCGACTATGTTCTGTGGAAAATATTGGATATAAAATATTAATGGGTGCTAGTCGTATAGTTTACCTCTCTACGTGTGACTCCTGGGCAGCTGTAAATGTTCTCCCATTTTCTTTTTTTTATTTGATCTCAATGCAGCACCATTTCTCGCAACCGATCTCCACCGTTTTTTGGGTAAAATATTTTTTTGGGAAAGTAAAAAATAAATATGTGGCACTTATAAGCTCTGAATGGCTCTTTGGCCGATCTTCTCTTCCAATACTGTTCTGGTTGTAAATTTTTGGATAGTATTAGAAGGGACGTACTTAGATCAGACGGTTCCACATGGCAGAACTCTTGCGACATCACTTTTTCTGAATTTTGTCACAGAGTTCTTTTAGAAGTTTTTCCATGGCAAATTGTTACTGCCGGAAAAATTACCAATTCCTTGACGATAGGTGGGTACCATTCGAAAGAAAAATCTTTTCGATATCAAATTTGTTATGCTTCAGCCGGGGATTGAACCCACGACCTACAGATTAGAAGGCCAACACACTAAACACTGAGCTTCGGTACCCACATTTTTGGAGAACGTAACATAATAAGAGATTGCTGTGGATCATAATCCTATTAGTCCCGATTTAGACACAAAAAGATTTTTATGAAAAAGATTTTCAATTCTCATTTGATGTTTCGTTTCCGTTTACACGGGCAAAAATGCTTCTCGGCGACATGTGAACTCGTTTCGTTTTTTGTGTCTAAACCAGAAATCACTAATGATCTCCTATAACTCCCATAGGAAATAGATATACTTCAAGTGAATATTTGAACATCGCTGGTTGAAACAGTGTGCACAGTGGTGAGAGTGTGGAACAAAAAGGTGTACGTATATCGAATAAAGCGAGAGGATGTAAAATAGGAGCTCGCTTATTTCAATGGATATCTTGAGAAAAGATGTGATGCTACTTATGTTATGTGTTGTTGTGAGTTTGCGTTGATTATAAAAACGTCTCAACCATTTATATTCCTTAAATACATATACTATTACCTTTTATATTTACTTTTTTATATTTTGCTCTATTCGTGATAAGTACCTACTATTTTATTCAATAGATATTTATAACTAAGATACAGAAAAAGGTAAATAAAATAACTGATGAGAGAAAAATGTTTTACGACTTCAAGATAGTTGAATGAATGATTTTATTATTATTATTATTGTCATGGTTGGCTGTTATATTGTTGCCATTATTGGCATGCACATATTTAATGCATGTTGCGCTTCAAATGGAACTTAAATTGAAATACAAATTGATGTTATGAACAAAAGAGAGCGTGACGTTGGAACAAGGACATAATCCTTGTTCATCAAGTGGACCACACGAAACTACACCAAGGTCTGTTAGAGGATATGAGCCCTATAGCTGATACCCAAGCCTGTTTACGACACTAGAATCTCCTCTACCTTTTTAATGAAGAATAGAATTGATCTTCTCGAACTTTTGATGATTGAAGCTGGTGTTGAGAAACTCTGCTGAAAGTGTTTGAGGCGTAGTGTGGCTAGGGCCGGACATTCGCAAATAATGTGGATTAATGTTTCATCCTCCTCCAGACAGAGTCTACACTCCGTGTCAGAGGATAGTCCCGGGTCTTTCGCTTGGCGAAGACCCGTCGAATTTGTCCATTGTAGAAGGTATTTGTCATGGTAATGTTTTTCTATCATAGCTTTGGCCGATGCCCAGCTTATATCGCAAAAAGGTTCCGGCCCCGTCAGTGGAGAAGACGAGCCAGCACTTGTTAGTTCGTCTGCCACTTCATTGCCCTCAATTCCTTGTTTCGCATAGAGAGTTTTTGTAGGATATGGAAGCATTCGGTGACTACTTTTGAGGAGAACTCCCACGAGGAGAGAGATTTGATGGCAGCTTGGCTGTCTGAGCAAATAAGAATGCGCGCTCCTTTGAGCCCTATATATACCTTCGTAAAATACTTACAAATTATTTGAGACAAAATGCTGCTAAATTTTGGGAACCGGATTTATAAATCGTGATCCATTTTGAGGTTCCCTACTTTTTTAAAGAAAAATCACAGAAAATTCAAATTGAATGTGGAATGTTTATTATCATTTGAAAGAACATTCTTTGGCATTTATTTTTTGAATATTATGTCTTTCAAATGTTGGCCGCGGCTACGTTTCAGCTGGTCCATCCGTTGAGTCCAATTTTCGATGACTCATAACTGGCGAATGACACGCGTGATTTTTTGTTCCAAGGCCTGAATCGAAGCGAGTTTGTCCGCATAAACTTTAGACTTTACATATCCCTACAGGAAAAAGTCTAAAGGTGTGATATCACACGATCTTGGTGGCCAATCGACCGGCCCAAAACGTGAAATTATCTGCTCACCGAAGTATTCTCTCAATAAATCCATTGATTGATGCGATGTGTGGGAAGTGGCGCCGTCTTGTTGAAACCAAATGTCGCCGAGATCACGAGCTTCAATTTTAGGCATCAAATAGTCGGATATCATGGCACGATAACGGTCACCATTGACGGTTACGTTCTCACCGGCATCATTTTTGAAGAAATATGAACCGATGATTCCATCGGCCCACAAACCATACCAAACCGTTGTTTTTTTTTTTTTTTGGATGAAGTGGCAGCTGTTGAATCTTTTCAGTTTGCTCTTCGTTCCAAATGCGGCAATTTTGCTTGTTTACATACCCATGCAACCAGAAATGGGCCTCATCGCTGAACAAAATTTGGCTCGAAAACGTCGGATCTTCTTGGAACTTTTCAAGAGCCCATAGAGCGAAGCGATGTCGCTTGGGAAGGTCGGGCGGCGTCAGTTCTTGCACAAGCTGTATTTTGTACGTTTTCAATTTAAGATCTCGACGTAAAATGCACCAAGTCGTTCCATACCATACGTCAGTTCTAGTTGCTGCGAACGGCGCCGAATCGACTCTTCACGGTCTTCGTGTACACTCTCAGCTACGGCCGCTATATTTTCTTCACTGCATGCTGGACGTGGTCTATTCGGTCGAATATTATCCAATAATGAATGCTGGGTCTCAAGATGGGTGATGGTGTTGCGAATAGTACGCTCAGTAGGCTGAATATGTTGACCATAGGTTGAGCGAAGTGCACGGAACACATTCCTCACAGAACGTGAATTTTCGTAATAAAGTTGAACGATTTGTAAACGTTGTTCAGGAGTAAGTCTTTCCATGATGAAATGCCAAACAATACTAAACAAAAATAACATGACAGCATGGCACGACTAACACGTGATCTGTCAAAAAAAGGCTATTGAAAAAAGTATGTCTACTTGGATCACCCAATATATACCAACGCACTAACCAATATGTTACGATGATCTCATATGATCCACTTGTGATTAATCATTGATGGACTTTTTTTTAAAAAATATAGTAACTAAATAATAAATATAAATGCTATACCTTCGAAGAGTACATCCTAAGGTCACACGTAGAAACTGTAAGCGAAGAAAATTGCTATAATCTTCATAATTGACAACATTCAATAACCAACAACCTACTCTAAAATATAAGAACATGTTAATATTACACAACATGAACGACACATCCATTAGCAACGTGCATATATTAACCAATACATATATAAGGGTTTATCCATTTTGCGGTTTCAAAAGTAAATGTAAATAAAAAAAATATAAAATATTTTTTATCATGATATTTCTTTTTTATTATAAAGTTTGAACGTTGACATTATGTGTGAAATACTACATTGTTTAAATGACCACCACGCGAATTGTTGCAAGCATCGATTCTTTTGAGGTAATTTTCGACCACTTTTTGACACATATTGGGCGGTATCTCAGCCATAACGTGACGAATGTTGGTTTTTAGGTGCTCAAGAGGTTTATCTGCATAAACACGGTCTTTCGCGTAGCCCCACAAAAAATAGTCAAGCGGTGTCAAATCGCATGATCTTGATGGCCACTTGATATCGCCACGACGAGAAATTACGCGGCCAGAAAATTTCTCTTGCAATAAAGTCATATTCGCTCGAGTTGTGTGGCATGTGGCACCGTCTTGTTGAAACCACATATTCTCTAAGTCGTATTCTTCAATAGCAGGCAAAAAAAAGTCGGTTATCATATGACCATAACGCTCCGAATTGACGGTGACAGTCGTTCCATCGTCGTTTTCGAAGAAGTAAGGTCCAATCACACCTCCGGACCAAAGAGCGCACCAAGCAGTGACTTTTTGTGGATGTAGTGGCCTCTCTTCAATTACTTGAGGATTCTCAGAACCCCAAATACGACAATTTTGTTTGTTAACATACCCATCGAGTGAGAAATGTGCTTCGTCGCTGAAGAAAATTTTGTTCGAAAAATCGCCGTCCACCGCCTGTTGTTCAAGCACCCATTCGACGTATCTACGACGTTGTGAATGGTCAGCTGGCTTCAGTTGTTGTGTGAGCTGGATTTTATATGGATGTAGGTGTAGATCCAAATGCAAAATACGCCATAATGTGCCGTAAGACAGTCCTAATTCCTGAGAACGACGAGGAATCGACACATTCGGGTCTTCGGCAACACTTTCACTTAAAGCAGCGATATTTTCGGTGGTACGAGCGAAACGATGATGCACAGGCCTTACAATATCTGTAACCGATCCAGTCTCTTCATATTTCTTCACAATTTTGCCAATTGCTTGCGTAGTTGGACGATTATGTAAACCATAATCTCCTCTTAAAGCACGATATGTGGTTGTGGCAGAATCACCATTTTTGTAGTAGGTTTTTACAATTTTAATGCGTTGTGCGATAGTTAAACGATCCATTTTCGCAAATGTCAGACTTTGAACTAAAAAAGAAAGAAATTGTTTTAACAACTCAGTTTGACATGTGTCGAATTCTAGCCCTATACTTTTGAAACCGCGAAATGGATAACCCTTTATTATTATATACAGTATACTTGTGTTATTGCGTATCTGATATATCATCGATGGGTTTTACGCATACGATTATACATTACAAAGGGTTCATCTTATTTCATGTGCTACATAATAAACATGCCTTATTTCACATCCCAGCGAATATGCAACATGAACAACATAACATGAACAACAACAAAATCCAACTCAGACTCAATCGAACGAAAAATAAAAGCAAACAAAAAAAATATATACAAGTTGAGTTAAATAAATATATGTTATAAGACTAGTATCGTATATTAAATCAAGTGAATTGACTTGACAGAGTTTTCTTGTATGCGAATCGCGAACATAATCGATCATACACATTCGATAACATGCTCACCATGTTAGTTGATGCTTGCAAGTATCATGTTTTGCTACGACGACTATTGAGGACTGCAATTAAGTTGACGTTATTGTTTACGCTTAATTTATAATTAATGTCAATGTCAAAAATGAGATTTCGTCTATCGATGACATTAAATGTATCATTCCAAATCGTTAAATTGTCATATGTATTATATGTTTTTGAATTATTGAGATTGTATGGTTGATAGTCAATTGTTTGTTATTATTATTATTATTTTTTTTTTCAATCTGATGAGAATTACAGAATTATGTGTTAGTACGTGTATACGTTTTCTGAATGGTGTATGAAGAGACACCACAAATGTACTTATATATGAATATATGAATGGAACTTGTAGGTAATTAGAATACTATATCTTAACACTAAGCCACGTAAATCGATAGTTACATAGTAAAAGAAGTGCTTTATTTCTACACTTCCAAAAATTTGTGATTATACGGTTATTGTGATTTGTGACGGTTGGTTTTTTTCCCGCATGACATCTTTCGATACGGATAATATTTATGGTTTGACAGATGAGAATGTCAAACTGTGTTGACATTTTTGTTCAGTAAAATTTGTCATTTCATCATGAATCGTTTAATGCCAGAACAATGCTTCCAAATTGTAGAATTTTATTTTTTTTTAAATAATCCTCTTCGCGAAGTTTATAGAGCAATTTGTCTATTTTATTGTGTTAAGTCATGAAGCTCATTTCTGATTGAACTGCTACCTTAATAAACAAAATTGTCGCATATATTGAGCGAAGACAATCACGACAAGCTGTCGTTAAATCATCATTAAATCCACCATTAAAATTAAAAATGACTGTTGCCGGCATCATCGGCCTTCGGTCGGTAAATTTCGAGCATTATCGAGCCATGCTAACTGACTTTTTGTCTCCACAACTTGATCAGCTATACATCGACGACATTTGGTTTCAACACGATAGAGCTACAATTTTCTTTCCAGAGACGATGCTGTTAATAGTATGTTGGACCAATTTCTAAACATATTGGATATAAGTAACGATATACATACATACGAGTACTACAGAAGAGAATTGTTGAAATAAGTAATCATATGAATTAAAATCTTAATTTTATTACAAAGGAATTGTGTATTGCCGAATAGAGCGGAGGTCCATGCCTTAGAGGTATGTGCGAGAGAATGAATACGTAGGGGCACCCGTGGTACCAAAATTGGCATCCTCTCGGATAGCCAGGTGGCTCTAAAGTCCTTGCCAAATGTTTTAAACTTCTTAATGCACTAGCAGTAAAGAATTTTGTCACCATCATGTGGGTGCCCAAACATGAGGGACACGAGAGAAACGAAATGGCCGACTCCCTTACAAAGGAAGGCCCAAGCACTCCTTTCATTGGAGCAGAGCCTTTCTGCGGGGTTACAAACAATTTCATAAACAACTTGATATGTGAAAGGGAAAACAGGGATCTACTCAACTACTGGAGAGCCCAAAACGGGCATCCGGCAGTCGAAGGGACTCATTGATCCCGCACATGTTAAGGTGGATGCCGTTTTTAACCTCAGCAGAAATGACATAAAACTTTACACATAGCTGCTCGCTGGGCACTGTAGACTCAACTACCATATGAAGAAAATAGGTGTGATAAAAAACGATACCTGTCGACTATGCCATGAGGAGCAGAAAACATCGGAACATATTCTTTACAATTGCCCAGCGGTGGCAAGACGTAAATTTGGTTACCTAGGTAACGGAATCTTGACTCCAAACCAAATAGGTAAAATCAAGCTAACAGCAATTATAAGATTTATAGCTTCGAATTGTTTTAGTTGGGCAATAGGCGCACAAAAGATCTATTAGGTGGCAGTGCATTGAATAGCCTGAATAATAATAATAACATTCTTTTTTATAAAACTTACGTTTTAATTTGTTAGTTCTCCAGTTCAATTATTCTATAAATATTTTGAATTAGTCAATCCTACGAGATTCTTCTTAACTTCATCACTTTTTTTTCTACATACATTAATGCGGAGTCATTTCTAATACAATGGTTTACAATATACATAAATCTAATTTAATTGTATTTGAAAAAAAAGTAAAATTTAAACACTAATGAAATTTTAATCACTTTCATAAGCTTTTCCAAGAAATTTTTATAGATTTTCGACTCAAACAAAATCAATTTCAGCGCTTGAGCCAAATCTAAAATAATATTATCGAGTGTGTATTATATAAAAAATGCATTATTAGCATTATTGTAATATTAAATTTTATTAAAAACTATAAAAACAAATATTTTATTTCAAAAAAAAAAAAAAAAATAAACACACTCCAGAATAAAAAATAATATCATACAAAGAACAAATTTTGTTTCAGAGCAAAAAAACAAAAAAAAATCAAAAATCGAAAAAAAAGAAAATAAATAAAAATCAAAAATAAAATTTATTGCAAAAAACACCAAAAAAAAATTACATTCCTGTGCTGAAAATTCAAAAATTTGATTTAAAGTTGTTTCGAAGTATTGAAATATTGATTGTTTTTCTCAAAAAAAAATAAAAAAAAATTAATATCGAAATTTTTGAATTATTTTAATTGTTAATAGCATTTGAAAAATTTAAAAAAATATATAATTCAGAATATAATGGATTTCTATCTCATTAAAATATGGACGTTGCTTTCAGCCTTTGAATTTAACATTATCTTAAACTTGTTTTATCTTATTGTGCACTCTAAAGATACTCATATAGTATGTACATTATAACATTCTTTCCTACTCTCTCTCTCCCTCGCTCTCTCTCTCTCCCATTCTCTCCTTTTCTAACTTTGTATCTTAGTATTCTCAGTATTCCTTTCATAAACAGAGACGCAAGATAAATGCTCGTAGTACAGGTGCGAAATCATTAAATGCCTAGTAGTTAATTAATCTCTTTCTCTCTCTCTCTCTCTGTCTCTCCATCTCTTTTTCTCCTACACCATCCTATTATAATATTACATTTAAGCCCCTTATGTCACCTCTCATGCCTTCATATGTTTTACTCTTACTATTTTTAGCTGTTTTTACGAGTACTTTATTATACTCTTTTAACGATGCCATACACACTATTACATACTCTCATATTAACAGTCATCCAAGGATAAAGAAAACATTGCACTGTATTCTGTTCATTTAACATGATTTCCGTAATTTTCTTTTTTTCTTTTCTTTTTCTTGTATTAATTTTATAGTTGTTTATATTCTTCGTTTGGATTTTTCATTTAAATTTAATTTAAATAAAAATTCCATTACGGACATACAAAACGTCGCTCTCTCTCTCTCTCTCTCTCCTCAATAAAATGAAAAGGGACTAAAAGCAAAACGTTCACTCTGCTATCCTCTCTGTATCTCCATATTTTCCTTTCTCACTCATACATTGTATGTAAATATTAAAAAAAATAAAAAAGTAAACTAAAGAGAGCAAAAAAAAAAAAAACCGAAAAAAATCCTAAATAAACGAACAAAGGCAAATAGCAGAAAAATTGCGAAAGTTATGCCAGCGGCAAAGGAAACAGGAAATGCTTCCGCCTGTTTTAGCAGAAAATTATGCAGTGTTATTCTTCTTTAGTGTCATCGTCATCGTCATAGTCATATCGTCGTAGTCGTGTTTGTGCATAAATACACTGTAAACCACATTGCTAGCACAGACTATAGCCACCCATAGCTATTATATTATGACCTTTCGACACACAAAGCCTGTATGTACACTTATATATATTTTCTTTGCTTTCTTTTCTATTCAATTCAATTCAATTGTAAGTCTCTGTGTGTGTGTGTGTGTGTGTGTGTGTATGAGTATGTACATACATACATTAGACTGTTGCTATTGATGTGTTCAATTTTTTTTTTTTTTTTTGCGCTTTGATTTTATGTTTATTTTCCTACAAAGTCAACAAGAAGTGTTTTGGTTTATTATTTTATTTTATTTCAATTTCATTCGAAATTTATTAACTTTAACATCCCAATACGTAAGGAGAAGAGCAGCGAGACAAAGAAAAACATTTATCCCCCAGACGTTGACAACAATATTGCCATAGGCATTTTATAGTACCTACCATACCTACTGATATATTTGTACCGACTATAGCCTACGACAGTAAGAGGACATATGTATCGTATGTATGTATCCAAGCGAGCTTGACGACGACGACGACGACAATCGCTTTATTAATATTGAGGCATTTCCGATGGTTGTTTGTTTTTATGTTTTTTTTTTTTTTTACAAATTATGCATTTCATATATGTAGTATATCACTTTGTCCGAATAGAGGGGGCAAAAGAAACAAATTTTTACTATAAATAATTTTCAAGTGTAGGAGAAAAATGTGGGATGATCATCAAACAAGGATGAAAACAACATTTTCCTATATACAAGTATATATATATATGGATATTGTTATGGTTATATATTTTCTGCTTTATGAGTACCTTTTTTTTTTATTTGAAATAAAAATAAAAAAATGTAATAAAACATAAATTGCCATAAAGGATGTGATGGCAATAAAGAAATGACCATTCTGCTTTGAAACTATTTCCTCATTAAACTGTAATAATAATAAACTATATAGTCATATTGAATTTTTTTGCAAAATAGGCAGACATAGGAATGATTTTTAATGTTATTTTTTAATGATTTCTTCAACTTAATTTCTTTTTTATTTTATTTTATTTTTTTTTTTTTATTTCTTGCCAATTTATTTGAAAATATTTACTATAGATGCTTACTTGAAAAAAATGAGGCCTTTTGTTTTTTTGTTTTCCTCAAAAAATATTTAACTTTTTGTGCTGGAATTTTTGAAAACAATACTTTATGCATTTTGCCACCAAAATGAAGCCAATACAAAAGTTTCTCGAAAACCTAAAAACAGATTAGCTCCTTCGTAGTTTTTGAGCAGTTTCAATCGAAAGTGGCGAGATGAGAGTGCTCATTAGGGTGGATCACGAAAAAAAGTATTAAAATTTCGCCACTAGTTTGAAAAACTATGCTCGGGACAAAGAAAAAAGTTTTTTTTTTCTTAACCCTTTTAGAACCACCAAAATATTTTTTTTATCATAGCACAATTATTGATTGTGCGATTTTTAAAAATGATAGCTTCTTCAAAAGCTAACAGGGAGAGCACCTAAAATGAGGAATAAATAAATAAATAAATATGTGGCACTTAAAGCCCCAAAGGGCTCATTGGCCGAGTTTCTCTTCCATTACTGTTGTGCGTCTTAAATTTGGACAGTATTAGAAGGGACCTACTTATTTTAACCGGTTCCGAACGGCAGAACACTTGTGACATCACTTTTTCTGAGCTTTGTCACAGAGTTCTTTTTAGAAGCTTTTTCATGGCAAGTTGTTACTGTCGGAAGAATTGCCAATTGCTTGCCGACAGGTGGGTACCGTTCGAAAGAAAAATCTTATCGATATTAAATTTGTTATGCATCAGCCGGGGATTGAACCACGACCTACAGATCAGAAGGCGAACACACTAACCACTGAGCTACGGCCCAGTGGTTAGGGGCCCCCTGTTAGCTTCTTAAAAAGCTAACAGGGGGCCCCTAAAATGAGGAATGAGACCCTAAAAAATCATATTCAGTTCCCCTGATTCTACCCCCCATAAGGAAAGATGTTGCTTCGCTTGGCCGAAAGCAACAATTCGTAAAGTCGCCAAACGATAAGGTTTACTTGACCAACCGTTCTTACGAGAATTTGAGTCATCGATTGGCCACCAGGAGGCAGCACCCGTCACAGATAATGGTTTGGGCCGCTGTAATCGCAGATCTCCAATCGTTTTCATCGAGCCTGGCGTCAAGGTAAATGCGATATATTATTGGGAAAGTATTCTGGAAATTGCTTTGAAGCCGTGGGCAGACAAACATTTCGGTGGCAGACCATGGACATTTCAACAGGACTCGGCACACAATGGCTCTCGAATTCACCAGACGCGAATCCAATGGATTATTCTCTTTAGGCCATTTTGGAGAGCAAGGTACGAACTAAAAGATACACCAGTCTAGATGCGCTAAAAAAAGTAATTGTCCGCGACTAGGCCAAAATATCTGCAAGTCACATTCGGGCAGCTTGCGATTCGTTCTTTGACCGTCGCAAGGCCATAGTCAAGGCAAAAGGTGGTCATATCGAGCAAAAGTGAATTGATTCTGAATTTTGTATTATTTTTACACATTTTGTACTTTGAATTGAGTAAAAGTAATTTTCCAAACTGAATTTATGGCCTTTTTAATTGGTTACACTTCGAGTGCCGGACCCTGTATGGTATTAATTTTATAGTGGAAAAATGTTTCATTAGGGTGGGGTAGAATCAAAGGAACTGAACTTAATTTTTTAAAGATTTGTGCAATGTCAAAATCATATATCAAGGAATTATAGCCCTTCCTGATTAGCTTTTCATTGAGTTATAATTTTTAAAAATTAGACAATCAAAAACTGTAAAAAAAAAGAAAAATAATAAAAATGTGGCACTTAAAGGTCTCTTTGGCAGAGCTTCTCTTTCATTACTGTTGTGCGTTTTAGATTTTTGGACAGTATTAGAAGGGACCTACTTATTTTAGCCGGTTCCGAAAGGCAGAAGTCTTGCGATATCACTTTTTCGGATCACAGATTTTTTTTAAAAGCTTTTTCATGACAAATTGCCGGAAGAATTGCCAATTGCTTGCCGACAGATAGGTATCGCTCGAAAGAAAAATCTTTTCGATATTATATTCGTTATGCTTCAGCCAGTGATTGAACTCACCACCTACAATTGAGAAGACCAACACAGTAACCACTGAGCTACGGCAACAACTGTGCTATGATAAAAAAAAAAAATCGTTTTGGTGGTTCTAAACGAGAACGTTTCAACATAATCTTTCAAACTAGTGCTGAAATTTCGTAACTTTTTATATGGGGCGCTATGAAACCTCAGTTTGCATGCGATCAGACACTCCCGACAAAGAACATCTATGGTAATGGTAATGGATGTACGGGTTAGGATAAGGCCTTTATGCACTGCGGCCAACTTGATCTATTGTGCACCCCTTCGTACTTAGATATTTAGTATATTTAATATATCGTGAAATCGAACCAGCTCCTTAGGGGGTGGTATTTGAAGGTTTTCAATTCTAGTGAGTATAAACCACCACAAATTGTGATGAAGTGTTCCATGGATTCTTCCTCATCACAGCAGAATTTACAAGTAATTGTGTTAGATATTACTATTTCGTGTAAGGGTTTATTGTATGCGGAGTGCTCCGGAGAGTAATCTAAGACTCTTTTTGTTTAAGATTAGAGCGGTGTTTGCTCTTTTGGCATCAAAGCTCAGGAAATTTTTGGAGTGGTTGAGACCGTCAATGTCATTCTAATAATCTCTGATTTAGTGTTGGATCCATTTCTTGGTATCGTGTTTTATGTTGTTTTTATTGAAGCCAAAGAAGGGGGTTGCACCGATAAATGACCCTTTAGGCCCTTTTTTTGGCATAAAGGTCCGCCTTTTCATTACCTTCGTATCCTTCATGTGCTGGCACCCAGATCAGAGAGACCTGATTGTGTGAATGGCCAGTTTGTTGAGTTCATTGTGACACTCTTTGATGTGAACGTGTAACTTTTAAGAGCTTTGAAGACTGATTGATTGTCTGAGAGTATTTTAATTTTGACTCGTTGGAGTCCTTTTTTTTGGATAAGATTTCCACTATTTCTATTATAGCATAGAGCTCCGCATAGAAAATTGTGCTATACGCACTTAGTTTTATTGTTTTGTGTGTTCTTGGTCCCACTATTGTTGCTCTTACACCCTGAAGCGCTTTAGACCCATCTGTGTACATCTAAATATGGAATTAATTACTTCTCTTGTCAGTGATTTAATCCCTTCGTTAGAGGCTATGTCTTGTACTTTTTAATCAGCTCTTCATCTTCTACTCAGACCCACAACGATTAACACTAACAATGGCCGTTTGGCTTATTCGCCTAACTGGATAGTAAAAAAAGGGACCAATGTACTCAAAAAGATTTTTCATGAAAAAATGGCAGACATTCTATTTCAAATACAATACTCCTCACGTACATTGTAAAAATAAAATTTAAAAGGGACTAAAAAATACCGCAAATAAGTGATGCCAATAGTTCTGACAATGTATTGTAGGTATAATAGAATGACTGCTTTCTCATTTTAAAATCACAATAATAATATGGATTTTATAATGAAACCTTTCGGTTGAAACACACATACATACACAGTCATATAAATAATATGCTTATGGTTGCTGTAAATGTTTGAGGTTTTAATTCCAAAAAAAAAGGATGTATACAACAATAATAAAATATAATAATAATAATAATTATAATAAAGAATATAACATTTTAACTTTATTTTCTTTTCTGAAATTATTAATGGCTCTCAAAATTGCCGGTTGTAGGGATGGCATCTAGCTAAAATATATGCAAGCAAGAAGAAATCAAATAAAAAATACAAACAAGAACAAAACGAATTTAGTAAATCACTTTGTATATATGTTTGTACATAGTATAAAAGCCTTTTAAGCCTTTGAAGGGAATACTTACGGAGCCGCATTGTTGTGAACACGTGTTGTGTTCACAACAAATTTTCATATCCTTGTGTAACGCATGTTTAGGCTCTAAAGGGAGTTAGCTTCTATTTTTTTTATTTTTTTTGTATACCGTTTATCCCTTTTTTTGTTATTTTTCTTATTTTTATTTGTTGTATTATATATTTCTTACATCTTCACTTAACTTTGTTTCGTGCTGCTGCTGCTGCTGCTGCTGTTATGTACTCATACTACTGCTATCGTTCGTCGGTTTTTATTATCCTTACTTATTTAAGTATCAGACCATCATCAGTTTGCCCACTCCATTTTATGCAACAACATTTTACAAACGATTGTACGAGTACTATCGTACCACGACATGTCTGTAAATGGCTCCCCAGGCACCTTTATAGAGGATAGTAAAATTGTGACAATTCAATGTTCCTTCCATGTTTCATTTCTATTTTTATTTTATTATTCGTTTATTTTATTGTTGTTGTTGTTGTTGTTATTTTGTTATTATTATTATTATTGTAGCCTTTTTCCACAATTTTTGTTGTTGTTGTTGTTTTTGTCGTTGCAGCTGCTATATCCTATCGTTTCGCTCGTTGTCGACATCTTAACGTTTTAAATTTGATTTTTATTTCCGTTGCTATATATAGATGATATATATATATAAGGTCGAGTAAAAAGAAATCCATTATTTTTGTAATAAATTGATGGTTTTATTTAGCATAGTTAGGTTGATCCGATTTAGATCAAATATGCAGCGTTTTTTTTTTTTCAATAACTTGTTGCCATTTTAAAGGTAATTTCATAATGCCACTCTCATAGATACCCTCGCCCCTATTGGCAAAAAACTGGGACAGTCGATTTTCATAAGCTTCTCTTGAGGCGAATATTTCACGAGCAAAATCATTCGCCATAGACAGGAACAAGTAGTAATCACTTGGTGCCAGATCCGGACTATAACGTGGATGCAACCCAACCAAGATACCGAAGCTTCTGGCGTGTCACAATCGATGTGTGTGGCCTGGCATTGTTCTGATGGAACACAATTCCTGTCCTATTGGTCAAAGCTGGCCGCTTCTGAGCGATTGCTTCCTTCAGACGGTCCAATTGTTGACAATACAGGTCCGATTAAAAAGTTTGGCCATAGGGGAGCAGCTCATAGAAGATGATTCCCTGCCAATCCCACCAAACACATAGCAAAACCTTACTGACCGTCAATCCTGGCTTGGCCATCGTTTGCGCCGGCTCACCGCGATTCGACCACGACCGTTTTCACTTGACGTTGTCGTAAGTGACCCACTTTTCATCACCAATAACCATCCGCTTCAGAAATGGATCGATTTTGTTATGATTCAGCAGTGATTCGCAGATTAAAAATTTGGTCCATGAGTTTTTTTTTGCGTTAACTACTGTGGCACCCATACATGGAACTTCTTTTTATATCCACCCTTATTTAAATCGATCCAAGCAGTTTTTCGTGCAATATTTAGCTCCTGGGCAATAGAAACAGTGCTTACATGATGGTCAGACACGACGATTTCCATTATTTTTTCGATATTTTCGACAATAGGAATACCGCAATACCGGAACGGAATCGATGAAACCATGATTGGCTGTCACAGTATCAGTACTATAAACACTATTCACATTTTCAGCCCTCTGGCTTGCGTTTTCGTTTTTATCAAAGAAAAACTGTCAAATATAACTTATTTTCTCTATACTGGTGTCCATCTTTGACGCGTGCTCAAACAATACTGAGTCAAGCAATCACAAAACTGCCTGAACCGTTTATTTAGTACGAAATCCTATCTTTCTAATGCCATCTAGTGTAACTCGATCGCATTTATACAAGGAAAGATACAGATTACTAAAGCTATCTATTGGAAAAATAATGGATTTATTTTTACTAGACCTGATATATATATATATGTATATGTATGTATATAACTGAGAGAAAAAAAGATGTGAGAAAATGTCAATATATTCTGTGTACATACATACACATCTAAACAGTTGAAGGCGAAACGAACGGGCGCATGTAATCGTTTTGCAAAGAAATAAAGTTATCCAGGCACTTGTCGCATCAATAGCAGATGAAATAATATATCGTATATTTATATGTGTGCGTTTATAATAGCTAAACTAGACCAAATGCGAATATATTTTATCAACATAATGAATGTGCCCATAACTAGTAACAGAAGTACTACATTCATGAAGTAGTTCCAATATGTTCGTCATTCTGGCCTCCAGCTACAATTGAACAGAATTTTACGTAGCATGGTAGTTAGCTAAATAAAGATGTACTATAGAAGTACTAGCACACTCTTTACGAAATTCTCATGAAAAAATATGCAAATTCTTTTCACTCAATAGTCGTTTTGTTTCAAAATCACTTCCAAGCCGCAAAAAGAAAGTGTTCTATTGGCAAAATTTCACTACGTCACGAATAAGTCAATTGGATGAAATTGTCATACAATTTTATATCACATGCATTTATGGATATTAAATACAAGTCCTCGTACGCAATTTTCATAATGTATTTGTATATGTATAGGAATAGAGTATTTGAAACTCAATTGTTTTGCAGGTATTTCAACATCAAAATTGCTTCGGTCTTACCACGCAAGGACAAAACAGTATTATTTTTATTATAATTCTGATTTTATTTGCTTTCATATCAAGTTTCATTTCAACAATTTTCTATAGATTTTATTTCCTTTTTTAACTCGCACCCCCCCTCCCCATCAGCATTATGATCATCATTGCTTTCCGTTATGTTTATTTTTCTACAGTCCCATCTATGTATGTATTTTTGTGATTTTTTTTTTTTCAAATACAATATTTTCGTCCCTCGTCTAAACTCACTAAACTCATTTGCTGAAAGGAAGCCATCAAAGCAATGAAAATTGTGATGGCAAAAATCTTAACACGGGTACGGGTTGTGGTGAGGAGGCATTCAAAGATGAAGTGAAATGAAATGAAAATAAGATAAATGAAATGAAAAAAATGACTGAATAATAATGCTAGAAAAATAATCATAAAAAAAATTCCAGTTTTTTTTTTTTTGACTCCAAAGTAAACGACAGAGAAAAATGAAAAATTGTAATGGAAGTAAGTGAGTAGTAGTAGTAAAGCTAAAATCATTGAAAAATAACAAATACAAAGCAAATGATAAAGAAAGCAGAATATTATTGAGAAAATACTCATGCCACAATACCACCAACAAGTTGCTACCACAAGATGGAGACCATCATCATCATCATCAGTACCGGTACTTAGTTTACAATCAATACTCAGCATGTAGCATACTCGCACCATTCCGACCAGCAGCAGCAGCAGCAGCAGTCGCCATTACTTCTTGTTGCCCTTTTTGATTTTCTGAACGTACAACTTGCCACGTCTTTATTGAATTGTAGCATTGACTACTGTTTGTATAGCATGCTTTCGATATTTATTGTGAGTCCTTGTGCTATTACATATTGTTGCTTTCTTTCCGTTGCTTCATCCGTTTGGATTTTTTTCTTGGTGTACAAAAAAAAAAAAAATCTGTGATAATATATTTAACAGATTCGACTGTCGACTCTATTTGTTATGATGGTTTTGATTGGTGATCAATGTTGATAATAGGGGCAACAAAAAAACGAGAAAAAGAGAAAAAGATTCTTTTCAAAAAAACCATCGATGATGTGTTCAACTTAACATAACGGAAACGGAATTAAATTCTATTACGGAAATATAAGAAGTATATTTTGTTCAATTTAGATTGCTTTTAAATATTTTAACCAACTTTTCAAAAAAATGAATGAGAAAATGAATCAATGCACCAATGTTGTACGGTATATTTCAACCAGAGATGTTATTTGAAATTTACCATTACTGTTTCAGGTGTCAACATACGACTGTCATTCGTTTGACGTTTGACTAAGTAGAACTACAGATTTTCAGTGAAAATTCTAGGAAAATTTACTACAAAAACGGTGAAAATATTCCGCACACGATTCGTAAAGTTTTTGGCCACCATTAAGCGCCTTCTCGCACAAATTCGAACATCTCGGACAGCTAGATCAACTGAAAATATCGCAACTGTAGCTGAGTGTGTGGCCGAAAATGCAGGTTTGTTCATTTCGAGAGGATCACGGTGAACGAGGGCAAGACGAAGTACCTAGGATCTACAAACAAAGAGTCACGGCGTCTTGACAATTACACTTTCGAGGTGGTGAAGGACTTCGTCTATTTTGGAACCAGCATCAACAACTGTAATAACGTCAGCCTGGAGATCATGAGTAGGATAACTCTTGTTAACAGGTGTTACTTTGGACTGAGTAAGCAATTGAGTAGTCGAACGCTTATTCCTGTCCCATTATTCCTGTCCTAACATATGGCGTAGAACCTTCAACAATTTCCACCAGGGATGCTTGGAGTTTTCAAGAGAAAAGTTCTGCGCAGGATCTTCGGAAGGAAGGACCAAGTATTGGGTAACATGGCAGCGCTTGGAATGTCAAATTGGCGCGAGCAAGCAAAGAACAAAGAACATTATATGTTCGGCCTAATCCGATCATCGGTTGTTATGGCGACATAAGAAGAAGAAGAAGAAGAAGAAGACCATTGAAAACGCCGTACATTCACTGATTGTGTGCTGGAAATGCTCGAAAGAGATAATTATTCCTAAAAAAATATTCTGATTGACGAGGCTCATTTTCATCTATCTGGGAACGGAATAATCAAAACTGTTGCATCTGGGGTTCCGAAACTCCAAGAGAAATGATCGAACAACTTTGCCATCCACAACAAATTACAGTCATTGGGCCATATTTTCAGCAGGATGGAGACACATGTAATACAACTGGTGGTACAACTTAACCACACTAGACATTTTTCTTTGGGGCAACATTAAAGATAAAGTCCACGCCAAGCCCCAGCAAATACTAAAGCACTCAAATACAATATTAGAGCTATTATTCGCAAGATACAGCTGGAATTATGCGAAAATGTGCTGAAAATTTTCATCAAAAGGTTTGCAGACGAAGAGTCGTGGCAGACATTTGACAAATATTGTATTCCATTACGAACCTCAGAGTATATGCTTTAGATGAAAATAAAATTAGCAGCTCGTGAAGAAACGAATCGACCAAAAAACGCTGCGAAAACCGAAAATTTTGTAGCGGTAAATGAAAATTTCGCAAAAATCCATGTACATGAAGATTTGGGACTCAGTGCGTACAAGCGACATACTGGACACCTGCTCTCGGCCGCATTGGAGGGAAAACTGAAGCGAAAATCGAAAGCGTTACGCAACCGGTACGCTCACAGACAAATTCTGTTTACTGACGAGAAAATCTTCACCGTAGAAGAATCATTTAATAAATAGAACGATCGTGTATATGCTTGGTCATCCATAGAAGCATCCCAACTCATCCCGAGGATCCAAAAAGGCCTCTGCTCCAGCTCATAAGGCACAAAAGACTCCACTGTGGCTAACAAACAACATTCCGGACTTCATATCAACAGATGATTGCTCAGCTGGTAGTCCAGACCTCAATCTTTTGGATTACAAGTTGTGGTCCGCATTAGAGGACATGGCTTGCTCTACTCGACACCCAAATATTGAGTCGCTGAAGCGAGCCCTTATCTGTGCAGTGGAGAATTTCCCCATGCATGAAGTGGCCAGATCGTCTCAAGTCCTGCTGGAAGACAAAAGCTAGTCATTTCCTATAAGTTGTTCTAAGGTTTGTAGCCATTGAATAATCCAATAAAAATAAAAATAAAAACTTTTGAAAAATATTAATTCGTGTTTAATTTTTCTGTGTACTAATATTTATGACTTGACTAGGTAAGCGCATTTACCCAACATTCTAAATACATATGGAATCACTGAGGGAAAGTCAGAATACATCATTAAATAGTTTCATAAAAAAAACAAAAAATTTTATCCTATCAATTATCAAAGTTACTTAATTTCGAAAGTAATTTGCTTTGATAATACTTCTATAACACTTTCCGCTTGGAGGTTCGAAACAATAATTCAGTAAAGATTCAGCAAAGAAATGAACTTCAGAATTATTTCAAAATATTTTGAAATGTATTAAACCTCTTATTAGCTTTGGTATAAATTAGTCTCCTAGTTCAACGCTGAAATAATTTGGATTTTCTCACAATAATCTACCAACATATTATTAGCCATTTTTTTCAAATACCAAAAAAAAAAAATATGATTTTTGCACATATTCATTTAACTGAAGTGAATGTTAATAATGCAAAATAACAAGCTTGATCTTTTATTCATCTTATTCCCATAACCCCAATAATAAGGGGTTATTAGTACTATAAATGACAAAATAATTATGCAATAAAATGAATTAAAAGGACATTGACAAAGACACACAAACAAATATGTATTCATTAATTACAAAAATATGTAGATACACATAAAAACCAAAAAGCGATGAGGTGCATTCAAAGGGAAATCATAAATAAATTAAAAAAGCAAAAACAACTAACAACCAGCAACAGCAGCATTAACAACGTGAACAGCAAAAACAATAATTAAAAGCGATTAAAGCAGCAAATGCTGGAAGTAAAAGAGAAACTTGGTGTTTTTTTTTTTTAATGAAACAGAAAAAAGATTTACGGCTGAATAAGTCAGTAAAAGCGTAATAATGTAACACAAGAGAGCGCAGCAATGAACATTCGCAAAAAAAAATATATACTTGCTCATTGAAAACGTAGAAAGAAACAAATCAACGCGTTGTGAACTAACTAACCTAAATGAATGGAAGTATGGCGTAGAGAGCATACTGCTTAAGGATAATTATAATGAAGGATAATAATAATAAAGGATAATAATAATAAAAGATAATAATAATAATTATAAAAATAATAGAAATGAGTTGAGAGTTTTTGCAATATGCTTACATTGCTGTATAATTAAACGTATATTGAGATTAGTGTGACCAGATGGTGTGTTACACTTAAGAGAGAATATGGATATATAATATTTATGATATTTTTACATTTTGTCAATTTGTTTGTAAGATAAGAATTATCTTCACTTTTTAGATTACAATCTATGTTTACTACGATACATAGAAGGGGCTGCGAACGTACTAGCAGAGAAAATCGACTAGTCATTCAGAACCTTTTGCGTCAATTCATGCTAATAATAATAAAAGGATACTTCTTTAATGACAATGAACTTAAATTTTTCATCAAGATTTGTGTCATTCGTGCAGTAGTTAAAGCATTAGTTATGATTCAAAAAATTTATTATAATCATACGCAAGGGTGAAATTAAATTGCAATGATTAAAACCGATTTCAATAGTAGGGAAGAAATTTTTAAAAAGAAAAAGTCATTCTAGGATCATCTGCTAAAAAATTATAAAAGATGAGTGGACAAATTCAGCCGTTCTTATTCAAACTTACTTAGCCTTTCTTTGAGACATATATATTAAACCTTGGTGGACCACCTTATACCAGTTCAAAAGCTTTACTGCTGTAATCAATCGATGTAAGAAAATCTCAAAAATCGTAAGTGTTCATTTCTTGGAATTTTGTTTTTTTTTCTCTTTTCCTCCAACTCTCTCTCTCTCAATATATGTACGGGGGCGGTCCCGGAACTACCCGACCTAATAAATATAACAAAAAATTTGAGAAAAGTTTTTTTTTATTTCTCAACATAATCTCCTTTTGGCTCTACACACTTTTCCCAGCGATATTCGATAACCTGTTTATAGTATGAACTATCCAGCTCATTAAAATAGCCATCCAGCGCAGACTCCACATCTTCATTGTTTGCAAATCTTCTAATAACAAGCCATTTTTTCAAATTTGGAAATAGAAAATAATCCGAAGGCTAATAAGGACGCACCTTATTAGCCAGATTCAGGGCTAATAAGGTGCGTTCTGAAGCAATTCGATCTTTAACTCATGGATTTTGGCCATCGCATTAGCAGATGGTGCATTGTCTTGATGAAATAACACTTTCTTTTTCGCCAAATGCGGCCTTTTTTCTTTAATTTCATCACTTAAACGCTGCAACAAATTAGCATAATACTCGCCGTTGATTGTATTTCCTTTTTGAAGATAATCAATAATCAATTTATACCACGTGCATCCCATAAAACAGACGTCATAGCCTTGCCTGAATTTTTTTCGCCTTCTTTGGATACGATTCTCACCTTTCAGTCCACTGTTTTGATTGCTCCTTTGTGTCAGGTGTGAAGTTTCATCACCATGTCTCATCCATGGTTACGAATCGATGCAAAAACTCAGCTTTATTACTGTAAAACACCGCCAAACACTCTATAGAAACATCTTCACGACGTTGTTTTTGTTCGATTGTGAGCAAACACGGCACCCATCTTGCACACAGCATTTTCTTCTCCAAATTTTCGGTCAATATACTGTTCTACAGTTTTTGAAATGCCTGTAATTTCACCTAGCTGACGCACTTTCAACCGGCGATCATCCAATATCATTTTGTGGATTTTCTTAACCATTTCTGGCGTGGCCACCTCAATTGGTTGACCACTACGGTGTTCGTCTTGGCAGCTAGTACGACCTCGTTTAAACTCTGCCACCCAATATTTTATGGTCGTAAACGAAGAGGTAGACATCCTGAGAGCAGATTCTAGTTCGACTTTAATATTCGTTGGACTGAGACCTTTGAAATGAAAGTATTGAATTACATAACGGTGACCAATTCACTGAGGTCGTTAACTTTCGAAGGCTCCAAAAAAAAAAAAAAAAATACTATACATTGTGGCGCCTTGAAACTTAAAACATTTGTTATATAAGGTTGCCAGTAATTTTTTTTCAAACTACTGCCGCCACTTATATGTCAGGTCGGGCAGTTCTGGGACCACCTTCATATACCTTCGATTGCATTTTGCTCTTACGCATAACCCAAAATATCATTTAATTTTAAATTTTATTCACTTCATTTCAATTTTGGTTTTTTTGCACTTTATTTTTACAATACATTCCACCCACTTGTTTTTATCTGTATAATTACGAAAATATTTTGTTCTCGCGTTATTATCCTCTTTACGCGATTTAATGGGGTTGAGTGTTATATGCACACAAAAAAAAAAAAAAACAACACATAAATACCTTTACCCATACTCATGTAAACATACATAATCAAGTATACACACATATATGTATGTACACAAGTATGTACATCCATTCAAATGTACATATTGAAATGCGTTGCTGGACAACCAAATGTTCTGTGTGTACATTCTGTGTACGTAAGTATTATTACCACACTTAATGCGATTTATTTTCATGGTAGTATTAGTTTTGTAAACAATTTCAAAAGCGAAAATGGTTAGCATGTAAATTGTTTAACATGGTGAAGACAAGTGCAAAGGGTAGCCAGTAAATACGAATATATACATACATACATACATACATACATACATATGTTTTTTGAATGTACACATAATAAGAGGGTTCTGGGTCTGTGTAAATACACTGTTTGTGGAGAGGGTTAGTGAAAAATCGTTTACAATGAATTTCATTTCAACAAATTTTATTGGTTTGCTGGTTAAAATTTTGTGTGGACTTGAAGCTATACCAAATAATACTAATACATTTACAACATGTGCAAAATGTTGTCCATTTGCCTATATAACTACAATAAAGTGTCCTTGTATGCATACGAATATATATTGTCTATTTATTTGAATTATTATGCTATTTGTACTACTATTTGGGTACTATGCACACCTATTTATGTATGTACACGGTGCGACAACTATGTATTAAGACTCGAACCATATCTCAGCAACCAAGCGCGCCATCTATGTGTGAGCACATGCGTTTTGAAGCTTCAATCTTCATCTACTAAGTGTCAAAATTTCATGGCATTTGATTGACATTTAATGTTTTTTGTTTTTATATGGCATAAATGGTTTGTGGATGGCAGAGAGTCGTTGGAAGATAAAAGAAGGAAGGCCAATTTCAGTGCGGACGCCGAAAGCGATCCAGAAAGTTCGTGATTTTATTACAGAAGCCCGCAATGCTTCAGTGAAAATGATGGAAGAGGCCTTAAACATCAACAGAGAAACTATCCGACTCATTCTTCAAGATGGTTTGAGCTAAACAAAGGTCTGCGTGATATTTTTTCCACACACATTGACCGAGGACCAAAAATTAATGAGAGTCAATCATTCTAGTGACATGGTTGCAGCTGCAGAAAATGATCTAAACTTCCTGAAAATAATTGTTACGGGTGATGAAACATGGTGTTGCCAATACAATCCAGAAACTAAGCGTCAAAGTGCGGAATGGAAATCAAAAAACTCACCACAAGCAAAAAAAAACACGAAAAGCTCCATCAAAAATCAAAACAATGCTCATCACACTCTTCGATAGCAAAGGAATTATCCACAAAGAATTTATTCCAACTGATCAAACAGTTACTTCCCCATGTTACCTCGAAGTTTTGAAGCGTTTGATGTGCAGAATTCGTCGTGTTCGACCAGAATACCGCGATCCAAAAACTTGGTCTCTGTTGCACGATAATGCACCGAGTCACACAGCACTCATTGTTCGTCAATTTTTGGCTCGGTATCAGGTCTGTGGGTTGAATCACCCGCCGTATTAACCTGATTTGGCACCGTGCGACTTCTTTTTGTTCCCAAAACTGAAATTGAAGTTGAAAGGATGCTTTTTTGATGACATTCAGACCATACAATGGGCTTCGACGAGGGCACTGGAGGCAATTCCGAAAAATTAGCTGGAACACGCGTTTGAATCACTATTAAATCGATATAAGAAGTGTATTGAATCAGCAGAAGAATATTTCGAATAAATATACCGAAAAATTAGCATATATCGTGTTTTAATTGTGTTTTCTAGAGGCACTCTTAATACATAATTGTCGCACCTTGTATATATGTGATATGTTGAAAAACAATTTTGTGGTAGTTTTCCATAAAATGCAAAATTTTCTCATTAAAACATTTTTTTTTGTACATTTATTTAATCTTTATTTTATTTCATAATATTTCTATATATTTTTTATTTTTTTTATTGGGTTCTACCCACATTTTAGTGAGAAATACACAGATAATGTCTAAAATCAACTGAAAAATTATTTAATAAAGTGTTTCATTAGTAAAAACATATCTAGAATAAAATTCAAGTAATATTACGACTATGACTAGTATGACTATTTAATGATGACTATTTAATATATAACTATTTAATATATAACAGGTCAGTAGCAACAGGTAAAATAGTTCTTAAAAATCGAAATTTTCTAAAATTCAAAAATGGGTGTTCAAATTCAAAGAAACACGATTTAAACCGAACAAATATATAAATCCTTAAGCTCTAAAGCTTTAAAAAAATTTTAGGAAAATGTAAAACTAAATTGAATTGCTTACAAAGTGTTGTCGGAAATTTTTTAAATATCTAGAAAATATGCAAAGTTAATTCGAAAAAATTCAAAAAAGAAGCTTTTCTAAAATTTGATCTGAAAATAAGAAAAATAAGAGGTGCGAAACTAACTTTATAAATACTAAATACTAAATACCACGTGTACAAGCTTAAATGCGCTGTTTTTCGGTAAAAACACTTTTTCATAGAACGCCAAAAATTAATTTATTCAAAGTATTTGCCCTCACTAACTATACATTTTTTCCATCTCTCGGGCAATTTCTGTATACCATGCCAAAATAATTCCTCATTTTTCAAGGCAAACCACTCGTCAAGCCATTTTCCTACGCCTACATACGAATCGAAGTGCTGTTCCGAGAGCGCGTGACCCATCGACGAAAACAGGTGATAGTCAGAAGGGGCCAGGTCTGATGAATAAGCGGGATGAGGTAGCACCTCTCAATTGAGTGTGTCCAAGTAGTTTTGGACCAGTTTTGACGTGTGCGATGGGGCGTTCTCATGTCTTTGTTCATAACCAGGCAATTTTTCGTCCAAAGCACGACGCAATTTCACTAGTTGTTGATGGTAGCGGTGAGCACCACGTTTCAACAGCTCGTAGTAGATGACACCCTGCTGATCCTACCAAACGCACAGCATCGTCTTGCGTCCAAAGCTATTTGGTCTTGGAGAAGAACTTGCTGGTTGGCCGGGATCGACCAACGATTTTTTTTTCGTTTAAGATTCTCAAAGTAGATCCACTTTTCATCGCAAGTCACCACAAGATGCAGGAACGATTTTCTATTTTGTCTAGCAAGCAAGATTTCTCATGTGTTTTGGCGTCGCTCCATCTGTCTATCGTTCAATTCATGGGGTACCCATTTTCCAAATTTTTGAACCTTCCCCATTGCTCGTAAACGTATGGAAATGGCTTGTTGAGTAACACCTAACTGTTCGGCAAGCATTTTTTGCGATTGGGTGTCGTCCTCATCAAAAAGAGCCTGCAAATCATGGTCCTCAACTTTTCTGGGTCTATTTTCACGCTTCTTGTCCCTCAAGTCAAAATAGCCTTCTTTGAACCGACGAAACCAGACTCTGCATGTGGTTTCCGATAGCGCACTATCTCCACAAGTATTCGATGCGATTCAGCAACAGATTTCTTCAAATTGAAGCAAAAAAGTAGAGATTCCCGCATATGTTCTTTTTCTGGCATAAAACTAGATATGATTATACGAGGAAAAATGTATGTTGTTGTATGAAATCACTGATGATGTTTACTAATTGATGCAAACAGATGTCGAACTCATAAAAAAAAGGATGCACAGTCGATAATAACTCCAAATGCACACTAACGCCATCTACGGACAAACAGCGAATTTAAGCTTGTACACCTGGTATGAATGAAATCTTAAAATTCTTTAAATTTTTTAAAATTGTAACCATCTTTCATAAATAAAATTGCTAAATAATTCATTTACAAAATTTCTGCAATTTTCTCACTGGGCTATTACTATTATAATTTCATTCTTTCCCTCTCTTCCATATAACATTCTCTCCAAGTTATTCAAACTTTTTGTTTCTCTCTCTCTCTCTCTCTCTCTCTCTCTGTCTGTGGATACTAATGTTATTTTCATAATTATAAAATTATTTTGTCTGTATCCTTTTTAATTGTTTTTTGTTTTATTTGTTGGTATGCAACAATAAGCTCTAGTTGTTGTTACTTCAGATTTTTCAGATTTTCCTACACAATATGATTTAATTAAGTTATCATTTTTTTGATGGTGTATGCACTCGTTGATGATTTTTGTTTGATAGAGTTTCATTCATATGCGCGTGTGTAGATACATATGTATATATACATGCATATGTATATATACATACACATGGTTGTCGAAATTGGAAAAGTTTATAACAATATTTTTATTATATAATTTGTGATTTCTTTTTGTATTTACTTTTTAATTGGTATTTTCACAATTTTGATGATTTTTTTTTTTGGAAGGTGAAATTTTATATGTATGTTCATATGATAGATACAAATTTTAATAGAAACTTAATGTTGCGAAATCGACTTTTTTAAGTTTTGTCACAGAGATTTCTCATAGTTTTTCTGGCTTTCGAGAAAATTTATCATTATTTATTTGCTGGCAATGGTGCGATCGAGTCGTGCTTGCTGCCATATGCGTTCCACTTCGCCTGAAGTCGCGGTCGCATCTCCACTCATGCTCTACACATTGAGCTAATGGATGATTATATGGTTGATAAATTGAATCATTGTGTATCCTCATTATTGATCAATGTTAAATGTCAGAGAAAAATTGCCTTAAGTTAAAATGGAACCAGAATTTCAACTTTAAATCTCATAGACAAACCTCGAACCGAGAACACACTAAGTAGCCACATCATCATTGCAATCATGATAATAAAATTTAATCATTGCAAAAGTATATCCACTCAAAGTTTATCAAAAAAATGCCAGATGTTTTTTACTGCATATAGCATCTATATTCACGCACACAACTATTATATGATATTATATATGTATTATAATTTGAAAATGGAAAATAAAATAAAACTCATAAAATGGAGAAAAAAATTTAAAAAGTTGTTAGTTTTTTAGTTTGTTTATCGTTCTTGTAAATTTTAATAAAAAAAAAATAATCTAAAACTTGACTTAATTTTTTATCTTTCTAACATGTACCTACATAACATATACATATGTGTAGAAACATATTATGTTTATATGCATAATATGTATATTCTATATCATATTGTATATCCAATAGGAAAAAGTAATTATTACTAAGCACATTCTGTAATCGTAATTTCAATTTATAGAATATCGCTGAAAGTAAAATAATTTCACAATCATACCACGAGCGTTATTATAAATTTTGGTATACCACCTTGATCAAAAAGTTCCCGGAATGGGAATTTTTTGTTCAAGGGTTTATAAGTATGATGGAAAGAGACAAGAATTGTGGGCAGAAAACTCGTGGATTTTGCACCATGATAACACACCGTCGCACAGTACCAACATTATTCGTAATTTTTGACGAAAAATGCAACATATACCATTCAACAGTCACCGAATTCACCTGATTTGGCTCCCTGTGACTTCTTTCTGTTCAATCGAGTTAAAAAACCATTACGGAGAAAGCATTTCAGCAGTCGAGAGGAAGTAATGGAAAAATCGCAGGATGTCAAGCTATAACGCTAAGATTTAGAGAGAATATCAACAACAGATGTACCAACTTAACAAAAAACAAACGAAAAACAGAACTTAAATTGGAAGGATGGGAGCGCCACACGGTGGTTATTCCGGGAACTTTTTGATCAAGGTGGTATATAGAGATAGAGCAAAAATATTACTAAATAAATGAATGATGAAGGATGAGGTCAATCTATTTTGTATTTCATTTATTTCATTCATCGGAAGAAGTGCGCTGTAAAGTGTAAGTTCTAAATGGCTTATCAAGTGTGTGTGTTTTTTTTTTAAGCATGCTTGTGGTACAACATATGGATGTGGCTTATGGCTAAATTTTTTATTTACGTAGCTCTGACATATCGCACCTTGCTTGCGAACTTTTTTTAATCGGCAAGCCATACTTACCGAACACCAAAAAATTTAAGTCTTCTTCAATTTGATCATATTGACAATTCAGAACGTTAAAATTTCACATTTATTTTAATCTCAAATTCACTTGAGGCTATTCATATGAAGATTTTTTCATTAAAAAACTAAATATTAGAAAACTTCAGTCCTTTGTGTTACTTATGTGTATAATTTATTTAAACAATAAATTAGCTCTGTTTTCTTAGGACGATAAAATTTGAAAGCAATAATGTCTTACTTCCTAAGCATTAGAGCAGCCAGTACTTTAAACTTACTTAAAGAATGACTAATTTCAATGTCAATATTGGCGATTCCTAGGCAACAGAGATTCTCTACTAGGAATAATTTACAATATTATAGTATCAACATGTAGCTTCGAATTGTTATTGTTGCATAGATGCATAGCTATAATACGACGTTACTATATTGTAGTATCACTATGAAAAGATGGTATTGTAATGTTTTATTCATTTTATTTCTTATTCTTTTGCTTATATTATTTTTATTTTTTATTTTTTACAATAAGAACAGCAACAATAACAACAATAACAACACAATAGAAACAACAAATTTGTTCGCCATGCAATTTTAACAATTTCACAAACAAAAAGCAACAACAATAATACATATATATACAATTGCAATGAAAATGACAAAACCAGACAGTAGCAACAACAACAACAACAACAACAACACTTAACTATAGAAAATATATACATGCGAGTATGTGACATGCACAAAATAAGAACTCCTCTGCAAACAGCTGCTGTATTAAAAGTTAGTTTTGTTTCATTTTTTTTTTTTTGTTTTTTTTTTGTTTTTATTTTATTCATTTTTATATGTATTTCTCTTCTCTAGCTTTTATTGCATTTTATGTTATTGTATATTGTTAGTGCTTAATGTTTTTGACACTTTAAAGTTGGAAAAAAGTTTTTGCAAATATTTCGAATAGAATTTCTTATTGGTTTTTCATATTTTTTATTTTTCCAACATTTATTGAAAGCATCAGAATGGGTTCAATTAGTGAAATAGAAAAACGTAATAAATTGTATAACAAAAAAATACTATCAATAATTCTAAGCATAAAGTTGCCATCATGATTTGAAATAGAAATGATAAAAATACTTACCTACTGACTTACTTACTTATGTGGCCATAACAACCGAATATCGATTTAGGCCGAATATAAGATGCTTCGCCAGCCATCTCTGTTCTTCGTTAGCTGGCGCCAGTTAGAAATTCCAAGCGCCGTCAGGTTCTCCAGTACTTGGTTTTTCCACCGGAGGTTAGATCTTCCTCTTCTGCGTCGTTCTCCAGCGGGTTCCGAATATAAAACCTTATTAGCTGGAGCGTGTTCTTCCATTCGCTCAACATGATCTAGCCAGCGTAGCCGCTGAATTTTGATGGGCTTTGCTATGTCAATATCGGCATACAGCTCGTACAGCTCATGGTTGTACCTTATGCGGTACTCGCCACCAACGCACATAGTTCCAAAGATCTTGCGAAGGACTTTTCTCTCGAAAACTCCCAGCATTCGCTCATCCGAGGTGAAAATTGTCAGGCTTCAGCGCCATATGTAAGAACAGGCATAATGGGACACTTGTAGAGTGCGATTTTCGATCTTCAAGAGAGGGCCTGACTTCTCAATTGCTTACTTAGCCCAAAGTATCACCTGTTTGCAAGAGTCATGATGTCGTTACTGCTGTTAATGCTGGTTCCAAAATAGACAAAGCCCCATACTACTTCAAAAGCCTAGTTGCCAACAGTGACGTGCTGTCAAAGACGGTGGGACTCTTTGTTTGTTGACACTAGATACTTCGTGTTGCCCTCGTTCGCCGTAAGACCCATTCGAAGCAACTCTCTTTCCAACTCAGAGAATGCTGCACTGACTGCTCTCGTGTTAATGCCGATTATGTCAATATCGTCGGCATGACACTTTTGTTGAAGATAGTGCCATTATGTCGTAGATCAGCACCTCGTATTATTTTCTCCCCTTTTTTATGTATTTAATGATGAAAATGCCTACAATAATTTCCACAAATATATATGTCCAGAAATTTATTAACGAAGCAAATGTCATCAACCACCTAATATATAAATTAGCTACTTTGCAAATTTCATTAGCTTCAAAATACCAGTCATCACCAATACCACACCTATACTCGCACATACTTACATTCATAAATATTAAAACCACCACCATGCCCGATTTACTTACTTTTGTAATTATGTTACTACTATAATATATACACCTATACATCTTCTCATACTACTATATCATCTGTTCATCGTATCATATATTTCCATATAAATATGATTACTCCCACAACCCGCATATGCTTTAATACATACAAGTATGGTATATATGTATACATATATATTTATTTATATATTTAGTGTTTACTAATATTACTTTTAGTGCCAACACACAAATTACATCTATTAGTTTATTATTATCCTGGCCATTATAATTGTTTACTCAGTCATGCCTTTGTTTAGATGGTGTGCGGTTGCATGACTCTGCCTTTCTACACTTTCGAAATGTGAATATTGTTAGTATTTTATGTGTGTGTGGTTGTGTGTGTGTGTGTTTGTGTGTGTGTATAGCAGTAGTAGTTATTGTTGCCTCTATTGTCAGCATATGTTTCCTTTGAGGGTTAAAAAGGTAGCCACTTTTACTACCACATCAGTGTGTTTTGTTGCAATAAAATTGTATTCAAAATTTATGTCGACGTGAGCACAAACACGTTGAACCATCAAAACGTATGGAGTAAATATATACATACATTACACACATATAGTTACATATATCTCTAGCCAAATCAAATCGGAACTTTGTGATCATAGGGACATTTGTTTCTATGACTCTAGTCTATGATATGCTCACAGTATTTGGGCGTCTTACAGATTCTTTTCAAATAGCTAGTACGAAAACGGCTTTATTGTTTTTCAAAATATTCACCATGATGATCAATGCATCACTTTTGCATTCGTTCAAACCATTTGTCATAGCGATTTTTCCATTCCTCTTGACACACTTCCAAAATATGGTTTTTGAACTCTTCAACTGCTTTTTTGGGGCTCAAAAATCGTTTACCATGCAGTTTACCTTTGATATTCGGGAACAAAAAGAAATCATTGGGTGCAAAATCAGGACTGTGCGGAGGATGAGTCATCAATTCGATGTTTTGTTTGACCTGTTTGACGAGATGTGTGAGAACTCGCATTGTCATGATGGAGAATGATTCGTCTTTGGCGGTTGGTTTTGTGAATTTCTCTGAAGACTTTTGACAAACAAATCATCGTGTACCACTCAGAATTGACCGTCCTACGTTGCTCAAGCGAAACAGTGGCCACATGACCCATTCGGCCGAAGAAACAGGCGACCATTTGCTTCGATGTTCTGCGGGCCCGCAAACAACTTTTGTTGGATTTGGCTCATCTTGGAACACCCACACCGTCGATTGCTGTTTTGTTTCCGATTCATATGCATATATCAATGATTTGTATTTCCTTACACCAATCGAAGCGAACCTCTTTTTGAGCTATTGATAAATTATGGGGTATCCATCGACTGCAAATTGTTTTTACAACCATCTGTTCATGCAAAATCATATGTATTGAAGTGGAACTAATGCGCAAGGATAACAACGAAATATTTCTAAAACAGGGCTTACAGCTATGTTACACTGATGGGTCCAAAATGGAAGATGGTCGTGCTGGAGCGGGAATTTTAGGGCCAAATTTCCGGAAGGCTATTGCAATGGGAAAAATAGCTTCCATTTTTCAGGCGGAGGTTCACGACTTAGAGGTATCTGCCAGAGAATGTCTACGTAGGGGCACTCGAAAAACCAACATATGCATACAGTCTGGCAACTCTAAAATCTCTACAGAATTTTTCGTTCTAAGTTGATCTGGGAATGCTTCGAACTTAATACCTTAGCAAAGATGAACTCTGTGACTCTAATATGGGTACCGGGACACGAGGGGCATGCAGAAAATGAAATGGCAGATTCACTGAGCAAAAAAGGCGCAGACACTCCTTTCATAGGCTCAGAACCCTTTTGCGAGATAAACAGTAGCTTCATGAATAACTTAATATGTGAAGAGTCTAACCGATTACTGGAGAGCCCAAACAGGCATGCGGCAGTCGAAAAGATTCATTGACCCTGAGCACATTAAGGTAGATGCTATCTTGAACCTCAGCAGAAAAGACATCAAACTCTACACTGAACTATTAACAGGTCATTGTAAACTTAATTATCACATGATGAAAATGGGTGTGGTGAACAACGATCTCTGTCGACTCTGTCTTGAAGAGCAGGAAACAGCAGAACACGTTCTTTACAATTGCCCAGCTGTGGTTGGACGCAGAATAAATTACCTAGGCAACGGATTCATAGTTCCCAGGGACCTATTATGGTGTTGCCAGATTTTAGCTATTGATATTAGTCTTGCCAGATCCCGAAATATAAATAAGGACATAAAGTTAGAACTATGAGATCTTAGAGGCATTTATTTCTAATAATCTTGTCCTCAATATGCAAAGAGCATCAATTCAAAGGGACTTTGAGTGTTTCCAACATAGCCTAATACAACCCTAGCTGATTATAACTGAGCAGTCAGAAAATTTCTTAATAGAGGAAATCAACACAATATCAAGTATGTTGCAATTACTTCATTAAATGAATGAACTCCATCATGATATCGCATCGAATTCTAGAAGAGTACTAGAAGAGAAGCTTGGCCAAAGAGCGCTTCAAGGCTTATAAGTGCCACATACACATTTTTTTTTATAAAATAAAAATTTTCAATAAAATCGGAACACTCTTCTCACTACATATGGTTACAAATGAGTTAATATTTGCTGTGCTGTTCAAGTAGTATACATTTGGTACATGGATAAAACTATTTTTAAGTAGGTACGTGCTTGCTTTCTTGATTTTTCCATACAAAGATACTGCCTCCTCCTTTACATAATGAAATATCATAAAATTGTTTTTGTTGTTGTTATTGTTTTTGCTACTGTTATTGTCAATGATATTTCTGTCAACACCACACACTCTGCACACACTCTGCACCCACTCTCTATAGTAGTTACATACAGTTTGATTGTGGTGATTAAATATTTTATGGCTTTATGGTATTGTTAATGTTTTGTAGTAATGGTAATGGGGCCAAGCAGCCCTTTATTTTAATTGTTGTTGTTGTTGTTGTTACTGTTGCTTTTTACTATATCTGAATGTAGTAGAAGTTTTGGTTTTTGCCATCATTCTCGTTTTTTTTTTTTTGCTGTTGCTGCTGCTATTCAACTCGTTCTTTGTCAATTTTCTTGTGCTTGTTGTTGTATTTAAAGTTTAAATCTCTTCCGCGCATTTAACTTTCTCGATCTCACTCTAACTCTACCTATCAATGACTTCGAACAATAGACTGTTAGTTGTGGTTAACTTTGTGATTTATTTAGCAATTTGATTTTATTACAATGAATTTTGGTTACATTTTACAGGGTTGCTTTTACTTTTGTTTAATTTTATTTACTAATTTCCTTTTATATGAAAATGTGATGATAATGATGGACGATAGCAAATTGTAGACATATTTTAATTGCCATTAAAAACGACAATTCAGCAGGAATAAGCTGATTTACTTTTTTGATTACAAAACACCAACGTTTGCTCTAAGGTTTATTTATATAATTAAGCATATTCTTTATTCTATGGCATTTATGTGCATTTATTTGAAATACAATATCTACTTTGGACATAGCTAATTAACATTGTTGGGAATATGGTGCAAGGCGTGCCTTTGTTTTGAAGCTGTGGTATCACTAAGCCAGACCGAGGAAACAAGAGGACAGTGAAAAAGTTCTGGTTGTAGGAGGAAGACCGAATTACACACTTACTGTCAAGTTGACAGTAATATTACTGACACTAGAGTGTTTGGCTCGGCTGTTATACCTTTGGCGGTACAATTACTACTCCGTACCCTACGCAAGCAAGAGAGACAGAAGAAATGGAATTAATGGAGTAACCAACGCTCGAACTAGTTCTTCCTGGATTTTAAGTGGTCAAAGTGACTACTAGGCAGAACAGAAGACTCGCAGTCGACTATCCGAAGCACTCGTAGCTGAGTTCACTTTAGAGCAAGAACTCTTATTTTTGCACACCGTAGTTAATTCTGCTTCAAAAGAGCAATCGTTGGTGATAAATCACTCAACGGGTCGTTACTGCAATATTCTTGCAACTAAATAAAGACGGTTCACAATAGAGATCCCAACTAGGTATGTAGATATGTCACTTGTCCGATCATGTAAGGAAATCGATTTTCTCGATTCTTCTTAGTTCGGCATGATCTTTATCTATTACCCGCATGCTGAACCATATAAGAATTTTCATGCACGCTCCATGTGTTTCCATTAATTCAATTAATTTACATTTATTTACATTGATTGAATTAAAGGATAGCATAGGCAAATATACAAACTTACTTTTATATGTAACGAAGTTGTGATCTACTTTGGCACAAGTGCTACGCGGTTGCGTCGCACCACCTGATTTGGCTTACGTGTACGGGTTCGATCCCGGATCGCGACATGAATTTTTTTTTTTTAATTTATTATTATTTTTATATTTTTATTTTATTATTTTTTTTTTTATTAAATTTTTAATATTTTTGTATTTGTAGTTGTTGCTTTCTTTTGCTGTGCAATCATCAAGGGATAGTTGGCACTTTACTTTTTTTTGTAACCGTAGAAAGGGAAAGCCAATGATGTCAAATCTCAATATCGTTTTCTTTCTATGATCTTCATATAATATATTTTAAATTGAAATGGAAAATTGATAAAGTTATTGACTATAGTTGGCTCTTATATTCAAGCAATCGAGCAACAATGCGTATGAGCAACTTGTTTGCGATCAATTAAATATCTTGCAACAAGAATTTAGGTACTAAATATGAGCAATAAAATCTACAAAATAATGTATATGGATTATGTTTGCATAATTTCCAAATATAATGTCTTGAAGTATTGTTGAATATCAGCCTGTGCTGAAATTCGTTTTAAAAGAACGTATGAGTAATATATTTTTATTTATGAAAAAAAAAAAATACAATTTTTATTGCTTTATTTTCTTAATATTAATTTATTTATTTTTATTTATTTTATTTAAGTAGTTATATCTCTCTCTATCTCTCTATTAATTTTTTAGAAAATTTATGGCATTAAATTGCCAAGTATCTACTTAGCGATAATAGTAAGTATGCAGCGTATGAGTACCTCTTTCTTCACAAATAAATATTTATATTATATATTTTACCAACATTTATCACTAAATGAAAACTTTTTGTTAAACAAATTTTTTATAGGTCGCATTTAATTACAATTGAAGGCGTGCAAAGTGTGTATGTACTTAAATGCACATTCAAATTTCCCCAATTCACACGTTCAACATACAGAAGGTACTCAAAAACAAACTTATGTTCGTACACACGTACACACGTACATTCAAATGCAAACGCATTGAATGCCGCAAGCAGCAAATAAGTGAATTTTAATTTGCGAATTGTATAACGGCGGCGCACATTCAGTATAATAAATGAATGAATACGTAATAAGTAATTAATTCACTTTTTATAAGTATACATATACAAATTCACATACACATTTGTATACGCACATATACTTCTACATACACGCTTATATTCACTGTGGGCACAAATGATATTCTCAAGTGAAGAGAGTCATTTGCTACAATTCACCCCTATGGGTGTGATATTGATGATGACAATCATGTTAATGATCATAATGATGATGATGATAATGACGATGATGAGGATGATAGAAAAAACATTTTTATTGCTGCTTTAGTAATTTTTGGTTTTATTTTTCTGTTAGCTGTATTTTATGTAATTTTCTTATTTTCCTCTTTTTCTTGTGCACATACCATACATATGAATGTAAGTGAAAGGATATATATACATTCATGGGTATACATAAGTATATTAAGAAAATAACATTTTGCTTTTGTATGAATTTCCCTTGAGACAAATCTATTAAAGCACACACACACACATACACGACATTCACACACTCAAGCTAAATATGCCCATTATGAAATTACTAAGCAATTGGTCCAGCATAGTATTCCTTAGTATACTCTTTTCACATTATGATAGTATTATTTCATAGACGATTTACTAAATTCTAATAGCAAACATTATAGAGCCAAAATAATCAAGCATATATAAGTTGGCTGCGAAGTACAAAAGAACCATAAACAGCAAATTTGTCTGCTAAGCACTAAAATTGGTTAATTCGCTAATTCATGATTCATTAAAGACCGATACAGTTCTGCTATATTATTATGTACATTTACATTTGGTGTAGGGATTTCAATGCTCACATCTGTTTGTGAGTATAAAACATTCAAAGAAGAACTCAAAAGGCGTACTCAAAACATGTATGTTGTATACAATTGTGTATATAAACATTAACATACCTTCACATATGTGTTTATCAGCAAATAAAGCAACAAATGTATACGATACCATGTAGACACATGTATATATACATACACACACACACAAACACTGGCAATGATTTGGCAAAGTGCGGAAAAACTTTTTTGGTATAACTTCCGTAACCGCTTTACCGCCTACATACACTATGTTGCTCTATATCGTGAATCAGAGGGTGAAACATTGTGTATGTTTGCATGTTGCTAAGCATCCTACTGAGTACAGCAACTATTTGTAGTGGTGCCAACCAACATCAGAATGATATGAAAGTAGAAAAGTAATTACTAAAGGATTTACATTTATTTAACCACTTTTGTGTTTGTATTTGTTTATGTGTGTGTGTGTGTGTGTGTGAGTGTTTACATGTATATAATATATACATAGTATAAAGAGTAAAATGACTGCAAAACGGTCATAGAATTAACAACAGCAAATAAATATAAAACAAACAAACCAACAAAAAAAAAAAAAGAAACAGCACAAAAAATAGTAAATGAAAAAAAAGGTAGGCGAAAAGGATGTAACAAACAAAATGAAAAAGAAAAAAAAAGCAAACAAATTAATAAAAACAGAACAAAATTAAAGTAAAAAGAAGAATAATAAAAATGAAATCAAATAAAATAAAAGCTATTCACAAACACATAGAAACACATATATATATACATTCATAGACACCAGTATAAACAGAAATAAAAGCCAGAATTGGATGAAATAGTTCATCTCAGTTTTCTTTTTTTTTTTTTCTTTTAGAACTGATTTTCAATTAAAAAATAGTCGATTCTGGAGAGCAGTTCTGCAGAGCAATTTTCAGCAATATGGAATATATATTTCTCGACGTTATTGCAAACAAAAAAATTCTCCATTAATGTCGAAATGCATTATTACCTAAATTACCTAAAAAAAAAATTTTTTTTTTACCTAATTTCATTCGCTATTAGTCATTAGCCTAAAAAATAAAATATATCGCTTATTTTCCACTTATATAATCACTAATGAGTGCTACACTTTTGTGTACTAGCATATTTATGTGGCCCCATCATAATCTAATACTGATTTCATTGCTCATGAAAAAAACATTTTTTTTATGCTACCTTTTATTGAACGGATCTGGAATTGCTAAATTCAAAAATATACGTAGCACTTCTGGACAATAATATCATTTTTCTTATGCTTATGAGATTCAGTTATACCTGCTCGAACACTAAGAGCTATGGAAGCAACATTTATAAAAATGGCAATTTTATAGAGGGTCGATTATACGTTTTAATCTTCTAGAGGCTACTACTAAGAAATTATGGCGATATTTAATAATTTTCTTTCTTATATTTTAACTTTATCTTACCATTATTTTGGCTCATGCGAGATATAATCCATATAGTAAAATTGCTATCGAAATAACAACAACAAAATTAAAGAAAAGGATTTTATAGCGATTTCCGATTTTTTTCAGCCTCAAACCCATTAATGATATTCTTCGGTATCGACTAGTTTTATGAAAAATTGTTGAGCGCTCAACCAGCAGTCTCTGCAACATGTATATTGATGCCAGTTTATATCTACAATGCCTATGTTGATAGTTTATTCTCATCTCATTGGCGATGTTTATAAACATTTGTATCAGAATTGGTAGTTCTTGCTGCATTTGAAAATCGTAAAATGAAAAAACAAAGATGATACAAACATCTAATAAGTTACAATATTCTTTCGCAACATCAACAAGACAAACTTTTACATCAATCGTACAATCGAGTTTGTACAACAGTAGCACCACCAAGGCATTCCGACTGACTGACTGACTGACATGCCATCAGGCAGTCGCACAATCATGCAGTCACGCAATTATGGTTGCTGGGTTGGCAAAGCATCATGTCATTGATGATTGTGTGTATCTGTGTATGTATACATGTATATGTATATATATAAAGTTTTCCCTTTAAACGTAATTTCAACCTTTTTTTCTAAATCTTTTCTTCTCCCCATTTTTTATACTAAATATCTTTGAATATGTATAAGCATTCATACAAATCCTTGTACATGCATGTACGTACGTTCATCTGTATGTATGAATATTGTAAACATAAAAGCAACAATAATAATAACAACACAACATTTACTAGTGATGGCTTTTTACCTCTAATGTTCTACTGTGTTAACATCAGATCTCTGTACTATTTCGAATAGAAAAACCGCATACCAAACTAACCAAACCCATCATAAGCCACTACTAAACTGACTTATATATGGATACTAGTGTGTGGGTGTATGTGTAATATCAGCAACTTTTGGCTTGGAAAAACTCAAATCACTATAACAACAACCATGTATAAACTGTAGGTATGAAAAGAGTAAAGCAACAGAATAAAACAAAAATAAAAAAATTGAAAAAAAATATAATAAAAATGAAAATATCAACAACAAACCAGGACAATACTGGCAACGTATAAAAAACTGTTCTTGATGGAGATACACTGTAGTGAATGTGATATAGGATTATATTGGGTTAAAATACCCACGTGAGGATACACAGGACAAGGGGCGGGGGAGAGAAATAGAGAGGCAGGAAAAATATGAAAAACTGTTTCTTACGCTTCGTTGCATAAAATGTTATTAGTATTGTTGTTTTTTGGTTTATTTTTTATTTTTTATTTCTTTTTTTTTACTTTTCCTTCTTGTTGCTTTTGACAGGATTTGTATTTTCTGTCAGTGTTCACAAATGTGAAAGGATGTTTGTTTAAATGTTGATACATTGCATATGCATACATGTTGTGTAGTTATGTGACTCAGCAACATTATGATTTTACTTGTATACATGAATATGTTTCTATGCATATGAGTGTATATACTGGTATACTGTTCAAATCATGCACTGGCACTGTCGCCTTTATATTTCTATTTCACTTAAAACTTTTATAGCACTTGGAGAGCATCACATAAAATTAACCCATATTTTTCTAAAAATATCAAATGTAAGATCTTACTTATATTAGAAAAATGTCCATTGTTAGAAGAATATCAACTAATTGTAGAGCCGCCTTTTAAACCAATAATCCTAGAGTATCCCTCTGGCTACCTTTCGGAATCTGTCCATGCAAAATTCAATAAGCTACTCGTTATTGTATCATTTCTTCCGAGAGTAAAGGCTTCCTATCAGCAAGAGTAGTACGAAAATTGTGGTACAGAAGTTCTCTCCTTCGAAATAAGCTGTTTATATAAACTTCTTATGAATCATCGTGGCCTGGCTTTTTTGACATCTTTATTTTCGAATTATATATGCTTGTATTTAGGACAGAGCTATATGTTAAGTAATGGAATACGCTGCACATAGTAAAATACAATATATAGAAAATATTTAAAGAAACTTTAGACATTGTTTCGTCAAAGCCTTTACTGGTAAACATGTAGATTTATAAGCACTAAACGCTCTATTTGCTATACCAAACCTATTATTTGAAGTACTTTTGAAATATATCTATCAAAATTTATGAATCTGTACACACTGTACAAGAAAAATTGCCAGCTACATTGAAAATACCCCATAAGGGAGCTATCAAGTTAATCGTGTCGCCAACAGGATACAATCTTCATCCTTTATTCTTAGTCCTTACTTACTGCAAAGTTACTGATACAAATTGTTATTGTTGTTGTTGTTGTTTTTCTTCATCAACAACATCATCATAATCATAATCATTATTATTATTTTTCTATTTTCTATTTCTCATTCACTACTCACTATCCTTTATCATGTGATGTTATTATATTTGTGAAAATATGCTTGAAAAGTGAAGGATTCACGCATAGAAAAAAAGCTAAAAGTAACATAAAAAATGTGAAAAAAGAAAATAAAAATACTCTTACGAATGTGAAAGTGTAACTGTAGTAGCCGTAGCCATTATCATTGCATTATACGAGTACATAGTAGTTAGAAGAATCATCTGTTGAGATGAAAACGTATATGTATGTATGACGGTATTTGAACAGAACACAGACACACATACACAAAAAAAAGTGTCGAATTTGAATTTTTTTCCCCCTTTCTTGAACTGAACTTTTGCTGTATGCCAATGGATTAATTTATGTGCGAAGCATACTCGTACTTGTATAGCAAGGGTTTCAGAAGAAGTTAGTCGTTCGTTGGTCGGTTACACCAACCAAAAAGAATTACAATAACAAAAATAAAAATAAAAAAACCAAACATTATAAAAAGGGTAAAAGTTTTTTGGCTCTGCCATCTAATTTTCTTTTATATTTTTTTATCTTTTGTCGCTTCACCTCACACAGCAGGGATTTAAAAGGTTCCCCATTTTCTTTTCAACTTTCTCTTTTTCCCTATTGTCTGCTGCTGTATACTGCCTTTATCGTATGAGCTTTCTACGTAATCATTTGAAATTTTTTGTAAAAAAAAAAAAAGCATAACAGAAGAAAAAAAAACGAAAATTAAGAGATAGCAACGAATAAAAAATTGTTATAGGATTAAAGCAAAGTAGCACAGAATGAAAAAAGTTATATCAAAAACTTATGTGTTCTTTATTGAGTTGAGTGAGAAATTATATTTTTTTTTTTTTTGTCTAAGGATTTATTTATTTTTGTATCTATTTTTATCATACATACCCATTTTATATGTGTGCATACCTAAGGATCCAAGTATACGAGCCTGAATTAGTGTAAATAATTGTTATTGGCTGAAAAGAAATGAAAGGTGGTGGTTGGTGGTGATGAAGTTGGTTTAAAATTGTTTTTATTTTTTTTTTTTATCGTTTTTTCTTCGACTCCTTCTTTTTGCTTTACTATAACGACAATAATTTTATTAATCCCTACAGAATACATATTCTATTTCAAATTTCAATCTCTCTATGTACAACCACTGTAAGAGCAATAAGCTACTTTCCACAGAATTGTGAGCTAAAATCAAAAGACAGAATGAAGGAAAATAATCGCTTTTTAAGAGGGATGATAAATATGTAGTATATTTTATTGCTTTTGGGGTTTTTGAATTATGTTTTCATTTTTTTTTTTTTTTTTTGCCAAGAAGTAAATTAATTTTATTTTTTTTTTTGTCTTTCAATTTCATTTAGCTTTTCATTCATTTGAAAAGTTCGTATTATATTTGTGCGATATAATTAGAGTTCATTTTTATATGCAGACTACCTATTTAGGGTTATTACTTTTCTTTTTTTTTTTTTTTTTGACGCACCACAATTATTTAAATATGAATACCGCTAAAGAAGTTTAATTTGTAAAATTTAATGACTTAACACTTTGAGATATTTATTTTTAAGTGTTTGTGTGGATGTATGTATTAAAAGTTGCTCCATAAAAAAGGCATAATTCTTAAATTCATATAGGGTTTAATTGTAAATTCAAGCAATATAATTGTGATTACTCCACTTAATGGACATTTCTATACATAATATACTGTAGTAGCTTGCACGCTAAATATTGACATATTCGAATTAACACAATCTTGTAATTTTTTGCCAATTAGAATGGTTAGTAATTGTCCAGGTCTAAGTAGTTGATATGGACTAGTACTGACGTTGGATTTAAAGAGCTTAATTTAATAGATGAAGCAGAAAAATAACAATTAAAATTTCACAAATTTCACAAATTTTACAAATGTAATCATATGTAGCAAGTTTCAGATTTATAATTATATATTTTGCTTGTAAAAAGTGTAAAATTATATAAGGTCTAGTAAAAATAAATCCATTATTTAGCATAGTTAAAATGATTCGATTTCGATCAAATATGCACCGTTTTGTTCGATAACTTGTTGCCATTTTAAAGATAATTTCATAATGCCGCTCTCATAGAAACCCTTGTCCCTATTGGCAAAAAACTAGGACAGTCGATTTTCACAAACTTCTCTTGAGGCGAATATTTCACCAGCAAAATAATTCGCCATAGACAGGAACAGGTAGTAATCACTTGGTGCCAGATCCCAACTATAAGGTGGATTCATAAGAACCTCCCAACCAAGCTCCCGGAGCTTCTGTCGAGTCACTATCGATGTGTGTGCCCTGGCGTTGTCCTGATGGAACACAATTCCTCTTCTATTGGCCAAAGCTGGACGCTTCTGGGCGATTGCTTCCTTCAGACGGTCCAATTGTTGACAGTACAGGTCCAAATTTTGAGTCTAGCCGTAGGGGAGCAGCTCAGAGTAGATGATTCCCTGCCAATCCCAACAAACACATAGCAAAACCTTCCTGACCGTCAATCCTGGCTTGGCTACCGTTTGTGCCGGCTCACCGCGATACGACCTCGATCGTTTTCGCTTGACGTTGTCATAAGTGATCCACATTTCATTACCAGTAACCATCCGCTTCAGAAATGGATCGATTTTGTTGCGCTTCAGCAGGGATTTTTTGATGGAAATTCGGTCCATGAGGTTTTTTTGTTTTAACTCGTGTGGCACCCATACATCGAGCTTCTTTTTGTATCCAGCCTTATTGAAATGGTTCCAAACGATTCTATTGTGCAATGGTTAGCTCCTGGGCAATAGAAACAGTGCTTACATGATGGTCAGACTCGACGTTTTCCATTATTTTATCGATATTTTCGATAATTGTCCTTCCAGAGAGTGGTGTATTTTTGACATCAAAATTATCGGAAAGGAATCGACGAAACCAAAATTGCACATGATTGACTGTTACAGTATCAGGACCATAAACACTATTCACATTTTCAGCCGTCTGGCTTGCGTTTTCGCCATTATCGAAGAAAAACTGTAAAATATGGAGAATTTTGCGTGCTAAAACAATACTGAGTCAAGCAATCACAAAACTGCCTGATAAGTTTATTTAGCATGAAATCTTTCTATCTTTCTAGCGCCATCTAGCGTAACCCAATCGCACTTATACAACGCGAGAAAAAGTTTATGAAAGCCATATATTGGAAAAATAATGGATTTCTTTTTACTATAGAAGCGGTGTAGGTAGGTGTGATTTTTATCCGATTCAGCCCATTTTGGAATATATTTATAAACTAATAATTATAACTAAATGTGGCAAGTTTCAATTAGATATCTCTATCTATTCTCGACTATAAAATGTTGAAGCCACCATTCAGCAATATACTTTTTTTCATCCGATTATTTTTATTTTCTAATATATCTTTTATGTGATTAAACTAATTTTCTATATGAAATTTGAGTTCGATTGCGAAAATACACAACGTACTTTTGTATGAGAGATAGGCGTGCTTTTCATACAATTACTCCCATTCTCTAGTTCGGCCGTTCGTTAGTGAAAACAGTCTTATTTAATCTCTTAAACAAATGTACGACGGAGAGTGTGCAGCATAATGTACAGGGTGTATTTTTATAGAGAAGCACTTTTAAATTCAGGAAAAAATACAAAACGTAATATTCTAAACTAAAAATTGGATTGGATTATTGGAACATGACGTAATCTGGACACTCAGTTTTCTGTTACTTTTAAAAGCAATTGGGGCAATCGCGCTCAATTCATCTAAAATTGCCAGTTTATGAGCATAAACAAGCCCTTTCACATACCTGTTCAATGGAATGTAGCGCCGTCCTGCTAGAACCACATCCCTTCCACATTCACACCACGCAATTGGGGTATCAAATAGTAAGTTATCATGGCTCTGGATTGATATTGACGGTTATGTTATTGCCTGCCGCGTTTTTAAAGAAGTATGGACCAGTTTTTTTGTAGCTTTGACCTCGCATATTGTTCACCAAAATTTTGAAACCACTGTTAATGATAAGAGATTATAATGAGATATATCATTTAAAAAATGTAGATGTAACATTCTAAACAACAAAGAAATTGGTGACAGAAATTAGTGAAAGTTCAATTGAAAATTCTTAAATTTATTGAAAATGCTGTTACATTGGATGTAATCCAATGAAAAGGATGTATGAGGAATATTAATGGTTTTGTGCGAGTAAAATAGTCTCACTACTTGGATCAATGAGCACTTTTGTAAGTAAATTATTTGAACTAAAAATGAAAGCTCAAATTTATTACTAATCTGCTTTACCGTTATTGTTGATAGAACCAGAAAAAATTGGCGATGTATATAAATGAGATAATCGTGCGAATGGAAATAATATGTACTTCCTCCACAAATATTTATTGGCCTCAAATTCACGTATTAGCATGAAAAATTCCTTCGTACTCCACTATTATTTTATTTTAAGGCTAATTCGTATAAGTAACACCAAAGTATCGAAAATTATAATAATAATAATAATAACATTGTTGGTTTTTAGCCTCCTATTTTTGTGGTTCTCTGTGTTAGCTCTGGACCCTATAAATTTATTATAGTTAAAATTCTGTTCAATTTCAAAATTCTCAAAAGTACAACAAAAATATGAATTTTAAATATTAAATATTTTTTTTTACAATTAAAAATAAATTTATGAAACAATTTTCTATAAAATTAATATAGTTAAATATTTCATTAATTTAAAAATCGTCAAAATTATCAGCAAAATTAGAATATTAATAATTTTATATATTTTTTCTCACAATTAAAAACAATTTTTCACAATGTTAGTACAGTATATTAAAATTTATGAAACAATTTTCTATAAAATTAATATAGTTAAATATTTCATTATTTTAAAAATTTCTTAAATTTATATTTTCTCAAAAGTACCAGCAAAATTAGAAAAAAAAATTAATTTATATATATATTTTTTTTTTCTCACAAATAAAATTAATATAACATTTATACTAAGGGCTAAAAATTGAGAGAATTTTTTTAGTTTTTGTTATACTAATCCATTGAGGAAATTAAAGCAAAGAAAATAAAGGAATTACTTGTCACTTGTGAGACATAGAATATAAAGAAAATAAATATGTAAAATAAAACTACTATTGTGGTCTTAGCTGATTACACCATAAAGAAGTAGTACCAATTGCATCGATTGCCATAGATTTTTATATTTTATACTCATTGTATACCAATATATTGTCTAACATATCCTTATACATTCTTAGACAATCATACAAAAGCATACGATTGTTCAATGACCCAAGTACCCTATTGAGGGGTCAAAGAGATTTATTTGTTTTATTACAAAGTGAAGCTGAGTAAAGAAAAAAAAAACAACAAAACATCGAAATAAAAAAAGCAACACTTATTGACAAAACTTACTTTAACCCTCTTGATCGCATTTTTGTATTGTCACAAGCAATTTTATATGACACAATAAGAGCAACAAAAAATAATATCAGCATCAGCATTTGCAATGAGAATTGTAGTCAACTCTTTTGCACATATCTATATGTACACATATGTATATACCTACTTACAGTATTATGCTCGACCACTATTACGGACGACAGCAATAATAATTTAAACAAACTTATACACGAGTATACACAATACACCTACACACACATGTATATAGATCCATTTATACGTTTATGTATATGCTCCATACCAACTTGTATGCTTTCGCACTAAGAAACCAGCATAATCTGCCTCAATTACATACAATCGAACAAAAGGAAAACGATAAAAGAGAAGAGTGGGGAAAAAAACAACAACTCAAAATATGTACATTTAGCTTACCCTCTTTTTGGTGAACGTGTTTAAAATTTTCAATCAACTTCAACCAAACGACCAAACCAAGACAATCAACCAAGTGACTAACCAATGAAACAACCAAAAAAGGGCACTCAACACAACAACAATTCTATTTAAAGTATGGATACGTTTATATGGATCTCTGTATGTGGCTGTCTATGTGTGTGTGTGAGGATTTGTATGTAATTGAACATGTTCATACCATCACCACGACCATTTATCTTTTCGTACATACATATATGCTCGTGTTAGTGTACCAACATATTCGATTTCATATATGTCCGAGTATTTATAGTGAATATACAGACAAAAGTATAGTCAGCATTGAGTACTTTCAGTGCCAGTGGCATCAACATAAGCCACTATATGTTTGTTAAGTTGGCAATGCACTGGTGTGAAGATACACATATATATATATACACATACATGATTAGAAGAGTTAATGGAAGAGAAGAACGAACAGTAAGAGTATATTTAGTAGTAGATGAGAATAACAAATCACTACACGAAAAAAAAGATAATGGAATGAATGCGAATTATTTTCAGTTTATTTTCAAGCTCATCAGCATCTTCATTATCATCATCATCATCATCATCCACATTACACCAACCAACCAACCATCATAATCATTGGACAATATCACCAAATGGCAGAGCTTGAGTGAGAAAGTAATCATTTCTTTTGAGGGATGATGATAATTGGTATGGCAAAAGGATTAAAAAGGAAATTAAATAAAAAGCTATGTAAAGGGGGGTGGGCGGTGGGTTCGCAAAAAGACACGCAAAAGAGTAAAAATCATCATGACATTACAGTAAATATCGTAAATAAATAGACAGAAGCACAAGAACAACAACAACAAAGACAAAGATAATCGCAAAAGGACACGCTGTCGGCAAACATTTCATGATGAATTAATTGAAGCAAAGCATTCAAATATTTCCGTAGTGTTGTGAGGGCGTATATGATTTAATAAACTTTTATACGGGGTGTTTCATTCCAAAAAAAAAAAAAAGAGACCATCTAGCAGATGTTGATTTCTTAATCGGATAAATATCGATTCTTTCGCTGTACGCATAGAAATGAAAGAGAGGAAGACTGAGAGAGAGAGAGAGATAGGAAAATGTATATATGATTGGTCTATTTAACCATTATTCCCAAATATCAGAAGTAGTAAAAAGAAATCCATTGTTTTTCCAATAGATGGCTTTAGTAATCTGTATCTCGCGTTGTATAAGTGCGATCGGATAACGCTAGATGGCTTCAGGAAGATAGAATTTCGTACTAAATAAACTTTTCAGGCAGTTTTGTGATTGCTTGACTCCGTATTGTTTGAGCACGCATCAAAGATGGACACCAGTAAAGAGAAAATATGCCATATTTTACAGTTTTTTTTTTCGATAAAGGCGAAAACGCAAGCCAAACGGCTGAAAATGTGAATAGTGTTTATAGTCCTAATACTGTAACAGCCAATCACGTGAAATTTTGGTTTCGTCGATTCCGTTCCGGTAATTTTGATGTCAAAGATGCAAGGCGAATTGGCGAAAATATCGATAAAATAATGGAAATCGTCGAGTCTGACCATCATGTAAGCACTGTTTCTAGTGCCCAGAAGCTAAACATTGCACAAAAGAACCGTTTGGAACCATTTAAATAAGGCTGGATACAAAAAGAAGCTCGTTGTATGGGTGCCACACGAGTTATCGCAAAAAAAACCGAATTTTCATCTGTGAATCGCAACAAAATCGATCCATTTCTGAAGCGGATGGTTACTGATGATGAAAAGTGGGTCATTTACGACAATGTCAAGCGAAAACGGTCGTGGTCGAATCGCAGTGAGCCGGTGCAAACGTTGGCCAAGCCAGGATTGACGGTCAAGAAGGTTTTGCTATGTGTTTGATGGGATTGGCAGGGAATCATCTACTATGAGCTGCTCCCCTAAGGCTAAACTCTTAATTCGGACCTGTACTGTCAACAATTGGATCGTCTGAAGAATGCAATCGCCCAGGAGCGGCCAGCTTTGGCCAATAGGAGAAGAATTGTGTTCCATCAGGACAACGCCAGGCCACACACATCGATAGTGACTCACCAGAAGCTCCGGGAGCTGGGTTAGGAGGTTCTTATGCATCCACCTGACACCAAGTGATTACTACCTATTCCTGTCTATGGCGAATGATTTTGTTGGTGAAAAAGTCGCCTCAAGAGAAGCTTGTTTTTTGCCAATAGGGATGGTGGGTTTCTATGAGAGTGACATTATGAAATTACCTTCAAAATGGCAACAAGTTATCGAACAAAACGATACATATTTGACCTAAACCGGATCATTCTAACTATGCTAAATAAAACCTTCAATTTAATGCAAAAATAATGGATGCCTTTTTACTAGACCTTATATACAAAATGAGTGGTTATTTTAAAAAGATAATTTTCCAGATGAACTCACTCAAATCTGTGTTGGTACAAATTATTTGAGCTAAGTAAGCTGTCTGAGAGTCATTTTATTTATATTGTGGTAGTTTGGTCAAGTACACAAATCAATAATGTCAAGTCGATTAAGTCTACTTGAGATGATTGCCAAAACCGATTTACTACAACGATATGGATTAATTTAAATAGTCAAAAAGGTACCCGGATGGCTCTAAAATTTTCACTGAAGTCTCATTTTTTTGTTATTTATTGCCACGCAGTACAGAGTTCTTTCAAAATGTCCCTTTAAAATTAATTACCCAGTATATAAGTTAAAAGATGATGTTGTTGATTGCTATATTTACAAGGGTTTGCTGTTAAATGGCGGGAGTGCTTGTAATTAAGTACATATTTATCAATCATTTTCAAGTGTAATTTTACAATGTGTGTGTGTGTGTGTGTATCTTTTGTATTTCTCCCCCTCAGAATTACATTGTATTACAATATAGTATACGCACACATACACTCACAAGCCATTACTTGGAGCCATATATTAATGATTTTATTGATGTTGATTGAAATATATTTTGAATTTGTAAATATAATTTGCTTAATTGAATTAAAGATAAAATAGAAATTGTATGTATTTACATAAAAGCTTATTATAAATTCTACATTATAATTTTCTATCTTTATTTTCAAACATTTTTCTTAAGAAATTCTAGGAAATGCTTTTAATACGATTTATTCAAAATTGCAAATGTATTATGTATTTTAATTATGGCATTAAATGATATTTGCCAATAGTAATTGAAAAAAAAAAAAAAATCTGAAGAAATTGAGAACATAATATAAGAATACACACATAATCGTACACGTACACAATAATAAGTCGATTCCTTTCAAAACATTTCCATTTTTCTTTTTTTTTTTCTCCTTTATACAAATTGAAATTCAATGTGTAGTCAAAAAAAAACCAACAACTAAAATGAGTCGTTACTACACACATGCACGTACATAGATATTACCAACCATTGCCACCTTTATATATCGATAAGCAATTTTATGGTATGAAGAGTGATTTTTTGCTTTATAGCTATGCATGTTTGCATTTTATTCAGTAACAATATTTCATTCAACATCCTTCGTTCAATTCATTTCCGGCAAAATTAAGTGGCAACACTGTTGTGTATGTTTGTGTGTGTGTGTGTGTGTTGTGGATGGGCTGCAATGAGTAGGCGCTTTATATTGGGTGGCAAATCACTAAAAACACCAGGCTAAGATAGAGAGTGAGAGAGAGAGAATGAGAGCTTACATATAAAGGACATAAAAACCTAAAACAGCGTAAAGTATGCTTCACTTTTATTTTATTTTTTATTTTTTTCCCATTCATTCACTTAATTTCATTTTTTTTTTTCTTTTGCATCTATTTTCCTTTTTCGCTGCTGTGCTTTTTATCGCACAATACATACAATTTTGTGCCAACAAACAAAAGCAAATTGAAACAATGAATGAATGAATATACTAGGGTTGTATGATATATACTTATCCTCTATTTTGTTTTTTTTTTTTCATAAAATTATATTTTATTTTCAAGATATTCTCCTTTAAGCTTGAATTTTAACCTTTTTTTCATTTTGAAATTGGGGAAGAGGCAATTATTAGTAGATACCTTCTAACGTTGTAGACTTTACCCTCTAGTTCATGTGATATTACACGTTTAAACCGTTTTCCTTTCGAGGCTGCATAAAATCTAACATCATTATGGATACGACCGCTACGATTGAGGAATTCGAAGCCATATTAGTTGAAATGTTGAAACACGTAATCGAAAATTGAGAATGCAGGCCATTTTAGCTGCAGTTTACCCCACTATTTGCGGGAAATAATCTAGACAAAATCTTCAAAAAAAAATCAATGCGTGGGGATATCTTACTAAAATCCAGATATATATCATACAGCCTTCGTATGTACATATAGTAACAACAACATGCTGTGATGAAAAAAAAAACAAAAAACAAAACCCAACCATTGCACAAACGAACGAACAGACAAACTTAGCGACATCCAACAACAAATGGTGAATGCTTCCGCAACCAACGAACGGAAATATTATGGAATGCTGATGCTACTACTGCTGCTACTACTACTGTTGGCTGCCAACATGCAGTCATTGTGCTATGTTCTGTTGTAAAAACACAAAAGAAAGAATGACAGTAGCAACAACAACAACAAATTTACTCTATTAAAAAATGCCAACAAGCGAAATGTAAAGGAATGAATCGTCGAGGTAGAATATTACAATAAATATATTCAAGCAGATGTACTCGTTTATACAATATTATACGAGTATTTACTCGTTGTATGTATGTGCTCAGAGACAACGAGCATATAATAATGCCAACGACACCATAGAGAGAGAGAGAGAGAGTGAAATGAGGTAAACAGCGAACAATTGCGACGAGGAGCTAAATGAAGAGACAAGAACGAGAAAAAAAGAAAAAAACGATACGAAAAAAATTATACGAAAAGATGAAATTAAACCAATTAGGTTGGTAGTGAAATGAAGCGTATAAAGAGATTTCATAAAGGTGGTGATGTGGCTGACGCTATTTTCTATATGATAATACTATTGGATATGGTGGGTGATGGTGTTTTGATGCGATGGTGATTAAGCATGCTCATATACGCTATATATCGTATGTATGTACCTAGCCTATGATATTATACGTTGGCGGGATCTCATACTTATATATGAATACTCAAGGCACATCCATACATACTCGTAGCTCTATCAATATATTTATACTTATATGTGAGACAGGATGAGCATCGTTTAAATTTTAAATGATGTTAAAAGCATGTCAGTATGTGTCTGGATATGTATGTATGTATATGTGTTGGCATTTTCTATATTTATTTCTTCTTCTCGCATTTCATACTTTGCCAGTAAAGTTACGTGAGTGTTTTACTGAAGTGAAGAAAAACGCAAATAATTACAAAAAAAAAAAAAAAAATAGATAATAATAATAAAAGTTGAAAATACAAAATAGAAAAACGTATTATGACTAGAGCACACTAACAATGCTAGCAAAACAGTAGAAGAAGAAGAAGGCAAGCAGTCATAAATTAATTATGATTTAACAAGTTGTATGCCATTGCTTGACGTTGTTGGCACAAGTTAGATGGCGGCTTCTTTATTTGACGATGGTGGTTCGCTTTCATTGTGTTGCTTTAGTTTGTTTTATATTTGTATGAACAAAGGCAGATACTTCAGTGAAGGCAAACATAAATACACAAAGTTGTACATTAACTCATAGATGTGAGAGTAAGTAGACGAATGAAATAAATAATGAAGTAAAAAAGTTTCAAAAAAGTTGATTTTAATAAGTGTGGAAAGTTGCTCATCTTTCTTTATATGGTCCAGACTCAAGAGCTACGTAAGAGCTACATAAGAGCTAGAAGAGCTACAAGAGCTGAAGCCATTAGAAAGAGAATAGAAAAAGAGAGTAAAACTATCCATCAAATTAATATAAAATATTCACCAAATTTACAACATTTTGAATTAACTGATTTTATTGATTATGCTTTGCTTATGCATTTCTTTCCAGGCAATTGACAAACTTTGGTAAATTTCGTCAATACATAATTGAACAGCGCAGAAAAGTAATTCACACAAATTTTATGGAAATTGTAAGTTAGAAAGTGGGAAATTTACTACTATTCTCTTTGGGTAACACTATGCTGAGATAGCTTCCACTTTGGCTTTTGCTTCGTAAATGCTTTGTGAAAACGATTTTGTCTGAGAAATTATTTCTCTGCTCGAAGCTTTTTGTGCTTCTATAAAATTAGTTTATGGTGGCACCAAAATGAAAACAGTGCTCTAAATTCTATAAGCAAATTGCTATAAACTTTTGAATATTTTCCCTAAATGCAAATCGGAAGCCATATTGATGTGGCTTCACGAAATGACTTCCATACATCAGCTCAAAGAGTATTTATGGTAATGAAGTTTTTCCTCTCAAAGTGCTATAAAGCCTAAGGAAGCGTTACGGAATCCTTATAGAAGCAAACACTTACATTTAAACATTCTCCTGGAAGTGCAAATTGTTACTTTACAAAGGTAGTCGACTAAGATCTTTCCGCTCTGCCCAAATAGTCATTTTTGACCACTCTAACAATAACAATTTGCCACTGAAGAGCTTCTAAAAGAATTCTGCGACAAAGCTCATTAAAAGTGATGTGACATGGGTTCTTTCTTTCGGAACCGACTAAAATGAGTAGGTATCTTCTAATACTGTCCAAAATTTAACACGCGAACCAGTAATCAAAGAGAAGATCGGCCAAAGAGCCCTTCGGGGCTTATAAGTGCCACATATTATTCAATATTTTTTTTTAGAAAACATAAAATTTCTAAGAAATTCCTCTGTAGCGTCCTCTTGTGGACGTTTTTAGCAAAAAAATATATATAGGAAAGGAATTACTCGTACCTAAAACCCCTCGCCCCCACCGCAAGAATTACAAGAATTACAACAAAATATATTTTTTTTTCTAATTTAATAATGACGTTCTTCCTTTATGTTTTTTAAAATTTTAAAACACGTTTCAACGAGTAACCATAACTAAACTAAAATCAGTTTTTTGTTCATGATGGACCAGTCCAGAACATATCCTCAAGTCAGCTATGAATTCTCTCTTCATGGGCCCCAGAATAAATTACAGTGTAATTAATGTAAGAGAGCAAGGAAGTTACACCTTTAGTTAAGTACTTTATCAATTTTTTATTATTTTCTTAGACATTTTTCGAAAGAAATCTCGCGAATGAATTTCTCTGAATATTTTTTTGAGCTGAAATATTTTGATGGACGGTTTAAAATGAATCGTGCTTCATATGTCGCAGGTAAAAAATAGCATTTTTGTTAAAAAGATTATGTTGTGGTTTTCTTTAAATTGTTTACGTTTGATACCATGAATTTTTTGAATTTTTTCGATTCATAAATTCATGAATTACAATGGCTCTTCGTAATTCACCATTATTCAAGCACAAACAAAAAAAGTTTGTGTAATTTATATTCCCTTTATAGACATTTTTTATAAAAAAAATCTAAGAAGAATAATATGAAGAATTAAATAATTCAAGATGGGATATTGTGAGCTGAAACGTCTGTTGAGAGTTTTTAGAGAAACACGTATTGGAAACTTTTTGAATAACCAACTAGAGTATAGTTTCGTTTTGGAGGCAGTATTTGCTACGTGTTCAATTTTTTTTTTTTTTTTTTATAAATTATTAGAGTTTTTAAGTTTTTAATAAAGTACCAGCCTATTTTTACGTTTGAAAATCAAATTTTTAATAAATTTATATTATTGCTAAAGGATATTATATTCATATTTTTATTCTTATATCAATTTTTACAAGTCAGGGTGGATCACATGTATCCATTATATGTAAAATCGTCCTATCTCTACTTAATGTTTGTGTTTCGATTGACAAGAGACCCAATTCACAAAGAATTAGCTCAGTAAATGCTCATGTAAAGTGGTAATATTTGTTGACAACTAATCGCCGATATATATGATTTTATTGATAAAATATAAATGTAATAAAAAAATGTACGCTCCATAATACACAAGCTTACCCTACATATGAACTCAAGCAATCAAATAAAATGCCTAGCTAACTTCATTTATCAAATACACAAACCATATTTTTCAACTCAACTCTCAAATATTTACCATTGAGTAGTTGTTTCCTATTTCTATGGTAAAAATAATCAACTCAAAAAAAAAAGTGAAAAATAACCTCAAATTAAACTCAAAATGACTAGTTATAGTGCTACTCAACTTTCGAAACAACGTCATATATTTACTATTTACATTTATAAATACATATATATTTTTATGTACTGAATTGCGTGCGAAGAAGATAAGTACATAACTACAATTGCAATTATAATTGTACACAATTACAAAACAATTTCAAAATGGTAGAGTTTCCAACTTACATATTCACACGCACAAAATCAGTAATGTAATCGAAAATACCATTATAATGTGTGGCAACACAGAATATATAAACAACAACAATTGTATTGTTAAAACACTTACTTTATCCTATTATTATGCTTCAAAGAGTAGCATGTGTTGTTGTTGTTGTTGTTGCTTTTGTTATTGATATTGTTACTACTGCTTCTATTACTGTTTATATACATACACTCACACACATACAAATATGTATAGATGTTTGCACTTTGAACAACACAAAAGCCAAGGAGCAAAACAAAAAGTGACTTCAATTTGTAGCTAAAGCTACTCGTTTATGTGAATGTACATATTTCTAGGTGTGCATGAGTGGGTGTGAATATTTAATATATCGCACTTAAACATATATATGTAGGTGTATATACCTACATATATACAAACACACATATACTGCACGACAATTTTATATTCCCATTTGAATTTTCACTCTAAATTTATTTGTTTCAGAGACGAGTAGCTTCTAATAAAAACATATAAGTTTGAAGAAATTTGCAATTTGCGTAGCTAAGGTAAAAATCGATTGTAATGAGCATCCTTTACGATTATTTATTAAACAGTATTTTTGTTACTTTACTATTAGCAGTAATTTTCACAGATTTAAACATATCAGATATTTCACTGAATACAGGGTTAAGCGATTGAAGTGTTACCAACTACACACAGGTATATCTGTCAAGCGGATATTGCCAACTACGTGAAATTCATACCAATAAAGGCTGTTTATATTATTTACAAACTACCACAAGCATTTAAGACTGAGTTATATATAATAAAAATTATTCGAAATGGCATTCAAACGTAATTTGGCTGAAAATTCACGACCAGCTATTGTTCGTGAGCTCAAACATCTCAAATTGAATAAATTGTTTGTGTATCGTACCATAAATCGTTAAAATGGTAGAGGCAGCATTGCCAAACGCTATGGTGGTGGACGTACGGAAAGTGAAGTTTCGACTTGAACGAAAACCACGTCATAGTGGTAATCAAATGGCCAAAGAACTGAAAATATTCCAGCAAATCATCCGGTGCATATTCTAAATTGAGCTCAAGGTAAAGCCTTACAAGTTCCAAAAGGCACACAATCTTACACCAAATCAACAAAAAGTTGGGCTCGAAAGAGCAAAGAAGTTGTTACGCTTGCACGAACTTGGTGAATTTCCAAACATTGTGTTCTCTGATGAGAAAAATTTCCCTATTGAGCAGTTTATAAACACTCAAATAGATCGTGTTTACTTAACTGAATGCACTTCCGAAAATTTGAGACTACGAATGGCCACCTGAAGTAATTTTCGATCTCAAGTAATGGCATGGGCAGCTGTGCCCACCGATGGATGCTCTCCAATCATTTTCATAGAGCCTGGTGTCAAATTCAAAGCGACTTATTATCGGGAAAATGATTTGAAAGTTGCTTTAGAGCCGTGGGCACGCAAACATTTCGATCATAGACCATGAACGTTCCCACAAGACTCGGCACTCTTCTCATTAAGCTCGCGTGAACTAAGAATGGTTAAAAAATCATGTTCCACACTTCATTTCGTCCATACAATGGCTTTCGAATTCGCCAGATGCAAATCCGATGGACTATTCCATATGGGCCATTTTAGAGAGCAAAGTGTGGACTAAAAAATATGGCAGTATGGATGAGCTGAAGATAGCTATTGTTCGGGAATGAGCCAAAATACCGGAAGATCACATTCGTGAAGCATGTAGCTCATTTTCTAACCGTTTGAAGGTTATAGCTAGAGTGAATTGATTTTGAAATTTTGATGATTTCCACAATTTCTGTAATTTAAATCGATAAAAAATAATTTCACACAAAGATTATATTGTCGCTTGAACAGATAACACTTCAATCGCCTAACCCTGTATTCCTGATTATATTGCAAAATGCCATTCTATACAATTACTATCGCAATCAAATTATCTAAAACACAAAATCAAGTGCGTATATTCAAGCGGCTTATAGTGTATATGAATATACACATGTATAGAAGAACATAAAGTTGCTAAAGCAAGTTGTGAGTAGTTGAATGAGGGATAGCTGTAGCGTGTGTGTTCATTTGCTTCTGGTTTTTTTTTTTTTTTTTTTTTTTTTTTTGTAGTAAACTTTTGCTTACATGCGCCCAAAGCACAAAACTTCAAGTCAAGAGCAGTTACAGCAGGAGTAGTACTTTATTTTGTTGTTGTTATTGTTATTTTATTGACTTTTATCCCTCACTGTATTTGTTTTGTTTTTATTTTTATTATTTTTTTTTTTTTTTGTTTTTACATACAATATATTCAAACAGATTGTTATTGTTACATTATATATTATACTTGTAGAATTTATTTTGAAATTTTGTTGTTGGTTATATTTTTGTTTGTTTTTCTCATGTTTGTGTTCTTTTCACTTTAGTGGTGAGACGTGAATCAACGTGAAAATGAATGAATGAATGAATGTGTAAATATGTTTGTAAGTATGTATGAGTGTTTTTGTGTTGTAGTCGTTGTAGTAAATGGCAAATTAAGTTTTCTACACTTGCAACATTTATATGAGTATATTTAAGCATATTTAATATGGTGACGCTTCATTGCAAAGAGGAATGAATGAATGTATTCATATTTATACATATATTCATACGTACAATAATACAATAACAACAACAACAATAATAATAATAATATTAATTTACACTACTACCATCTTCACCACCATCATCATCATCATCATCATCATCATCATCATCATCATCATCATCATCATCATCATCATCATCATCATTATCATCGTCATAATAAATATTCGCAACTATGTATATAAACACCCATATTACGTTGTACAAGTAGACGTTAACAGGAAACAAATTTTTTCTCATGAGAATTTCTGTTTTTTTTTTTTCTCTCTTTTTATATTTTATTTAAGCGCTCCCTACATAACTTTACTGTTGTCCTGACTCTTTATCTTATTGCAATTTATTATACATACAATATAGCTCTGTTGGTGTTGATATTGCTGATGTGTGATGTTGTGCCTGAAAGTATGCTGCTATTTATATTGTAACTAAATATAATACAATGTATGGATGTGAATGATATAAAAAACATGAAGTAAGACAAATACATCCTATTTGATGAGAATCGTGGCTTTAGTATAAAAAAATCTCATAATTTTTTTTTTTATAAAACTTGTTTCTTTTGTTTTACATGTTTTTTGTTTAGGTGTTTTTTTTGAATATGTTCATTTTTATGATGATTTATATTATGGGCAAAAAATACTGGGAAATTTGAATTGAAATGGCGTTAGTGTTTCGACAGGGAGGTTATGTTATGCTGGTGTTTTTATAAAAAATTAAAGGAAAATTTTTCGATTTTTACAATATCTGAAATTATTTAACAAAGAAATTTCATTAAAATTTGTTGGGAATATTGCAAAAGGTCTTCAGGGAACAAGCTGTATCGAAAATGCGAATATATGAATGTTATATATTGTTCAAAGAGGGTCAAGAAAGCGTTTAAGATGCATAACTTACTGGACGATCAACAACATCAAGTGATGAACAATACTTTAATCAAATCAAAGAATTGGTGCTCAAAAATAGTCGATTGACAGTTAGAGACCTTGCTGATATTATTGGGATATCAAAAGGAGTAGTGAAAAACTTTTTGAAGGACCTTTTCTGCCTGAGAAAACTCAAATATCGATTGGTTCCAAAAACGCTTAATTTAAAAAAAAAAAAAAAAAAGCGTCGCATTGAATTGTGTGAAATAATGTTTTCTAACTTCTGCTAATTCTTTAAACTAAAGAGACCGCTCTGTGGACACACTTTTGAGTAGATAGATTGGATACACAAGCTGATTTAAAGTTGGTATTGAAGGCTATCGCGGAAATCGAATTTAAAAAGTATTTTGATGATTGTAAAAAAAAACGTTGGCATCAGTGTATTATATCGGCTGGGGACTACTTTGAAGAAGATAAAATTGATTTTGAAAAATAAATAAATATTTTTCAAATTATAAATTGTTACAGAAAATTGCAATACAACAAAAACAAAATAAAATAAAGAAAAAAAAAATTACAAATGGATAGATAAGAAGATATTATCCTTCGAGCAGATTTATTTATAGTAGTAATTTAAACAAATTTTATTTTAATTTGGAAATAATACTAAATCCGCAATATATAATTATTCACAATGGAGAATAAAATGACGTTTGTAATACGTTTATTTTTTTTTTGAAAAAAAATTTTCTAATCGATAAATAATGCAAAAATTAATAAATAATTGGTAATAGTAGCTGAGCTCTTTAAATTTTGTCAGATGTCTTTTTGACGAGCATTTTATGGGAAATTTTTACTGAAGAATTGTTTACTGACGTCGTTTAAAAAAACAATCTCAGCCCGGAGTTGAACTGGCGGCCTTAACAACAGCCATTAAAGAACAAAAAATTTAATCTGGACGATTTTCTAAAAGTAGGCTTTGAATATTAAATTTTGCAAAATAAAATCGAAAATTTCTCATAGAAATATAAAAACTATGACTTAAAAACACGAAAACTAAAGTTCATTGTCATTTGATATACATTTTGAATTTATAGTTACAATCGTTTTATAAAATTCAATAACCGATCTGAAAAATCCTTTACACAAAACAACTGTTTCAATTAAAATGTTTTACATATAGCGAAAAAAATATGATATTCCATTAAAACAGGACGACAATACGGAGACATTGGCATAGCCAGAATTTTAACAAGGTGGGATAAGATGAAAAATTACAAAAATTTTTTTTGAATTAATATTTATTTCTATTCCAATCAATCTTTGCTTATACGTACATTCTTATGTGTATACTTATACATAGAAAGGAAGGCTGAATAACATCGAATATCTCCTTCTGTGAAAATCTGATTAACAAATGGGAATATATCGAATTTAAATCTATTCATATGTATCATTAACTTTCTATTGCTTTAAATATTGATGGTATAAACATAAGAACATGTGAATTTATCTGCATACATGCTTTAGGTAGATACATACATGCAAATATATTTAAGGACTTACGTATATATGTAGCTTAACTGCTATTATAAACTATTTAATTATGTATATGTTCTTAAGATACACATGTGATCACATTTAGATACATAAATAATTGTATGAGTAGTTGTGTAAATACTGGATACTGGAGAGATTTGGTAAAAATGTGAATTTAATTGGTATTGAGAAAAAATTTTTAATATGGTAATGAAATTTGTAAAAGTAAAAAATCCCAAATTCATAGAACATATCCAGTAATTTATAAATTTATGTTCACTAATGTAATTGTACTGCAATTTATTGTAAAGGGTTATCCATTTTGCGGTTTCAAAAGTAAATGTAAATAAAACACATATAAAATATTTTTTATCATGATATTTCTTTTTTATTATAAAGTTTGAACGTTGACATTATGTGCGAAATACTACATCATTTAAATGACCACCACGCGAATTGTTGCAAGCATCGATTCTTTTGAGGTCATTTTCGACCACTTTTTGACACATATTGGGCGGTATCTCAGCCATAACGTGACGAATGTTGGTTTTTAGGTGCTCAAGAGTTAAAGGTTTATCTGCATAAACACGGTCTTTCGCGTAGCCCCACAAAAAAATGTCAAGCGGTGTCAAATCGCATGATCTTGGTGGCCACTTGATATCGCCACGACGAGAAATTACGCGGCCAGAAAATTTCTCTTGCAATAAAGCCATATTCGTTCGAGTTGTGTGGCATGTGGCACCATCTTGTTGAAACCACATATTCTCTAAGTCGTATTCTTCAATAGCAAGCAAAAAAAAGTCGGTTATCATATGACCATAACGCTCCGAATTGACGGTGACAGTCGTTCCATCGTCGTTTTCGAAGAAATAAGGTCCAATCCGTGTGCCGTAGCTCAGTGGTTAGTGTGTTCGCCTTCTGATCTGTAGGTCGTGGTTCAATCCCCGGCTGATGCATAACAAATTTAATATCGATAAGATTTTTCTTTCGAATGGTACCCACCTGTCGGCAAGCAATTGGCAATTCTTCCGACAGTAACCAACTTGCCATGAAAAAGCTTCTAAAAGAACTCTGTGACAAAGCTCAGAAAAAGTGATGTCACAAGTGTTCTGCCGTTCGGAACCGGCTAAAATAAGTAGGTCCCTTTTAATACTGTCCAAAATTTAAGACGCACACCAGTAATGGAAGAGAAGCTCGGCCAATGAGCCCTTTGGGGCTTTAAGTGCCACATATTTATTTATTTTTTAAGGTCCAATCACACCTCCGGACCAAAGAGCGCACCAAGCAGTGACTTTTTGTGGATGTAGTGGCCTCTCTTCAATTACTTGAGGATTCTCAGAACCCCAAATACGACAATTTTGTTTGTTAACATACCCACCGAGTGAGAAATGTGCTTCGTCGCTGAAGAAAATTTTGTTCGAAAAATCGCCGTCCACCGCCTGTTGTTCAAGCACCCATTCGACGTATCTACGACGTTGTGAATGGTCAGCTGGCTTCAGTTGTTGTGTGAGCTGGATTTTATATGGATGTAGGTGTAGATCCAAATGCAAAATACGCCATAATGTGCCGTAAGACAGTCCTAATTCCTGAGAACGACGAGGAATCGACACATTCGGGTCTTCGGCAACACTTTCACTTACAACAGCGATATTTTCGGTGGTACGAGCGAAACGATGATGCACAGTCCTTACAATATCTGTAACCGATCCAGTCTCTTCATATTTCTTCACAATTTTACCAATTGCTTGCGTAGTTGGACGATTATGTAAACCATAATCTCCTCTTAAAGCACGATATGTGGCTGTGGCAGAATCACCATTTTTGTAGTAGGTTTTTACAATTTTAATGCGTTGTGCGATAGTTAAGCGATCCATTTTCGCAAATGTCCGACTTTGAACTGAAAAAGAAAGAAATTGTTTTAACAACTCAGTTTGACAGATGTCGAATTCTAGCCCTATACTTTTGAAACCGCGAAATGGATAACCCTTTATATAACATTGCAAGCAAAAGCTGTTCTTGCGGAGATTGGGAAACACGCTGTTTACATTTATAATAATTATTGCAAACATGATTTTGTGATATTCCATAAAAATACGTAAGCCAAAAAAATGGCAAGGGTAAAATAAGGGCAAATGGTGCCACATCGAAGTCAAAGTTAAAATAAATTGAAAGAAATTTGACAGCTAGATAAAATGTATGACCGACGCACAATAATTTTTTCTCTCCAACATTTCTCCCTTACATACTTACTTACTTCTTAGGATCCGTTGTCTGCAGAGTAAATCATATCACCAACCACCACTGATTTTTGCTCCACAACATTTTTTCTGTACTACTGTATCCCCTCTAACCGTAGAACTCAATGGCGAAACTGTCACCATCCAGGACGTGAACGAATTTTACTATCTTGGTAGTCAATTTACGAAAAATGGAGACGCCACGTCGTATGTAGCCGCACGTATAAGTAAAGCTTGCACGTCCTTTCATACATAAATTAGATAAAGTATGGCGCTCGCTGTTCATGTCTCTTAAGTCTAAATTACACATTTTTAACACCAGCGTGAAACCGATATTACTATATGGCTCTGAAATTTAGATGGTCACTAAACGAATTTGCGAGTATCTACAGACATTTATAAATAAATGTCTCAGAATCGTTTGCAGAGTTTTCTGGTCTCGCACCATCACAAATGCAGAGTTGTTGCAACTTACCAACAGCGTCCCAATAAATACAGAAATCAAAAGGCGCAAATGGACCTAGATTGGTCACACACTCTGCGTAGAGGCGATGACAACATATCGAAAATGGTGTTTCAATGGAATCTTCAAGGCAGCCCTACAACCTGGCCGCCCACGTCAAACATGGTTAAGGACAATCCAAGACGAGATCCGCTCTAGAGCCACTTGGCATGAAATCAGCTATATGGCCCGGGACAGGACTCGATGGAGAGCCTTCGTTTCTGTTCTATGTTCCGCCTTGGAGCAATATTTTGGATGCGACCCTGTTTTCATTTGTAAAACATATAAAATATGTATTGTATGTGATTTGAGTATTGTATCTAAAATGTTAAGGAAATAAAAAAAAATATCTACCCCTCAATACCCCTCTAGACTCCAGCCGAGAGATCGCCTCCCAATAATTTTTCATGCTCAATATTTCTTCGGAACATGCTTACCACCTATATCCATTGTTTAGAGGACTATCCTACAAAATTGTTGTTTTTATAAATATAGCTCACACGATTGCCAAGAAACGAACACAACTTTAAAGAAAATGAATTCAAAATTCTACAACAATTTTTAAATGTACACATTCAGTGTTGTTGAAATTGTGAAATTTGATCAAATAACCCCAGTCGTCCGTATAATCAATTTTGAAATTTGCAAATTTACTTCAGAACAAACCACATTGGCAGCCAAAGAACATCCTTCAACTTGCATACAATAATATAAAACCAAACAATTTTATTACTAATTTTGGATATGTCATGTCTATAAACATTAAATGTAGTCTACGATATATATATATATATATATATATATGTACGTATGTGTATCTATGTACATTTAAGAAATTTATATATGTTTGTCACATCATTAATATAACTTAAGAGACAAGAAAATGCATACTTTCTTGTACAAATACTTGGGTATAAACATTAGTTTTCATTTTGTGGTTTTAACTCATAGCAATTTACCATAATTTGAATTTTCTAATCCTTTACAGAATTTCATGAATGATACCACAATGTAGAATCTTTTGTAGTTGCATCTACATATGTACATAATTAATTCCACTCCCTTGCGATTATATGGGTATGTAGACATAAGTGATTATATACCTATGTATATGCATATCATATATATATGTACTTATTTATGTATAGCATTTTGAGTGAATGTTATCCTTTATCTTGAAAAAATATTTAATTGGCATATTGGTTTGTAAAATCCATTAAAAGTAGCTTTTGCTATCTATGCAAGATAACTTTATACAAACATATTTTTCGATATAAAGTTCTTAAAAGGTGGGCCATTTAATATTTGGAATTAGAATCGGCTATAGAATATAACTAAAGAATATTTTTAGAAAGTCATAAGTTCATTAGAAAAATTGAACTTTTCCATTTAAGAATGAAACACAACATAATTCATTAACTGGCTTTGCAGTAGCCCATCCGATTACCCCAATTTGTCAATAGATTTTCGATTCTTTGGGATTCAATCTTATGAATGGCAACTTCGATTTTATGTTTCAAGGCCTCAGTCGTCTCTGGATGGTAAGCGTAACACTCGTCTTAGTTTTTTTCGGACGAAGCCAGGTACCTAGGCCTCATCCTTGATAAAAAGAACTTAATTGGAAGCGTAACATCAAAAAAGGCGTTAGGAAAGCATCGATTTCATTATACTCATGCAAACGAGCAGTAGGAAAAAATGAGGAATGAGACCCAATGTCATATATTGGCTCTACACTACGGTGGTAAAACCAATATTACTGTATGGACGACGCTTAATATGACCACAAACAGAAATTTCGTGCAAAAGGTCCAAATAATGGCATCCTTTTGCATAACAGGGGCACTCAGAATGATCTCCACAAAATTTCTGAATACTTTGTTACACCTTATTCCTTTAGATATCCTGGGAAAGCGATTAGCAGCTCAATCAGTAATTAGACTCAGATCAGAATTTCAGAATGGTCCGGCAACGGTATGGGACACTTAACAATCCACTTGGGACACTTAACATTATAGCTTTACACCGCGAACAGTTGACTATGAAACGACAAAGTTGACGTTAACAACAAGTTTATTACACCCATTCCGGACAGATCTGATTGAGAGTATGGGAACGCCCCTTTAAATGCATCAATCCACTTCTATACCGACGGCTCCAAACTTGACGGACGATTATAAGCAGGCGTATTCTGCGAAACTCTTGGGATTCACATAGCCTTCAGACTGCCGGACGACTGAAGGGTTTTTTAACCAGATATGTTGGCAATTCACGAAGTAATGAACTGGCTTTGGTTAGGTTAGGTTAAGTTTTGTGGCTGCCCTCTCTCTGAGATGACACACTTAAGCCAGAAATGGCCATTATGATAGCACAGAGCTTCTCTTCCAATACTGTTGTGCGTGTTAATTTTGGACAGCATTAGAAGGGACCTCCTTATATTAGAAGGTTCCGAATGGCAGAACCTTTGTGACATCACTTTAACTTAGTTTTGTCACAGAGCTGTTTTAAGAAGCATTTTTGGCAAGCTGTTACTGCAGGAAAAATTGCCAATTCTTGCCGGCAGGTGGGTACCGTTAGAATGAAAAATCTTTTCCAGATCAAATTTTGTTATGCTTCAGCCGGGGATTGAACCCATGACCTACAGATCAGAAAGCTAATGCACTAACCACTGAGCTACGGTACCCATATGAACTGGCTTAAGTGTAATGTTATATCACACGTGAATATAGATATTTTCACTGACAGCCAAACAGCAATAAAATCCTTAGATTCAGTTTACCTGAATTCATTAGTAGTCCATAACTGCAGAACATCCCTTAACGAGATGTCCGAGCAGTTTAACATTCGTCATGTATGGATGCCAGGGCACAGGGACATATCGGGGAACAAAACCGCGGACGAGCTAGCAAAGAAGGGTACAATGTTGCAAACACTTTCTGATAAGGAGAGTATTGGCATTTCAATGGCGACGTGTAAACTTCTCCTAACCTCGGACGCATTACAGAAGACGAACGCCAGAACATTCGTGTACAAAATTACCCGATCAATCTGTCCGGCACTGAACATAAAACGAACAAAGGAACCCTCTAGCACTTAACAAACACGCGGTTAGTATGCTTGTGGAAATTATCACGGGGCATTGCCTTATAGGTAGACATACAAATAGACTAGGCATCACCACACCTGACTACTGCCTGAACTGCGGCGACGAGGAAGAACCAGAGTCCATAACTCACCTTCTGTGTGAGTCTCCGGCACTGGCTCACCGCAGAATGACTCATTTGGGCAGTCACTGTATGCACAATCTTGCCGAGCTGGCATACTGACAGCTGGGAAGCATATTATACTTTGCCCGAGGCTCAGTTTGGTTCCTCAACCTACCTGCCTACCTAGCATAACACTTATTCTTAACGGCTCCCTACAAAAAATGGTTCCATGGGTTCAAATCACTGCTCCGAGACGGCCGAATGATATGAGTTTTTCGGCTAAATATTCAATTTTCAAATACAATGCGCAAAAGATCGATTTTTACATTAAATGTGCGGCCTTCCTGTTGACCCCAATTGTCGTCCATCTAAACTTCTTCAATTTTTTAACACAAAAATTCGTATAGCATGAAACAATAATGATGGCTCCTTTCTCATTTTCGAAGAAAAACCACACCAAAGAGTCACTCGTTTTAGATGCATTGGGTTCTGAAGAATTACGTATGGATTACCTGATCCTGATTTGATCGGATCGGGGTACTGTAAAGGTAGTCGTGACTGTCATTTGAACGATGTTATGTTTCATTCTTAAAGTCTAATCGCATCGCGTCGTGTTCGTACCTTTAAACCATTGATACTATATCTAAATGTCTTCATAATATCTCAGCATTTATTCCACTTATCGTGGGAACCAACCGGGACAGATGAACAAATGAATTCACACATTTAAATCGATATATTTTTTATAAGATATAAAAAGATATTCACACCACCCTGATGAGTATCGTTATTCATCGGTTTGATTAAAAAATCAAAATATTCAATTAACATTAACATTACCATAAAAATCAGTAATATCAATATCATCATCATCATCATCAACAGTTACACAATACCATGTAACACCCAACAGCAACAGTACATAATTTTCACATCCCAATTTGATGACTTTTGTTGCTCTTCGGTCTTGCTACAATACTTATCTATGTACAATTTTAATATTAATGAGATAGATAATCTTTTGCCACAGTTTATCAAATTGCTTGGATAAATTTGTCTCTTTAACTTGTTCATTGAAAATTCTCAACTTCACATTTATAGAAGCAACGCAGTCATGCATAGTCAGACACAATGAAATAAGGAGCCAAATTTTTTTTTTTTTTGCGGCCAGGTATGTGGGTATATCCACTAAATGCCACATCAAGAGCACCTATTTACTTAGCTCTCATTGTGTTGCTATGATGCGCAAAATTTAGCAAAGTGTTGAAGTATGTAGTAGTAGTAGTAGTAGTGGTGGCCCTATTCACACTATGTAAAGACATAAGTATTTACGAAAGAATATCTCCATCATACCTAATACGAGTTTGTATGTTTAACGTATGTTTCGTATATTTCTCCTTAGGGATATTACTTGTTGGTATACGCTACTAAAGGTAACAGCAGTAGAAGAGGACATTTGCGTAATTTACCGGAGGCAAGTGTGAAATGCTCATACATACATAAATACATAGTACACCCTCAAGTATTGTTATCGTATTCGTGTAATCGTTGAACGACAATGGCACGTTGATGATAGTCCTTTGGGTATATGTACATCCTACCAGCATCATACGATGTTGGTATGAATTGATGTTTTGTATTTTAGCCTGGCACACTGTGCAAATCCCATGAAGCAAGCTCACTGATTGCTAAGACAATAACGACACTTGTGGATTTTTTTTTTTTTTTTCATGCATAAGAAGAATAAATGAAAAAGAAAATCAAACCATCTGCCTTCTACCTTCTACAATATATACGATCTAGTAAAAAGAAATCAATTATTTTTACATTAAATTGATGGTCTATTTAGCATAGTTAGAATGATCCGATTTAGGTCCCATATACACCGTTTTGTTCGATAACTTGTTGCCATTTTGAAGGTAATTTCTTAATGCCACTCTCATAGTAACCCTCGTCCCTATTCCCAAAAAACTAGGACAGTCCATTTTCACAAGCTTCTCTTGAGGCGAATTTTTCACCAACAAAGTCATTCGCCATAGACAGGAACAGGTAGTAATCACTTGGTGCCAGGTCCGAACTATAAGGTGGATGCATATGAATCTCCCCACCAAGCTCTCGAAGCTTCTGGCAAGTCACTATCGATGTGTGTGGCCTGGTGTTGTTCTGATGGAACACAATTCCTCTCCTATTGGCCAAAGCTGGCCGCTTCTGGGCGATTGCTTCCTTCAGACGGTCCAATTGTTGACGGTACAGGTCCGAATTAAGAGTTTGACCGTAGGGGAGCAGCTCATAATAGATGATTTCCTGCCAATCCCACCAAACACATAGCATAACCTTCCTGAATGTCAATCCGTTTGAGCCGCTATTCGACCACGAACGTTTTAGCTTGACGATGTCGTAAGTGATCCACTTTTTATCACCAGTAACCATCCGCTTCAGTACTGGATCGATTTTGTTGCGATTCAGCAGCGATTCGTAGATGGAAGTTCGGCCCATGAGGTTTTTTTGTGTTAACTTTCTAGAGCGTGGTGCATCTTTGACGTCAAAATTACCGGAACGGAATCGACGAAACCAAAATTGCACTTCATTGGCTGTTACAGTATCAGGACCATAAACACTATTCACATTTTCAGCCGTCTGGCTTGTGTTTTCGCCTTTATCGAAGAAATACTGTAAAATATAGCGTATTTCCTCTTTACTGGTGTCCTTGTTTGACGCGTGCTCAAACAATGCTGAGTCAAGCAATCACAAAACTGCCTGAAAAGTTTATTTAGTACGAAATCCTATCTTTCTAACGCCATCTAGCGCAACCAGATCGCACTTATGCAACGCGAAATACAGATTACTAAAGCCATCTATTGGAAAAATAATGGATTTCTTTTTACTGCACCTTATATTATTTTTCATGTACCAACTGTTAGGCCTAGTACGTAATATACAATACGTCAGAATGCCATTTGTTGAAATGATTTTTACTTAATGACTACTTAAATACCTATTAATGGTTCAAATGTTATCATTTGCAAAGTGAAATGTGCAAATGATAATATAAACATTATATGGCATGTACATATTAATTGCGTAGAGAACAATGCACCTAAAGACGAGCACAAATATATAGGGTGATTCAAAATAGCTTATTTATCTTGCTATCTCGTCTATTGTCCTATTAATGATCGACACATCCCACTGGCGTCGTCGCAAGTCATCACTCAGGGATTCACATGAGTTTTTCTTCATCGTTTTTTAGCTTTTTTAGATTGCTCACATTGTTTTAAATGCGCAGCTGTCACTTAAGAGTACATAGGAATTGATATGATGATATATTGACATATTATTTCGACATTATATAGACCCCGGTCCATATGCACATACGCACTTAGCCTGAATTGGGGCATGTTTGTCATCTCGTGAATCATCCAAACTTCAGATATGTACGGCACTATGGTATTATGGCAAGCGAGTGCCAGACATTTTCGCAAAAAGTCTGAAAATTACATCGGTTTCTCCTAGTCGTCACAACTGCGCCAGAGGTGTACGTGAGGGCAATTAAGCCTAATCTCGTAGCAAGTTTGCATATGAGACAAGGTCTACCAGAGTTCTTGTAAAATGGACTGTAATACTACTGTCTACGCCAGAAAATTATGATACGCGCATTGTCTGTTGTCACCCTTATAGAAGACGAAGGCAACTCTGACTTGATCAGTCAGCAGTCGATTCGTTATTCTTGTTCTTCTTTTGTTTCTTCTTATATATTTGTTCTCGACACGAAGTGCGCGCATTTTTTATAATTATACATATTTTATTTTATACATATAGTTCGAGTGTTTTTTGTACTTTGCAATAATTAATTTGTGTTAATAATAACAAATTATATTCATTTCTAATCGTTTTCTTGTAATAAACAATACACATAAACATATACAAGTATATCTCGAGTGTTTTTTCTTTGTACAAAGTGATGTACATCAGAAAAAATTCGTTTGTGATTTTCGTGCTTTTCTTCTTTATTTAATACGAAATTTCTTTCGATAACGAAGAATAATCTAAATAAATCAAAACTCGATTTAAACATACATTTTGAATAATTGTATTGGCCACCAACGAAAGGCTTTACAATTTGGAAGTTGATGGAAAGTGTGCTAATGCGAATAAAACAGCAACAGCAAGTAGCAGCAGCACCACCATCACATCAACAGTAACAACAACAACAACAATTAACCAAAAGAACAAATGGAACAAAATCAACAGTAACAGCGACAACATAGTCAAGATTTGCCATCAATTATATACAGCAATAGGTTGCAAGTGGCAAACAAGATGACGAGAAATGACGCTAACAGCAAACATCAACAACACCGAAAACATCGCAAACAAGTAGAATTTGTATATTTATTTATTATCGAATAATTTTAATTTTATTAGAAAGCAAGAAGCGATCTGTGGTTAGAATCTCAGCAGTACAACTCAACCAAGGTATGAGCCCACTGGCATCTCTCTCACACGTTCAACTACTAAATACTACTTTTTAAAAGTGGCTATATAGAATACGTCTTCCTAAATGAACTTCTCTTATTATTTTCGCTGTTATCATGGTTATTTAATTTTTAATTATACCCTGCATAATGCAATATGCATGGTATATTCATTTCGGTCAGATGTTTGTGTCCACTTGAAGGAATCTCCGGAGATATAGACATGGATATATATTCGTGATCAGCGTCGATTAAATTTTCGATTTAACGATGTCCGTCCGTCCGTCCGTCCGTCCGTCCGTCTATCTGTCACCTGGCTGGTTCGCACGATAACTTGAGTAAATATTGAGCTATTTCGATGAAATTTGGCATAAGTAATCTATGATCCAAGGGTACGGAGGGGATTGATATTGGGCATGATCGGTCAATAACCACGCCCACAACAAGCATTCAAAGCGACTAACCTCGAAATTTTCAAAATCTTTAACTTGCCATAACTCACATAATATACCACTTGGGACAACAATATTTGGCACATAGACATATATTATACTTCTATATAAACTCGCCAAAAGTGGTTGAGCCACGCCTACTTTTTAGCGTAGCTCTCATACAAAGTGTCTCTACTTCTTTTAAATTGAAACAGCTGTAACTTCTACAATCTTCTGTCCAGAATAACCATAATTGACACTTAGATTAACATAGTAGTCGGAAATAATATGGCAGAAAATCAGTGTGCCACGCCCACTCCTTTTTGGGTCTCCCATACAAAGTTGCGGAAATTAAAAAAAATGTTACCGGTTATAACTTGCAAACTATTCAGCGTAGAATAACGAGATTTAAGGTGTGGATTAGTGTTGTACGAGCAACTAGGCTCACAGAAAATGGGCGCACCACGCCCAGTGTTTATGGTAGCCCCCATACAAATTTTAAATTGACACAGCTGTAACTTCGGCAATCTTCTGTCTAGAATAACCATAATTGACACTTAGATTAATATCATAGTCGGTAATAATCTGGCAGAAAATCAGTGTGCCACGCCCACTCCTTCATGGGTCTCCCATACAAAGTCGAGTGAATTAAACTAAAATTTTAAGCTCCATAGCTTACAAACCATTTAGCCTAGGACAACGAGACTTAGGGTATGGATTAGTATTGTACGAGCAGCTAGGCTCACAGAAAATGGGCGCACCATGCCCAGTGTTTATCGTAGCCCCCATACAAATTTTAAATTGAAACAGCTGTAACTTAGGCAATCTTATGTCTACAATAACCATAATTGATACTTAAATTAATATCGTAGTCGGAAATAATCTGGCGAAAAATCAGCATACCACGCCCACTTCTTATTGGGGCTCCCATACAAAGTTGAGGAAATTAAACAAAAATGTTAACCACCATAACTTAGAAACTATTCAACGTAGGACACCAAATTTAAGGTGTGGATTAACATTGAAAAATTAATTGGATTTACTAGAAAGTGGTAAGCCACGCCCACTTTTTATATAGCTCCCATACTAAGCCTCGGAATTATCTTAAAATCCTTTTACTTCGTCAAAGTCAACCATATTTCGGGTGTAAATTAGTAGTATATGCAAAAATTGTTTCTCGAAAAGTGGAAATAAAAGAAAAGTTGGATATTCGAGTAAACTTTTTATATATAAATCTACATATGCAGGGTATAGTTTGGTCGGCCCCAGCCGACTGTAAGGAGATTTTTTTATTTTTACTGGCGGAGTACGAAACCGTCAGACATCAGGCCGTCCGCGCACTGTAAGAACTCCGAAAGCGATCAAAGCCGTGAAGAAACGAATTGACCGAAAAACCGCTGCGAAAGCAGAAAATCTTATCTATATCCATGAAGATTTTGGACTCAACGCGTGCAAGCGACACACTGGACACATGCCCACGGCTGCATTGGAGGGAAAACGCAAGCGAAAATCGAAAACGTCACGCAGCCAGTACGCTCTGTTTACTGACGCGAAAATCTTCACCGTAGAAGAACCGTTCAATAAACAGAACGATCGTGTGTATGCTCGGTCATCCAGAGAAACATCACAACTCATCCCGAGGATATAAAGAGGCCTTTGCTCCAGCTCACAAGGCAAAAACAACTCAACTGTGGTTAAAACACAACTTTCCGAACTTCATATCAACGGATGATTGGCCAGGTGGTAGTCCAAACCTCAACCCGTTGAATTACATGTTGTGGTCCGTATTAGAGGGCATGGCTTGCTCTACTCGACACCTAAATATTGAGTCGTTGAAACGAGCCCTTGTCTGTGCAGTGGATAATTTACCCATGCATGAAGTGCGTCTCGTGATCGATAAGTGACGAGATCGTCTCGTGATGGAAGGCAAATGGCAGTCATTTCGAATAAGTTGTTTAAAGCTTTGTAGACATTGAAACAATGCTGCAGGTGCTGATGGCCTGCCTTCCGAGTGGTTAAGACCGGAGGCGATGAGCTGCTCACCCGCATGCACCAGCTCATAAGCAGAATATGGTCGGATGAAAGCATGCCTGATGATTGGAGGCTCAGTGTTCTCTGTCCTGTACATAAAAAAAGGAGACCACACAATTTGCGCCAACTACCGTGGAATAAGTCTCCTGAGTGAGTATCGCATACAAGGTTCTATCGAGCGTACTGTGTGAAAGGTTGAAGCCTATGCTCAGCAACCTGATTGGACCGTATCAGTGTGGCTTCAGACCTGGTAAATCCACCATCGACCAGATTTTCACACTGCGCCAAATCCTGAAGAAGACCCAAGAAAAACAGATCGACACACACCACCTATTTGTTGATTATAAAGCCACTTTCAACAGCCCGTTAAGGGATTATCTCTACGCAACAATGTCTGAGTTTGGTATTCCTGCACAGCTCATTCGACTTTGTAGAATGACACCGCATAACTCCCGTTGTGCACTGAAAATTGGGAAGGACCTCTCCGCACCGTTTAATACCGAACGGGGTTTCAGACAAGGTGATTCGTTATCGTGCGACTTCTTCAATCTTATTATGGAGAAAATAATACGAGCTGCTGATCTACGACATAATGGCACTATCTTCAACAAAAGTGTCATGCTGTTAGCGTATGCCGACGATATTGAATAATCGGCATGAACACGAGAGCAGTCAGTGCAGCATTCTCAGAGTTGGAAAGAGAGTCGTGTCGGATGGGTCTTACGGTGAACGAGGGCAAGACAAAGTATCTAGTGTCAACAAACAAAGAGTCCCGGCGTCTTGGACAGCACGTCACTGTTGACAACTACGCTTTTGAAGTAGTAAGAGACTTTGTCTATCTTGGAACCAGCATTAACAGCAGTAATGACGTCAGCTTGGAGATCATGCGTAGGATAACTCTTGCTAACAGGTGTTACTTTGGGCTGAGTAAGCAATTGAGAAGTCGAGCCCTCTCTCGAAGAACGAAAACTACACTCTACAAGTCTCTCATCATGCCTGTCCTAACATATGACGCTAAAGCCTGGACAATTTCCACCTCGGATGAGCGAATGCTTGGAGTTTTCGAGAGAAAAGTCCAACGCAAGATCTTTGGACCTATTTGCGTTGGTGGCGAGTACCGAATAAGGTACAACCATGAGCTGTACGAGCTGTATGCCGATATTCACATAGTAAAGCGCATCCAAATCCAGCGGATGCGCTGGCTAGGTCATGTCGAGCGAATGGAAGAACACGCTCCAGCTAAGAAGGTGTTATATTCGGAACCCGCTGGAGGACGACGCAGAAGAGGAAGACCAAACCTCCGGTGGAAATACCAAGTACTGGAGGACCTAACGGCGCTTGGAATTTCTAACTGGCGCCAGCTAGCGAAGAACAGAGATGGCTGGCGAAGCATATTATTTTCGGCTTAAATCGATATTCGCTTGTTATGGCCACATAAGTAAGTAAGTATACTGATACAGCTACGCTTACATCGATTTGCTCAGCTCACTAGTGTACTGAAGAAGTTGTGTTGTCTGAGTTTTCGAGAGAAAAGTCCTACGCAAGACCTTTAGACGACGCAGAAGAGGCAGAGAAAAACCTAGTACTGGGGAACTGTTAGAACTTGGAATTTCTAACTGGATCCAGTTAGCGAAGGAAAGTGTTGGCTGGCGAAGTATGCTAGATTCGAACTAAATTGTGAAGGAGACCCTAGCTCACTCCCTTTGTGGCTCCTTGGGTCTAGCAATCAGCAATGAAGAGTTAATAGGAAGGAACTTCCTCAACAATTAAAGTGCCTCATATTTATAGATGGATAAAAAAAATACAAAGGCATTCAAATTATATTTCTATTAAATATAAATATTATAAATGAAATATGTTACAAGCTATTTCAAGGGATATAGGGAGGATCTAAATTGAAAAATCCAGCGTTTCGTTTAAACTTATAGCACGCTATGTGACTAATAAGCCTTGTAACACGCGTATCTGTGTTACAAATGCCGAATATTAATATATTCGGCACCCATATTTATATAGAAAAAAAATAAATAATAATTAGAAAATAAATAATAATAAAATAAATAATAATAAAATAAATAATAATAAAATAAAAAAAATAATAATATAAAAATAAAAAAAAAAAGTATTAAAAATAAACTCATGTCGCGACTCAGTATCGAACCCGTACATGTGGGCAAGGTCAGGTGGTGGGACGAACCCACGGAACACTTGCACCAAGACACATTTACGACTTCGATACAGATAAATGAGTTTGTATATGTGCTTGTGCTTGATTCAGTTGATATAAATTAATTAATATAAATGAATTTGAATTTACATGTAATGCATGTACGTATGTATGTAATATATGTTAATTGAATAAAGACAAAAACACAAGTAAAAATAAAGGCAAACACATAGAGCAGATATGAGAATTCTCGTTTGGTTTAGCATACATTTCATAGATAATGATCATGCTGAACCAACTAAAATCGAGAAAAGCGACTTCCGTACTTGATCGGACAAGCGACATATGTACATGTGCTTGACCAGTTGGAATCAATATCGAAGCGTCTTTCTTCAGTTGCCAATTATTTTGCAACAACGACCCGTTGGGCGAATTGTTACCAACGAGTGCTCTATTGAAGCAGAACCATATACGGTGCGCGACAATACGAGTTCTTGCCCTAAAGTGATCCCATATACGGAAGCTTCAGGTAGTCAACTGCGAACCCTCTGCTCTGCCAAAGTAGTCACTTTGACCACTTCAAATCCAAGAGCAACCAGCTCGAGCGCTGGTTCCTCCTGCATTCCCCTCCTTGTCTCTCTCTTACTTGCGTAGGATACGAATAGAGTAGGATAGTTTCATAAATTTGTAGCCTTAGTGGAATAATTCAATTGTAGCATGTTTTTCATTAATTTGTTAATTCAATTTTCCAATTCTTCTGTACTTTTAAGCCTCTTTTCTTTTTGTAAATACTTATTTCTTGTAAAGACAAATAAACGAAAAGAATAATAAGAGTAGGAATTGTACCGCGAGAGGTATATCATCCGAGCCGAACACTCTAGTGTCGGTAATATTACTGTCAATTTGACAGTAAGTGTGTAATTCGGTTTTCCTCCTACAACAAGAGTTTTTCGCTGCCCTCTTGTTTACCCTGGCTGGCTGAGCGTTACCCCAGCTGGAAAACAAAGGCACGCGTTACAATGGCGCCCGAGCAGGGACTCTCCACAAAGGAGAGTACATCTAATACACATGAGGTAATACCACCAACGACCGAAGTGTCTCACACAGACCGGTTAGGTTGGATATACACTCTACGAAAAGAGGAATTAGGGCTTCAAATGCAACTACACGGCCTAGCTGTCGACGGCGGAGTACGCGAATGGCGACAGCGGTTGAATAGTTACATGCGAGATAAGCGAACGGCACAAACCAGTACTGCGACTAGTGCGACGCCACTTCCTATGGCCGAAGTATGTGGTCCTATCACAATACCAGACTATGAAGTTATGAACACCGTACGACGGTGGGGGTTGAATTTCGATGGCACACGTAACCTATTCGAGTTCATTGAGCGAATAGAAGAATTGGCGGATTGCTATACCATCCCATATGACCGACTCTTATTACCACTCAATGAATTATGTAAAGACAGAGCAAGGGATTGGTGGCGATATAAACGCGATAGCATCCATAATTGGTTGGATTTCAAAGAGGCGGCACTGAAATTCTTCCTTCCGCCGCGCTACTTAGTAAAACTAGAGGATGACATTGCAAGACGTAGACAAGGACCACGAGAAAAGGGAAAAGAGTTCATTATGAACCTTATGTCGTTAACTCGCCAACATCCACGACTAAAACAAGAATGTCATTTAGATAGAGCTTACGAAGGGTTAAGACCCGAATATCGTTTATACATCAAACGAAATGAATTTGACAATATAGACGCACTAATGGCACTCGCAGACGAATACGAAAGCATACGTGGAGAAGAAGCACGTATGAATCGACCGCATCCTACACATACGATAAAAGAACGAACACAATCGAAAGAACAACCCAGTTACGAAACTAGGACAATATACGAATCTGCAGAAACAACAGAAGGAGACGACTCAGACGAAAGACCATACATGAGTATCACTTGTCAGGGAATGCCAGTGACAGCACTTATTGATACGGGTGCATCACTGACGTTCGTCGGGAAGACACTGCGCGATCGTATACGTCATCGCCAAAAACCCATGAGACATAGCCAACAAATTGTGCTAGCCAATGGCGAAGAAACGCAGATAGGGGAATGTTACATAGCGACGTTTTTCATATATGATGAGCGTATTCGACATCAGGTATATTACTTGCCTGGTACAAGTGAATCGTGCATACTCGGTGTCGACATATTGAAACGTATCGGTCTTCGAGTTGAAGTCGGGGGGCGGCAGCAATTGCAATCCGCCACAACCAAAAATCAGTTCCTATCTCCCTCAGATGAGGTAAATCTAAATTCACCTTTCCTGTCTGAAAGACAAAACCAACAAATCCACCAACTGATCCAAAAAGAACAACAACTGAGCAACACGTTGATTGGTCCGTATACAGTAGATCAGCATCGTATCACATTATCCACCACAATTCCTTTCAAGCAAAGGTATTACCCACGTAACCCGTCCATGCAGACTATAATAGATACAGAAATCGAATTGTTGGTAAAAGAGGGAAAGATAGAAAAGTCGAAAAGTGCGTACAGTTCACCTATTGTCTTAGTGAAAAAGAAACAAGGCACTTGGAGATTATGCGTAGATTACCGTCAACTCAACAAAATTTCTGTCAAAGACGCATACCCTTTACCTCAAATACAGTCCATACTCGATAAACTAAGAGAGGCCAAATTTATAAGTACGATTGATTTGAAAAATGGTTACTGGCAAATTTCGTTGGACGAAAACTCCCGCAAATACACGGCGTTTACTGTACCCGGACGAGGGTTATACCAATGGAAGGTAATGCCATTTGGCTTACACTCGGCACCGGCCACATTTCAAAGGGTATTAGACCAAGTGATTGGGCCAGAATTAGAGCCATACGCGTTCGCTTATTTAGACGACATCGTTGTCATAAGCCGAACCTACGAACAACACTTGCGTCATTTACAAACGGTCTTCCAACGGTTACGCGAGGCTAATCTACGGGTGAACTACGATAAATCGAAATTCTGCACAAACAACCTAACTTATCTCGGCCACGTAGTAACTCCCGAAGGTATACATACCGACCCAGCTAAAATTTCCGCCATTAAAGAATTACCAGCACCCACTAATGTGAGAGAACTGCGTAGAATCCTGGGTGTTGCATCATGGTATAGACGTTTCATACCAGCATTTGCTACCATTGTCGCACCCATGAACACTTTATTAAAAAAGGGCGTACGGTGGTCTTGGAGCGACGAACAGCATAATGCGTTCAATCAACTAAAAACTACACTAACAACGGCCCCCGTGTTGTGCTGCCCCGACTTCGCTCACCCTTTTATCCTACAAACAGATGCCAGTGACACAGGTCTCGGTGCAGTACTGGTACAACGCTATGAAGAACAAGAAAAGGTCATTGCCTACGCAAGTCGTTCGATGACAGCACTCGAACGGAAGTATTCTACGACAGAAAAAGAATGCTTAGCAATTTTATGGGGAGTGCGTAAGCTACGGCCATATCTAGAGGGGTATCATTTCACTGTCGTGACAGATCACCATTCACTGCGTTGGCTACACTCTATGCAGAATCCGTCTGGTCGATTAGCACGATGGGCATTGGAGTTACAACAGTATGATTTTGATATTGAATACCGAAAAGGCGCACTAAATATCGTCGCCGATGCACTGTCGAGAGACGCCCGGCACAACATCTCTGCCGCCCAAAGAGTAGATCGATGGTATGATCAAAAATGGCATAAGGCAATAAACGACAAATCGGACATGAAAGGTTGTACATATACAGGAAAGGGAAAGACAATAATATGCAAAGGAGTCTGTGCGTCCCTCCTGAACAACGTCAGAAAATATTAGAAGAAAACCACGATGCAGTAACCGCCGGCCATTTTGGAGTGGCGAAAACCGTGCGTAAAATAAAAGAGCGATACTATTGGCCGACAATAGCCGCTGATGTTACTCGACACATCAAAGCATGCCAAATATGTGCCGCATATAAATCCTCAACATCAGCACCAATGGGGAAAATGGCCACATTAACAGCCACACGACCATGGCAGATTATATGTTCGGACTTCATGGGACCATTTCCCCGCTCACGTAGAGGCAACACCATGTTGCTCGTATTTACTGATAAGTTCACTAAATGGGTCGAAATCGTGCCATTGCGTAAAGCCACTTCAGCAGCCGTTGTACAAGAATTGCGACAACGAATTATATATCGATACGGCTGCCCCGAAATACTAATAACTGATAACGGTGCCCAATACACGAGTAAACTAGTCAATGAGCTGACAGAAACATATGGCATCACTCACCGATTCACCGCCACATATACCCCGCAAGAAAACCCTACGGAACGGGTAAATAGAGTTCTAAAAACCCTTATGGCCATGTTTACAAAAGAACATCGGGACTGGGACGCATATCTCCCAGAAATATCATTTGCCATCAACACCGCTTGTCATGAGTCGACCTCATTCAGTGCCGCTGAACTTAATTTCGGACGAAATCCGCCCGCACCAAATATAATCGCCCGCGAAGTCGATAATGACCGCACGACATCGCGACCACCAAACCTGCAAGAATATTATCAACGCGCTTTGGAGAAAAATGCAAAGGCAACACAAATGCAAAGCAAACATTATAACCTCCGTCGTCGATCCAACAAGCCCCCTGTCGGTAGTATGGTTTACAAAAAAAACCATGTACTGTCTTCCGCTGTCGACCAATTCGCCGTTAAACTAGCACCTAGATATATAGGCCCGTTTATTGTAACACACTACATATCTCCTTCTTTGGTATTACTAGATGATCCGAACGGAAAGTACAAACAACTAACAGCGCACATTCAAGAACTTAAAATATACAATCCACGATAAGAAAAAAAAAATACCACACATATATATGCTTGGAAAAAAAAAAAAATAAATAACTAAATAAAAAAAAAATAAATAAATAAAAAAAAAAAAAAATAAATAAAAAAAAAAATAAATAAAAAAAAAAAAAAACCTATAAAAGGCGAACCAACAGAATAAATTCCAAACAGTCGACATCACAATATTAAACCAAATATGAATACCCTCAGGAAGCAGACTAAACCCGTCCAGGCCGTCACGGACACCCACAACCGCCACCCGACCTAGCCCCGGTATTGCCATACCAACGGCCCGGTGAGGCACTCCCTCGTCACGAAGCGATACACAAAGCCAACACCATTGCTCTCGTACGTCGAGTAGATATCGAAAAGCAAGCACGTCAAAAACAACTAGAGCACCAACAACGACAACAGTTCATAAGGCAACAAATCCAACAACAACAACCAAAATCGCAACAAACACCATCAGCAGCAGACCCATTCGAGGGAATAATCGTAGAACCATCCCGGTCAAAGAAATTTCGGGTATTCTATATACCTTCACCGCTAGGGCGAATAACCGTGACCACCAAAAACGGGTGGGCACAATTACAGCGCGGACCGGCACGAAAAATACAGAAAATAAACCCAGATGCAGAGGAAATCCCATCATGGCAATTATTACTATTACTATTATTGAATTATCATTTTTTATTACAAAAAAAAAAAAAAGAGAAACAAAAGAGGAAATATAATTTATAAAATAAAAGGGAAAATAAAACCCGAGCCGAACACAGATGGTGTCGGTGAAATAACACTGCTGATTATTATTTAATTATGCAGTGGTGTATAAGTCGGTTTCCCTCGCCTATATACATTTTGTTTGTGTGGATTCCTTTTCCCTTCCTCTTTATATATAGTTTTCTATCTTCGCAAGTAGGGGGAGAAACAAACCTCTATTTAAATTAGGGATAGTTTCTATCCCCGCAAGTAAGGGGGGAATGTAACACGCGTGTTACAAATGCCAAATATTAATATATTCGGCAACCATATGTATATAGAAAAAAAATAAATAATAATTAGAAAATAAATAATAATAAAATAAAAAAAAAATAATAATAATATAAAAATAAAAAAAAAAAAGTATTAAAAATAAACTCATGTCGCGATTCAGTATCGAACCCGTACACGTGGGCAAGGTCAGGTGGTGGGACGAACCCACGGAACACTTGCACCAAGACACATTTACGACTTCGATACAGATAAATGAGTTTGTATATGTGCTTGTGCTTGATTCAGTTGATATAAATTAATTAATATAAATGAATTTGAATTTACATGTAATGCATGTACGTATGTATGTAATATATGTTAATTGAATAAAGACAAAAACACAAGTAAAAATAAAGGCAAACACATAGAGCAGATATGAGAATTCTCGTTTGGTTTAGCATACATTTCATAGATAATGATCATGCTGAACCAACTAAAATCGAGAAAAGCGACTTCCGTACTTGATCGGACAAGCGACATATGTACATGTGCTTGACCAGTTGGGATCAATATCGAAGCGTCTTTCTTCAGTTGCCAATTATTTCGCAACAACGACCCGTTGGACGAATTGTTACCAACGAGTGCTCTATTGAAGCAGAACCATATACGGTGCGCGACAATACGAGTTCTTGCCCTAAAGTGATCCCATATACGGGAGCTTCGGGTAGTCAACTGCGAGCCTTCTGCTCTGCCAAAGTAGTCACTTTGACCACTTCAAATCCAAGAGCAACCAGCTCGTGCGCTGGTTCCTCCTGCATTCCCCTCCTTGTCTCCCTCTTACTTGCGTAGGATACGAATAGAGTAGGATAGTTTCATAAATTTGTAGCCTTAGTGGAATAATTCAATTATTTTTTTTTTTTTATTAGCTTATTTTTTTTTATTGAATCTTTCTTAAATACAAGAAACTAACAATAAGTATTCAAATCTTACAAACTAAATAAAACTATGTGATATCCCCTACGTTCCATCACAATTTGGTGAGTCGCGAGATGTAGCAATTTTACAGCATATTCAGTGTGTCTTTTCTTTTTAATCGACGATGCCCCTTGCTCAGCAACAATTGCCTAGCAAGGGGATTCGGATGATTGTGTAATTTTTGAATGTAGCTTCTGCAGGACATTGCAACTTCCTCAGAAATTGTGGATACATTTAAATCTCGATGGATGTTAACGTTCCTCATATACCAAGGCGCGTTTACAATAATTCGCAGACACTTGGATTGTATTCGCTGCAATTTTTCGATATTAGAGGGAGATGCGGTGCCCCAAAACTGAATACCATAAGTCCAGATTGGTTTCAGGATTGCTTTATATAATAGCACTTTGTATTCAAGATTCAACTTTGATCTTTTGTGTAACAGCCACCATAACTGATTCATTTTAAGCTTGATCTGAGTTTTCTTTGCCTCTATGTGATTTTTCCATGTCAGCCTTCTGTCGAGGTGAATACCCAAGTACTTTGTTGAGGAACATTGTGGAACTGATTGGCCATTAATTTTAAGTGGGGGACATGTATCTAGCCTTAGCGTGAAGGTTACATGTACGCTCTTTGATTCATTGACTTTTATACGCCATTTTGCTAGCCAGATTTCGAGAGAATCGACATGAGTCTGCAGGAGTTTAGTAGCTTCTATGGGGTTAGAGCGAGAGCACAATATTGCCGTATCATCAGCAAAGGTCGATATGAATGTATAGTTATTGTTGGGCATATCTGAAGTGAATAAGAGATACAGTAAGGGACCCAAAACGCTTCCTTGAGGAACGCCAGCGTGAATATCCAATGGATTTGTTGTGTAATCCTTGTGATGTACGAGAAATTGTCTTTTCGTGAGGTAGCTACTAAGCAATGAGGAGACATTTGCAGGCAGTAATAGTTTGAGTTTGTAAATAAGGCCATCGTGCCATACTTTATCGAAAGCTTGAGTGATATCAAGAAAGACAGCTGAGCAATACTTTTTTTCTTCAAAAGTGTTCCTTATCAGAGTTACAATGCGGTGGACTTGTTCTATTGTGCCGTGCTGTTTTCTAAATCCAAACTGATGTTGAGGAATCAGTTGGTTGAGATTAATAAATGGAGTTATATTCATGACAAGTAGCTTTTCGAATACTTTAGAAAGTAGAGGCAGGAGGCTGATAGGTCTGTACGATGCAACTTTTGTAGGGTCTTTTCCTGGTTTTGCTATCATAATAATTTTTGAAGTTTTCCAGCATTTGGGATAGTGTTTAATACGAAGGATAGCATTGAAAATGTGCATCAGATGAATTACTGAAGCCGGAGGTAGCTCTTTTATCATTTTACCGGTAATTTTATCTGGACCAGGTGATTTTTTTGGGTTTAAATCTTTATAAATTGCTTTGAATATGTCCTTTTTTTTAATTTTGAGCGTTATTGAGCAAGGTTGAGAAGTTAATATTGGTAATGAGCACTGTGAAGAGGCTGGATTGGGTGTAAACACACTTTTTAGGTGGTTTGCAAAAGCCAAACCCTTCTCACAGTTGCTTCTAGCCCAATCAGTGAGAATTGGCCGATTGGATTTTTTTGCTGATTTCCACAAAGAGTAGTCTGACGCTTCACCAGGTGTTAATTTCGCTATGTGCTCTTCTAACTCTTTGTTGTTTTTATTTTTTAAGGCTTGCTTTAACTTTCGAGTGCAGTGCTGTAGCTGTGTTTTCAGATTCGGTGATCTGAATTCTTGCCATTGTCTTCGGAGTCTTCTTTTCTGTCTTACTAGCAATTCAATATCGGCTGGTGTGTATGGGCTATAGTTTGATTGCTTGCATACCTTTGTGCAGGTGGCTGAGCTGAGAGCTAATGAGAGCAGCTGGTTGAATTTTTCGAGTGCTGAGTCTACATCGTGTCCATTTCTTAATACAGTACTCAGAGGAAGATGGGAATTTATATATTTCTTGAATTTTAACCAGTCTATTTTCTTTCTAACGCAATTGCTTTGGGGGCTTGGTGATTTTATAGATATTACCGTGGGTGAGTGGTCAGATGATAGATCATAATTACACTCTGTGGAGATATTTTCCATCTGCAAACCTTTGGCGACCCCAAAGTCTATGAGATCGGGTATTTTCCTCTTGTCCGTCGGCCAATATGTCGGTTGACCATTTGAAATAACATCGTAGCCGTGGTTAGTGATGATTGAACATAGTCTTTTGCCTTTTGGAGTTATTAATCGGGAGCCCCAGTGAGTGTGTTTGGCGTTGAAATCGCCAGCAACCAAGAATTTGCTACCAAGAGTTGAGAAAAATTCTTTATATTGCTGTTCGGTAATACTGTATCTTGGGGGACAGTATATCGCAGATATTACTAGCTTAGAGATGTATTCTTCCAGACATATAGATGTTGCTTGCAAGTAGACGCTACTAAAATCTTCAAGAACATGATGTTTTATTCTGCTTTTTATCAATATGGCAGTTCCTCCGCGTGCCTTACCATGCGAATGATAAGGATGAAATGATAATGAAAGTGTACAGTTTGTAATATGGTATTTGGTAGCAATTTTTGTCAGTGAAATGGGTCTCTGATATCATCATTATGTCGATTTGGCTGGATTCAAGGAATTGAATTAGCTCCAAACGGTGCTGGCTTAAGCCGTTGGCGTTCCAGTGGCATATCTTGAGACAACTCATGGTCTGGATAGCAATGTTTGGAGTAACATCGATTGATTTTTCATCATTTCTTGCATCATTGTTTGCATTGAGTTCATGAATTGGTTCATATTCTGAATCAATGTTTGAAGCAAATGTTCAAAGGTACTTGGCTGTTGGGTGGGCAGTGAGTGTTTCTGCTCATTATTTACATTGCTTTGTTGGTGTGGGTTTTGTTTTAACACGCTAGCGTATGAATTGGTTTGATTCTTGTTTGGGATTGCAGAGAAGTATTGTGTTGCATCAATATTTTGTCTCTTACTTGAGTTGGCTATCTGAGTTTGCTCAACTGGTTTTAGAGGTTGATTGCTAGCGGAGAAATTTAGCTTTAGGGTTGTATATACTGGGCAACCTCTATAATTTGCGGTGTGATTACCTCCACAATTGCTGCATTTTTTCATGCTAGCATCGCCTTTAGATTTTGGGCATATGTTTGATTTATGGAGATCTCCACAAATCACACAAACAGCTGGCAGGGTACAATATGTCTTAGTATGTCCATATTCTTGGCAGTTGCTGCACTGAGGAGGTCCAGTTCTCTTATGGGGTTCTTCGATTGTGATTTTGCGATGCAATAAATATCGAATTTTATATATGGGGTGTACTTCACCTTTTTTTAGGGGTTTTGTTTCAGGCTGAAGCTCAATACGATATAACGGTTGAGGTGTATTGCTCTTGTTGAGAATGTTGAATACTGTTTTGGCTTGAAACCCTTCTTCCTGGAGGGCAAGTTTGATTTCGTTAATATCAACGTTGGGTTCGACGCCTTTGAGTACAACGATTAAGCACTTACTACTTTTTAGCTGATATGTGTAGTAATTCTTTTTTACAGCATCAAATTCCGCTATTACTTTGCGATAATGAGTTTCGCTGTAGATTTGCACTTTTGTTTCCTCAATTTGGCCTTTGCGAATAGGAACAACATGGAAATTCTTTGGTCCTATAAGACTTGTAATTCTAGAAATCAACTTATCTGAGTTGCGTTCTCTCAAGAAAATGGGTGGGGGTTTGAAATTTTTCTTGGAGATAATATTTTCGTCACTTTCATCACCTGAAAGCAGAGCGTATCTATTTTCCGAACTAATAGGGACAGTGTTCTGTTTTTGAATTTTTGTTGAATTCATTTGTTTTGAATTTTGCGGACTTCTCTTTCGCTTTACTACAGTAATGTAGCGATCAATACCAGTTTGAACAGCAACTGGTTCTTTATTAGTCATCGCACTAGTTGCTTTAACTACTGGGTCATGCACTTCAGTAGAAGTGCCGTTATTTGATTGCTTTGATGTTGTAGCTGTTGGTGTTACAGCAGGAGAAGCACATTGTACACTCCACGGTATAGAGGGAGATAGTATATCACGATAGAACAAATTATTTTTTTTGTCTGTATTTATTGTTGTTGCAAAATTTGATGAATTTTTAATATGTGCAGGCAAAAGATTTGCACTGTTACTTTCATTTGTGCAGTGTGTATCAACTGTTTTATTTGATAATGCACTTATAATAATTCAATGCACGATAATTCAATTGTAGCATATTTTTCATTAATTTGTTAATTCAATTTGCCAATTCTTCTGTACTTTTAAGCCTCTTTTCTTTTTGTAAATACTTATTTCTTGTAAAGACAAATAAACGAAAAGAATAATAAGAGTAGGAATTGTACCGCGAGAGGTATATCATCCGAGCCGAACACTCTAGTGTCGGTAATATTACTGTCAATTTGACAGTAAGTGTGTAATTCGGTTTTCCTCCTACAACAAGAGTTTTTCGCTGCCCTCTTGTTTACCCTGGCTGGCTGAGCGTTACCCCAGCTGGAAAACAAAGGCACGCGTTACAGCCTTAATAAATAATATACGCCAACATTGATAGCCTTTGAGCCGAAATAGTTAATTTGACTTTTGTAAAAATATTACTACTTAAACGGACGGGAAAGGGGATTGCATGGATGATCTTATATGTTACCACCACGACTTACTTGCTTTTTCTCAGTTTCAGATTGTCAAGCGTAATAAATGTAGTGGGAGTAATCAGTAGGCTGACCATATCCCAATAATCTCATTCGTAATAGAACCAACATTCGATTCAGAACATCAATAAATCACTAATTTTTGTCAATCGCAAATAAAAAAAAACAAATAAATATGTGGCACTTAAAGCCACGAAGGGTTCATTGTCCGAGTTTCTCTTCCATTACTGTTGTGGGTGTTAAATTTTTGGACAGTATTAGAAGGGACCTACTTGTTTTCACCGGTTCCGAACGGCAGAACCCTTGTGACATCACTTTTTCTGAGCTTTGTCACCGAGTTCTTTTAGAAGCTTTTTCATGGCAAGTTGTTACTATCGGAAGAATTGCCAATTGCTTGCCGACAGGTGGGTACCGTTCGAAAGAAAAATCTTTTCGATATTAAATTTGTTATGCATCACTGAGCTACGGCACTGAGCTCAATCGCAAATATCAAAAAAATACTCTCTCAAACCGTACCATGTGAAAATGTTATTCTCTCTTTGAAACACCCTATAAATATGCACAAAAATAACATTGGGGTACTTGATAATTTAATCTCAATAATAAGGGTTTTATATAAAATTTTATATATTTTCAATTATAATGTCTAAAGCTTTAATCTAATCTGAAATGAATTGAAAGAATACGCACGCACAGTTGGTCACTCTTTTTAAGCAATGAAAAGCTTTAAAAAAAATGTTTGACGTTTTAGTATTGTTTAGTATTATAAAAAGTTCATCAAATATATGAAAAAGCATGAGAATTATTTTCAAGCTAGCTATTCATTAAATTATGATATGATATATTTTATACTACTTACACATATATACATACACATAGTTACACATAGTATTAATGACCTTGAATAGATTATTTTATTTTATTCTTAGTAAGCAGAGCTTTTATTTAAAAATTTTTTATTATTAAATATACTCATCAGTATGTACTTCTTTATAAATGGTACTTCATATAAATATTTATTATTAGTAGTTACTTAAACGTAAGTGTCGTCTGTGAAGAAGTGAAGAAGTGAATTCGAAATTGTTGTTTTTAATTGAAAAACAAAAACGAAAAAAAAAAACAAAAAATAGAATGTCAAAATTAATACTTTATGGCATAGATATTAGTCCACCGGTTAGATCATGTCTGGTAACACTTAAAGCCTTGAATATACCATACGAATATAAAATTGTAAATCTATTTGCTGGCGAACATTTAACCGATGAATTTCAAAAACACAATCCCCAGCATACTGTACCCGTTTTGAACGATAATGGCATATGGATTTCAGACTCGCATGCCATCAATGCATATCTAGTAGATAAATATGGCAAAACCGATACACTATATCCAAAAGATTTGCACAAACGTGCCGTTGTCTCACAGCGTCTCTACTTCGATGCCAGTATACTATTTATGGCATTGCGCAACATATCACTGCCAATGTTTCGAAATAAGATCACAATTGTTCCGAAAGAGAAAACAGCCAATATTTTGGAAGGATATGATTTGGTGGAGAAATTCCTTGCCGAACACCCATACATTGCTGGTGATACATTGACAATAGCCGATTTTTGTTGTGCGATCACCGTTCTGTCACTCTGTGCCATAGTTGAAATTGATGCGCAAAAATTTCCAAAGACCAAAGCCTGGTTAGATCGTATCTCCCAGCTGTCGTACTTTAATGAAGGGAATGCTGAAGGTTGTGCAAAATATAACAGTATACTAAAATCAACTTTAACTGAGATTAATATATGATTGAGTGCAAATATATGTCAAAAAAAAAAATTCCAAAATAAAAACCTTTGAAATCTGTGTTTTGATCGTTTTTTTTTCAATAATGTTTGCGTTTTTTTTTTTTTTTTAACAAAGCAAAATTATGATAAAATGCTATCTCCCATCGAATATGTGTCGTAGGCACGCTATGTTTTCAAAAATACAATAAATCATGAAGTTTGTTTTAAATTATTTCGATTTCGTTGTCTATTATGTACAGTATTGTGCAAAACTTAAGCAACTGGCATAGTGCTCTCATTGATTTCAAATTTACTAAAAAATAAAAGCGCTTAGATTGAATGTTTTAATATTTATTTGTTCCTTCATTAAATACATAAAAAACAACAACAACAAAAGTTCGGTATTCTTACGAAATTAACTGTAAACAACAAAAAACAAATTATACTCATATTTCATCCGATATTTCTTTGTTCAGAAAATAACGGATCTTTTTCGGAGTTTTTTCTGCTTTGTGCATTAACATTGATCTAACTCAGTACAAAAAAGTCTTTCTTAGCGCACAGTTCTTTCAAACATATTGAAATCCAAAATGCAACGTGTCCGTTATAGTCATCAATTTAAGATGAAGGTTATATCGTTATTTAAGGAAGGAAAACCACAGAATGACATTGCAAAATCATTAAATATCAACAACTCTATGATATCAAGATGGATACGATTATTTGAAAAAACTGGTAGCGTTACAGATCGAAATTCAGGAGGAAGACCCCAAAAAATTTCTTATAGGGAAGCTATTCAAATTAAAAAATTGATTAAAAAAAATCCGTTCATGTCTTCAAAAGATATAGTATTAAATTAAATTAATTTAAATGTCGATTCAAGCACAGTAAGAAGGCATTTGATTAAAGTTGGTTTAAAAAGCTACAAAGCGGTAAAGAAACCAATGCTTACACCAAAACATGTAAAAAAAAGGTATGTTTGGTTTAATGCCTTCAAAACAAAAACAACAACATATATTTTTTTTCCAGACTTGAATTTGCTAAGAAGTACGTGGGCTGGTCCATAAAAAAGTGGTTTGGCGTACTGTTCAGTGATGAAGTTAAAATAAATTTATTTAATTCAGACGGAATAATAAGCATTCGACATGCGAAAGGTGAAGGCCTCAATCCGCGATACTGTAAAAAGACTGTAAAGCATGGAGGAGGGAACGTCATGGTGTGGGCGTGTTCTTCGGGGAGTGGACTTGGTCCGTTGCATAGGATTGACCACAAAATGGACAGATTTATGTATAAGGACATCTTAGAAACTGCAATGTTGCCTTTTGCGGAATGGAATATGCCACTTCGATGGGTGTTTCAGCACGACAATGATCCGAAACACACATCGAAGTTTGTGACGGATTGGCTACAGTCAAATAAGATTCAAGTGCTTGATTGGCCGGCACAATCGCCCGACTTGAATCCTATTGAAAATTTGTTTTCAATTTTAAAACGAGGCTTGGGCTCAAAGCGCTTTAAAAATAAAGACGAACTATTTTTAGGCCTCAAAACTGAATGGGAAAATATAAATAAATCATATTTAACGAAATTAGTAGCTTCTATGCCTAAAAGGTGTGCTGCAGTAATTAAAAATAAGGGATACTACACAAAATATTAAAAGTTGCTTAAGTTTTGCACAGATGAAATATGAGTATAATTTGTTTTTTGTTGTTTACAGTTAATTTCGTAAGAATACCGAACTTTTGTTGTTGTTGTTTTTTATGTATTTAATGAAGGAACAAATAAATATTAAAACATTCAATCTAAGCGCTTTTATTTTTTAGTAAATTTGAAATCAATGAGAGCACTATGCCAGTTGCTTAAGTTTTGCACAATACTGTATATTAGGGTGGACCATAAAAAAAAGTTTCAAAATTTCATCCCTAGTTTGAAAAATTATGTTGAAAGTTTCTCAAAACAAAAAAAAAAGAAGATTTTTGTCTTAACCTGTTTAGAACCGCCAAATTGATTTTTTTTTCTTTTTGTTTTAACTCAGTTTTTAATTGTCTGATTTTTGGAATGGTCTCAAGGAGCTCTCTAATGCCTACAGCTCATGGTTGTACCTTATTCGGTACGAGCGCCACTAACGCAAATAGGTTCAAAGATCTTGCGTAGGACTTTTCTCTCGAAAACTCCAAGCATTCGCTCATCCGAAGGTGGAAATTGTCCAAGCTTCAGCGCCATATGTAAGGACAGGCATGATGAGAGACTTGTAGAGTGCGATTTTCGTTCTTCGAGAGAGGGCTCGACTTCTCAATTGCTTACTTAGTCCAAAGTAGCACCTGTTTGCAAGAGTTATCCTACGCATGATCTGCAGGCTGACGTCATTACTGCTGTTAATGTTGGTTCCAAGATAGACAAAGTCCCTTACTACTTCAAAAGCGTAGTTGACAGCAGTGACGTGCTGTCCAAGATGCCGGGACTCTTTGTTTGTTGACGCTAGATACTTCGTCTTGCCCTCGTTCACCGTAAGAGCCATTCGAAGCGACTCTCTTTCCAACTCTGAGAATGCTGCATTGACTGCTCGCTTGTTCATGCCGATTATGTCAATATCGTTAGCATACGCTAACAGCATGACACTTTTGTTGAAGATAGTGCCATTATGTTGTAGATCAGCAGCTCGTAATATTTTCTCCATAATAAGATTAAAGAAGTTGCACGATAACGAATCACCATGTCTCAAACCCCGTTCGGTATTAAGTCGGTGCGGAGCGGTCCTTCCCAATTTTCACTGCACAACGGGAGTTATGCAGTGTCATTCTACAAAGTCGAATGAGCTTTGCAGGAATACCAAACTCAGACATTGTTGCGTAGAGATAATCCCTTAACGGACTGTTGAAAGTGGCTTTATAATCAACAAATAGGTGGTGTGTGTCGATCTGTTTTTCTTGGGTCTTCTCCAGTGGCGCAGTGTGAAAATTTGATAAGGTCCAACCAGGTTGTTGAGCATGGGCTTCAATCTTTCACACAATATGCACGGTAGGACCTTGTATGCGATGCTCAGGTGACTTATTCTACGGTAGTTGGCGCAAATTGTGTAGTCTCCTTTTTTATGTACGAGACAGAGAACACTGAGCCTCCAATCATCAGGAATGCTTTCATCCGACCATATCCTGCTTATCAGCTGGTGCATGCAGGCGAGCAGCTTATCGCCTCCGGTCTTAAACAACTCGGCAGGAAGGCCATAAGCACCTGCAGCTTTGTTGTGCTTCAGCCTCAAAATGGCTGTTTCAACCTCGTCATAGTCGGGTGGTGGAACACCAACACCATCATCTGTAATTGGGGTTATCGGGCAATCTCCTCCACTGGTGTTTATTTATGTACTATTCACTAGCACGAAAGTGAAATATACATACATATATATGTAGGTAGATTCACATTAATGGACATACCACATACAATTTGGCTCTCCAACCAGCTGAACAAGGTTTTTACTCGCAGACAAATAATCATACTTACATTTATACCTACTCTCAATTAAATATTAAAATAGAAATTGAAATTATATATCCACGTAGCGTTTGTTAAAAATGTCAGTACTCCGTTAACCATCGACCGGGTATCGTTTCGTTACTTCAACAACCGCTCTAAAGTGAATAACGTGTATTTGAAATAACTTGACCATAAAATGAGCGGCTCAGTACCAACATTGTATGGCTTTAAATTGAGTCCACCTGTGCGTGCAGTTCTCTTGACATTGAAAGCACTGGATTTGGAATTCGAATTCAAAGAGGTGAACACACTGGCTGGTGAACATCTATCGCCAGAATTTGTGAAAAAGAATCCACAACATACTGTACCAACATTGGAGGATGATGGCCACTTTATTTGGGATTCGCATGCTATCGATGCATATTTAGTGCGTAAATATGGTAGTAATGATGATTTGTATCCAAAGGATTTCTATCAACGTGCCGTTGTCGATCAACGTCTACACTATGAGAATGGTGTCATGACTATGACAGTTTTGAAGAATACAGTAGGTCCACTATTTCGTGGTGAGATGACTAAGGAGCTATTTGAAGGGAAAATCAAAGAGGTTCATGAGGTGTACGCAATGTTGGAAACATTTTTAGCCGATACACCATATATTGCTGGTGACAATTTGACCATTGCCGATTTTAGTACAATCTCAACGGTATCCACTTTAAATTGTATTGTTCCCATTAATACGGATGAATATCCAAAATTATTTGCATGGCTAGAACGCATGCAAGCATTGCCCTACTATGATGAAGCTAATGGTGATGCAATAAAACAAGTCAATGCTGTGCTACAAGAGAAAATGGCTCAATTGTGAATGTCCTACACCTAAATTATTAATTTATATTCTTATACAAATGTTAATCGATAATATTTAAGAATACACATTATAGCTAAATAAAATGCTTTGTCAATGAAATCATAAATTGGTTAAAATATTTAATTTATCGCTCAAATATGAGTAATACTGTGCTGGAGAGAAAGTACACTACGTATTCTCATCAACTAGCGCTAACACACATGTACGAATATTATTTATTAGGCTGGGGAAAAAGTATTGCATCGACCAATGTGCTAACACCAATTTTTTAATAGGCGCTTACAAGTGGCCTCTGCGGTTTTGTTCACAAGTAGTCTTTTTTGTAGAGCTCTCTTACATAAGTCATGCTGGATGCAATAGTTCGAATGGCATAATTGACCAATTAAAAGTATTGTAACGAGTATCGATGGTTGGTTACTCATCACTATTGTGACTGACACAATTGTGAATGACACGAATATTGGCAGCATCGAACGGAATGTCAACAAAAAGAAATAGGCGATAACCAGAACAAGTCAACGGCAAAGAAATAGATGAATCTCAACTACGATAAACGAAGATTCTGGATTGTTGCCACAGAGTATAAATAAAGCCAGTGTTGACAAATGAAAATCAAACTAATCCCGAACGTGATTGCGCAAACATCGATACAGTATCAGAGGCAAATGTTGCAAGAACATTCAAAGAGTTATTGTAAATAGTTGATTTTATGACCTTTAATATCATCCTATCAACATCTTTAAAAGGAAAATCAAAATTGTTTATTACTTTGGGAATCTGTTTTTTTTTGTATTGCTCTCTTGTCCCTCATGTACTGCTGCCCGGATCAGAGTGACAGGTTTTCTCGTATCAAGGGTATTGAGAAATCCAGATACCTTTTGCAAGACGTATGACTCAATAATGTCGCACTTCACACCAAGTCATGATCTCCATGGTTTTGAGGCTTCGGTTCTTGTGCCAATTATATCTTGTACGAATGCAGCTACAGGTCGTTTGCAATATTTGTCAAGTTAATTGCATATAATATCGGAATCCATAAACGTGGCACCCATATTTCGAGCTTCTCTTAATACATTTGTTATCGATCTTAATAGTTTTTGACTGTTGATAAATTTTGTTCAATATTTCACGATGTGACGATTTTCTGTTTGAAAGCCACTAACGCATACCTTAGCTATTGGTTTTGCGAACACATATCATATCCATATTTAATACCTTCCAATACAAACTGAACAAATTCAACGAGTTCCTGAAACAAAAAAAAGTATCACTTAACTAAATCAAGAATGAATTTCCCATCCAAGGTGCCAACTGATGTTGATCAACACAAATTAGCACCCTGTTGCTTATGTCGACGAAAAGTCACTCAACTGCAATCACAAAACACGTCACATACAAGGTGCGACAATTATGTATTAAGACTGCCTCTAGAAAACCCAATTAAAACACGATATCTGCTAATTTTTCGGTATATTAATTCGAAATATTCTCCTCCTGCTTCAATACACTTGTTACAACGATTTAATAGTGATTCAAACGCGTGTTCCAGCTCATTTTTCGGAATTGCCTCCAGTGCCCTCGTCGAAGCTCGTTGTATGGTCTGAATGTCATCAAAAAAAGCATCCTTTCAACTTCAATTTCAGTTTTGGGACCAAAAAGAAGTCGCACGGTGCCAAATCAGGTGAATACGGCGAGTGATTCAACACACAGACCTGATTCCGAGCCCAAAATTGACGAACAATGAGTGCCGTGTGACTCGGTGCATTATCGTGCAACAGAGACCAAGTTTTTGGATCGCGGTATTCTGGTCGAACACGACGAATTCTGCACATCAAACGCTTCAAAACTTCGAGGTAACATGCGGAAGTAACTGTTTGACCAATTGGAACAAATTCTTTGTGGATAATTCCTTTGCTATCGAAGGATATGATGAGCATTGTTTTGATTTTTTATGGAACTTTTCGTGTTTTTTTGGCTTGTGGTGAGTTTTTTGATTTCCATTCCGCACTTTGACGCTTAGTTTCTGGATCGTATTGGAAACACCATGTTCCATCATCCGTAACAATTGTTTTCAGGAAGTTTAGATCATTTTCTGCAGCTGCAACCATGTCTCTAGAATGACTGACTCTCATTAATTTTTGGTCCTCGGTCAATGTGTGTGGAACAAATCTCGCGCAGACCTTTGTTTTGCCCAAATCCTCGTGAAGAATGAATCGGATAGATTCTCTGTTGATGTTTAAGGCCTCTTGCATCATTTTCACTGAAGTATTGCGGGCTTCTGTAATAAAATCACGAACTTTCTGGATCGCTTTCGGCGTCCGCACTGAAATTGGCCTTCCTTCTTTTATCTTCCAACGACTCTCTGCCATCCACAAACCATTTATGCCATATAAAAACATTTGATCTTGATAAACAAGCATCGCCATACGCTTGCTGCATCATTCCGAATGTTTCTGATGCATTTTTACCAATTTTTGCATGGAATTTAATGACCGCTCTTTGCTCCATGTTGAAATTTCAACATCAAACGAACACGTGTTTTGTAAAATGAATGTCAATAAACATTAAATGTCAACTAATTGCGATGAAATTTTGACAGTTAGTAGAGGAAGGTTGAAGCTTCAAAACGCATGTGCTCACACATAGATGGCGCGCTTGGTTGCTGAGGTATGGTTCGAGTCTTAATACATAATTGTCACACCTTATATATTCGATATTTGACACTTTACACCTACGTGACAATACAAATATCTCACCGCATGATCTACCTTTAATGACATCAAGTAGGCATTAAGTGGCTGCTGGCAACTCTAGCACAATGCCCACAACACATGACCTTGATTAGTGACATTTGACATTTTCTGGATAATATATACATTCAAAGTTAACGTAATAAAAATTGTGAAATTTTACTGTATTGCAAAAACAATTTGTAGTGGAGTGATAAGTGGAGAAGTTTTTCTAGGTACATAACCTCTGTGCATAATATAATTTTTATTACATCACTATAAATGTCATAGCTGAATATTCAGCAATTAATCGTCACATAAATATAATTCGGTGACTGCTATTTTCATTCATTACGAGCTAGCATGTTATAATTACATTTATAATGTACATTTGATTAGAAATAGTATGTATCGTGAAATATAGCCACCCAAACACAAATTATATGATATGGCCTTATATATGGCCATATATATGTTTATGGACTAAATAGTAGACATAGTAATTACAATAATGCGCATTTAATATAATATATTCGAACATATACGTGTATATGCTACTGGGTACTGGGTATGAACAAAAAAAAAAAACCAATATACAAATTATAATCACAACAAAATAAAAATTAATTATTGTCGAGTCATGCTGAATTCACTCACAACCGAAAAAAAAGCTTTAATATTTATTTATGTACTATTAACTAAAACGAAAGTGAAATACATAAGTAGGTAGATTCACATTAATGTACAGACCAAGTACAATTTGGCTCTCCAACCAACTGAACAAGGTTTTTGCTCGCAGACAAGTTAATCATACTTACGCTTATACCTACTCTCAATTAAATATCAAACTAGAAATTGAATTTATATATTCATGTAGCGTTTGTCAAAAATTTCAGTACTCCGTTAACCATCGACCGGGTATCGTTTCTTTGTTTCAACAAGCGCTCTGAAGTGAATAACGTGTATTTCAAATAACTTTACCATAAAATGAGCGGCTCAGTACCAATATTGTATGGCTTTAAATTGAGTCCCCCAGTGCGTGCAGTTCTCTTAACATTGAAAGCACTGGATTTGGAATTCGAATTCAAAGAGGTCAGCACACTGGCTGGTGATCATCTATCGCCGGAATATGTAAAAAAGAATCCACAACATACTGTACCAACATTGGAGGATGACGGTCACTTTATTTGGGATTCACATGCCATCAATGCGTATTTAGTGCGTAAATATGGTAGTAACGATGATTTGTATCCAAAGGATTTCTATCAACGTGCCGTTGTCGATCAACGTCTACACTATGAGAATGGTGTCATCTTTATGACTGTCATGAAGAAGACAGTACGTCCTCTATTTCGTGGTGAGATGACAAAGGAGATATTCGAAGGGAAAATCAAAGAGGTTCATGAGGTGTACGCAATGTTGGAAACATTTTTAGCCGATACACCATATATTGCTGGTGACAATTTGACCATTGCCGATTTTAGTACAATCGCAGCGGTATCCACTTTAAATTGTATTGTTCCCATTAGTACGGATGAATATCCAAAATTATTTGCATGGCTAGAACGCATGCAGGCATTGCCCTACTACGATGAAGCTAATGGTAATGCAATAAAACAAGCCAGTGCTGTGCTACAAGAGAAAATTGCTCAATTGTGAATGTATTACACGTAAATTATTTATTTATATTCTTTTAATCGATAATATATAAGAATACACATTATAGCTAAATAAAATGCTTTGTCAATGAAATCATAAATTCGTTAAAATATTTAATTTATCGCTCAAATATAGGCATATGAGTAATATTATGCTGGAGAGAAAGTAGACTACGTATTCTCATCAACTAGCGCTAACACACATATACGAATATTATTTATTGGGCTGGGGAGAAAGTATCGCATCTCTGGCCTCTGCGATTTTGTTCACGAGTAGTCTTTTTTGTAAAGTTCTCTTACATAAGTCATGCTGGATGCAATAGTTCGAATAGCATAATTGACCAATTATAATTATCATTGATTTGATGTCAAAAACAAGCGACTCAATGTATCCCAAAGAAGAATCTAATTAAGAGGTACAATTTCGTAATTGCAATTTCGTAATAAATGATCGACCTGACGTAGGTTCTTAGCAGAGTCCACAAAGTTAATGACAAAAAAAAAATTAAATTTATGACAGTTACTTTTAATATCACCCTATCAATATCTTCAAAATAAAATTTATATTTTGAAATGAGTAATTCTAACTATGACTTGCTGAGGCTATAAATTCTATTATATATTGTCGTTTTTGTTATAAAAAAAAAATTTATATTATAGGGCTGTGAGATTAATCATTTAGTCGAATAATTTGATTATTTAAAATTGTTGATTACTCTGGGAATCTGTTTTTTTTTTTATTGCGCTCTTGCCCCTCATGTACTGCTACCTCGGTGAAAGTGACAGGTTTCCTCGTATCAAGAGTATTGAAAAATTCAGATACCTTATGCAAGACGTATGACTCAATAACGTCGCTTAATATATTTGTTATCGACCTTAATAATTATGACTGTTGATAAATATTGTTCAATATTTCACATTTTCAATGATTGGTAGACAAGACCGATGTGACGATTTTCTATTTGATAGCCACTAACACATACCATAGCTACTGGCTTTGGGAACAGGCATATCCATATTTAATACCTTCCAATACAAACTGACAAATTTAACAAGTACAATAATGCTGGAAGAGAAACTCTGCTAATGTTCTTCGAGGCCTTATTATAGCGTCAAATAGTTTTGGTTTATTTTCGGTTTGGGAAAGGACCGATACTTTTCCCCATAGGCAAATTATGCCGACTAATGCTACAGCTGATCCATATATGTATAGGGTTACAATTTCTTTATATTAAATTTCATAAAATTTCATTTAAAATAATAGGAAAGTAACTTTGCTTGAAAAAATATACATGTATGAATATGTACTATGTATGTTATGTATGTATACATACATATATTCATACTTCTACTTGATTTAACAATAATCTCACATATGATAGTCGCTAAGTCATGTAGATATGCTATTCTCATTAAGAATTGAACTCTGTCATTCTGTGTGACTCTCTCACTCTCACATCCTCACTCGCTCGCTACAACTTTCTTCCTTCAACTCTCTCTCTCTCTCTCTCTCGTTCGATCTCTCACCCGCTCACTCTCACTGTCATTCTTTCTCTAGCTCTTCCACCTCTCACTCGACCCTCCTTCCCCCTCTCGGACACACTCTATGCTTTATTCTCACGTCAGGTTACTCTCTTTAAAATAACTAGTTTTACTTGTTAATACTGGTCTCGTTGAAACTTTCGGTGTTGTGTTTTCGGACGCAACATAATTATTTAGAGATTTTAATCTAAAAATGCAGTTTTTCTTTTTAGTACTCTTTTGTTATTTTGTAGTCTATTTCACTTCTAAACACTCTGAACCTTCTGTACATGCAAAGAAATTAATTGACATAACTATTTAAGGTTATGTGCAAACTATTGAATACGCCTCCAATATAATGTCACTTTGTCGATGAAATAGTCTTTTTTCGGTGACAAGGAAACACTTTCACTCATTGTTATTAACATTTACATTGATAAAGAAAATAAATTTTAAATGCTCTTCCCCATAGAATACTCCAAACAATCTAATAAATATTAAATTGAAACCGATTAGATATACGAGACCAAGTTTATAGGTACACATATGTATGTGACTTATTGATAAGAAATTCTAAAAGTGTTCACATTTTATTCATATGCCTTCAATTACTTACCGTAGTAGGTAATCTGTATTTTTTTTAATTTGCCTTATTATTATAAATTCTCTCGCACACAATTATCATATGTATAAACTAACTGATTAAATATGTATATCGGTTGCATTCAAAGATACACTTATCAAATTAAATAGAGGGTGATTTTAGAGGTAATAATAATAATATTACATCATTTCAAACTGACAATTGACTTCATTAGAAAGATAAATAATTTTTGACCATTAGTGTTTGAATATAATTTTGAGATTGTGGACCAAATCTAATCCATTGTAATCTGTTCGTTCCAATTTTCGACCACTTTTTCAAGCAATGAGGGCGGTATCTCGCCAATGGATCGCTCAACAATAATTTCAACGACGTCCAAGGTTTTCGGATTGTTCGCATAAGCCGACAATAGATCCCAAAAAAAAACACTTTATAGGCACTAAATCAGACGATATCGATATTTTTTTTTTTTTGGGGCTGGGCTAGGTGCTTCCCAAGAATGGACGGGTCTACGTCCCGGAAGCACTCGACCACGTAGTCGACCAAGGTCCATTCAACTCAGCAGAATACGGAAATGCTTTGTACGGCAACAAAACAAAGCACTTCCGTATTCTTGCTGCTGCAACAACAACAACAACAACATATCGATGTTTAATCGACTTGCCCATTTCGAGGAATAACGCTTTCACCAAAGGTTTTCTTCAAAAAGTCAATTGTTTGACGTACTGTATCGCATGTGGCGCCATCGTATGGGAAAAACATGTCTTCAGTCAGCATTCGATTCAATTGGGGAACGAAATAATCAGCAATAATAGCACCATAGCGCTCGGTGTTGACAGCAACGTTCTCGACGTTCTTATTTAAAAAAAATCTCCTTACAGTCGGCTGGGGCCGACCAAATTATACCCATATACATATAAAAAGTTTGCGCGAATATCCATCTTTTTCTTTTATTTTCACTTTTTGAGATACAATTTTTGCATATAATACTAATTTACACCCGAAATATGGTTGACTTTGACGAAGTACTTTGTAACTTATGGGGGTTTTAAAAGGGATAATTTAAAGAAGGTTTTTATGATAATTCCGAGGCTTAGTATGGAAGCTATATAAAAAGTGGGCGTGGTTTTACCTCTTCATTGTAAATCTAATTAATTTTACAATATGAATCCACGCCTTTAATTCGGTTGTCCTACGTTCAATGGTTAGTAAGAAAATGCGGTTTAAATGTTTTTAATATTCGCAACTTTGTATGGGAGCCTCAATAAGAAGTAGGCGTGGTACGCTGATTTTTTTGGAGGTTATTTCCAACTATCATATTAATCTAAGTGTCAATTATGGTTATCCTATACAGAAGATTGCAGAAGTTACAGCTGTTTCAATTTAATAGAAATTCAGTCATTTTGTATGGTGGCTACTCTCAACAGTGGGCGTGGTACGTCCATTTCCTGTGACTCTAGTTGCTCTTACAATACTAATCCATATCATAAATCTCGTTCTTCTACGCTAAATGGTTTATAAGTTATGGCGCTTAAAACTTTTTGTTTAATTCCCACGACTTTGTATGGGAGCCCCAAGAAAGAGTGGGCGTGACACTCTGAGTTTTTTCCAGATTATTTCCGACTATCATATTATTCTAAGCGCCAGACGACATCGTTAAATCTAAAATTTAAGCGACGCTGATCACGAATATATATACTTTTCTATATCTCAGAAGATTTCTTCAAGTGGACACAAACATAAAGCATTATGCAGGGTATAAAAAAAGTACTGACCAATGATTCCGCCTGCCCATAAAGTACACCAAACAGCGGGCTCTTGTAGATGTAACGTTGCATAGTGAACCCCTCGTGGATTCCCTTCACTACAAATGCAACAATTTTCCAAATTAACAAACCCATTGAGCCAAAAGTGGGCCTCATCGTTTCACAACAAATGTTTATTCGGTGTGCACTCTCTGGCATCTCTGCGGATTATTACGTATTACGATTTAATTAAATTTGTGTGGTGCTTAAACGCAAATTGTTTTCCAAATGCATATCAAGATTTTTATAAAAATTTTGGACAGTTGAAATATTTCTCCTAAGATCTCGCGGCCGAGGTCTGCCTACCGTTAATTTAGAGTGTATATGTGGTATAAAAATTATCCATGATTAGTCGGATTAGTCGCTCGGATGGACGATTATGTCGACCGTAAAATAAATATAGCGAACGGTAACATTCCCCAACTGAACGATGATTTTCGAAATAAATTTGCACAATTTGCTCGAGTTGTATTGGCGTTAGTCTATTCATGATCAAATGTGAACCAAACTGATTGATTGATGGATCTGATCAATTTGTGACAGCTTAATCGATATCGGAAAATGGAATCCGTAAGAAACACTCTTGAGAATGCATGAGAATGTCCATCGTCGGCAAATTTGAGCCTTTTCACATATGTATATAGTTGTCGTGAGTTCAATCCCCGGCTGAAGCATAACTTTATTTATGTTTATTATATACAATAATAGAGTATATAATGGCATTTATAAACAAACCATGGAACAAGATTACGTCTTGCTATCTTATTATATGTCAAAGTACGTAAACTTTGATATTGTTATTGTATTCATAAGATTAATGGAATCGTTATCATTATTCGCGATATTTATATATATATACTTAATACCGAAAGCTCTATTTATATAAATGTGTATATGTAAATTTATATAGTACGTAACATATTTAATATTAGTAATTTTATAATTGACTCAGGCTAGAGACTAGATCATGCAGTACTCGTATATATGAAATTATAGAAAAATTTAACAAAGTTTCATACCAAAAGCTCTACCTACTTATAACAATGTAGGTGTAAATCTCAGAAGCTAAACTATAAATGAAACCATCACGAAACGTACTATTGCCAGTTACGTTTGTTCGCTATTACTATAAACTATTATACGGATCATTAGAAATAATTAACTATTATGGGAAAATTAACATTATATGGTATAGATCCAAGTCCACCAGTGCGCGCTTGTTTACTTACATTAAAAACATTGGGATTACCATTTGAATATGTGCAGGTGAATCTAATGCAAGGACAACATCTATCCAAGGAGTATTTGGAGAAAAATCCACAACATACTGTACCCACATTGGAAGATGATGGTAATTTCATATGGGATTCACATGCAATAATGGCATATTTAATACGAAAATATGCCACAAAAGATTCACTCTATCCCAAAGATTTTCTAAAACGTGCATTGGTCGATCAACGTTTACATTTCGAATCGGGTGTTATGTTTCAGGGTGCATTACGTAATATCACTGGGTTTTTATTTTTCAAAAATGATACAAATGTGCCACAACATAAAATTGATGCCATCATCAGTGTATACGATTTCTTGGAGACATTCCTAAAGAACAACATCTACATGGCTGGTGATAGTTTAACAATTGCCGATTTTAGTATTGTCAGTACGGTCACATCTCTGGTGGCATTTGTAGAACTCGATGCGAATAAATGGCCAAAATTAATGGCATGGATCAAGCGTCTAGAGCAGTTGCCATATTATGAGGAGACTAATGGTAAAGGTGCTCAGCAATTGATTGATGCGATCAAGGCCAAGAATATTAAGATTGTGCCATGAGATAGAGATACACGTAGCTGGTGAATTTCGAAATTTAATACTAAGATATTTTTCAATAGCAAATTAGCATTTACAACTTAGAGTTGCAAATTATGTGTGTTCATTTTATTGATTATTACATAAATAAATTATTTATATATATTTTTTTTATTTTTTTATCGACATTACAACCTTAGAAAACCTAGAACTGAATCTCTTTTCAAATACGTCACACACTCCAATACAATTGCTCAATACATATGCAATGCGCCCTTATCATGGAACATACAGACAACGATTTCGAAATCACAAAAATGTATGTAAGTCAGTTAATTGAGTTGTTGTTTACATGGACCAGCTCCAGGAAAACGGCAGCCTCCAGGGGGTGCGTCCATAGTGCAGAGTGGGCCAAAGTGGTAGACCTGCTGGGGCAGGCGAAAAGATGACGGGTGTCGTGCGGGCTCTGTTGACATCTGTCTGGAATTGTATCAGCCATCCGATGCATGGCCGCCTCCACCGTGCGTAGATGCAGTGAATTCAGAGCTGCCCTATGCGTACTAGAGCTCAAATCATCGAGCAAGTGACTCACATGTGCATCAAATGAGCGTAGGCCACCACGGATGTTACGCAGGGTAGAGGCAAGCTGCGTTAAACGGTTGTTGGATTGTGATGGAAGGTGGCAGGAAAGAAGAAATTGCTGCGAAAGCAGTTCGTTGTGCTCACGCACTTTTAGCATTCGCGTTTCCTGATGTAGGTGCCATTGCGTGTCGTTTATGAGTGGCGACCAAATTGGAGCCGCGTAGTTGATGATCGACCTGCTGATGGCCTTATAGGTGATGAGCAGCATCTCCTTGTCTTTCCCCCAGCCAGTGCCAGTGCCGGCCAGTGCCTTAAGGACATTATTTCTTTTATGCAACCTCACTGCAATCGCTGTTCTCACTGCAATCGGGTCTCCGCCCGGGACCACACTCCGGACTCTTGGATTACTTCCGAGGTCTGGACCAAGGATTACAATTTCAGACTTAAAATTTTTTTTAAAATAAACTCACCATCACTTTACTGCAGTATTCAGTCCACTCACATCGTCCTCAGTGAATTTGTAAACATGGAAAAAATTGGTCACCGTTATGTGTTTCAATACTTTCATTTGAAAGGACTCAGTCCAACGAATATTAAATCCGAACTAGATTCTACTCTGTGGGAGTCTGCACCTTCGTTTACGACCATAAAATAATGGGTGGCAGAGTTTAAACGAGGTCGAACGAGCTGCCAAGACGAATACCGTAGTGGTCGACCAATTGAGGTGGCTACGCCAGAAACGGTTGAAAAATCCACAAAATGGTATTGGATGATCGCCGGATGAAAGTGCGTGAGCTAGATGAAATTTAAAAAAGGCATTTAAAAAAGTGCTTTAATAAAATAATATAAATTTAATAAAATAATATTAATTTAAAATAATATGCTTCGCCAGCCATCTCTGTTCTTCGCTAGCTGGCGCCAGTTAGAAATTCCAAGCGCCGTCAGGTTCTCCAGTACTTGGTCTTTCCACCGGAGGTTAGGTCTTCCACTTCTGCGTCGTCCTCCAGCGGGTTCCGAATATAACACCTTCTTAGCTAGGACGTATTCTTCCATTCGCTCGACATGACCTAGCCAACGCAGCCGCTGGATTTTGATGCGCTTTACTATGTCAATATCGGCATATAGCTCGTACAGTTTATGGTTGTACCTTATTCGGTACTCGCCACCAACGCAAATAGGTCCAAAGATCTTGAGTAGGACTTTTCTCTCGAAAACTCCAAGCATTCGCTCGTCCGAGGTGGAAATTGTCCAGGCTTCATGTACTACTGTGCATATTTGTTTAGTATGTAGAAAGTTGAATATTTTACAAATTATATTGATTTAAATAAAAAAAAGTTCTATAAACACAACTAATAGCAATAAACTTACAAACATGTCTTCAGTCAGCATTCCATTCAATTGGGCGACGAAATAATCAGCAATTATAGCTCTATAGCGCTCTCTGTTGACGGTAACGTTATCACCGATCTTATTTTTAAAAAAGTAAGGACCAAAGATTCCACCGGCCCATAAAGCACCCCAAATAGTGGGCTTTAGTGGATGCAACGGTGCATCGTGAATCTCTCGTGGATTCTCTTCACTACAAATGTATCAACTTTACACGAAATATTTACTCGGTGCTCACTCTACAACATCTCAGCGGATATGTATTATCGTTTAAAGTATATATGGTAAAAAAAACGATCTATATTTGGTCGAATTCGTCGCTCGAATGTACGATCATGTCGACCGTAAACTAGACGTACGCCTCAATTTGCTAGCGTTGTTTTGGCATTACTCTATTCGTGGTTTAAATGTCAAACCAAACTGAGCACAATTAATAATAGCTAACCAATTTATGACCGTTTAATCGTTATCGGAAAATGGTCCCGTAAAAAGACACCCTTAATATTACTTACTATGGAAAAATAGATTTTACACGTCCTGAATGTCCATTGTCCGCTAATTTGAGCCTGTTTAGTTATACATATTGAATTGAAAAACTTTATTGATTTCGATAAGTATGAATAAGATTACTTCCGAATGTAAAGAATATTATACTACATATAATCCAAAGCTATCATATTAACTGTATATTAGTACCTATAATTTATTTTATGTAGAACTAATTTTATACAATAGATTATATATTAGCACATTTATAAACAAACCACGAAACAAGATTACGTCTTGCTATCATATATTTCAAATGTGGTATTAATGACGTAAACTTAGTTATTGTAATTGTAATTCAACTGTATTTATGTAAATAATAACTAAGAGAATGATCAGCACGACATTTTTCAACGAATGAAACCGTAATCATGATTTGTGATATTTATATACGCAACATATTTAATATTAGTAATTTTATATTTAGCTCCGACTAGAGGCTAGATCATGCAGTACTCGTATATATGAAATTATAGAAAAATTTAACAAAGTTTCATACCAAAAGCTCTACCTACTTATAACAATGTAGGTGTAAATCTCAGAAGCTAAACTATAAATGAAACCATCACGAAACGTACTATTGCCAGTTACGTTTGTTCGCTATTACTATAAACTATTATACGGATCATTAGAAATAATTAACTATTATGGGAAAATTAACATTATATGGTATAGATCCAAGTCCACCAGTGCGCGCTTGTTTACTTACATTAAAAACATTGGGATTACCATTTGAATATGTGCAGGTGAATCTAATGCAAGGACAACATCTATCCAAGGAGTATTTGGAGAAAAATCCACAACATACTGTACCCACATTGGAAGATGATGGTAATTTCATATGGGATTCACATGCAATAATGGCATATTTAATACGAAAATATGCCACAAAAGATTCACTCTATCCCAAAGATTTTCTAAAACGTGCATTGGTCGATCAACGTTTACATTTCGAATCGGGTGTTATGTTTCAGGGTGCATTACGTAATATCACTGGGTTTTTATTTTTCAAAAATGATACAAATGTGCCACAACATAAAATTGATGCCATCATCAGTGTATACGATTTCTTGGAGACATTCCTAAAGAACAACATCTACATGGCTGGTGATAGTTTAACAATTGCCGATTTTAGTATTGTCAGTACGGTCACATCTCTGGTGGCATTTGTAGAGCTCGATGCGAATAAATGGCCAAAATTAATGGCATGGATCAAGCGTCTAGAACAGTTGCCATATTATGAGGAGGCTAATGGTAAAGGTGCTAAGCAACTGATTGACATGATCAAGGCTAAGAATATTACGATTGTGCCATAAGAAAGAGATACACGTAGCTGATGAATTTTGGAATTTAATACTAACATATTCATTAATATCAACGACATAAATATGTACATGTGTACACATGTATACATATGTGAATGTGTTTACAAATTAGATTTGCAAATTATATGTGTATTCATTTTATTGATTATTACATAAATAAATTATTTTTATATTTAACAAAAAAAAAAAATGTATTTAATAGTCACCAATTAAGATTATAAAGCTTTTCCCTCATTTTCTCAAGTTCTCTTAACAACGTTTGAATGAGAATACGTACAACTGCTTCAAATATTATATGTTATATTCTATATATATATATATATATATATATATATATATATACAATATATACTTGGTTAGTATATTTTAGACCAACTTTCAGAATATACATACGATATATGTATACCATACATAGAGACTTTTGTCGATGGTACAATTATATGCTGAATTTTGTCGAACAGTGGATCTTATCGTATGAAAGATTGTAATTAGAATGAAATAAAAATGTGTTTGTATATCGTATTGCATGCACATTAAAGTGGCTTGTATGGGGAAAGCAAAAGGTCATCATAGAAAACGGACACCCTGTAAGTTTTTTGCTTTTAGTATTTATAATATCAATACCAATTTCCAATTTTTTAATGTAACCAAATAATTAATAATTAATAATTTACTGTTGTAGATTGCCCAAAGGTAGACACTGCAACCTAATAAATCTTTTGTGTCGCACTACATTTAAATTTTTTTGATCCACTTGATCACAATTGTACTATCTACTACACGCTATTGGTTTAATTGCAATTTATGTCATCTGGTCCTTATCTACCTAAATGTTCCTAGTCTAAAGAAAGGAAGTAACTGACAGCCATGTCCTTCCAGTACCTTTTCCGCATTGCGGAAGTGGTTTCGAATGTCATCCTCTTCTAGACAGAGCCGGCATTCCATGTCATCGCTCCATGACCTGATAGAAAACCTAATATTTGCTTTGACACATATTGCGTAGTTCCTTGTTGTAGGTAAAAGGCCTTACCAATCGTTTAGCTTGGCGAAGTTATTGTATTTCTTCCCAGTGGGATAACCTAACATTATGTTCCCAGTTATTTATTCTTGATTTAGCCTCCGCCCAGTTGATACCATAGTATGACTCTAGGCCTATGAGGTTTGCTGCCAAATCAGCCCTGGTTAATTCATCAGCAATTACGTTACCTTCGGTCCCTGAATGGCCAGAAACCCAGGCAAGTACAATCTTATTCATTGCACCTACAGATTAGAGGTTGTTGATGCATTCTTCCACTAGTTTCGATTACATAAAATATGAATATAGTGCTTGCAATGTAGGTTAACTATCTGAATAGATAGCAATATGTGCGCCCTTGATGTCTCTTTTCAGATTTATCATTGTGCAGATTGAAATGGCTTGAATTTCAGCCTGAAAGACGCTAGGCCATCTGCCCATTGGTTCTAATAATTTGGTGTTGAGTCCGTAGATTCTCGCACCGACTCCAGAGTCTGATTTTGACCCATCTGTGAACCATTTCAAATACAGGGTGCTCAATGAGACGTCCGCTTACTACTGAATCCCTTTGAAATTTACAGAAATATTGGTAATTTTTATATGCCAAATGATGTAATATTTTTTCAACTAACTTAAATTTGTTGTTATGTTCTCAGGTTACTTAACCAATGGTTTAGTTAGCATAACATATGTACAAAATAGTTCTAAAGTACAATATAAATATTTCATTAGCATCCTTTAAATTTCTACTTAGGAACGTAAAGTTTGGTGTCAGCATCTCTTTCGGCAAGAGTACAAATTTTGGAAGGTGTCCCGAAACCGATCTAGGAAAAAAAAATTTGGACCACCTTAATGCACATCTAAAGCATTCAGAAAATAGATATATTTCTTTGATCGTAAAAAGCAGCTAAAATAATAAAATAATTATAATAACTTTTATTTGGGCATTTTATATAGTTTCCTTGTACCACTGAGAAAGCAGGGTGGTCCCCAGAGCTGTTGATACCGACTCTATTTCGTTGTTTTACAAACTTGACTCTTCCGATAGGCTCAAATTATCTTAGCATATAACGGCCTGATTAGTAGGCTGTGAGCAATCTCAATTTAGATTTGCAATAAACTGTAGGACTGGATCCTGCATTTGGTTTTGTGACCACTTTGCCCAGCTGTAGGCTGGGAACGTTTTCACCAAGATCTGAATGAGTGACGAGGTGGAAGAGCACGGAATGACAAAACAAGGTTCTGGGCCAATGTAATAAAGTGAAGAGACATTTCTGATTATTTCGTCTGCAATCTCATTTTCATCAATTTCGTGCTTACTGGATATCTCAGCCAACAGGATTTTGCAAGTACTCTGCTATATGCTTAGAGGAAAAATTCAAAAAGTAGAGACCATCAAAGATGTTGTAAATCGGGGTATTATAAGACATTCGATTAAGCTTTGGTTCAGTAGCCACGAACACTTTTTTGAACTCTCGCTATATTATGAAGTATATTCTACTTATTAGGATATCTTAATTGACATTATGATTACGACCGCATGTAGAGCGTTCAGCTTGTCGATTCGACTATGGAAATTCCAAACGCTGGAGGACCTTAGCACTTACGTAATCCTTCCCGACTTAGAGACTAGTTGCCCTTTTACAAATGGCAGCTGCACACGTAAAAAGAGTCGACCCTTTAAAAAATATATAGAGTGTTGTCTTTAAGAGATATCGGTAATTTTGGATACTTTCCCAATTAGATAAAGCGATTTTATAGTAAAATCTTATAAAATATATTTGCAAGACTTTCGGTTTCTCTAAATGAAAAACTCCAATAAATTATGTATATAAAGTAATCTTTTTAACAATTATCGTCCCTTAATCTTCCGGCATACATAATATCTATAAATAAATTTATATACATATGAATATTTTCATATATATGTAAAGGGTTTTGCATTAAGAACAATAGGATTGAAATTGGAAAAAAAAAACAGAAAATTATTCAAATTTAGTAAGTTTTGCTTTTATTAGATGGTATATTGATTTATATAGTACAGTGACGTTAAATTACACCATCTTGGTGGCCAGTTGTTGGGGCCATTTATTGAAATTATCGAGTCACCGAATTTTCCGCGCAAAAGATCTATTGTAACGCCGACTGTATGGCTAGTTACGCCGTCTTGTTGAAAATAAATGTCGTCCGAATTGATTGTATCAATTTCCGGAAATAAAAATGGATTAACATGCTCCGATAATGCTCACCACTCACAGTAATGGAACGTCTTTCTGCGTTCTTAAAAAAAAAAAGTATTTGTGACAATTTCCAAATGTTGTGATAACGTTAATGATGAAAGGGCAAACTTTACTCAACACAAAGAACATAAAATGTCAAAAATTAAAAAAACAAATATGACCTCCATAAGCTGTCAAAATTCTATCAGCTCTATTGAGGAGCACTGTATATTATAACATATAGTATGTATTATTAGTCGTTATCTATAGTATACTATACTACTATATTTATTTATTATGCAGAAAGTTGAACATACTACAAATTATATTGATTAACATATAGGGTGTTTTTTTGCAGAGTGAAGCACTTTCAAATTTGGAATAAAAATATAAAATGCAATACTCTAAACTAAAAAATGGCTTTACTGGAAGGATAATTTGATGCAATTAGTATTTGAATATGACTTCAAGCATATGGCTGCCGCGGCCCGCACGAACGTGGGGTAATCTGGAAATTCAATTTTCGGTTACTTTTTCAAGGGTTAAATCGCAATATCATGCAGAATAGCTCACAAGTCCATTTCGAAAGATTATGTTGTCGCCAAATGTTTCCTTCAATAAATCGACTGCTATGTTCGTTGAATAGCATGTAGCGCCGTTTTGCTAGAACCACATCTCTTCCACATTCATACCATGCAATTGGAGAATCAAGTAGTCAGTTATCATGGCTCTGTAGCGATCGCCATTGACGGTTACGTTGTTAATGATTCCGTAAGTGCCGTATCTCAGTGGTTAGTGTGTTGGCCTTCTGATCTGTAGGTAATGGTTCAATCCCCGGCTGATGCATAACAAGTTTAATATCGAAAAGATTATTCTTTCGAACAGTACCCACCTGTCGGCAAGCAATTGGAAATCTTCCGACAGTAACAACTTGTATGAAAAAGCTTCTAAAAGAACTCTGTGACAAAACTCAGAAAAAGTGATGTCACAAGGGTTCTGCCATTCGGAACCGGCTAAAATAAGTAGGTCCCTTCCAATACTGTCCAAAAATTTAACACACACAACAGTAATGGAAGAGAAGCTCGGCCAATGAGCCCTTCGGGGCTTTAAGTGCCACATATTTATTTGATGATGATTCCACCAGCTCATAAGCCGCATCAAAGAGTAAGTTTTTGTGGATTTAAAGGTGTCTAAAGAATTTCTTGTGGATTGTCTTCACAGCAAATGCGACAATTTCGCTTGTTCACGTTATCAGTTCAGTTATCGCGTTATATCGCGTTCTAACGGAAAATGTTTCACACTAAAAATAACACCCTTTAAAAAAAATTTCTAAAAAAACAACTAATAGCAATAAGCTTACAAACTAATGATATAGTTATAAAAAATAAAAAGCTTTTACCAATAGGCTCATAGGTAAGTAAATAAAAACGTTTCAGTTTTTGCAAGTCATAATGAACACAAAGTAATATTGAATTTCATCAATTATTTAATACATGAACTTATTCACTATTAATTTTTCTGCAAACATAAGCGACTATAAGGTATATCGATCGTTTAAATCAATAAACTTTATTCGCATGCTAAATGATATGTACCTGTATATGTTTCGGTCGGGCAGAACAAAAAAATAAATATTTTCTTTGAAAAACTTATTTTTTTTTTTTAATTTTATTTACTTACAATTTGAAGATAACTTCTAAATCGAAGATGGTTTCTGTAATGGAGCTGAATACGTAAAAAAAAATATATGGATGAAGCTCAAATTCGTCTAAAGGTAAATTGACTTAATGGAAGACATATTTTACTTCTCTAGCACTAACCTAAGTAATTTACATATATAGTAACGCTGAGTATATATCATATGGCATACATATGTTACTAGTTCATAGATATATCCTCATATAAATATACAATAAACGACAATAAATTTCACAGTATTTATTAAATTCTATTGTACTAACAAACGTGATAAAAAGTTGAATTTGAGAAAATGAGCATAAAACCAATACTTTACGGTTTCAATTTAAGTCCACCAGTTCGTGCAGTCTTGCTCACTTTTAAGGCTCTTGCTATCGACTACGAATTCAAAGAGGTGAACATATTAGCTGGCGAACAATTCTCATCCGAATATCTAAAACGAAATCCTCAACATACTATACCAACACTGGAAGATGATGGTCATTGTATATGGGATTCGCATGCAATTTGTGCCTATTTAGTGCGTAAATATGGTCAAGATGATACCTTATATCCAAAGGATTTCTATCGACGTGCCATTGTCGATCAACGTTTACATTTTGACAATGGTACTCTATTTGCCAAGTGTGTCAGCGTAATTATACCGCCATTATTAACTGGCAAATGCACCAAATCACAGTATATGGAAAAATTGAAAGATGTCACCGAAGCATACAATATGTTGGAGGCATTTTTGCATGACCAGCATTCATATATGGCTGGTAATAGTTTAACAATTGCTGACCTGAGTATTGCCTCAACATTATCATCATTGATGGCAATTGTGGTTATTGATACAGCAAATTATCCAAAATTGAATGCATGGTTCGATCGTATCAAAGCATTGCCATACTATGAGGAAGCTAATGGTATTGGTGCAGACATTCTATCGAATGTGCTTTTGTCAAAGATAACACAATTATAAATGTGAAATGTGAAATGAACATATAGTACATTTGAATCTAATTAAATAAGTTAAATTCTGCTCAGTCAGAAAGAATAATAATATTGGCTTTACGCTAAAACAGTATTTTAGAATAATTGCACTTTATCTCAATGCACGCCCCACAATGTTTCGTTATGCCACTCATAAAAAGTGTTGTGCTATCAAGCTGTAATAATAATAACAACAATAATAATGTTGAATTTTTTTTTTTTTTTTTTCTTTATATGGAAATCAAATTATCAACAATATTATCCGATACAGAATGGAACAAAGTTTAAATAGCTGGAAAGTTTTATAGTGGAGGTTGTAGGTTTGGTCGAGAAAAACAAAACTGGATACTTGGAATTTGCCGGACACGCCCAAAATCTTGACTTATAGTTAAAAAGCCTGTTTTGCCCTGTTTTTTTTCACTTATGTGCCTAGAACTCAGTCAATTATTAATTGTCAGTCATTTCCTAACCGGTTTTTGAAAGAAGAAACTCAGAAACTCATATGCTAACTGCGTGTAATTTTTTTTTCACAGTTTTCATTTTTATCTGTTTTTTTTTACACTATTTGGATGTCATCAAAAATTTGACAAGATCAATTCTATCTTTTATCAAAAAGGTAGACGTGATTCTAGTGACGTAGATGGGCTAGGGTACAAAAGACCTCGTATGGTCGCAGTGCCCGTAACACTTGTGGTTGGCCCTCAGAGGTATAAACCGTAGGGCTCATATCCTCTAACAGTCTGGTTTCGCATGGTCCACTTGATGAACAAGGAGTTTGTCTTTTCTTTTGATTGATTCATACACTATTTGGTTTGAACACTACAACATTGTTATAAAAAAATTTAAAAGTACGCATATTTATGAGTAAAGTGTGTGTTTGCTTTTAAAAATCGGTTGAGAACTTACTACACTTTTTAAGAGAACAAGTGTAGTTTGACTTATTAGAAAGTATTAACTCTCTGAATTTTCAGACATTTTGACTCTTGGACTCTCAGACTTACTAATCATTTATCTATCTGACCCTTTCTCCATCGACTCATTTTTCTATTTCAGATTCAATAGAATTGCTAACATCATGATTGACAAGTTTCCGGCTCCTTTAATCTATAGATTTCCATGCTAAAAAAAATATGTTTCTTCATCTGACAAATGGCTGCCTAGCTAGTTGTCCCATAATGTATGTATGTAGAAAGAGACATACATTGCAAATATCATTTAAATACTTACCCACCACTTCATACATGTATGCCCATGCAAGTACAGGGTGATTTTTATGAGCCTTCGGATTTGATTAAAAAAAAAACACATAAAATTTAGAGAAATGTATGAAATCTTTATTTGAGTCGATAGAACGATGTATATAATTCAATGTTTAAAGGCAGCTGAAGTGCCATAAACAGTTTTGCCAAAAAGAAAGTTGCTAAAAAATCACCCTGTACATGTAAAAATTTTATTTTGCACTAAACATTCACAATAAACTTTGGATCTCATATCTTATATTAAAGAAAATTTGCAAAATCAGTATAATGTAGCTTAATATGTATGTTATTACAGAAATCTGTATACATCAGACCACATTATTTCAAGTTATTAAATACTTTTTTTCAAAAATGTATACAAACCACAATACTCGTAATGGGTAATATTGAAATAATAAAAAAAATAATAAATAAATACTCATTGCACGCTAAAATAATATTAAGACGAACTCATTCAAACCAGTATTTTTAAATAAACTCCCACATATGCAAGTAAGTATTATATGTACTTTCTTTTGTGAAGGTGTAGTTCTCCAGAATTACTCTCTATATCTCTATATCTCACCAAACTGAAAGAGAGAGAGAGAGTTTAGTTCTCCATTGATATTGGATTAAAAATACACATAAAATTTTTTCAAAAAAATAATCTCTTTTAATGTAATTTTCACATTCTCTCATTCCCTCCCTCTTTTTCTCTCTTTCTGAAATTATCTCTGAACCACCCTCTGATTGTCAATCATAAATTAGCGCACTTAATACGTATTATTTGTGTATACAATTAATGTACAATCCCAGTGAAAAAATAATAGCAAAATAAGGGAAGATGTTAGCAAAATTTCTTATTAATGAACGATAATAAAAGCTTAAAAAATGAGCAATTTTCTTTAATTACCTGTTCATTTATATCACCATGTCTTTAATAAAATAACATTTGAATTCCATTCTTGAAATTATTAATCAACAAGATTTCGATTAAATAATTATTTTTTTAATTGATTTTGGAATTGAATACATTACTTACTTTTCTACAAGAGCACATACATTCATCGTTAATCTATATGAGTACCGTTTTACCCTATACACACATTGTGAGAGACACACATTGCAGAGATATCATTTAAATACTTACCCACCGCTCCATGTACATACATGTATGCGTAAATATGATCTCTATCAGAAAGTATAAATAGAAGCCAATGTACACGGTGAGAGGTTAGTGTAGTTGATTCTCATACGTTATAAACAATTGTTGGCGATTTGCAGTTCGAACGTTTGATCATAATATACTATATTATAAGGAAATGGGTAAAGTAGTCTTATACGGTCTTGATGCAAGTCCACCAGTTCGGGCGTGTCTGTTAACTCTGAAGGCACTCGATTTGCCATTCATATTTAAAATAATTGATTTGCTGCATGGAGAGCACCTTAGAAACGAATTTTTGAAACTAAATCCACAACATACGGTGCCTATATTAGAGGATGACGGCAATATCATTTGTGATTCACACGCTATAATGGCATATCTTGTGGGTAAATATGGCAAAGATGATGATACACTCTATCCGAAGGATCTACTTAAACGTGCTGTTGTCGATCATCGTTTATACTATGAAGCCGGTGTCATTTTCATTGGTTCTCTGCGTCATACAACTTTTCCGATATTATTTAAAAATGAACCAAATGTGCCCCAATATAAAATCGATGACTTTATTAAAATCTATGATCAGTTGGAGATTTTCTTAAAAGATGCCCCATATATGGCTGGTACAACAATGACCATTGCTGATTTTAGTATTGTTTCGGCAATTTCATCATCGGTCATTTATGTTGAGGTCGATGCAAATAAATGGCCTAAACTGAGCGCATGGTTTGAACGTATGCAACAACTACCCTACTATGAGGAGGCTAATGGTAAAGGTGCGGAGGAATTACATGAGCTGATCAAAAAGAAGAATTTTCAAATTGTACCATCCGAGTAGGGGATGATCATTTTAAGATGGTAAACAACAAATTTACGAGTCTGTATCGATTATATTGAAAATAAAATGATTTTGCACACAAACATAAGAAACATTTTTTTTTATTTTGTCACCATTATCCTAGTTCTACATACGATGTCTTTTTTTTTCTAAATTTTTATATCCTTTCAGAATATTGATGCAAACCATTCTCATTTTTAACAAACTTTTGTTAAATAGAAAATGATTCCTTCGGCAAATATTAATTGTAATCATGCTTAGATCGTATTTTGACGTTAGCCACCCAACTACTTGAAACGCAGATATTTAGGAAACGTATATATAGCGGAGAAATCAAAACCCAGTGGCTCCTCCAGTTTTGCTTGGGCGAGATAAACGTGAATAGGACATTTTTTTAAAACCAAAAAATAAATTCTATTGGGAACTGGGGAGGATGAAGCAAATAGATTGAATTGGAAAGATAATTCGGGCGAAATGATGCCCAGACGTAACTTACTGTAGAATAACAAATATGTGCTTACGAAAGACTCATAGTGCTTGGCGCTGGAGAATTGAAGAGTCCTTGTATAGAAGAACTACATACTAAAGATTGTGCTACTCAATGCAATATATAGAATTCAGAGATTAATATGAATAAATATTTTGTTCTGGTCGTTCTTTTTAGAATATAGAATCGCAGGGTTCAGTAGCCATTCATTTCGAGCCTGTGACAAAGTTTCTAGTTAGTTGAATAAATCCACCTGGATATCACTTATTTTTTCAATGATACATTACAACTCGCATTTTTTATCTTCCACTCCTTTTACCACACCACACCTTCAGAATTTTACTAAGTGGTTGTGTAAATATGTTGTAAAATTAAATAACGAGTTCCTAATTTGGTTTTAGTTCAAGAAGTCTCAGCCAGATTTTGGTGGAGCAACGTCTATTCTATTTAGATGATGTTCCAGAGGTATATTAAAAATTGAATATTTTTAAGTATGACACCTTCTCAAGTGTTATACGAATATTACCTAGGTGACATGATAAACTGGATGAAATTAATGACGTTTCTAAATTTAAGGAGACATATCCACGCACCAAGGATGCATCACAGACTACGGCTGATTGTAGTTGTAGTTCATTAATAGTCTCTTTAATTGATTCATAATAGAAAAACAATTATCATCGGTTAATCGAAGAGTAAATCATTTAAAAAATAGACAGAATCCATATTGAGTACAAAGTATTAAATAAAATAATTGCATGATGATAAGAACAAGTGAAAAGGTCATTATAATTTACTTAAATTATAATTTTTAAGATAACTCTTAATCTTCTTTATAAGAAATAACATTCATACTTATGTTTCAAGTGTATTTTATTTTTTTATTATTTTTTCTATTTAGATTTAAAATCTTTTCATTTTCAATTACAAAATATATTGTATATATATAGTATAAAAAATATATGTAGTTAAGTATTTGATACTTTCACAATTGCCTGCTAAATAACATAAAAATAGTGTGATTCTTTAACAATAAGTAAGTATATGTGTCGTATTAGCAAAATATATGCTACGATCGTTAGCCAATTTCTAATTGGTAAATGCTTTTATGGAATATTAATATGAACAAGGCTTTATACAATTGCAAAACTAAGTCATAACATAAAAAAGTAATATTCGAAAAATAAAATTTCCATTAGTTTTCAAAAAGTATCCAAAAGGAAAAAATTTCTTTCATATAAACATACAAACAAATACAAAAATAAAAGTAGAAAATGTATATAAGAACTCAAGTAATATTGAAAAACCCAACTAATATCATATACAATATGTATAACCAACTTTTCTGTTTGAGTTCTTCGTTTTGAAGTACTGATATTTCATAAAGCTACGATAATAAAACGAAACAAAATAATCATTACATCACTGCAACAAGATAAATAATTTCTCAGAATACAATCAACATGATATGAGCCAAAAATAAATTTTTTTTCAGCGAAAGACATTTAAATTCTAATTATGAGAAATCAACATCCATATGGAGAAGCACGTACGTATATGTACTATTTGCGTACATATGAATTGCTAACGAGCATTTTTACCTGGACGTTTTTCGATTCACCTCCGATTTCCACACCAATTTCATGCGTTGCACACAATCACGATGATTTGTTTCCCACAGCATTGTGGTGAGATGGCCCAAAGTAGCCTCACCATCATCAGCATTACGTTGCCATTGTAGTAGCAATTGATAAATCACCTTCAAGATAGATATGCATATGCCGTTTAAAACGATAATAATAATAATAATAATAACAATAAAAATTAGCAAACCTCTTTTATGCCACCATGGACTTGATGATCGATCATTGCTTGTTCGATTTGACCATCCGAATGACCCAAGTCACGCATTACTTGTTTCCAGCCCTCACCCAAATGGGTGGCAACCGTATCCAACATGCGATGATTTGGTTCTTCCATTGCCTGCATCATAGCAGCAATACTTGTCGTTTTGCGAGGCGTTAAGCGTTTACCTATATTTTCTCCAAGTGCCGGACCATTCACTTCATCCGTACACATAGAGTCACCAGCACCACCTTTGCCAAGGTTTGCTGTTGCTGTGATGTTACTGTTGAAATTATAAACAGATCCAAAGTGTAGATTTTGAGCATTCGAGAATTGCATTACTACTTGTTGTTGTGCATTATGAACATTCATTGTATTCAATGTTGGACCTCCGTCGATGGGAGCAACAGGCATGGTGTTGGCACCATTTGTTGACTGTACTAAATCGCTGGAGGGAGATCGCATAATTTCCGTAGAATGATAATTGGGATTGGATAATTCACGCACCGCAGACTCGCTAAGTTCTGTGGATACACTTGGTGTATTGCTGATGGCAGGTGATAATAATTGTTGTCTGCTTCTATCAGTATCGTCCACAGGCAATGCATCAGTCTCAAGTTTTCCTTTGTCATCGCAAGGTGTTTCTTTTTTAGACTCTTTGCTCGAGCCGAAAACTTTTGGCAGCATACTTTTTAACTTTGACATGATTTTGATATATATTAAAACAAAATTAGTACAAAATATAAAAGTAATACACGCACTACTCCGTTCTATTTCGTGGTAGTCATGAAATATACTACTTTTTGGAAATTCCACATACACAATTCACTTTCAAATTGTTTTATATGTTTTGCTATTTTGCTTATTTTATTGTTCTTGATCATCGCTCGTTATGATAATATTTTAAAACAGAGCTGTTATATACATGTTCATATTGTTATATCCCACATAAAAATTAAAAGTTTATATAAAATTATAATTTAAGCATTAATTACTCATTTCTTGAAAATAAAAGTAATTTTTCATTTCTGAACATTAAATTGTTGTGTGGTTATACCATTAGTGGAGCGTTATCACATTTAAAATAAAGTTGATTTGCATAAATATGCATAAATCTGTCAAAAAGACGATGTTATATTTAAAGCTAACTTTGTGCAGTAATAACAAGTCGTTAGTTTTTAATTTCGCAAATAACCTGCAAAATAATTTTATAAATCAATGAAGAACCTAGTTTCATTAATATGGATTCGTGGGTTAGTGTACGAGAAACGTCCCTGGTTTCATGTAAATCGAATATATAAATACAAATTTCGATTCTTTAAAAATAAAGTATAATCAGCTAAGGGTTACACAACAGAAAGAAGTGAAACGATTCCATTTTTGAAACTACATGAATTCAATAAACTAGTTTACCAATACTCTTCATATTCATATATGACTCATCAATTCATATTTCAAACTGGTATTTCCCAATGTGCATTCATTGGCAAAAAAAAAAGTGGCAACATCATATCATTTGATTGGGAAATTCTTTGTTTTTTTTTATCGCAAAATGTGGCTAGTGATCATTTTATGCATTTTTGTTTTTTTTTTTATATAAAATCGTATTTTATATTTTCTTTTAAATACAGCAGCATATTTTCTGTAAGGAGGGTAAAGCATCGTAATATCTCAGCAAATAGCAGTATCCAATCGTCGAGTTAGAAACGAATTTCGTTATGGGCAGCGTCGAGACTGACGTTTTTAATTACATATTTATATAAAATTTTCGCAAAATTCGCCTTTGAATATTTGCGATTTCCTAAGATTATACCAATTTGATATTTGATAGTTGATATTTTCACAATTGGTAATTCGACAAATAGATTGAGATTTGATTATGAGTCGTTTTCATATACAATTTTAAAACCGTCTTACGAAAGCATGTTTCTGCAAATAATTATTCGCCTCCATTATGTTCGCCTCAATAATAGTATATGTATTTTAAGCTCCTTGTTTGGGGCTATATGGCTATATATAAAAGACAAATTGCAATAGAAATTAACGCTTAAATGACAATTGAAAATTAAATGATGCGTAAAATGGGCAGAAATGCTTAAAAGCTTTTTGAAAAAGTTCATAAAAAAAATTCCGCTAAAATCATGGAATTTGACAGTGTTCAGTATTTGAAGGTTATTAGTGGAAAGTGTAAAATATTTAAATACATTTCTCTACCGAATATCTTTTTGAGGAGTTCGAGAAAGCTGATATTTATCAAACAAAAAGTTGTTATTATTTTTTATTATTGTAGTATTACTAGCAATGCCATTGACACTATAATAGTTGTAAGCGTTTTATCATTTGCATCTTTCAAGTTACAATGAGCTTTTAAGGGTTAAGGTAAACAACAACAGCAATTCGCAAATTTTTGACACCATGTCTGTTTCTCTCACAATTTTCTATTCTCATTCAATAAATCGTATTCGCATAAAGTGGATGTGCACGTCGCGTTATTTTATGACTGCCGTGAAACGTAATTTGGAATTCAATTCGGTTTACTATATCTTTTATGATATACTTCAATTTTGTGCAAATAATTACAATTTGATTGTGGCATAAAAATAATAATTTAAAAATCATTTATTTCAAAAAAATAAGCCCACAACGCAGAAAGTGGAAATTTATACTTGCTATAATATACATCTATTTGTGGATATGTGAAACAGCTCCCCTCACATACGAGCAAGCCAGATAACATTTACTAGTGTGACTCATCGCTGCACGACGAAATATCGTGTAAACCAAAAAAAATTGTGATAAAACAATTAGACGAAAAGGAATAGTTAAAAACAAGTGCAAAACATAAAACAAAAACAATTCAAGGCGCACCACTTTGTAATTAAGAAAGAACATTAACCGCATTATTAGTGAAGCGCATTCGCAATTGAACACTAAAATTAAAAACTATTACTATTACAAAAATTAGCATAATAAATTATAGATTGTGATATTATTTGCTTTCTATTCTCATTGCAAATTCGGATCTAAGGGAAAATGAAAACCGTTGTTTCAACAACAGCAAATCCAACCACAAACGCCTCTACAGCTGTGTCAGCAGCTGGTGGCGCAACAGTTGCCACAACGTCAGCCAGCATGACAATTATACCAAAAACAGAAACTAACTCTACAGAAAATAATACAGCCTCTACGAATTTGGTAAATTTTCAAACACCCAACATAACCGCACCCACCACCAACAGTAACACCATTATAAATACAAGTAAACGACCTGTGTCATTGGATTTAAATAAACCGACACCAGCAAAAAAACAACGCTTGGCCGGTCCATCGCCACTAATATTGGAATCACCCGATTTGCAAAATATGAAAACGTTAAACACGCCCGATTTGGAGAAAATCTTACTGTCTACTAATTTACTACAGACACCCCAACCTGGTTTGGTATTTCCCACTAAAGTTGGACCAGTAAGTTTAAGAGTGAATTATGTGTGATAATGAACCATTTATTTATTTTGTATCTATCTATAGGTTACATCGGAGCAGGAAGCATTTGGAAAAGGGTTCGAAGAAGCTCTTCATAGTTTACACAACAGCAAAAATTCGCAGGCACAATTAAATAATACTACTGGTAGTGCAACGATTGCAACTACAACAGCTGCTACCACAACTGGCACTGGTATAAGTGGTGGCTCTTTCACATATACAAATTTAGGTAGGTATCTCTGTGCAATAGACTAATTATGGCTTTTATAGGAAAAATTTAAGTTGCGAGTAACAAAGTTGTGTTTTGGTTCAAATAAGCGTCATTGCAAATTTGTTGTCCGAATTATCCATAAAGATTTTTTAATTCATGAAATAATTCATTCCTTGATACTTAATACTACTGACAATAGTATATATCCCTTGAAATGTTGTTTGAGTGAATTTTGAAAAATGTTTTTGGTACTAATTTCGTATATTCGAAAATAAAATCAATTAAAATTTTGTACTTTTTAATTTTAAAAAATTGAGTTTAACACTTACGTCCTATTTCATTTCAAAATTGGAAAAATTTGTTTTTCTCTATGAAGGATTCGCATGGCAATTTCCCATACAAGCCAGAACCAACCTAATAAACTTATGTTAGGCTTTTAAAATTACTATAATTGATATTATTATTGCTTTAATTTGTTGTTGTTGTTTCATTTACCTAGAAACCTTCCCTGTCGCAATCAAGGATGAGCCACAGAATCCATCAAATTCACCACCAGTAAGTCCAATTGATATGGAAACTCAGGAAAAAATTAAATTGGAACGTAAGCGTCAACGTAATCGTGTTGCCGCATCAAAGTGTCGCAAACGCAAACTGGAACGTATTTCTAAATTGGAAGATAAAGTAAAAGTGCTCAAGGGAGAGAATACAGATTTGGGACTTGTGGTGAAGAATCTGAAAGATCATGTGGCACAATTGAAACAACAAGTTATCGAGCACATTGAATCAGGCTGTAGCATTCCTACAATCTATAATGGCACAACATTGCTGCAAGGCAAATAACATAAGGATCTAGTGATAAGTGATATTTTAGGAGAGCCGCATGAAATGTTGCAAAAAGAAGATTTGGTCGAAGGCGGGGAGTTTCGGGAGCAGAAGAAGATAAAGATAAGGATGATAGATGATAAGATATTTGCAATAGAACGTCATGATAACAAACCAGAACAAGAACAAGAAGGCACATCCTCCTTGATGATAGATATGCAAGATGAGAATGAAAACCAAAGTGTACTTAGTGGGGAGGAGCAACAAATGGAACAACAACAAGAATTGATGGCTGCGAATACTCATTTGGCTGCACAAACGTTCAATATTGAATCGAACGATACCAACGCTGTGGAGGAATTGAATTTGAGCAATAGTCTCATCAATGTAATTGAGCAGCATATGCCAATTGAACTATTTATGGAAACACCACCATTGACTGGTGATAGTGTATCTACACATTCCACAAATTCCATGTGCTCCACCATTACGAGTGATATGGGTGAATTGGTGGCAACCAGCAGCAGCAATAGTAATAGTAATAATAGTGGAGCTATTGGTGGTACAACTACAACAACCTATGATGGCAACAACAATGAACGTCCGCTAGTATTAGTTATTATTACCGATTATAATACCGAATAAGTCATAATTTCTAATCTTTGTATTGTTGTATAGTAAATGTTCATTCAGTCTATTGTGCAATCGAACATAAATAATGCAATATTAATGTATAAAGTGCCTTGTATGCAGCAAAAGTCATTTCGTTCTTATGTTCACATATATTTTAATTGCATATGTATATGTATACTGCTCTGTCCAAAAAGTAAAGTAGTTTGTTTTGTAAAATTATACATCTCTATATTCTCCTAAATATATTTCATAATGCACTTATAGCAACGCCCCCAAACATTGCACAACATTCAAATAATACGAAAAAAATGTTTGGTAAGGCGATATTTTACTTTTTGGGCACAGCAGTACCTAGTTATTTTACTGCCTGTTATTATATACAAAATTTGCTTATATGCACGTTGGCAAATGTGTATGTTTCCTACTAACACACACACAGACACACACATACTAATTGTATATTTTTAATTTGTAATATGTATTTTTTATATTTGTAATTGTATTTTTTATATTATAATTTATTTTTATATATTTCTAATTTAATTTGTGTTATTATTATTATTACTATAATTATTATTATTATGATTATTGTTATTAACAAAAACTTTAATAACACTCGTACACATGTAATCATTGCATATAAAAAAAAAGAACAAATGTAATAATGTAAATTGTATTTAAACGCGTATTATACACTCGCTTTATATAATGAAAATAAAAATATACAAAATAAATATCTAAATATATTAATTTTATTTTATGTGGGAAGAAGGGTAATTTCGACAATTAGCTGGACTTTTTCGAAATGGATATTTTTATTGGAAATTACATGCTTCGGAAAGGTAGATCCTTCACTGATGACCTTGATACAGCATCAAGGTGGCCAAAAAGGACAAATTACATGCTTTCCAACATTGTGGCTTGTGACGGAACGTGGTGTTTTCAATGTGATACAGTCTTACAGTCGACACTGTAAGTTACCAGACAAATCAAAACCCCAAAAAATCTAGTTTGGGTAAGTTAAAAACTGAAGTCAATGCTGGTTGGCTTTTACGATCCTCAAGGCATTGTTAACCACAACGCACAATTCTCTCTTGGCATTTTAAAGCGTTTGTGCATTGTATTCAGCCAGAATATAACGCCATCCTATCGATCCTATCGATTTTGACGATCAAGAAATTGCCAATCTGATTATAAAAAAAAGTATATCAAAATCAAGATAACATAATAAAATAACAAAACTGATTCAAAATATTTTCAGTCGACAAAATGTTGAAATCCAGTCCTGTCTCGAGGAACGAAAATGCGACTCTACAAGTCCCTCATCATCTCATCATGTCTGTGCTTCCACCTTAGATGAAAGAAGGCTTGGAATTTTCGAGAGAAAAGTCCAAAGCAAGTTTTTGGACATATTTACTAAATAAAGTATAACCATGAACTAAGCTGGTTAGGTGGAATGGATGGAAGAAAACGCTCCAACTAAGATGCTATATTCGGAACCCCCTGGAGGACAACACAAAAGAGGGAGATCCATAGTCCGGTGGAAAGACCAAGTATTGGAGAAACTGTTAGCACTTGGAATTTCTAAATGGCGCCAGCTAGCGAAGAATAGAGATGGTTGGCGAGGCATGCTCAATTCAGCCTATATCGATAGTTAGTAAATTGTTAAGGAAAAAAAACCAATAGGGGTAAGTCCTGCATCGGTCCTTGCCCAGACGGTATTTGTCGATTTGAAGATGTTATTAGCTCGTTTCGTAATGGAGCTCAACTTAGAGATGATAATAAGGGTTAAGGATTAAGGATGACTATTACTAGTTCTATGGGAGTAAATGTAATAAAAATGTAAATTTTGTAGTGGAGCTCCACGAAGTTGTGAAAATACGGTGTGGAGGAAAAATTAATGACTGTCGCTCATATATTTTACCTCTTTAGGGACGACCCCGGGGAAGTTGTGGTATTGTTGAACGGATTTCCGGAACTTTAAGCACGTTTTGGCACCATTTATCTCATACTTACCTCTTATTGGCTCATGCATATTTTCATGGAATCTCATAAAATAAGAGGAAGTCATGTACCAGTGCTTGCCTAAAATAGACCTATATTATATATTTCTAGCTTGTTTTGGAATCGATTAAAAATGGAGAAATATTTAAATTTAAGTATTGTCGCATAATTTTGCTCATCACTTGGGTATTTATTCAAAGACCTTCTTCGTTGAAAACTTGGTTTTGTTTTTAATCCAACTATTTCTTTTAGGATTTATATATTCGCCAAATTTCTTCATGAAGTTTCAATAGTCCCTTTGAAAATTTTGACTGACGAAATCGTATACTTATCCATGAAGCATTAAACAATTGTGATTCGCTCAATTTAACGTAATAGTGACCTATACCGGTTTTAAAACTGGCAATGGTGCATTGGATGCACATCTGTCTAATTAAACCCATTGTGACGTATGCGTCTGTGGTCTAGTGGCGCAAAACTGTGGTTAAATTCGGTGCTTCTTCTCTGAACAGACTAAAAAGAAGTATATACCTGATATAAGCACCACCTCTGGTGACGCGCTAAATGCCTTACTTGATTTGCTTCCATTGGACCTTCAGATCCGGAAGGAGGCAATGAAAGCTGCGTTTTTACTCAAAACTTACGGAGTCTGGAATGACGGGGCTTATACCGGACACAGGCAGTTATACCACCAGCTATTGGACCAGTGTTCACTGTTTGCAATTTTCCCGGAACGAGATCAACGGTTAAGTCCAGAGGCTCTACTACAGGGAATGACTTCCATATTCTACACTGACGGTTCTAAAACCTCCTCCTACTTCGGCCGTGTGGTACTTGGATGAAAATACCAAGTACTCGTTCTCCACCGGAAGTATGGCGATTGTATTTCTAACAGAAGTATTCATTATATATTTTAAGGATTAGCCGAATCAGACCACTTATCTGGGTCCCTTTTCGTTCCTCAAACCGTGTGTTAATTATTTGTTTGGTTGCAGAATTCTTCTACTTCCTTCCTCATAATAACATCACGCGTTATTTCAAGATGTCTTTGTGTGGTATGTTCCACATTTCGAACAAAAGTATATGCCATTCTAAAAGTGATCTACTGGATTATTGAGAGGTGATGGCATGGGAAGCGAATTGGCATTATTTGCAGTGACAATCAGGCTGCACTCAATGCTATTGCGAGACCTGCCATCTCTTCGAAGATGATCAGTGAATGTACGATGAGGCTGAAAAGTGTTGCAAAACGCAATATGCTTCGTCTTATTTGGGTTCCGGGACACTGCGATGTTGAAGGGAATGAATTGGAAGATGGTTTGGCCAATGAAAGCTCTGGTGGTACGCCCATGGGCCTTGAACCTATATTTGGCGTGAGCTCTGCGTGGATCAAAGACTCTGTGAGCATGTTCCACAAGACTCGAAGGTCATCCTTGGAGACATTCAGGGCTGCCGAAGGATGCATGACCTCAGGATGCTGATTGAGGTTATTATAGGCCGCAACACTTGTGGACATCATATGGCCACTATAGACAATCATGCTGGGAAAACCTACCAGGGTTGTCCCAATCTAAGGCACTTTTAAGGACCTATAACCTAAAACGACTGGAGGAATGTATCAATTTAAACAAGAATAATATAAGAATCATCACGGGATTATTGACGGGACACTACAGGCTGAATTATCACCTAACGAAACTGAGAATCTTCTCGGATGAAACCTGCCGACCTGCCGGGAACGTGCCCAGCACTTATGCACACAAAAAACAACCCTCTAATAATAATAATGGTCACTATAGCACTTCCTCTGTCACTGTCCAGGCTTTGCACGAACAAGGTTGAGATTGTTGGAAGGAGATGCTCTGAGCCTAAAGTTCAGTTCAATCTCTCCCTCTATCCGATCTTCTTAGATTCGTTAAGAGTACTGGGAAGTTTGAGGTAGAGTAATATTCTCTACTCTATCGTTTATTTTTGTTCTTCTTTTTCTCTCTTCTTTCCTTCTATTTGCTTTTCCGTTTCTAGGTTTGGGTAAAATGGTTATTTGACTGAGTGCCTTGGTTCTTGTTCTACCCAACTCTTCACTTCACAGACATATACTAGTTTTAAAAAGTAATGTTGCAACATCACGGTGAGAACCTCACAAGCTAAGCCACAAAATAAATATGTATAGCATTTTTATTCATCATTTTTTATTTTAATGCTTATTATAGACATTTTACTTTGAATGATACACACTGGTATATGCTTTATTTATTAAAAATTCGTATTTTAACTGTGCTCACTTGCATTTCACAAAAATTTCTACTATTCATATTTTGTATTTTAATAATAAATATGTATATATATATATGATTGATATTGTATAGTAAAATAATTTCAGCCCCATCATATAGAAATTAAATTATGTGAATAAATATAAATATAAATTTTAAAATGAACATTTATATATTATATATTAATTAATTAGACAATAATATGTATGTAGTATGAGTATGAGTAAATAATAACAATATGTATCAAAAAATAGACAAATGTGTTTAGATTGTTTCAACCCTTGAATTTAAAAGAAAAATAATTTTTGCAAGCTAACAAAAAAGTAATTAATTGTTTCACATTAAAATTTTTCATTTCTCGCTATATTATAAAATAAATAAATTTTAATATAAAGAAGTAATTGATTTTTTTTTTAAATAATTTCCTTTTTCGATATTTTATAATATAAAATAATTTTTAATATCAACTCTAGCACATGGAAATACAATTTATTTGCTTTTCAATTAAACAGAGTTGACTTTAAACAATTATTTTAAATTATTTTATTAGTTTGCAAATACTTTCTCTTTCAATTCTGTATACATTTTGTTGAACAAACCAAATTTTTAGTGATAATGTGGATGTGAACGACACCAAATCTTAATAAGTTTATTAATATAAAATTGAAATATAGTAAAATTATCAATAACATGTATATTTTTTTGATTCTTTAAAGTAATACTGTTTTTTTTTTATTTTAATTTTTTTTTTTTTTGTTTCCCCACGTAAAGATACAAATAACAATTTATAATAAAATGTTGGATTATCTTTATTATGTTAACTTCATATGTATACCGTGCTGTTGTTTTTATTTCATACGCGACATGAATATTAAATGAATAACCACTGTCGAAATAATATTTTGTTTCATTGTTTATAATTATACAAAAAAAAAAAAAAAAACAAAATGAAGAAATATAAAGAATACAAATTATTGCTACACATTAGCATTTGTGTATTTAATTTAATTCGTATATTTTCATATCTTGATAATCAATTTTGAAGATAAAAAACCATTTCCACAAATCCAATTCAATTTTTTTCTCACAACGATGAATACAAAATTATTATTTTATATCCACATTATCATAAAGTAAAAAAAAAAAAGTGTTGTATATATTAGAGTTTTACACGAAAATATATAAATCGCACCTTTAATAATAAGGAGAATTAATTCAAAATTGAAGGTTTGCGGGAAAACGCAATCAAAGTTTTATTTATAAATTTGTTATTTATTAAAAAAGAGATTCAGAGTTATCTATCTACGCCATCTGAAGTTAATCTTTTCTTAATTTTATCATAAAATCTCAAAAAATGAAATTTTTGAATTACATCTCTTTATTATTACAGGTGCCATATGTGCTTATAATTATTTATCATTATACTATATATGTATATATGTTCAGTTTTTATTTAAACCAATTTTTTTTTTACTTGATTTCATATTTTTTACCCTTAAAGAGCAGCAAATAAACTGTTTAAACTTTTACAAACTGAACATTTACAAACGCTACTTGCGTATATTACTTAAACCATTCAAAAGCCAATGTGATTAAATTCATTAAAAATAAAGTTAGAAAATTTATAAAACTTAATGTGATATAAAAAATAAAAAATAAATAAATAAACGCGATCCAAAATCTTTGCAAAATATGGCGTTTCAATTAAAATCACTTTTTGCAAAAAAATTTATTACAACAGAGGGCCAAATTGAGCAACAAATTTAATTTCATTCAAAAATTAATTTAAGAAAAACGATAAAACTTTGTTATATTAGAGGAAATATATTTTTCTTTTTTTTGTGTCGCAATTTTGCAATAAAATTTCTTTTTTTTTTCAAAAACCCAGACTAAATCACAATTCAACAATCATATACGTATATTTTTTGAGCAATTTAGGTTAAACCAATATCCCGAGAGAGAGAGAGAGAAACATTGAAAGACATGTAATTGTTTGATAAACGTTGATAGAAACATTTCACAATTGGCTTCTGAATGTTCCATCATTCATTTAATGTATTTAATTAAATAATTCTTTATTATCTATTATTACTAATCAATTATCATTATATCTCCATTCCTGCAGATGATCTTTAACATTACACTCACTTTTCTTCGCAATTATCGCATATGGCAACTCTAAAGAGTACTGCTTTAAATTTCATATAACAACCCTGTCGTAGTCTGCTCTTTAAATGATCGTATTGTGACAGTTTTAATTCGACGTCAATTTTCATATGCAAATAATTGAAAAAATGTCATTTTAACAATTTCAAACAAAAACGCCGTTTTGCATTTCTGCACAGAAAACGACTGCTGCTGCTGTGTGTAAAATGTGAATTTGAATTGTTTTTCCCCGCCTTTATATTTCTATTACATTTTGTATCATTTTGTTAATTCTCATCATTGTACTTGATTTTGCATTGCAATTGATTTTTATGTGTATTTCATATTAAGATGATAAATAATAATTAGTAAAATTAAACCTCAAAATACATTTATTTATTCATCAATATTACTTATGATTAAATTATTTTGCATATATAATTGTAAGATGCAATATGCTAATGTGGGACAATTAATGTTGACGATTAATGTTGGTTCATAAATATGCACACACACGCGCACATTAATCAAAGTATTTGTCGAATTCGATAAAAATTATATCAATTATGAAATGTGAAAGCATTATGTCGATTTTATGTTGTAATTATACATCAAAATTCCATATTCGAACACAAAATCCACATAATATGTTTCATATTTCGCAATTCTACGACAACTCTAATAAATATACTGATGATATTCGAATTTTCCATGACATTATGTATTTATAGCGTGTGTGTGTGTATAAAATGTATTAAATTATATTGAAGAAAATATTTAATTTATATATACCTAATAATGTATGTATTACGCTGTTGCTGATGAAAGAAAATAATGCGAATGCATCGCATCATTCTCTTCCACACGATTACTTCATGCATATAACCACAAATATATGTATATATGTAGTACATTTATCAAAGTATTGTACAAATTAAAATTTCTTTAAGTGTAACATATATTATATTTCTTATATACTAATTATAAATATATTATAATTTTTTTTTTTTTATATTATTATAAGAGTTCCATACACAATTATAAATTAGGCAAAATTTTGAAAAAATGTAAATAAATATTAATTCGTTGAAATTACAGCACAACAGCACAATATGTAGCATGTGTACATGTGGATGCTGGTGGATGGATGCTGTCAACTTTTTAAAATATATATAAATTTAATTAAAAATTTCAAATTTAAATACATTTATTTCAATATTCTTTGAATACAAATTTTCAACAAATACGACCACAAGTTTTATCATTATTAATATTATTTTTTAAATTTGCGATACACTTAGTAATAAATAAATTTAAACTTGAGTTGAAATTTTGCATGCAGAAAAATGAAATTGTTCAAAGCAACTTTAAACATTTCTATTACTAAGTCATTTTCTATATTTTGTATTATTATTATTATTATATCGTTTGATTGCAGAGGTGTGTCTGAAAGGTGTTGCGCCCTATAATGAAAACATCTTTAAATTTACTAATCTTTTGAGATGCCTAATGCATTAATTTTCTCAAGCAATTTGATGCGTCGATCATCTAACACCATCTTTGTACGATTGAATATGAAGCAGTATATTCACTGAATACATTTACTATATCAGTATGAATTCAACATTTCAAACACTTCATTTTGATATTTGCCACATATTCATTTGAATGATTTAATTTTCTAGTAAAATTATATTTAACCAATAACGATACATTGATGGCGTTAGACGCAACACTTCTCAAACTGTCACATATATTTTATATTTTTTTCATTTTATTCATTTAATTTAAATTAATCGCATTTCATTATTATTCGTTCATCAATTAAATTCAAGTAAGTATATACTAAAAATATCTATTATATCTCTTTGCATCACTTTTGTATGTATAAGCAAGTAATAAAAATACAATTTCGTTAACTCTGCTCCAAATCGACTATTCACTTATATTGCATTTAGACTGATTTCTATGGGTAATATTCCCTTTTTAGCATTTTTAATTTTTTAACTTGCAGTACTCACTTACAGCAAGCAATAATCAAAATTAATACATAGTCAGAAATATTTTATATGTATTGTGAATTACAATTTCTTCATTTACACTACATCACCACCGGCAATACCACACACCATACTAACGCTACGTGTTTTTATGGTATATTGAAGCAAATATATGCATTTGGTTTTGCTTTTTACGATTTTTGAAGAATGTAGCCACATGAAATAAAATACATATCTAACGAATGTATTGAATATGTCTATGACCAATACCATATATAAGCTTTGTGATTGCCAGTGGCGATGTAGCGTGCTCCAATATTATATAATTATGTAACTTAGTTATCCTTAATATTATTTAAACCCAATTCACTGAGTATTTTTAATGCATTTTTAGCTGCATCATTTTGTGATTCATCTGAACTAACGCCAACACCATGACATATTTGAGGTGGATTTGTTGAAAGTGTAACAATTGTAAGAAATTCATTGTGATTACCTTTCGGATAGTCAGAGAACGAAACCTATAGGGATTAAAAAGAGAATTTATATATTTATAAAAGTGAATTCATTTTGTTTTTGTTTTTGCTCACCTCAAATCCTAGCAATTTTGCCAAATATAATAATTGTAATTGTTCTTTCATATGCATGCTCACTCTATTGGATACAATTGACGATGTTGTTGCTGTATTTTCATTTACAGCTGGTGTCGCTGTTTTTGTTACTGTTGTTGATGCTGGTGCAGCAGCTGGTATTGTGGTATTTGCAGCCTCTGCACTGGCATCAACAGTGGAAATTTTTGCTGGTACATCTGCCTCGCTATTAGTGGCTGTTGTAGTGGCAGAAATATTGGCAGTATTGTTTGTTGTAGCAGTTGTCTTATTTGTTGTTGTAGTTGTAGTTGTAATATCTGCATTTTCGACACTGACTTGAGTCGTTTCTATTGCCGCTGCTGCTTTGGTTGAATCTACAACCGCTTTTGCAGCATTATCATCAGATGCATTTGTTGCAGCTGTTGTATTGCCGGATATTGCAACTTGTTGTTCCCCCTTTTTCTTATTGCCATCTGAGGAGAAGAAAGATAAATGAAAATTTGTGTACTAATCATTCCTATCGCGATAGTCAAGCTCAGCCAGTCATAATAGAGGGCACACTTACGTTTCTTATTTTGTCGCAATATCAATACACCAGGTCTGGTCAAATCGAGAACATCGATTCCAGTGTTTTCATTTCGTTTCGCTCGCGTGTGTTTCGATGTATTATCCGTTTGTTGTATGTTGCTGACGCTTGGAAAACCTTCAACACCCAAGGCAGACAGTAAATCTATAAATAAAGATTAGATAAACACCTTGCTTCTTTCAATTAAAACTTTCTCCACAATACATACTCTGTGCGGCATTACGCTTGGCTATCTTTTTGCTATTTCCAGTGCCACGAGCTACGAGACCTTGTGCTGAAACCTCCATGATAAAATCACAACGACGTGAATTTTCAGCACTTTTTGCAATAAGTTCAAATACAGGCTCCTTTTCATTGTGACTTTGTTGAATTTGTATAAGTTTTGTGACCGGATTTGAAGTATTTGTATCATCATCGGATTTCTCCTTGATGGAGGCGCTGGAACGTTTTCGTCTATCAGCAGCATTATGGCGTTTGACACCACCACCACCACCAGCAGCAGCAGAAGTAGCAGCTGTAGCAGCAGTAGCTGTGGCATTTGCAGACGTCACAGTGCTGCTGCTGCTGCCAGCACCTTTGCCAGGTGTTCGTGATCTTATGCGGCGTACCGGTGATTTGGTCGGAGATAGTGGTGGTAATTTTTTCAACTCGATCAGCATCTTTTCAGCAGCCCGTTTTCTTGATATCTTTTTGCCATTGCCTTCACCCTCTGTAACGAGAGTACCCACAATACACGCTGTAATAAAGTTCTTCATGTGTGGCAATCCCTCCTCACGCAACACTTTGAAATGGACCGTCATGTTGCGCTTAATACCAATCTCGTGCACCAGTGAAATCGGTGATTTACTGTCACCGTCCTCTAGGCTTTGATTTAGCGCTTCGTTAAGTTCGGTGGTCGCTTGTGCTTTGAGCACTTGCAATGCACGCGAAGCCGCATCATGTTTTGCCCGCTGCACTGTGCGTCCGGTGCCCGTGAAACGATGCTTTCCCACCACTAGTGTGATCTTACACATTGCACTTGGTGGCGGGAATGCACCTGGCGGCGTTGGTTGTGCAAGAAACGGAAAGAGTTGGCGGAATTTCGGCGGATAGCCACGAAAACAAAATCGCTGATTTTGTGGTGGTGGCGGTGGCGGTGGATATGGTGGCATATGTGGTGGCGGTGGTGGAGGTGGTGGCTGTTGTGCCCCCACGGCTGCTGAGTGTCCACCATTGAAACGTCTATACGATGCTGCGGAAGGTATAATTTGACCACCCATCGGCGGTAAAGGTGTTCCACCACCAAATGGTGGCATCATACCATCGGAAAGTGGTAATGATGGCGGTGGTGGTGGTCCAAATACATCTGTCGGTGGCATATGTACAGAATCGTACAGATAATAGGTTTGTTGACCCAATTTCATGGCTAGTGCATTCAATTCAACGGTGGGTGTGATGAATGAACGCGATGAGCCAATACCTTCCGGTCGACGATTGATCTTTGGTACCGGATGTTTGTATTTAGTCTTGGCAATCGCTTCTGCTGCAGCCAAATGTTGAGCTTTCTTAATCTTGAAACCATCGGCGGAGTACTCTTCATCGCCCAGCTTCAATGTGACCGTAAAGAGCTTAGAATGGGCCGGACCCTTCTCACTGGTCAAACGATATTGATGTGTTATCTAAACGAAATGAGTTCTTAGTTTTGCAATCTTTTTCAAAAATGTTCATTTTTACCTTATTATATCTGGCCAATTCATTAACAAGACACATGGGAGTCTTCTCTTTGGAATTTTTTGCAGCTGATGAGTCTTCATTTGGTAGTATATTGTCGTTGGAACGTAATGTTTCTGTTCCCTTGGAGGCATCTAAAGGAAAAATATTCTAAATGAAGACATTTGACTAAATTGTGAGGGCAATTTCAAATCCAACCTGACACTATAACTCCAATGACATCGTCTGCATCGATACTATTGGCAGCACTCACAATTGGTGTACTATTTTCCACTTTTCCATCTGTACTTATCGTTGTTGTTCCTGCTGTTTTTGCTGCACCTTCAGCAATCGACGTAGTTGCATGTGGCATTTGTGATTTCTGTCTTAACGATAAACGATTCGGGTTTTGTAGAATTATTTTCGGTGTTATATCATTCGTTGCGTCACACGATTTCGTTGCAGTATAATGTTGCTGATGTGTTGTTGCATGGGTGATGTTGTTATCGTTGTTGATATATGATTGATGTTGATTTTGTCCTTGTTTGTTGTTGTTGTTGTTGTTGTTGTTGTTCATGCCATTGGCATGCTGTGGATGATGATGATGATGATGCTGATTTTGTTGTTGTTGTGTGTTGATTACATGTGACACATTGCGAACATTGCCAATATGCTGCGAATGTCGTATATTTGTCTGATTATATGACTGTTGTCGAAGACGCTGTGGCTGTGGCTGTTGCTGTTGTTGCTGTTGCTGCTGCTGATTATTGTAATTGTATGTCTTTGTGTTATTGTTATTATTAGTATTACCGTTGTTCATATATTGATGCTGTTGACGTAGTTTCTGTAATTGTTGCGGCGATGTGCGCATTGATGATTGCTGTTGTTGTTGTTGATGATGATTATTTAAACTGTAAAAGGAAAATAAAGACAGCGAAAAACAACTTTATTATATTTACATTAAGTTGGGTAAAATTATTTGGAGAAAAATAGTGACTGCGTGATATTTCTTCGAAAGGAATAAGAAAAAAGGCCTGAATTGGGTCGTCCCATTTTTATCCAATTTCTTATAAATCTTTTAATTTTTTGAAAATCAATTTTAATTAAAAACATTTTGGCCACATTATTATCAAAGACTTTTGCCTTTTTTTTTTTTTGGTAACTTCATAATTCCAATGGTGTAGAACTATTGTCGAACGAATGGAAGAACACGCTCCAGCTAAGAAGGTGTTATATTCGGAACCCGCTGGAGGACGACACAGAAGAGAAAGACCAAGTACTGGAGAACCTGACGGTGCTTGGAATTTCTAACTGGCGCCAGCTAGCGAAGAAGAGAGATGGCTGGCGAAGCATGTTATTTTCGGCCTAAATCGATACTCGGTTGTTATGGCCACATAAGTAAGTAAGTAAGAACTATTGTAATTTATTGGCGAAAAACTTGGCCAAGTGGTTTTCTGCGGCTCTTCGGTGGGCCAATTTTTTAACATTAAAAAGTTTTGCAGAGGCTGAAAAGCAAGTTCCGCCAATTTGTTTCCAGTCATCAAAGATGTGTGTGTCTGGCATTGCTTCATTCAATTGTTCAATTTATGTGGTATCCAAATATCGAGCGTCTTTGCGTATTCTGCCTTTTTTAAATGATTCCAAACTATCACGTAGTTGATATTTACTGCCACCGCTATCTCCAGACAGCTTGCGCGTAGGTCTTGTCTCAACAGTTTTACAATTTCATCGACTTTTTCAGTGACTGCCTGATCAGATCAGATCTGGGCATCTTTGACATCGAAATTTCCAGAACGTAATCGAACAACCCACTCCTCACTCGTTCACTCACAAAACTCTCATCGCAAACCGCACAAAATTTTCGGCATCTTCTTGCAGCGCTTTCTTATAGTAAAAAGGTATCATATAGCGTATTTCTTCAGATATTTCACTCATTTTTAAATCAATATATCTTTTTACACGGACTTAATCGGATTAATTTTGTCCGATATATGGGCTTCGACACCATCTAGTACCGAAAAACCGCGGAAAACTGAAAGGGGGAAACCGAAAAATCACACCAGGAATCGCTACTAAAGGGTTGAAATGTATAAATGACTTACATTAATTTTTTCTCCGAATATACTAGATCTATCTATGCCCTTTTATTCCCTCAACACTTCCTCTAAACAGATTTCCCCAATTTTCAACCCTTAAAGAAAAAAGTATCCTAGCATTGGAATCGCCTCTAGTGCAGTGAAATCCATGATAGTCCCTAATCTTTCCTCCTAATTATTACCGTCAAAAACTGTTTCGCTATCCCACCCCCTAAAGGAGCTCCCATATAAAATGGAAAAAAAAACACCTGAAAACGTCAACAGCTAACTAGGAATCGCGCCTAGAGCGGTGAAATGTACGACCAATCCTTATTCATTTTTCATCTTCAACATTTCCTCAGAACATACTTATCCCCTACGGTGAACCCTTTACGAGGTTTCCAATAGAAAATGACCGAAAAATGTCTGGAAATCGTCAAGTGACCCCATAATTGAACAGGAATCAACTCTAGATCTCTGAAATGTATGACCGACCCCCACATATCCGCCACATATCCAACTTATAGGGGACTTCCATACAAAATGTTAGGGAAAATGGTAAACAAACTTTCCAATGAAGGATGATCAGCCTCCCTTCACCGATGTGTATCGACATGACTGACAACATTGGTCAAAGCATTAGGTGACATTAGGTGGACTCTAAAATATCTTTTAAATAAACATTTTAAACACAAATTCATTGCAATAGATCAAATATATACTCATATTGTGGTTAAAAGTAGCAAGTAAAGTACACACAGAAGAAAATAAATAAAATGTTATAAAAAATTGGTAACAATGAAAAGGTCGCTGAACACTAAATCAGTAGCAGCAAGAGTGCAAAAAAATGATACTCATATGTGAGTACGTTTGCGCTGTAAATTAGAGTGTATCAAATTTTATATTGCCGATGATGATGCCCATAGATGTTAAATTGAATTTTAGAAAAAAAAATTTTTTGGGGGGTTTCCTAAAAAAAATTCACAAATGAATAGAGAAATTCTATGATATGTACAATGTTTTTCATTCTATTTCATTGAAATCGATAAAGTACCTAAGATTTGGTATTTTGTAATTTCTCTCCCAAACGATTTGACCCGCTCTAATATACGCATATAAGTTCATTTGCCTAATGTCTGCATATATCATACATATATATAAATTTCAATATATCAACGCATATTCCCATTCAACATTTGCTTTGTAAATAATATGCAAAACTTGAAAATCAGGATAAAGGGTAAAATTTTCATTTTCTCTAACCCTTTACTTCAAACAATGCAATAAGAAAAAAAAAAATCAAATGAAATAAAATAAATCCATTATTCTCTATTATACAGTCGTTTAAGTTGTTGAAATAATCAAATTGCAGAGCAAAAAAAAAATGTTAAGAGAATAAAGAAATTATGAATGACGATGAGCATAGCACGGTGATACAGGACAAAAGCCGAAATCGAATGACAAAAAAAAAATAGACAAAAGCATTCTGTGTGACAGATCACTGGTAACAAATATCTAAGTGTTCGACTTTACTTATGTCTACCGTCATGTATTAGCAGTCACATACAGAAGAGAAGAGAGACTCGAAAGAACTAACAAAATAACTTATACTTTTGTTATTATTGGATTTGTAAAAAGATCTATACAAATTATTTGATTTTACATATTTGTTGTTATTGATGGGCAATTATATTGCCTGTCTTACTATTGCATAATTTCAAAAAAGGCCTATTTTAACCCCAAACTTAATCAAGTGTTAAATAAAGTATAATTTAATACTACTGTTATGAAATTAACTACAAATTTAAATACATCTGCAAATGCAAATGTCTAAAATTATGATATATTCGAGATGTTATATAAATAGTACTTATAAGATCCATTTGTGAGGAAAAAATTATCTCTTGAATGCCCAGCGACAATTTTACGATAGTATAATCGAGAGAATTGAGCATTGCAAAATTATTATTGTTACAAACTCGTTATTAAACGGAAGTCATGCTGAGTTTTAGAAAATATTCACAATTCAAAGGATCATATGTATTAAAATGGACACAATTTATTACTGAATTTATATATCCATATATATATTGTATATACAATAAAATTTATGTACTTATACTAACATATTTTTAATGTATTGCTTACCGATTATGTTGATTATGTTGTATAGTAGTTATTGCAACAGCTGATGATTGCGTTGGCGCTCCTACTGTTGGCGGTACCACATTATTAATGTGTTGTGTTTGTTGTTGTTGTTGCTGCTGTTGCGTTTGGCCTGCATGTTGCTGAGATGAAGAGGCCTGCGGTGCCTGTTGTGGACACATACTAATTTGTGTTATATTTGGCGGTAATGCACTAGATCCACCAGCAGTAGCAGCAGCAGCAGCATGTATTACCAAATGATGTGGAGCATGCATATGTGCTTGTTGTTGTTGTGGTGGTGGTGGCACTGAATGCGATGCATGTGTATTATGATGATGTTGCATATCGCTCCTTTTTTTAATGTCACTCTCGTATACAAGATAATAAATAAATGCACCTAATGATGCAATATAACTGCAATGAAGAAAAACACATATATAATTTCTATGTAATAAAACTACTTTAAATGTTACTTTTAGGTAAAACAATAAAATCTATTGTCGTATATAGACTAGAGGCGCGAAAACTTGAATAGAATGCATTTTTAACAAAAACAACAAAGATAGCTCTATAGTTTGAATTTTATTTCAAGACGATTGTCTCAGCAATTGCAGTTGAGAACGCATTCAATACGCGCAAGAATCTAGAGAACATAAAAAAAAGGATTTTTTAAAAATATGTCTGCTGCTTGTGCAATTGCCACCCTAAGATGCTATTGTCGGTAATGCAACACTATAGAATAACAGTGCATTAAAAATGCTATAATTAATTTCTATCACATTTATTGATCAGTTGAATTACATTTTATTGCAGCTGCAGTGTGCAATTATTATGGGACTTTCATGTACCATGTAAAAACTTTCTCCAATAGAACTTCACTGCACTTACAGAGCTATTTTCGCATTAAGAAAGTTTTACATTCTCCCTGATCTAGAATAAATTGGTATACGTAAAGCCACTCCTTGAATTTTCATAGAATGATATTTGATGTAATTGTAACAAGGAGTCGAATGCATAATTGCATACAATTTGTAAATATAGATGTAAATAATTATAGTTCAACGAAAACCTTATCATTCACAAAATTACAACACATACTTGTATGCGAATCGTGGAACCGAATTTTATAAAAAAAAAAAGAAAGCAAAGCAATAGCCGTAGCAATACAATACATGTACATATTAAAAGTACCGCAAACCTACCAAATTAAAAACAAAATAATGCAATTAGTTCATTGAATTGTTTGCAGTCGTCATCTTCATTTTCTTCTTCTACTTATTCCTTATTATTATGAATTGTTAAATTTACTTAATAAATGTAAAATATGCATTTTATAGTAATATTAAATTCTGTTTTTATTTATTGATTTTATTTCTTCACTTTTCATTTTCTACTTGGGTGCACTTTATGCTAGACTTCAAAACTACACTTACTCAATTGCATCACTCGATACTTCACAATCCTAAAAATTATTGTATTCACTTAAATTTAATTGATGAACATTTATTTAAATTGAATTTTTCACTTTCAATTGCATATATTTTTACAATTATTTGCGATTTATTTAAATTTTCTTCAACGTGCGGCCATATTTTACATTGCGGCTGTGATGGAACTCGAAGAATAATACATCCACAAAAACAGAATTGTCACAGGCAAAGAATACTAAATAAAGGAACACAGAATACTAAAGAAGGGAATCTGACTCTTCCTATATCCGTAAACTCACCACATCTTATTGTTATTACTTTACTCTCTCGCCATATTTGACTTTTCGTCAGTGTTGCTTTTTCATAGATCCTTTTATCTTAAAATTGTCTTAAAGTATGAAAAATAGACACTTGGTTGGTTCACATAGTTTCGCACTAAAAACTTGTGCCGAGAGAGTAAAATCAAAATAGAGAAATATATATATTCTAACAAACAGAACATTTTCAAGAAAAAGTACGTGAGTGGAAAACCAGTAAAAATTATCAAGTGTACTGAAACGGCAGAAATTTGCAGCTACCTTTTTCTCCCTTATTTTTTACGTTCTCGTTTTTGCTCTCTTGTTGCAAATTTTTCTAGTGGGTGATAACTTTTCCAGTAAAAACTGTTTAATTATTAACAATTTGTAATACTACATTTGTAGTAATTTGTAATAAAACATATTTGATTTTACGAAATAATAAAATAAGCACAAACTAGTTACAATTTTTACTGTTTCACATCATATTTCATTAAAGTTTTCTAGTTATGAAGAATTGGAAAACACGCATCATTATCATTAAGAGAGAAATATGTTAATATATTTGAATAAAAGGTATTGCACAAAATTAACTCGTTTAATTTGGAAATATATTGTAATTGTAAAATATTATTAAAATTTTTTTGTTTGTTTTGTGATTAATTTTTTTTTTTCATTCTGTTTTTGTTTTTGAATTTCTTTACAGTTTTTTTCTACTTTAGTTGACGTTTAGTTACTACCACCTGAAATGTGTGCATGTTGTGTCAAATATAGATATGAACATTTTTGGCGGAACTTTTAGTGTGGTGAAAATATATTTCTAAACAATTTGTTTATTTGATGCAACACTGATAGGTAGATTTGTATCAATCAGCTGTTACAATTTAGTTGATAAAATTAATTAATTTTATTAATGGAATTCTAGGGTGTGTTTGAGAGAAAAGGTTTAGTGTATTATTTTTATTAGTAATTGCTTAATTTTTGAGTGGCTCAAATATTAAAAATGGCAGAATATAAAGAGCACTATCGGCATATTATGTTGTATTATTACCGGAAAGGCAAGAATGCTTCGCAGACACAAAAGAATATATGTGCTGTGTACGGTGAGGGTGCTGTCGACAATTCTACATGTCGCAAATGGTTCAGACGATTTCGTGAACGTAATTTTGATCTAACTGATGCACCACGTTCTGGACGACCAACTCAGGCTGATGGTGACGAAATATTGGCACTAATAGAGGGCGATCGCCATAGGACAACTCGTGAGATCGGAGAAATTCTTGAAATTAATCAATCAACAGTGTCAAGGCGTTTGAGACAATTGGGAATAGAGTCAAATCAATATCAAAATCAAAGAAAACTTAGAGAAGAGCAAAAAGATAAAGATGTCAGTATTATAGCATAATTTATTAGATAGTATTACATGTTACTTTATTTTGTATATAGTTAGGTATATAATTATTTCTATTTAGTATTTCTTATTTGATCGTAATATATATTTATATATAGTACATAAGAGATGGATTTGTTTTCATTGATATGTTGACATTACGAAATACAATATTTGAATTTGTAATACGCATCAAGTTCCTTTTAAATGATTTTGACATTAACATTAGCACGTAGGAATTATTAATTAGTAGAAAAATTAATTAGTAAAAGTCAATTATGTAAATTGTATTGTATATAACAATTTTTAAGACTCGTTAATTTATTGCTTGTTGTACAATAAACGACAGCAATGATTATATCAATCGATTATCATGTTATTCGGTCATATTTATATACGATTGCATTTACGATAATGTCATAAAAGCAAAAAAACAAAAAAAAATAAAAATAAAATAAAAACTATTTGCAAACAAACAAAAATTTAAATAATCTAATAAACATTGCATAAATAAAAACGATATATATATATTAAATTACACATAGTTCTCTGTAATTAATGAACTTTTGAGGAATGATTTATATGCTTAGTATATAATTAGAGATAAATGGCGTTAAATAGGAATTAAGTAATTTGAGTACAGTAAATTCTCAAAGAAAAACCGACTAATTGATAAAGCAAGTTAATAAAACACTATTGTTAAGTGTTGAACTTGACACACTACTTTCACCGAAAGCATTTGCATCGCTTACGTCGCGACGCATCGGTACATAGTACATGCATGCAAACTTATATATACACATTTTTTGTACCAATATGCGAGTGGGCATTTGATTGGTAACCTTAACATGCATATAAAAATTACAATAATGATGATACTACAGAAACAGTTGTATAAAGAAGAAAAAGAAATAAATACTACATTAAAATTTTTTTTCTGAACTCTCCTCGGCCATTTTATCGTTAGCAAAGCGGACATCGTAATCATTTCTCTACTTATGACACCCGGCAAAATCAAAGCGAAATGTTCATATAAGCCATAGTATGCAGCGCTTTAGCTTAGTAAGCATAACATACCTACCTGTAAATATATGTGACTGAAATGTATCAATAGTTGACGCTGGACCCCTGATAATGGTCATTATCAGCGGTGATGATATTGATATTGACGATAATCGTATGCTGATTCAGTACTACATATGCATTTTGATTAATTTATAGTACGATAATAACCTATATTATTATGAAATTGTATCTTCTTTTTTTTTGTCTTCTCTTTATTTGCATATCAGTCGCAGCATACATGTGTGTGGCTGTGTGACTATGTATTTTTTGTATTTTGTATTTTACAATAAAAACTTTTGTAAAAAAAAACATTGATATTGAATAGTTGATACTCTTTTTATGGAGGTTTTTTTTTGTATAGATATTTACATATGTGGGCTATTATTGCTCTACTTACAAAGTGTGATGTAATATTTGTCATTTTATTATTTGCATTATATTGTAATAAAAATCATTTTAAGATTTTTAATGATCAATTCAATTCAATTCGATCACTTTACAACCATTGTCCATTATATTTGTATAAATTAATTTTTTATTGGCAATTAACTAGATTAATTATTATTAAATTAAAATAATATGAGAATGTTCACATACTACATATAATTCGCATATAAGTTAAGTATATTTTTGGTACATGAAAGAGCATGCACCTATTTTCCATCGTCTCGTTACAAGATGAATACAAGCGACATTCTATCGGAAGTCTAGGGTGGCGTTCTAAATGCATGTTGCTTTGCAGTCATACATTACTTGTTCCTAAAGGCAATTTTTGGTAATGTTCTTTCTTCTCAACAAGCAATATGGCGGTTTAGGAACATAAGTTAGCGCTTTTTTCTTATAATATAATTTAAAATTACATACATATATTTTTTTGTTGCAGTAAAAAATGGACACATGAGTATAAAAAACTTTTATTGCCAATTGATGATGTAAACAATCTTTGATTTAGGATATTCTTTTTGATATTTGTATTTCTTGTTGCAAGAGAGCAAGTCGTTTCTGTTTCCTCCTAATAATTGTTACAGTAAGTTGGGAGCTGGAGCTTCCTTGTGCGCACAAATCAAACAAAGGATCTGTATACAAAGTATTATAAAAGTAACTACACAATATGGTATCAATATGGTATTAAAAGTGTATTGATACATTGTAATCATACATTTAGAAGCTTAACGACTGTGATCGTAGTAATGCGATTACTCTTATGTGGGTGAAGGGAGACATTGGTATAGAACAAAATGAAGCTGCAAACGCCTTGGCTAGAAAAGGATCTAAAGCCGAATTTTATGGGCTGGAGCACAGTAGTTGCTCTTAGTAACGGGACGGTGAAGGCAAAGGTCGAAATTTGGATAAAAAACACAAGATGGGAGAGTTTGTCCACTTGTAGACAGGCAAAGGCTTCGTTGAGGCTACCATGGGGCAGTGAATCGGGGAGGGCTCTCAGTCTGGGACAGCTGACTGAGCTGGTTGACTGCACTAATAACTGGACATGGCAATTTCAGGTACCACCTCGGCAAGATGGTTCTTGTTGAGGGGGAGGATGCTGACATTTACAGATTATGCATGGAAGAGGCAGAGATAGCGGTGCACACAGTGTGCCAGTGTCCTGCATTGGTAAGCAGGAGGATGTCCACACTGGATCGACAGTTTGTTGAACTCGAAATGTGGAACAGACCCCACAAAGTTATGCTTGAAATAACGTGTGATGTTATTATGAGGAAGGACGAAAAGGGACGCTGATGAAGTCGTCTGATTCGGCTAATCCCTAAAAAATATATACATTTAGGAAGTCAGCCCTACTCTCACCGTAGCCACATCGCCCGCAGACGCATTTTCTGCGGGCGATGATTCCATAAAAAAATTTCTATTACATTTCAACTGTATTTAACATATTCAAATATGGCGGAGATGCGTGAAATTCAAAATTTATATAAATATATAATAAAGATTTTTCACATATGAAATTCTTTGCAACTATTAATGTACAACAAAATCAATAAAAAAAAATATGTAAAACTTTTACGATCAAAAAACCTTATTGCTAATAGGACACACAACAAATTAGATAATCCCACAGAAATTATCTAATAAGGTAAAACAAATATATGCAAAATTGTAAAAAAAAAAAACAAAACAATCGAAAAATGCAGTCAAAGAAAGGGAGAGAGAGAGAGAGAGAGAGAGAAAGAGATTACAAAATCGTCGTTTAGCGACACGCATATTTTGACATAATTGATTATATGTAGTGATGAGAAACAAAACAAAAAAAAAAAATTATAAAAATAAAAAATAAAATTCCAAAAATAAAATATAAAATTAAATGAATAATTTATGTAAATTTATTTCTGTATTTTGTTTTTAATTTTTATTTTTTTTTCTCTTGCTTTTGTAACTGCACATACTATGTATATAGGAGTTGTGATATCCGTGGTATTGCGGTTTAACACAATACAAACAAACAGGTGAATTGGGAATACGACATTTCGTGCACCATCAATATCAATATTAATAACAATAGCAGCACTACTTAATATAATGACACAATTTAAGTGAAATGTGAAATTTATTTCTATTATTTGATTGTTGATTTGGTAATTTCACTCACAGTGCATCTAATTTTAATGTATTTCGTATATGATGTGTTGATAGTATAAAATAATTAGATATTAAAAAACGATTAGAATTTAGTTATATTTCAACTGATTCTAACCCGGATGAAATACTTTTTCCTAATAATGTCACCTTGTTGGAAAATCTAAGAAATTCCTCTTAGTCTGCATTCACTACCCCGGTCCGATAATGACATTTCATTGGCTGGCGCAGGTTCTTCCATATATTTCATATGGTCGAACTAGCGAAAAATAAGAATTCTAATACATTTAAGTACTTACTTACTTAGTTATGTGGCCATAACATCCGAATATAACATGCTCCGCCAGACATCTCTGATTTTCGCTAGCTGGCTCCAGTTAGAAATTCCAAGCGCCATCAGCGCTTGTAGTTGTCAACAGTGACGTGCTGTCCAAGACGCCGGACACTAGATACTTCATCTTGCCCTCGTTCACCGTAAGACCCATTCGACGCGACTCTCTTTCCAACTCTGAGAATGCTGCACTGACTGCTCGCGTATTCATGCCGATTATGTCAATATCGTCGGCGTACGCCAACAGTATGATACTTTTGTTGAAGATAATGCCATTATGTCGTAGAACAGCAGCTCGTATTATTTTCTCCATAATAAGATTGAAGAAGACGCACGATAATGAATCACCTTGTCTGAAACCCCGTTCGGTATTAAACGGTGCGGAGAGATCCTTCCCAATTTTCACTGCACAACAGGAGTTATGCAGTGTCATTCTACAAAGTCGAATAAGCTATGCAGGAATAACTAACTCAGACATTGTTGCATAGAGGTAATCCCTTATAGAAAGCGGCTTTATAATCAACAAATAGGTGGTATGTGTTTCGATCTGCTTTTCTTGGGCCTTCTCCAGGATTTGGCGCAGTGTGAAAATTTGGTCGATGGTAGATTTACCAGGTCTGAAGCCACACTGATAAGGTCCAATCAGGTTGTTGAGCATGGGCTTCAATTTTTCACACAATACGCTCGATAGGACCTTGTATGCGGTGCTCAGGAGACTTATTCCACGGTAGTTGGCGCAAATTGTGGCGTCTCCTTTTTTATGTACGGAACAGAGATCACTGAGCCTCCAATCATCAGGCATTCTTTCATCCGACCATATTTTGCTTATGAGCTGGTGCATGCAGGCGAGCAGCTCATCGCCTCCGGTCTTAAACAACTCGGCAGGCAGGCCATCAGCATCGCAGCTTTGTTGTTCTTCAGCCTTAAAATGGAAACAGTGTATTTAGTTTGTCACCATCGTGAATATCGTGGACCACAACGAAGCATTGCAGCGGCTACCAAAGTAATGAAAAAGTCGAAATTATTCGTTAAGCATTGAATGGAGCAATGAAAATGTGAAAAAAAAATGTAAATGACTGTTCCAACATCAAAACAAATGGCGCACTTTGCCACCGGACTGAGCGAAAAATTATACCTAGTATACCTAGCCTTTGGAACCGAGTAAAAAAATCAAGGAGAGTGGATGAAATATTGATTCTTGTCCCAAGGGAACAGTAAAACATTTTATTTAACTTATTCACCAATTTTTATTACTTCTGAAATAGGAATATAGTATTTGTCATTGAGAAAATGACATTCTATTCTATCATATGTATTTCATTCGGCTATTGCATACGAAGGCACTGGATAATTTGTGCACACACATTGCGTTCAGGTTGAGCTCTTACAAAGTATTAATTTCATTTAAATACATTCATATTATGTAATATGTAATTTAATATTTTTGTTTTTAATATATAGATATGTAAGTATATCATGCAATATATAGCGCTTGACCTTTATCATATGCAAGTATAATAGTTATCTATGTACGTAATCAATTTGATATTCGTGAGTTTCAAATGGATCAGTTAAATAAATATGTATGTACGTATGTGCATTTGGATATATGGAGAGTAAATGACAAATAAATTGAGGCATCAAATCTGTTAGGGATAAAAATTAGGAGTTTAGCAACAATTCATGTTATCAACATATACTCGTATGTTTATATACAAATAGTAACGTAGTATATATTCCATGAAAATGTTGCAGATGAACCATATGACTTATTCTTCTACTATCTGACAACCATATTTACACTGCATATTGTACATACATGAATTCTCTCACGAATATTATTTGATTTGAATAAAAATATAAGCATGAAATTATACGTATCGTATTAATTGTACGTATGCATATCATTTATACCTAGGCATTTACATGGATTTATGTAGATTATATTGTAGTTTGATTGATTAATAACAGTTTGATTGATACATAGGTTTATTATTACTGTTATTTTGCTCTATTACATATAATAGGATTATGGTTATGTTTACATGAATGTAAAGTGTATTATTAAAATGTACCATGTAAAATTGAGAGCCTATTAATGACACTCAAAAAAGTTATTATCTTTAAAAATTTTAATTTGGAAAACATAACATTAATTTTAAATTACAGTTTTGTATTGTTGAAAAGAAAACATCAACACCTTATAATTAAATATCAACATTAGGCTGTATAATGATGATATTGTATATGGAGCATAATGAGGTTGAACGTGTGTGTCAATTGTTTGTGAACACTTAATTCGGGCATATTTCAGGGTTGAAGAAAATGTTTTCATAAAATTTTGTTTATTTAATATTATTTAATTATTAAATTTAGAAACAATTAAGATGTTATATGTATGTGCACGAATGGGCGAAGCGGTAAATATATTTTGGGATACATAAGGTCGTTAAAGTATTGTGAAATTTTCAAAACTTTCCTAATATATTATTGTATTATGAAAAATCGATCAAAAATTGCCACTTTTGACCTGAAAACAGTATTAACATAAGTTTTTATGGCAACGAAATACTTCACTATTCATATTATTTTGATTTGAGCTACCATTCTAGAGATTGACCTTTATATAATATTCATATGTTGATAAAATATGCTAAAAACATTCAACACTTACGGCCCGATGTGCGAAAACGAGCGCATTTTTTTACATTCATCTGCATTTCAGATAAAATAATGGATTATGTGCGTATTTTTTGTGAAATCCCGGAGATCAGTCTAATTGTGATTCACCGTGATCTGAGTGACAGACATGTTTAGTGTACGGTTCCACATTGTATTGATTAATCATATAATTAAAAATGAGCATACTACGCACATTTCTTACTTTATAAATACCTCTCATGCAAAACCACTTATTTCACTCACTTAATTTTGTTCGAATAAGACTTTTAATACAAATATTTTAATTATTTATGATAACCTAAATATGAAAATATATTTAGTTTACAAAAGATACCTCTTGAACATACGTAAGTAGCTCTTTCATCAATTGAACCTTGAAATTACAACTTTTTGATCAATCTTTGTAAATCAAAATATTCGTCATTTCGTCGGCGTATAATTTTTAAATAGCTTTTAGATATTAATGCAAATAAGTTTCATAATAATCAATATATAAACTATTTCAGATATATAGGTATTTTATATTAATTGATTGGTTGACTGATTGTATTGTATAGTTAGTCGTATAACTAAATATAATTTGCCATCATTTGATTGAACTTTTCATTCATAAATTTGAATCTTTTCTTCTTTTTTCTGTTCCAAAACAGAATTGTAATACAATACAAAGCATTAAAAGACAAATCAAAATAATAAAATACACACAGACAATTTTTATTATATCTCAGTACAATCTAATATCATTTGTGTATGACAACGCCATTGTTAATATTTATTATAAATGGAAATGTCGCCTAAAGCTGGATATATGATCATATGTAAGGTACAATATCTATATACTTGTATATATAAACCTGTATGTATTCATATATATATATCTTTTTTCGATGGTGTGTTATATTATTTTAATGACCAAAGGCAAAAATTGTTTTAAAGTTTTCTTTTCTCCTAATATTTTTTTTTCTGGCAGTTATTATATTATTCGTTTAAATTTTATTATTATTATTATTTTTTTCTTTGGAATATGTAAATGCGGCAAAGATGACATAACGAAGGTGTTATTGTTATTTTCATATTACGATGAGGACTGCAGCAGCAAAATTGTATATATCTTAAGGCAAATGCGTTTGCATATTATAATATTGTATATCAGGGTTGTATGATATATACTTCACTTAGGTGGAATGTAATCTTTCAAATGACAATTGTCAAAATTTCAAACATCTGATTTTGTAAAAATAAGAAAATTTTTGAATTTTTATAAACATGGAAAAATCGAAATGTAATAAAATTATTGTTTTCAGTAAAGAAAATGAACGCTGGAAAAGAATCGGACTTAAGTTACATGGTGATGGGATGGTAAATATCGGATTGTGATATTTGAAGATAATTAATAATGTGATTATGATACTCCCGTAACCTACTATTTGTGAGGGCCTTTAAAAAATATGTGAAATAAAATATTGTAAGAAAGAGTAAATGGTGCCAGCTCGTGGTAAAATGACAATTGACAAAAAAAAGGGAGAAACATCACTCAACAACACCATAGCTGCTCTGGAATCACCTCTTGAGGAGTGAAATGTATGACCAACCCAAATTACCCTTTCCTCTTTACTATTTTTCCAAAACCTCATGCTCCCTTAATTCAGTGAGCTTTCCTACAAAATTAATGTTTTAAAAGTTTTTTCCCAATCGCTCCCAGTGGACAATGATATTTTAGCAACTTTCTTTTTGGCAACACTGTTTTTAGGAGCTCAGCTGTTTTCGTGTAACATTTTACTGTCAAACATGTTCAGTTTGGTCTATAATTTAACCATGAATCGATTAAATTATATTGCAGATTATTGAATTTTATTATCAAAATTCATATTCGGTTCATTCTTTCATTCATTTTATGGTCAGTTTGGGCGACCTTTTGAGGTAGTTATTCGGAACCTTGTGACTAAATTTCGCACCAAATTTACATTATTGGACATTAAACTGCCGTATTTGGTGTGAAGAGCAGCCAGAAGCATTGCAAGAACTGCCAATGCTTCCCGAAAAATGCACTGTTTGGTATGTATTGTGGGCCGATGGCATCACTGGACCGTACTTTTTCAAAGACGACGAAGGCAGGAACGTTACTGTGAATGGCGAGCGCTACTGTGCGATGAATACAAACTTTTTTTTTCCCAAAATGATTGAGCTGGACTTGGCTGACACGTGGTTTCAACAATACGGTGCCACATGCCACACAGCAAGCGAAACAATGGCCCAATTGAGAGGCGAGTTCGCTGAACAGTTTTTTTCACGGTTGGCGCTGGTCAATTGGCCGCCTAGATCGTGCTACTTAACGCATTTAGACTATTTTTCTATAGCGACAAGCCCGCAACGGTTGACGGTTGAGCGTAAATAAATAATTAATATATTACTATTCAAAAATATGATTATTCGAATGCGTTTGGTGCTGAGGATGTGCAGCAAAAATTGAAAGAAAATTGAATGTTAAGACAACAACTACAAAAAAATTGAATTGATATAGCTGGCAAAATAATTTATAATTCGTATATATTTATGTCTCTTGAAGCAATTCTTAGTACATAGAGACTTGACTGGAACGATGGGATATCATATTGAAGCAAATGTCTAGTTGGAAGGCTCAAAGAAACTGTCTGATTTAAAAATAAAAATAGGAACACTTGGAAATTATTAGATTAAGTGTATCTAAGTACATAACATACAGCTTTCGTATACACTCAAACAAGCAGCTTTGTATTTGAGAAAAATTGATAATATAAAACAGGAAAACGTACTTTCATGCACACACGTGCACGCACACACCACACCTACTACATACGCAAAACAATACAATAACAGCAGTAGCAGTAGCAGCATCACATAACGGTTAAATTTGTAAAAATAATTTACGTTATTTCACACATGCACACGCACACGTAAATAGGCATTAATGTGTTCCATTCACACGCATTAAATTTATATTAGATTTTTAAAAACTTTCTCTAATAATAATAATTTTCTAATAATTATTGAAGCTATTTGTATCAAATGATAATATATGGAAGAAGAAGAAGCCGAAGAAGTAGACATGTTATCAAATCGAACTACCTAATTACAGGAACGGAATTTTTATTAATTATTTTATTATGCATGCGTGCATAAGTTCGCTTTTTCCTTTGTATGTTTTAAAATATTCGACGGTTGTATGTTAAATTATGCATCTGCATAGTTTTCGGAAGTTATTAATAAGATACTAATTTTAAGTGAAAAAGTAGCTGTAGCAGATAATTCCAAAATATATTCAGGTTTAGGAAAGACAATTTTTCTTAAAGATTTTATTGAAGTAAGTTGGTGACAGTACTTTTCGAAATTATGTTACTCATACGTGATGTTGTATTCGATTTGTGAGAAAAATAATTTATAGAAAAAATATTCTAGTTAAGTTCGAATTCTATCTTATATTGTATATAAGATATAAAAATATTTTTTGGATGTTTTTCAAAAATACAAACTATTTTTAAAATTTACGTATTTATTTACTTATATAAAATATTTATTCCAAATAAATCAAATAAATAAATTATTATTTATTTATTTTTTTTTTTTGTTCTAGAAATTATATTAAATTATTTTCCCAAACTCAAAACTCAAAAAGTAAAATTGCTTTGGTCTACGAATTAAGTTAGAAATTATGTTTAGTCTGTGGTGAAAAAAAAAAAACACATTAACAAATAATATTTTATTTATATTTTGCAAATACACTTCTATATGTATGGATAGCTCTTCTTATTCTGGCATTGTTTATCTGTATCTGATATACGCTGCTCTTTTACAGTTTATATATACGAGGGTGGTCCAAAAAGTTGCCAACCTCAAGATGCAGATGAATGTACTCATGAAAATTTCAATCATTTTGGACGCGCAGAGACAATTGTTTGAATGAGTGTTTTTGTGAAAATATCAAAATTCAAGTATCGAAGTCATTTCCTGTAATAATCCATTTGGCGAACGGCTGATCGTTGGAAATAATAATTTTTCAGATGTTAAAGTGAACGACTGCGGTACAAAATCTAAATTATTAATTTGAAAATGTTGGACTAGCTTTTATTTTTTCAAATTCGAACTAAATTAGCAATGTCTCTAATTGTTAATTGAAGATTTTTGACAACAAATTATTCTTATTTATACGATTCTTATATGTGGATGTTCGTCCGGATGGTTGTTAATTTTTAAAGCCTGCCTTGAAGCCTATCAACCAACTATGAACATTTGTTCTTGACATGCGTTGGTCATCAAAAATCATTTGTAATATTCCACATGCTTCGGTGTCCAAAAGGCATGTAGAATAGGGTCCATTGAGGTAGGAAAAAATTGAAAAGTGGGCGTGATCCATCCTTTTTTTTTTCTTATTTTAATGGCATAAACCTATTTTGGTGCAAACTTATATTATTTGTGCAAAAGGGGAGTTTTCGAAAATTTAAGAAACATATACTTCGAAATATTCTAAACCGAATTTCAAAGAATAGGTACCATTGGAAAGGTATCTCTTCTTCTATAAAGCTATATTTTTTAAGAGTCTTCGGATTTGAATAAAAAAAAAACATATAAAATTTAGAGAAATATATGAAATCTTTATTTGAGTCGATAGAACGATCTATATAATTTAATGTTTAAAGATGATTTCATGTAAATATTGGCCGCGGCTGCGCCTCAAATGTTTCATACGCTGGGTCCAATTTTGGCGTACTCTCTCCAACATATCGGCCGGTATCTCACGAATAAGCGGGCTTGTCGCTATAGACATGCGCCATAACATAGCCCCACAAAAAATAGTCTAAAGGCGTTAAATCGCACGATCTAGGCGGCCAATTGACCAGCCCCAAACGTGAAATAAACTATTCACCGAACTCGCCTCTCAATTGGGCCATTGTTTCGCATGCTGTGTGGTATGTGGCACCGTCTTCTTGAAACCACATATTAGTCAAATCCAGCTCTTCTATTTTGAGCAAAAAAGAGTTTGTACTCATTGCACGGTAGCGCTCGCCATTCACAGTAACGTTCCTGCCTTCGTCGTCTTTGAAAAAGTATGGTCCAATGATGCCACCGGCCCATAATCCACACCAAACAGTGAATTTTTCGGTATACATATATTGGCAGTTCTTGCAATGCTTCTGGCTGCTCTTCACACTAAATACGGCAATTTTGATTGTTCACATATCCATTCAATCAGAAATGAGCTTCGTCGCTGAACACAATTTTCCAATAAAAAATGTGGATCTTCATCCAACTTTGTCAGCTCTCATTCTCCAAAAGTTAGTCGTTGTGGTAGGTCGTGTGGCTTCAATTCTTGCACCAGCTGTATTTTAAAAGGTTATACACCCAAATCCTTCTGCAAAAATTTCCATTTAGTGGAGTAACAGGGGCCCAATTGCTGAGAACGGCGCTGAATCGTTAATTCACGGTCATCAACAACACTGGCGGACACAACTGCAATATTTTCCTCTGCCCTCTGTGGTTTAATGTCCAATAATGTAAATTTGATGAGAAATTTAGTCACAAGATTCCAAATAGCCGTCTCAAAAGGTCGCCCAAACTGACCATAAAATGGAAGAAATGCACGATATATGTAATTTTTGATAATAAAATTCAATAATCTGCTATACCTCGCGACTCAACAAATTGTGATGGAACGTTGGGAATATCACATAGTTTTAGTTAGTTTATAAAATTTGATTACTTATTGTTAGTTTCTAAGTAATTTTAGAAAGATCCAACAAAAAAAAAAAAAAAAAAATAATAATAATCTGCAAGCGTTGTTCGTTTGTAAGTCGATTCATGGTTAAATTATAGACCAAACTGGACATGTTTGACAGTAACATGAAATAGCTGAGCTGCCAAACACAAATCCTGTATTTTTGTTTCGATTTTTGCTGTTGATACATCAGGTTCGCCAGCAATTCTTGTACGATCACTTTAAAATTAAATAATCCACTTTTATACAGTTCGAAGTTAAGTTTAGGATTCCTTATACTATGTCTTTAACGTTCACCCATTATTTTCTTGACGTTCTGAACCTCTGAAAAATATGAATTCTATCAATAATTGATATTTGAATTTTTATACCCTGCATAATGCAATATGCATGGTATATTCATTTCGGTCAGATGTTTGTGTCCACTTGAAGGAATCTCCGGAGATATAGACATGGATATATATTCGTGATCAGCGTCGATTAAATTTTCGATTTAACGATGTCCGTCCGTCCGTCCGTCTGTCTGTCACCTGGCTGGTTCGCACGATAACTTGAGTAAATATTGAGCTATTTCGATGAAATTTGGCATAAGTAATCTATGATCCAAGGGTACGGAGGGGATTGATATTGGGCATGATCGGTCAATAACCACGCCCACACCAAGCATTCAAAACGACTAACCTCGAAATTTTCAAAATCTTTAACTTGCTATAACTCACATAATATACCACTTGGGACAACAATATTTTGCACATAGAGTTATATTATACTACTATATAACCTCGCCAAAAGTGGGTGAGCCACGCCTACTTTCTAGCGTAGCTCCCATACAAAGTGTCTGTACTTCTTTTAAATTGAAACTGCTGTAACTTCTACAATCTTCTGTCTAGAATAACCATAATTGACACTTAGATTAACACGGTAGTCAGAAATAATATGGCAGAAAATCAATATGCCACGCCCACTCCTTTTTGGGTCTCCCATACAAAGTTGCGGAAATTAAAAAAAATGTTACCGGTTATAACTTGCAAACTATTTAGTGTAGAATAACGAGATTTAAGGTGTGGATTAGTATTGTACGAGCAACTAGGCTTACAGAAAATGGGCGCACCACGCCCAGTGTTTATCGTAGCCCCCATACAAATTTTAAATTGAAACAGCTGTAACTTCGGCAATCTTCTGTCTACAATAACCATAATTGACACTTAAATTAATATCGTAGTCGGAAATAATCTGGCGAAAAATCAGCGTACCACGCCCACTTCTTATTGGGGCTCCCATACAAAGTTTAGGAAATTAAACAAAAATGTTAACCATCATAACTTAGAAACTATTCAACGTAGGACACCAAATTTAAAGTGTGGATTAACATTGAAAAATTAATTGGATTTACTAGAAAGTGGTAAGCCAAGCCCACTTTTTATATAGCTCTCATACTAAGCCTCGGAATTATCTTAAAATCCTTTTACTTCGTCAAAGTCAACCATATTTCGGGTGTAAATTAGTAGTATATGCAAAAATTGTTTCTCGAAAAGTGGAAATAAAAGAAAAGTTGGATATTCGAGTAAACTTTTTATATATAAATCTACATATGCAGGGTATAGTTTGGTCGGCCCCAGCCAATATGTGCGAATACTATCAAACGCTCATAACCCAATTTTGTCACTTCCGTAACTAACACAAAGAAGTATCATTTTATAAATGAATATCAAGCTTAAAAGTAATTTTTATTAAAACCGTTAATTTTAAAATAGAATTCATCTAATTTTTTTCTTTAATAATTATTTTTGGTCCCTGGCAAATAAATTTATTTATGATCATCATTAGCATTATAATGTATTGTTCTTCATGTTTATGTTTCTTTGCTTTTGATTTTGTACTTAATTTTGAGGTTTTTTTGTTTTGTTTTTGCTATTACTTTCAAATATGAATGTATATCATCATGAAAATGTATAAATTTTGCATGGTTTCAATCACATGATTGACTTGATGCTTGTATTTTATGTACAAATATTTATTGCAAATTGTTTGTTTAAATTGATTTATGATTTGTTATGCTAAACATTGGAGATTGATTAGCTCAAAAAAATATGCTTAATACTTTGTGTTTACATACATTTGTTTATTTAATCCATTTTTTTGTTTGTTTGTTAAATTTGTAGTTATTTCGATCGCATGGCGATTAATTCTTTTGATACGAAATTGTGGTCCATATATTGCTTTTATTATAAATATTAGTGTCCCTGATCTGGTTTCGTACATATAGTCTCGTATTAATAAACGTTGTAATTTTCTATACATTTCATTAAAAACGTTTATTTTCATTTAAATTTTGTATTTCGTTCATTTTTCAATCATTTGATTTTGGAGCACGAGAAAGTATACAAAAAAAAAAATCTCCTTACAGTCGGCTGGGGCCGACCAAACTATACCCTGCATATGTAGATTTATATATAAAAAGTTTACTCGAATATCCAACTTTTCTTTTATTTCCACTTTTCGAGAAACAATTTTTGCATATACTACTAATTTACACCCGAAATATGGTTGACTTTGACGAAGTAAAAGGATTTTAAGATAATTCCGAGGCTTAGTATGAGAGCTATATAAAAAGTGGGCTTGGCTTACCACTTTCTAGTAAATCCAATTAATTTTTCAATGTTAATCCACACTTTAAATTTGGTGTCCTACGTTGAATAGTTTCTAAGTTATGATGGTTAACATTTTTGTTTAATTTCCTAAACTTTGTATGGGAGCCCCAATAAGAAGTGGGCGTGGTACGCTGATTTTTCGCCAGATTATTTCCGACTACGATATTAATTTAAGTGTCAATTATGGTTATTGTAGACAGAAGATTGCCGAAGTTACAGCTGTTTCAATTTAAAATTTGTATGGGGGCTACGATAAACACTGGGCGTGGTGCGCCCATTTTCTGTAAGCCTAGTTGCTCGTACAATACTAATCCACACCTTAAATCTCGTTATTCTACACTAAATAGTTTGCAAGTTATAACCGGTAACATTTTTTTTAATTTCCGCAACTTTGTATGGGAGACCCAAAAAGGAGTGGGCGTGGCATATTGATTTTCTGCCATATTATTTCTGACTACCGTGTTAATCTAAGTGTCAATTATGGTTATTCTAGACAGAAGATTGCCGAAGTTACAGTAGTTTCAATTTAAAAGAAGTACAGACACTTTGTATGGGAGCTACGCTAGAAAGTAGGCGTGGCTCATCCACTTTTGGTGAGGTTATATAGTAGTATAGTATAACTCTATGTACAAAATATTGTTGTCCCAAGTGGTATATTGTGTGAGTTATAGCAAGTTAAAGATTTTGCAAATTTCGAGGTTAGTCGCTTTGAATGCTTGGTGTGGGCGTGGTTATTGACCGATCATGCCCAATATCAATCCCCTCCGTACCCTTGGATCATAGATTACTTATGCCAAATTTCATCGAAATAGCTCAATATTTACTCAAGTTATCGTGCGAACCAGCCAGGTGACAGACAGACGGACGGACGGACGGACATCGTTAAATCGAAAATTTAATCGACGCTGATCACGAATATATATCCATGTCTATATCTCCGGAGATTCCTTCAAGTGGACACAAACATCTGACCGAAATGAATATACCATGCATATTGCATTATGCAGGGTATAAAGACATCATTAGGTCACTTGGACTAAAAGCTACAATTAATTAAATATATTGATACTATATCAAATTTAATTAATGCAAAATGTGCGCATATAAAAAAAAAATAATAGGCAATAATAGAAGGCATAAATATTTGGAAAATTAACAAATAAATTATATTAAACGTAAATGGTGACATCTTTTGAATGTTTTTTTTTTTTTTTTTTTTTTTTTTTTTTAAACGCTGTTAATTTGATTGAAATGATACGCATGTATATGAATATTAAATAGAATTTGAATCGATTGTGCACTGCAGCATATAAACACGTGCTCTTCGAAACACACCAATTCACACCAATTCTAGGCTAATACTATATGATAGTTAGTTATAATATAATAAGAGTATTCTTAATAAAAATCGACTGATAGTATTTGTAAAGGTCATTTGAAGTGGCTTATATGATAATAAACCTTCATATCAATGTTACACTATCATAGCAATGCAACATCATAAAGGTATGCAAATTATAATATGCTATATGTATATATGGTAAATTATTTACACAGATGATATGCGTATTACTTGATTAGCGATCGCTTTTTTATTCAGCTTGATAAATTTCAATTGAAAATTAAATGCTTAATTAAGGTTAATAAAATAAGAGCAAAAATTAAATATTGTATACAAAATTCCGTCACAACACAACCAGCATAAAAATCGTTATTAATATTTTTGCACATATTTACCTCTCATTAGAAATAGATATTTATTTAGTTTGCTTAATTTTTTATTTTTTAATTTCCTCTTAATGTACCTTATAGCAAAAGGTGTGAAGTTATTATACACCAAGTGAATTGTTTCGCACCCAAAGTTTCGTGCCAACAAAATGATATTTATTAAAAGCAAACTATTTGTTTAATTATGTTACTTTTATAGAAATCGGCAGTTGATATTAGTTCAAAGCTTATAGAGAACTTGTTCCAACGTTTCCAAATTGCCTAAATTAATTTTGGTTATTTGAAATTGGTAAGTCCGTCAGAAAAACGAGAGAATATTTGGCCGAATGAAAAATATAAAATTAATAATAATATATTTGAAAATTGAGCAATAACATAAATAATTGTTGCTCTATAATTTTAGCTGCATTAAATATTGAAGCTAATGAAATAATGAAACTAATAATTTTCCCAGGATGAATAAAATGAGATTCATGTTCAGCAATGCTAAAATGGATTTCGATGAATTCTTCTCTAATCAGTCACAGTTAAAATTGTAAAAAAATAAAATTGGTTTTCTTATACTTATAATCCTTTGTTAACTTCTTCATCATTGATCCATCGTTTCTAACCATAATTATTCCCAGTACCACAAAACACATATATTTAATTCGCATTTATTGCTAAGTGTGTGACATAGTAGGATCCCTGTGGATCGTGCAATGCAGCCAACCAAAAATCACGAAGAAAACGAAAAAATACCCTAAATAATGGCACATAGCTCAGCAAATCGAATACTTTCTTTAGCTCATAGCCATGAATTACTTAAGATTGATGCATTCGAAATATATAAGCATAACCCTTCTACGAAGAGCTTAGTTCAGATTTCTAATGTCCATTACTTAGTTAAATTTAATTTTAAAAAACAAAATCAGCTGCTCTTCTGCTGTTCAATATGCCTTGGAAACCCAATTTTTTATTTCAACAAGAAGTGTCATTTTAAATTTTCCATTATTTTTTCAGGTGTCAACATACAACTGTCATTCGTTGACACATTTGACAATGAAGAACTAGAGATTTTCAGATATGGATCGATACGGGCTCAGACAATGGACTAAAATTGTGAAAATTCACAACAAAATATTGAGAACACTATTCGTAAAGTTCGTATTGTTTTTGGCGATCATCTAGCCCCTTTACGCACAGCTATAGTGAAATTAATCGATAAATTCGAACGTCTCGGATTAGTTAGAGATGTAAAGACTCCAACTCGTGCTCGTTCAGCTAAGTCAACTGAAAAAATAGTAGCTGTAGCTGAGAGTGTGGCTGAAGACCAAGATTTGTTCATTTCGAGACGATCACATAAATTGGGACTATCCAAAGCCCATTTGAACCGTACTTACATGCTTATAAAGTGCAGTTCACACAAGAATTGAAGCCTTTAGACTATTGGGTGCTCATTTTCATCTGACTGGGCAGGTGAATAATTAAAACTCTCGCATTTAGGGCACCGAAAATCCAAGCCACTTTTCCATCCAAAACGAGTGATAGTTTGGTGCAGTTTTAGAGTGGCGGCGTCATTGAGCCATATTATTTTTTAAATGATGCTGAAATTGATGCTATGCACGCGGTCGACATTTATTTTCAGCAGGACGGTGCCATATGCCATGCAAACATCGTGAGCTTTATCTTCATTAGACTTTTTTCTTTGGTTTTACGTTAAAGATAAAGCCGACGCCAATGCTCTAGCAAATATTGAAGCACTCAAAGACAATATTATGAAAATGTGATGAAAATTTTCATTTTGGCAGATATTGCGTTCCCTTTTTGTACTTTGGATGAAACTAAAATTATGAGCTCTTTTCACAAAAATATTGCGTTTTTTATTTTTTATTTAAAATATACAGTGAGATCTATTGAATTAATGAATTGTTTTTTTTTTTCCCTGTAAATATGATTTTTCATCCAAACAGTCCAAAGTTTCCATTAATAGCCTTTGATGACTACAGAAAACATTTATAATTATTTACGAAATCATTTCATTTGTCGCAGTGGTTTTTGAACATCTCCAACAAGAAACACCTTTATGGTTTTGGAACTTTAGAACATATGCTATCTCCAAATCGTTCATTTCAAAACGGAGTGTCCATTGACTTTAAATATTGGTTCACGCAGAGTTTAATTACAGTACATTAATAATTTTTACTTTAATCTGAATGTGTTGAATAAATTTGCATATTTATGTCTACACTTGAAATCGTTAGTAAAAAGGATCGCATCACGAACTTTTCAACCAGCCATGTATATTTGTATAGAAACTAACAATTTATTTGCACAGTTGTTAGAATTAAGTAGATACTCAATATTTCACCAACTCTTCAATTTCTATATAAAAACTGTTTCTCAGTTATAATTTCCCAAACACAAAATTGCTTCATTGATAAATGCACACATAATATTAAAAAGCATAATAAGAAAAAAACGAAATGAAAATTATAATTATTGTTGTTGCAACATTAATGATAATAGCATCATTTCTATTAAATTGTATATCTGCTGGTCCAATCAATGATACTATCATTAGTGAATATGATGATCAATTGGGGCACTATCAACGAGAATATGTTGTAAATGATTTGAAAAATATAAAACGTGCAGCAATTGGTGAATTTAATTTGGAAAATTTAATCAATATATTTCAAGAGTTACGTCAACGTATCTTTGGAAATGGACTTCTCCTACCGCGAACAACATTTAATCAATTCAATAAGGATATTGATTTCAATGCCATTGCTGCCGATATTGCTAATGCTACTCGTACTATTGATAATGGTGAATCTTAAATAGAGTGATCAAAAAAAAAAAAAAAAAAAAACTGCTTATAAATTACTACATTTAGCCATGTAATTAATCAATATATTTAGCTATATTGCTTAAATACATTTAAATGGAGTTAAAGACATTAATCATATGTATCGTTGCTTTATTTATGATTACTACATATTATTATTATGTTTATTGTGTTATTTTCTTCGTAACGTTTATGCTTCATTTTTTTTTTTTTGCGCTTTAATATAGTAATTAAAAATTAAGAGTGAGTGGAGAAAATAATAAAATGCAAAAAAAAAAAAATTGTTGACGCAAAGACACAAAGTGTTGAAGAGTAGTTTTGACAAATTTACATTTAGCATGTGATGACTTATTTAATTTTATGCAAATAATTTACATTTAAGTTGATTATGCAAGCAACCATTTAAAAAAAAAAACAATAAAACAATGAAATTCCATTGTATTCCTTTGGAGAGCTACAAAGAAAAAATAAATTGCTTAAAAACCATCGAACTCATCACAATTTAAAAGAATGTACCTATCATTTAAGATAAATGAAATGATTGTATTCACACTACTACTGACTAATAAAAAGAATTTTATATGTAAAGTACAAGATTTATATGATATAACGTCTAGTAAAAAGAAATCCATTATTTTTGCATTAAATTGATAGTTTTATTTAGCATAGTTAGAATGATCCGATTTAGGTCAAATATATACTGTTTTGTTCGATAACTTGTTGAAGGTAATTTCATAATATCGCTCTCATAGAAACTCTCGTCCGTATTGGCAAAAAACGGGGACAGTCGATTTTCACAAGCTTCTCTTGAGGCGTATTTTTCATCAGCAATATCATTCGCCATAGACAGGAACAGGTAGTAATCACTTGGTGTCAGGTGGATGCATAAGAACCTCCCAACCAAGCTTCCGGAGCTTCTGGTGAGTCACAATCGATGTGTGTGGCCTGGCATTGTCCTGATGGAATTCAATTCCTCTCCTATTGGGCAAAGTTGGTCGCTTCTGGGCGATTGCTTCCTTCAGACGGTCCAATTGGTGACATTATAGGTCCGAATTAAGAGTTTGGTCCTAGAGGAGCAGCTCATAGTAGATGATTCCCTGCCAATCCCACCAAACACATAGCAAAACCTTCCTGACCGTCAGTCCTGGCTTGGTCGGATATGTGCCGGCGCAAACTTTTCATCACCAGTAACCATCCGCTTCAGAGATGGACCGATTTTGTTGCGATTCAACAGTGATTCGAAGATGAAAATTCGGTCCATGAGGTTTTTTTTGCGTTAACTCCTGTGGCACCCATATATCGAGCTTCTTTTTGTATCCAGCCTTATTTAAATGATTCCAAACGGTTTTTTGTGCAATGTTTAGCTCCTGCGCAATATAAACAGTGCTTACATGATGGCCAGACTCGACGATTTCCATTATTTTATCGATATTTTCTACAATTGGCCTTCCAGAGCGTGGTGCATCTTTGACATCAAAATTACCGGGACGGAACCGACGAAATCAAAATTGCATGTGATTGGCTGTTACAGTATCAGGACCATAAACACTATTCACATTTTCAGCCGTCTGGCTTGGGCTTTCGCCTTTATCGAAGAAAACATGTAAAATATGGCGTATTTTCTCTTTACTGGTGTCCATCTTTGACGCGTGCTCAAACAATACTGAGTCATGGAATCACAAAACTGTCTGAAAAGTTTATTTGGTACGAAATCCTATCTTTCTAACGCCATCTAGCATAACTCGATCGTACTTATACAACGCGAGATACAGATTTCTAAAGCCATCTATTGGAAAAATAATGGATTTCTTTTTACTACATCTTGACGTTGATCATTGGAGCTGAATCTTCTTTCTATCAAACAATTCTAGTGGATCGAAAATCAGAATACTTGGACGAACTGGATATTCCAAATTGATTATTGCCAAACACTACAGATGTGTTCTTATAAAGTTGATTTAACTCCATTTTGTTTTGTCAATATTTCTGGTCTAAACGTATTAAGAAAAAAAAAAGAATTTTATCAGTGGTTTACATCCAACATTTTCCATTTTTGTAAAAATTCAAAATTTCTTCGATTACTGAATGACACATTTAATTAAGAATTCGGGAGTATTTCTTCAAAATGCTGACAAGAAGTAAAAAATGTATTTAACGGTATATTTTACTGAAGCTAGGTATATGAGATTGAGCAATCATAATAGTGGATATCATAAAAATTAAAACACATCAAATTAAATTATTGTTAAAGTATTCTTATATATTGACAGCTCAAAATATATTTATTAAAATATTATATTGTATATACGTAAATACATACACCTATACACATACATATATGTATGTATATGCTCAAAATAAGTAAGTTTATGGGGCAAACAAAAAATGATTTGCTAATAGTATATATGTATGATTATGTCCATAAGTATTTATGGAGGTATATAAAATAAATATCAATGCGCTTAAAAAATTCTCGGATTTTGTTTTTGAAGATTTATGCTCAATTTTATATTATATTATATACGTTTTTTAGAAAACGTCAAAAGCTTAATAGTTTTAATAATCAATTTGTTTGGGATTTTTTTTATATTAACCTAAGATATTTATTTGGGGCTTTATGTGCCACATATTTATTTTTTTTTTATTCATTTAGTATTGGGAGCATAAAAATGTTCAATGTTGTTCGTCGATAGCCTCAACTTTTTCCCATCTTTCTGGCAGCATGCAGATTCCGTGTTGGAAGAAGCCGACATCTTTTGAGACAATCAATGGATCGACCCAATTTTTGGCTTCTTCGTCAGAAAGGAAGCGCTGTTCTTTCAGGCTGTGTGTTGTCGATAGCAACAAGTGGTATTCGGAAGGACCAATGTCTGCGCTATACGGCGCGTGGGGTAGGACTTCCCATTTGAGCGTTTCTAAGTACGTTTTAACGGGTGCCGCAACATATCGCCAAGCATTATCATGTTGCGCCATAACTTGATCATGTCTATCGGCGTAAAGCGGTCGTTTTTCTTGCAATGCTCAGCTCAAACGCATCAATTGTCGTCGATACAGATGTTCTAAGATCATCTGACCCGATTTCAACAGCTCATAATTTACCACACTCAGCTGATCCCATCAAATACACAGCATGATCTTCTCGCCCTGAATATTCGGCTTGGCTGTCGATGATGAGGCATGACTGATTGATCCATACGTTGCCCGACATATTGGATGATAGTAATGGACCCACATTTTATCACCAGTCAGAATTCAATGCAAAAAGCTTTCCTTTTTTGCCATTGCAGCAGTTGTTCACACGTAGAAAAAACAGCTTTCGACGTCTCTTCGCTTCAGTTCATAGGGCAGCCAATTACCTAATTTTCGGATCATTCCCATTGCATTTAAACTTTGGCAAATGATTGACTAAGTGACACCAAATGTGTTTGCGAGATCATCTTGCGTTTGTAATGGATCTTCATCGAGCCTTACCTAAAGTTCTTCATCCTCAAACTTTGTTGGCGGTCCGGATCGTTTTTCGTCTTCCAAATCAAAATTGCCAGTTCTAAATCGTACAAACTAATTCTGATACGTTCTTCAGCTAAAACATGATCAGCATAAACTTCCATTCATTCAAATACGATGACTTACAGCAACCTTTTTTCTCCATATTGAAGTAATGAAGTAAATTCCCCGCAAAAACTCACCATTCGGAACAAAAGTTGACATTCTCGGAGCAAACAGAAACTATGTTGTTTAGACTTCTGCAAAATGACAAATACTGAAGAAGAAAGCCTAATGATGACACTTCAAAATGACGGTGCTGCCAGATGAAACAATGGAATATTAAAATATTAGCGACATCTGTTATCAAATCCGTACGAACTTGTAATTAATAGCTTAAAATTTCTTAAAAAAAAAATTTTTTAAAAATAAATATGTGACACTTAAGGGGGTCTTCTACCTTGTGGCTTCATTTTTGACACGGTTTTTTGAATATTAGTTATAGGAAAACTAAAAACGCAATCGAGGTGCGGTTTGTTGCATTCAACTTGTTTATTTAAATACATTTAACACTAATTTTACTGAAAATTTACTGTCTTCGATTTGACCGTGACTTGACCTTGAAGTGTCCCTTGCAAAAAATGCATACACAAATGGTTGACACGATTTAGCTCATGAAAATCGTCTGAAACAAAAAAACCAAAATGATTTAATTTTTTTATCACCTTGGCTATCGTTTGACAGATGGCATTTTCAAAATTTGAAAATTTCGCAGAACAGGCAACTTTAAAAAAAATTTTTTTTTTTTTTAATGTTTTCGGGGTTAAAAACATCTGTAAAAATTGTTTAAATAAAAAAAATCTAAAAAGTATCTGTCAGACGATAGCCACATGTTTTTCACAAATTTTGATATATAATTTCAATCAATCAATCAATTAGTTTTCGAGATATCATGTCAACCAGTTACAAAAACGCAACTTTTGGGAAATCGCATTTAAAGATATTCATGTATATAACAAGCGGGATGTTTCCGACGTTAAATTTTCTTTCAAACTGAATGGACCGAAAAATTTATCATGCATAACAGAGATTACATAGATACAGATACATCAGGTATTCGATAGAACGTTAGATAACTTTAGAAAAACGCGATGGGCCAGCTTTTAGGTGGTCGCGAAGAGCGCTGCGATAAGAGCACGCGTAACTGTCTTCGACGGCTCGGAAAAACTCGAAATTATAAGATTTCAGTTATATCCTTTTAAGGGTATATTCCTAACACCTTCTGGGTTGGAAAATTGAAAAAAAAAAATCGAATTTTTTGAACCAACAAGGTAGAAGACCCCCTTAAAGCCCCGAAGGGCTCATTTGCCGCGAGCTTCTCTTCCATTACTGTTGTGCGTGTTAAATTTTGGACAGTATTAGAAGGTGCCTACTTATTTTAGCCGGTTACGAACGGCAGAACCCTTGTGACATCACTTTTTCTGAGCTTTGTCACTGAGTTCTTTTAGAAGTTTTTTCATGGTAAGTTGTTACTGTCGGAAGAATTGCCAATTGCTTGCCGACCAGTGGGTACAGTTCGAAAGAAAAATGTTTTCGATATTAAATTTGTTATGCATCAGCCATGGATGTTTAAAATAGTATTTTAAAAATTACCTAAATTTTTCAAACATCCATTATATGAAGATTTCTTTATCTACCTTTGTTAAAAGTTTGTATTATAAAAATATCACGAATAATAATTGTTTAGCAATAGATGTCAAAAAAAAAAACAAAACTGATCAATTGAATCGTAAAAAGAAAAATTAACAATTTTTTTTGTTGGTACACTCTAAGCTGCATAATTGCTAGTAACACAGATAATGCATCAAATATGAATTGGCTCATTAGTTATATCATCTTTATATATACAAACTTACTATAGAAATCTATTTATAATTGAAGAGGTGCTCTATGTGCACAACAATTATTTATTAAATATTTACTTATGTTAACAAAACTGGTAATCACTAAAATAATTATAATTTCCTTTCTAAATAAATATATATAATAGGAATTGTATGTGTATACAATAATACTAGTAATTATTTTCTTTGATATTGTAGCTTGTTTCATGATATAGAATCGATCCACCTTAACTTGATAATTATCAATTTAACCTTAATGTAATATGTACATAGAATATATAGAAATATATATTATATTCATATGTAGTTCAATTAATGTAATTGTCTATGCCTACGCCTTTGAAATCAATTAATATCAATGTACTGAAATTTGTATGTAAATTTTTATGTATGGAAGTTCTTAAAAGTAACTATAGGTACATGTACTCGAAATTACGTATTTTTTTTTACCAATATCAATCTATTTATATAGATTGTGTAGGTGTATCTGACCGGTATTTATTAAATGCATTTCTGAGTTAATTTTGTTGTTGTTATGTATTACTGTTTACTTATTTGATTGATGGTCAATAATAATTTTAGAAATTTTTATATTATATACATATATATCGTATGTACTTATACATTGGTAATATGAATATTGAATTGTTCAGGGATTTTTATTTTTTTATTGCTATCAATGTATTTACATATTTTTGGAGAATTATTTTTAATATTAATTACATACAAGTTTAGTAGTCAATTGATCAAAAAAATATAGTAGAATTTTGTAATTTTATTTCAATTGCATATAACAGATATAGACACATTTTGTTTTTTTACCAAGCAATAAATGATAGAAATTGATATTATATTGAATTTTATTAATTGAGCTTCATTTATTTACATCAAGCCTGTTAACTCCTCCCATGATATTGCCCTTAAATTAGCTTTAGATTGCTTAAGAGTAAAATTTCAATGATTTAGGCAACGAAGTAGCAGTTGACTGTTGGCTCCGAATTTTCTTTCATATTAACATATGATACTTCTGTGATACATTCTCATTAAAAGCCAAAACAGAAAATTCAAAAATAAGTTTTATGCTTAAAAAAACAAAAATCATTAATAATTCCCATAGAATAAACAATCATTAATGTTTATTTTATAAATTTAAAAGTGAAATTATTATCAATTTCATTGTCATTATGTATGCATAACATCATTTAAGTAACCCCCACGAAATCCTCTTTTCGACTTGATTCTTTTAAAGTAATTTTTAATGACTTATTGTCCTATTAAGGAGTGAGTTAAATGTCAGTTGTACGTTCTTCCCATACTGTGCTATTGAAAGATTCAAAATCAAAATTTTTTATCTTAGTAGCTCCGAATTAAATGTCAGAAAATATTACGTCTCAGATAGTGGAAGTGGATTTGGATAGTGGAAGTGCGAGAAAATATTATTAAAATATTTCAAATGCAACCTCACTGGTCATTTAACCCTAAAACTATTTCTCGCGTTATTAAACGCTTTAAGGAAGAACCGCATATTGATCGGAAGAAAGGCTCTGGTAAAAAGAAGGGGTCACATGACCCTGAAAAGGTGAAGAACGTTGTGACAATTTTGAAGAGAAATCCAAACATTTCGTGAAGGAAATTGGCGGTGAAGGCTGATTGCTCAGAATCTTTTGTGCGCAGGACTAAGAAGGAAGCTGGGCTGAAGACGTACAAAATGCAAAAAGTTCCGGATAGAAACGCCGTCAAGAATGAAACCGCAAAACAACGAGCTAAAATGCTGAATCAAAATTTCGTCATGAAATTTGAATGCTGCATAATGGTCGACGAGACTTATATTTTAGCGGACTTTTCCCAGCAGCAGCTGTGAGGGTGTCGGACACTACCGTAAGAACATTAATGGTTTCTTTTTTTTTTTTTTTAGAAACCTACAAATAATTTTCAAAATAAAATACTTTAGTTTATAAAAATCGGACTACTGGTTCAAATGATTTTATCATTTTTGTAACGGACAATTTTATTCGACGCACTCCTTATTGCTGGTATTTGGTCATGTAAGCGATGTGAGTGGTTAAAATCTGCTCTTAACTCATTGTCTGCCACTTCGTACAATAATATGACTTATACATGTGTATGACAGCTGCATGACACTGTTCATGTAATTCAAATATGCATGACATTGAGATGACTGTGATTTATATATTAAGGACGTAGCTCTACATGAAATTTTTGATAAATTTTTATATCATAAAAAAGATGAATAAGCCACATGGCTAACACACGAAAAAGTAGAACACACATTGCAGATAGAAAGCAGAGAGCGAAAACTAGTTCGACTCGTATGATTTTTTCGATCCTGTATGCTTTCCAGAAGGCTCATCAAATGCTACATTAGACGACGGAGAAGGTGATGGGACAGAAGCGATATAATAACAAAACCTACTAGTTGAAGAAGAAAACGAGGATCTTAGCAATCTTCTACATAACGAACGGCTATCAAAACACTGAGAATATTGAAGATGAATAATGGAGTGACTAGATCGGAAGACATAAATCTTTTCAATTTATCAGGATTATTATTCGACCAGCGACGTAAGGATCTTATCGACTCAACATGCTTCAATTTTAGTGCCCAATCGAATGAAAAAAAAAATCAGAATGTCGAACCATTGTCGTTAGTAGCTACTACCACTACTGTTCAGTTTTCCACTGCCCAAACGCATTGATTTGGTTCGTAAGATGGCCTCATATGCAACAATTAATAGTTTATTCTTCAATAAAAATCACATCTTATCAGATTTACTTTGTTCTAGTATACTCTAATGATCACCAGAGGTTAAGCTTTTGAACTTCTATTCAGTTATTTCCCAGCTTCGTTCAGTTTTAAATGCCATAGCCTAATAGTGGCATGTGAATGATGGGGCTCCTTCGGAAAAGTTGTCATCATTCATATTTAAATTTTTTGGCAATAATTTTTTGGTACAATAAAGGAGTTTACTTTGTCGATTATTTGCTGAAAACAATTAATTGAGAATATTATTCAAATCTTTTGGATCGGCTGGATGCAAAGATTAGTAAAAAAAAAAGACCTTATGAACCGAAAAAAATAGTACTAATTGCCTGAACGAGGGCGATACCAGAACTACCCGACATAACAAAAAAAAAAATCAACAAATTAGGGATTTTTTTTTTTATTTCTTAACATAATCTCTCTAGCTTTAGCTCTATACACTTTTTTACCAGCGATATTCTATAGCTTCGATACCCTGTTTATAGTATGAACTATCTACCACAGACCCCACCTCTTCATTGTTTGCAAATCTTTTACCACCAAGCCATTTTTTCAAATTTGGAAGTAGAAAATAATCCGAAGGAGCTAAATCTGTCGAATAAGGTGCGTGCTAAAGCAATTCGAGCTTTAACTCATTGATTTTGGCCATCGCAATAGCGGATGTGTGAACTGGTGTATTGTCTTGATGAAACCACACTTTCTTTTTCGCCAAATGCGTCTGCAACAAATGAACATAATACTCGACGTTGATTGTTTTTCCTAATAATTTCCGATAATCAATAAAAATTATACCACGTGCATCCCAAAAAACAGACGCCATAACCTTGCCTGCAGATGGAACTGTCTTCGCCTTCTTTGGACATGATTCTCCCCTTTCAGTCCACTGTTTTGACTGCTCCTTTGTCTCAGGTGTGAAGTGGCGGACCCATGGCTCATCCATGGTTACGAATTGACGCAAAAACGGCTTTATTATTGTGAAACATCGCCAAACACTCTATAGAAACATCTTCACGACGTTGTTTTTGTTGTATTGTGAGCAAACGCGGCACCCATCTTGCATCTTTGTTTTTTCATCTCCAAAGTTTCGGTCAATATACGATGTATGGTACTTTTTGAAATGCCTGTAATTTCACTTAGCTCACGCACCTTCAGCCGGCGATCATCCAGGACCACTTTGTGGATTTTCTTAACCGTTTCTGGCGTGGCCACCTCAATTATTGGACGATCACTACGATGTTCGTCTTGGCAGTTCGTTCGACCTCGTTTAAACTTTGCCACCCAATATTTTATGGTCGTAAACGAAGGAGCAGACTCCCCCAGAGTAAAATCTAGTTCGGATTTAATATTCGTTAGACTGAGACCTTCTTTTCCATGTTTACAAATTCACTGAGGTCGTTAACTTTCGATGGCTTCAAAAAAAAAAAAAAATACTAAACAACGTGGCGCCTTGAAACTTAAAACATATAAGGTTGCCACTTTTCACTAAAGTAATTTTTTTCAAACTACTGCCGCCATCTATATTTCAGGTTTGGGTAGTTCTGAGACCGTCTTCGTATCCACCATATTCATCAGATTTGCCTCCCAGTGACTATTATCTGTTTAGAAACTACCGAATGATGAAGCTATTGGCTACCTTGGCTGGATATTTAACATAAAATAAGCGTGTTATGGATTGAATTAATATAAAAGTATTTAATCGAATTTGAAATTAATTCATATTATGTTCCCTTTGCCACAAATATAAACCTACAGAAATAACATAGTACCTGAAAATTTCAACACTGCCAAAGACGAGACTCAATTGAAACATACACGGTGAATTAATATAAATAAATTTCTCTAGAAGCAACATATATTATAGAATTTTTTAGAATCCATGCGTCGCAGTATGTTCACCTCTACACTATTTACTTATTTTACTTGCTCCTTCAATATAAATAATTTATGGATTTGAGTTTTCTTTTAGCGTATTTATAAAGGGGTCATTCAGCAGATTTTAAAATAAAATAATTACTATTATTATTATTATTATAATTTTACTTGTATCCACTCAGATTAAATGTGTCTAAATGATTTTGCATTTTCTTCTACCTTTCAATTGAACATGATTTAAAGGTTCAAGGTAATTTTATAATGTTTTATTATTACAATGTATTAGTTACAATATTTCTTATATATATATATATATATATATATATATATATATATATATATATATATATATATATATATATATATATATATATATATATATATATATACATTTTTAATACATTTATTATTATTAGTGTTGTTTGTTTGTATGTTTGTTTTGTATAGCACAAATCATCATATTTTATAGGCGTAAATATCACCACAATAAATAAAAGCGGATGCATTCATTAGGCATTATCACAAATTTACAATACATACATAAATATTTATTATTGTTGTTATTATTATTATCGTTGTTGTTTTTGCTATTTATATATAAACAAAAAATCATAATGTTTAGGTTATTTCGCTAGTATAAATAGCTATGCTGTATACCTACAATATATAAACATGTATTTCGACAATTTGCTATAAATTTGGTATTAAAATTATTTTAATCAAATTCTATTAAATTTGGCAATGAGCTCTATCATTGGTAATTATGTACTTTCAAAAATATTATTGTAAATGTTATAAATGTTATAAATGTAAGCACACAAAAAACAAGTGCGTTGTCGTACTACATATACACTTTAAATTGTATAATCAAATTGAACAAAAACAAACATTGAAAAAAATTAATTCTCTGTATTATTCCAAATAAGAGTACTTTAATCATTTATCATTATATACAATATATGTGCGTTTGAAAAAAAAATATTAAAAATTACCTACATGCACACTCAAAACTTCTTTCTTCATATTTTGTATGAAGATAACAAATACCATCAATTTATACAGATGACTTTAGTATTGACGACTTGTGAGAATATAAATATTTAATAATTTATTTATACTTAGTATTTATGTACATACATAAATACGGAATAGTGTGACAAAGCGGACATAAAATAAGATAAACAACTACAACAAAGTGTCAACCAATCTCTAAATTGGTACAAAAGAGTGTAGTTAGTTGTTACTCTTAAAACTCATGTGAATTAAATAAATATTTGCATAAGCATATTTGCATATTTGTAGTCGAAATTTATAAAACAAAAAAAATAAAAAATTAGATTTAGTTAAATTAGATACAATCTTGTCATCTGCTCAACATTTTTTATTTGTATACAACAGAGCTACCGTTTATGCTAAGTAAATGGTAAAAAGAGATAGATAGAAATAAAGCAGACATATAGACACATATTAAATAAAGTAAATCATGGTGAGCAGCATATTAATCTTGCTAATTGAATACTTGCAATATGAGCGTATTTATGGTCTGCACAGAAATTGCTATTAACCCATTTTCTGCCAGAACAAACAGTTTTTTCCATTATTGGTTTAAATTAGTATCACAATGAGACTAAGTGTGTCCCTCAGATAGAGTAGATGGACACAATAGCTTAATCTAACCTATAAACTACATCACATTCCGACTATCTGTCGTACACACTAGGAAGGATGGTTCAAAATGACTGTCAAAAATGAAATAAAAATTAATTAAAATAAAAAAAACCTTATTTGTCTATCAGCTCGATACATTTTATCTAGGGATTAACAAACTTTTTTATATTCTACGTTCCAAATAGTGCAATTACACAGTGACACAGTATTTGTGGGGGGGTGGAATAATTCTAACTTAGGATGAAAGATCTAGAGCCATATAGTAAAATCTCCAATTCTATTTTGCATTTTCAGACTCAAATTCTAACTCGGATTCTGATGTTAACGTTGAGTGCGATATTGATTCCCCAAGGACCGAACCATCCATCACCCTCGAAAAATGCTAGAGTTATATTTATGAACAAAATAAAAAAAAAAAATGCATTAAAAAGTTACATATTTCAAAGAGATATACTTGGTTTTTGTTTATTTTCTGTGAACTTTTATGTTTCTTGTGTAATCACTTTGCCTAAGAATATCCCTACCAATCTCCCAAATGCTATTTTATTCAGAATTTCACAAAACGAGGTCAAAACGACCCTTTTGTGAGAGAGCTAACGGGTTAAAATGTTCTACAAAATTATTCCTCGTGAAATTTTACTATATGCACTGCAAACTACATACATATTTCACTCCGATATGCATTTTAACCCTTTTTTCGACTTAGGCAAAAGGGCTCAGAGTCAGGCAAAATATGGAAAGCTTGAAATGGTCATAAAAAAAATTTGGGCTGAGGATCAAAAAGATTTGGAGGATTTACTATATGTGTTTAGGCAATGGAGTAGGGCCAGGGAGAATCAGGTGGATAGATCCTCTCCCCCCCTTTGTCCGATGGTATTATTAAAAAAGAAAAATAATAATATATATGTAGATATTTTAAAATCATTCCTTAAAAATTTGTTTTCTTATACATCTTTTTCATCTTATCCCTCCTTGCTAAAATTCTGACTACGCTACTGGGTATAAATCTTTCATTCTGAGCTGGAATCATTTCGCTACCAGACAATAACCCTGAAATTATGTCACATTGTTATCGAAGGCTGCAAAATAAATGTTTTATTCACCGTACATCTGCCCAAAGGTGATTTAACTCATGGTTAATATTAACTTAGGCAATGGAACGTTGTCCTGATGAAACAGTTTTATTTTCAGTATGCCTTTTGAAGTGCACAATTGAGTTAGGGTCGCATTGAAACACAACCCTGGAATAATAATAATAATGCCTTTTGAAAGCCAAATGAAATCGTACACTTGAAAACACTATCTCACATAATAATTATAAAGTATTTACTATTTTCTGGCTTTTCAGAATGTTCAGTGTAATTAGTGATTGTACAGTCACAAAGAAATTCATTTGTAAACCCATTAAGAATCATCTCAATTGACAGACTAAAATCTGTCTGAAATGTTAACAATAGACGCTTGAGGGTTATTACTCTTTAAATCGAAAATATAAAATTCCAACTAGTCGAAGTGGACTTATGTTGATATGCTTACAATATTTTTTCCAAAATATCAAAATATGCTCAATTCAAATAACAAACAAAAGTATTTATGCCTCTCCGATCCATTTGAAACTTTAAGGGTGTCCACCTGTGTAAAATTTTCGAAAAATCGATTTTTTTTTTTTACATTTTTCGCATCTTTAACGAGAGCTTCTACAGGATGAGGAAGGGGAAGTTTATGGTCCTGGTATTGCAGATTAAATGTGAGTCTATAATACAAAGTTTTGTTGTGTTTCCACACTTTGAAAGCGTTTTTCTCGAAACCATATTTTTGAATTTTGTGGTCAGGATTAAAAAAAATCTACTTAACCGATTAACTTGAAATTTTGACAGACTCATTAATACATATAACTGAAGGTAGCCACTTAGCGGTTTTTCGAAATTTTTTTTTTTTCAATTTTACAGCAGTTTTTATATCGAAAAAAAGCATGAAAACGAATAATTTTTATAAAAACCAATGCCATTTCTTCAAATTTTAAAATTTCGTCAAAATCCTACGTCAGTACCTCAACGATATAAACAGAAATAAGATTTTTTTTACTTTTTGCGTTTTAGATAACTGGTTCGAGCGGAATCTTGCCCACAATTTCGGTATTTCATTTTGAAGGGGTCACTTTGAACAAGCCTTAATGAGTACAAGCCTTCGGATTACACTATTGGAAAAATTTACTATTGAAATATTATCACACCCCTTCAAAATAACGTGAAACTTATTCTTATTTTCGAATTAGTTCTCCTAATGAAAATTCCCGAAAAAGCGTTCGAAATACCACGCTCACACAGGTGGACCCCCTTAACAATAGATGCTTCAGGGTTGGTACTCTTTCGTAGCTGCATAATACTAGACTCGTAGAAGATTTCATATTATTGCTTCAAGAACTGGCAATATGATATTTGAATAAGGTATGGTTAAGATAAGGTTAAGGTGAGGTTAGGATATACACAAAAATCCACACAATATCAGTGAAATTATCACAACAAAATTATGTTTTCAGGAGGTGCGACTTTCAAGAAATATTTTTTTTTTAACGCAAACTGACTTTGACACCTTTCGCCATTAATTTGTATTAAACATACTGTTGGCTTTTGGAATACAAAAATGCTTACTTCTAATTAGATTCTAATAAATGTATTTATTTTGAAAAAATTAATAGAAGGTACTCAATGTTATTTCAAAAATTATTTCAAAACGAACAAACGGTAGCATATGGGTTAAGAGTGAACAGAATTTTATTTTGATATTCATAAATACCATTTAGCATAAAATCATAATCCATTCAATGAAACGAACCATGTGACTTAATGATTTAATTCCTATAAAAATGTAGCAAAAAGAGTGCTTATGTATGCACGAGATATTTTTTTAGATTTAGCTTTTATTCAGTTATTTTAGCATGTGACGTTATAATTAATATGCAACGATTTTAATTTTCACTTTCATTTGAGGATATGCTAAAGACAACGGACAGAAGTATAACAAATTAAGAGATATTTCACCTATATTTTGAAAACCTGATATTACTACATATATGCACAAAAGCCATAGGACAGTGGTGCGTCAAATTAAAGAATACTTCAATAGTAGCTGTGTTTAAAAAATTTCAGGAAATTTGCGAAATTTCGCACACACATGGCTATGCGTGCAAAAGAATACCTACATTAATAAGCTGTTCAATGCTCATTGTGTGCTATGCCTGTGCGTGTACTCGTAACATATATTTATGTAGGTAGTACTAGCATATATGTGTGAAACTTCTGCTTGTATTAAAAATGAAAGTGAATAATTTCAAGTTTATTTTTTCTATCCGTAACATAAAAAAATTTTTTTTTTATTGTGCACATACATATAATACATAACTCAGATAGGTAATATACTTACATATGGTACATATTCATGCTCATGCTCATATTGTATTGATTTTATTTTGTTGTTGGAATATAAAAACATTGGACTTATACACTGTGCTGCGGTTAATGTTGTTCATGTTGCTACTGTTGCTGTGTTTTTTGTGTTCTTGTTATTATTGTTATTGTTTTTTCTTCTTCCTTTTTGTTTTTTTGTGATTTTTTTTTTGTAGCAATGATCATTGGATATTTAATAAATTTTGAATTCACTGTTATGTTGGTGGGTTTTTTGCATTTTTCAACATCAACAACTTCAACTTTTTTTCACTTGTTGGTTACCGTCATCATCATCATCATCATCTTTATTAACATTATTATAAAAATAATCATTATCATCATTCATATCATCATCATCATCATCATCATTATAATAAAGTGCTTGTTTTTTTTTGTTTGTTACTGAATATTCGAATTATTTTGTTTTATATTTTATGGCATCGTTTGGTCTTTTCAATTTGGTGTCTCTTTCATTAATATCGTTTCGGTTTTATTTGGTTTTGTTTTGTTTTTTTTTTTTGTTTAGCTTTGGACAAGTTTTCCGAGTAACTCGTCAACTTTACAGATGATGTATTCAAAATTCAGATATTTTGCTCTTGGTTATTGCTTTTATTAAGTATTATTGTTGTTATGGGTCAGCATCATCAGACGCAGCGTTGGTAGCGTTCAGTCGCAGTCGCAGCACAATATAATACGCAATCGATTGTTTCTTTATTGTATATGTGACTGTCTGTGTATATGAGTGAGTGTGTGTGTGTGTGTGTTTTTTTTTTAATAATTTTTATATTTTGAATATCTTCAGCAAATATTTTGGTTATCTTTGACTTTTAAGTTCAGTTGAAGTTCGCAGTTTAACCGGTAAAGTTTGTTGTGCTCGACCATAAACTAAGGGGGAAAAAAAAAAACAAAAAATAAAATTATCAAATACAACATCTCAGTTACATGCTAGTCGAGCAGTAATACAAAATGTAATTAAATATCATTAAAGGATTAATTTTCTCTACAATCGATGTTTATGTAAAATTTCATAAAAAAAAGTGTGCAAATAACATTGATTTAAACTTGAAAAAATTTGTTTTTTTTTTCAATTATTGATTTTTAAACAGTGATTATATTATATTTATACATTTTGATGAAATTAATTGTGTTACAAATCGATAAATCAATTTTCGAAAAATCAGTAATTATCTGTAAACATTTTTAGTTTGGCACTATCTTTGGAGAATTACGTGAATTTTACACAAGGACTAAATTCCAACGAATAATTCTCAAAACGGTTTTTTTCAAAAAGGTTGGTGTTTATTAATTATGGAAGTTGAATTCAATTTTGTAATCAATTTTTTTGTTTAAAACTCTTAAATTTAAATATCGCAATATATATATTGATAATTGAGCATTTTTTTTTTCAAATTAATTTCAGATAGGAATTATTTGATATGAATATCATATGAAATATATGATTTGGTTTGGTTAGGTGTTTTCAGTTGCTTGAAGAAACAAGTTGTATTAGGATCACTAATTGACCCATAGTGATGCTCGTTTGGAAAAAAATGCGAACCGCCCTTAGTCCCTTGCAACCATTAGGTTGCAAAACACTCTGAGATCCTGCTGATATTTACATTATCAATTAATCATTGCTTCCAGGAATGATTGATACTTTTTTCGATATTAATTGTTATTGTTATCGATATGTGGTGAATAGTTTTTCGAATGCGAAGGCTAGCTTTCGAACTAAAAATATACGAGATTAGTCGACGGCCAATAACACCAATTGATGTGACAATAAAAAAAAAATATATATATTTGGTCTTCCTAAATTCGATATAATTTTTTTTTTTTTTTTTTGATCGAATATGAATTGACTATTTGCATCATATCTTGATAATGAAACTACTAATCTCATTGTGAAAAGTATTATAATGAAGATAATTCAACAAATTAACAAATATATCAAACCATTTTTTCAATCGGTTTAGAGGATTAAGTGCAATGGGTCCAAAAATAAAAAAAAAATTGTTTTCTTGACGCCAAAATAGTTATCGAAAATCTTCTAATATATTGAAAAAATCTAAATCGATAAAAATCTAAATTATATTGAAAACTAATAAAGAAAATTAATAAATTATAATTGTTGTGATCTTCGCTGTGCTTAAGATCCTGATTTGATGGAAATAAAAGCCTGGATATAGATTTTAGTTTAATTGGCTTTGCCATATATTAATAATCTAATCTAAATATAATCGTTTGCTTTTATTAGAGCAGAGAGAAGAACGTCTCTCCAGTTACAAATCAGAAACACGACCCACAGAAAATTACCCAGATAATTGACATATCATTTTAGAACAATAATAAACATTAGGCAGAGTTGCCGTCTCTACAACAGTAAACGGTTACTTTATTTTTGGTTGACTTCTTTGGGTATCCCAACAATAAAAATATCGGTGCAAAAAATCCATGTATACATACTTAAGTTATGGACAATTATGCGAAAGTATCGAAATTAAATTTTTTCTGCATTTCTAACTGAGCTGAACGCAGAAAGAAATTATAAAGAAACTACTGAGCATTCAATGGAGCGCGATTTTTCTGTATATTTTGTGAGGTTGCTTAAAAAAATGAGTGAATGGGAAAATGGTACAGGTGGGGTTGGCTAAATAGTATCAAATCAAGTTCAAACTTTTAAAAATTTAAAAAAAAAAAAAATCAAAAAATTACCCACTGCTTCCCAATGGGCACCCCTAAGATTCAGCTTCAATAATTTTCTTTCTTACTATCCTTTTGGAAACACACTTATCTCAAATCTCCACTTTCCAGAGGTTGGCCTACTAAAATGACTTATTCATAAAAGTCGCTCCCATCGTTCTCAGAGTGCCCTAAGTGAACCAAACTCATATTTACTCCTCACAAATTTTTTTAAACATAATTACACCCCACAGAGGGGCTGCAATACAAAGAGAATGAAGATGTATTTGAAAATCTTCAAATAATCATTAAATATTTATTTAGTTATGAAACTAAAATATTCATTTTAAAACATATTATAGTAGAATTTTTTTCAAAATTTCAAATTCTTATGATTTTAAAAATATTTAATTGCTTCGAGTTTGGGTCCTATATTGCCAAAACTATTCGTATTTAACGATTTTTAATTTTGGCTTGAGAATGTCAAAGATCGCTACTTTCATATAGTAAAATTTTTCGAAGTTACCATGAAAATATTTATGTAGAGCTTTGTGCTAAAGTTAAGAAATGGGGTTTGCCCGTTTGGAATCGACTACTCTATAAATAAAATTCTTACAAATATATGAAACCAATTTGAACAATCAGAGAGATACTGTGAGAGATGATTTTTTTGCAACTTTCTTGTTGGCAACACTGTTTTTGGCAGCTCAGCTGTTTTGTGTACCATGTTACTGTCAAACATGTTCAGTTTGGTCTAAAATTTAACCATGAATCGACTTACAAACGAACAACGCATGCAGATTATTGAATTTTATTATTAAAATTCATACTCGGTTAAGAAAGTGCATTGTGCACTTCTTCCATTCAGTGACAAAGCTGGTTGAACATTCCATTCCATTCCATTCTGGTTGAATGGATACGTGAACAATCAAAATTGCCATATTTGGTGTGAAGAACAGCCAGAAGCATTGCAAGAACTGTCAATGCATCCCGAAAAATGCATTGTTTTGTGTGGATTATGGGCCGGTGGCATCATTCGACCGTACCTAAACGAAATGTAGCATATTGAAAGACAGGATGTCATGAATTCGAAAGTTTCATTAATTACAAAACAAATATCAAAACTGGCTTTTGTTGTTTTGGAAGCAATAATTTCAAAATAAAACAAAAAATTTTATTGATTTTTGCACTGAAGTCTATAAGTTAATTTTCGAAAAAAAGCATACTGAGGAATTCAATGAACATTAAATAAGGAAAGTTATTCAATTCATTATGTTCAATGAGTGTGACAAAACTTGAAGAGGACGAAGTAGTAAAAATTTTCAATTATAAGGATTCGAGACATTTTAATTTTTGATAAATAAGAATATCCCAATGCAACATTGATTGCTTTGCAATGAAAACTTTCCATTAGCCGATAATGATAAATGAAATTTTTACTATGTGAAAACAAAAGTTGAAAATCGGTCTATTAACCTTTTAATTCAATAAATTTGTGTTGGTGTTTTAATATGTTTACTTCTTTTCAGTTTTTTTTAATTGATCATCGTTTAGAGCAGCATTAATTTTAATCAATAAACAGTTTTGAATAAGTTAACTACTTATTTAATCATCGAAAATATGAACAATGTGAATCTTGGAAATTTTGATTATTTATAGGCATATTATTATTTGTAAATTATTATATGCACATATATATATATTATACAATATAATATTCATGCTTACCATATTGTGTATATTATAATAAATTAACTCAAACATGGATATAGTATGAGTAATAATATTAATGTTGAGTTATATGTATATATATGTGTGTATTGGGCAACTAAAATGAGTGGCGTTTGCGAATATGACCATTTATAGTTTTAACGGTTTACATATCTATCTATCGAAGGAATATTTAAAAGAACATTATCTTTTATTTTGATTATATTTTTGGTTTATTTTATTCTTTATTCAAATTGGAAATTATACTTTATTAGTATAGTTAGAGGAGCATATTTACAGAAGTACACAAATATGCAAAGTTTTCCAAGTTTTATTAGCTTCCGTTTTTTAATATATAAATTTACTCATGGACTTGTATGCTCACAGGTATATGTGCATATTTTTACATATGCATATATCATGCATGCTCGTACATATTTGTTTAGTTATGTAAGCATATGTACGTGAATATTTGTACGCACGTATTTTATAGTGTGATAACCAGAGGGCGTTTATAATTTATATGGATGTTATATTGTAGTATCATTATCATCTCCATCATCATCATCATGATGATGATCATGATTAAAATTTAATTAATCAAAATATAATTTATTAGTATTACATGAATACATATACATATACATTATAGGGCAACTTACAGAGAAGACGTTTTTTTTTTTCAGAGAAATCTATTTTAGAAGATTAATCAACAAATCTCAAAGATGTAACACTACTAGTTATTTTTAAATATACAATACATATATACAGTTTTATATAAGTATAATAAAGGGTTAGTATTTCAACTAATTTCCTCTCATTGCTGAATATATTTGGTAAATAAAACTGAGTGGTTCTACTTTTTGGTATGCAAGTACAGAGTATCTACTCATTGCAGTTGATCATAAAAGTTTTATAGTTTCTCTGGCTCTTAAATTATATACCATCTTGATCTTGGTCTTCGCCTTGCCTTGGTGTTGAACGTTTAGGTTTTTCTTCTGCGCTCTCGTAGTGTCAATTCTTGTGACATGCCCTAGCCATCTTAATCGCTGCGCTTTGATGAAACGTATAACATTTTCGGCCTTTTTAAGTTAGTCTAGATCATTGCTCTACCTTATAAGCCACTCGTCATGATCTTTGATTGCTCTGAAAATTTTTCTCAGTTGCATAAGACTGGTCGCATGATGGTTTTGTACAGAGACAATTTTCTTTGCCTATTGAGCAGCTTTGATTTGATAAGTTTGATTAGTGACGCATATGACCTGTTAGCTGCTTGTATTCTCTCGTCGATAGTGAGGCTTATTGAGTTATCTCTATTCCCTTCAAAGCCTAAGTAAGTAAAAGCTTTTATGGTTTCATAAGAATATTGGTCAATTTTTATTAATTTTGATATTTGTTTATTTTTATTATTTTTGGACATAATCACATATTTCATTTTATCTTCGATGATTTTAAAACCAATATGGCCAGCTGCTGTTTCAATATCAGCGTAGGTTTTGGAAAGGTTGTGGATGTTTTTGCTGACAATTGCAATGTCTTCTGCGTGTTTGGATATTTAAATAGTTCTCTTTAATATATGCCCAGTTCTTTTTACGTCATTTATTTCATCAATGGCACAGCACAACATTAGGTTGAGGATTGTGGATGATAGCGTATCTCATTGTCTTACTCCAGTTTTATTATAATTCTTGAGGATACAGACTTACTGTCTTCTTATATCATTACTTTTGATATATTTTCTCGCAAAGACATCATTACTATTCTAATCAGTTTTTCTGGAATTTTAAAGGGTGTTTAAAATCAATAAACAAAACACTTCTCCATGAATTGTTTGAGGGAAAACATTTGATCTACTGTTGATCTTGTAAGTCGAAATACGCATTGATATGTTGGAAGAATTATTTTTGTGTGGTCTATGGGTCTCCTGTTCACAATCCTTGCGAATAAATTTGTACCTCGTGTTGAGGAGGGAAATTCCGCTATAGATTTTGCAATTTGTTTCTTTGCCATTTTTGAGAATGTGTTTTATTCATCCAGATCAATGTTATTAGGTGATAAATATGCTACGTTTAATTGTGATAAAACAGATGTGGGTAAAACAATTGACATTGAAATAACTTTTGAAAAAGTGAAACTGTAAATATATTCAATCCTGGATTTTTAACTTAGGGCAATCTAATTAGTGCGTCTTTGATAAAAATTTCAGCCGAACTAATATTTAAGTTATTTTGTACATTAGAAATTTGGACAGTATTAAAAACAACTATAACAAATATAAGAATATAAGAATTGGCCAATTTCGAAGAGCAAAACTTTTGTGGCATCAATATTTCTTAGAACTGATTCTGAGCTTTATGGGAACTTTTTTCGTTCTTTTTTTTTTCATTCATGATTAAAACCATATTAAGTATTTTAAATAACATTTTAAGTGTTTTACAATTAATTTTCTTCATAAATTTGTTTTTATACTTTTATATGCAGAAACATTTTTTAACTTGACTACACCATATTTATCAAGTGTTTTTGACAGCCACATATGTATATTGTAAATAAAAAGAGATGAATGGCATTCCTTTTAGCACCAATATTTCATAGTTTTTAAATTATTAACTTTCAATTTAAAAAAATGTGATATTTGCTAAACAAAGCAAATATTTCAATACATTACACTTCCGGTTTCAACCTAACCTCACAAATTGGTTGGTTGGTTGGATGGTTGGATGTATTGTCACCTTCTCATTTCAGTACTGATAAATACGTTCTATTTCTAAGAGAATAATATTCATTTCGTTTGGTTAAGTAATACAGTTTAATAGGTTAGGTTAGGTTATGTGGCTGTCCTCTCTCTCTCTCTCTCTGAGAGGTCGCACTTAGGCCAGAAAGGCCCATTGTGATACCACCGAGATTCTTTTCCAATTCTGTTGTGCGTATTAAATTTGGAGAGCATTAGAAGGGACCTACTTTTATTAGCCGGTTCCGAACGACAGAGCTCTTGTGACATCACTATAATTTAGTTTTGTCACAGAGCTCTTTCAAGAAGCATTTTTGGCAAATTGTTACTGCCGGAAAAATTACCAATTCTGGCCGGCAAGTGGGTACCATGTGGGGATTGAACCCACGGCCTACAAATGAGAAGGCCAACACACTAAGCACTAAGCTACGGCAGCCACACACACACAGTTTAGTAGAGTATTTATATTCTATTTTAGAGAACTCTACGAATTCTACCTTGCATTCCATAAGTCTGAAAATTCACAGATTAAATGAATTGCCCGTTTCTCATTCCTCCGGTTGTTTGTGAGAATTGTTATGCGGCATGTTCATTCTAATTAAATGCTCGTCAAAATTCTATGATGACTGCTATTAGTTTTTATGCATACTTCAGATTATTATTAAATATTTTTTATCTAATCGCTTACAATTATATTTCAACCATAGCGCTCGCGTCGACCCTGCATCCCATTATGCATTCCCCATCTTTGATAGAGTATTTTCACATTTGTGGTGGAATTTACAATTTCTAAGCTTGATGAAATTAGGATTTACGAAATTTTGAATCTTATCTTTTTCTCATAGCAATATTCGTATTGATGTACATAATTTGAGTGATGATTCTTGCATTTACTACTAATCAAAAATTTTATTCCAAGCGCTGCCCGGTTACCCAACACTTGGTCCTTCCAACGGAGGTTTGGTCTTCCTCTTCTTCGGCGTTTTCCAGCAGGTGCTGAATTAAATACCCTCTACGCTGGAGCGTCTTCTTCCATTCGCTCGACACTACCTAGCCATCGCCACCGCTGAATTTTGATTCGCCTGACTATGTCAATGTCAGCGTGTAGCTCATACAGCTCGTTGTTGTACCTTATTCGATACTCCCCATCAACGCAAATAGATCCGAAGATTCTGCGCAGAATGTTTCTCTCGAAAACCCCAAGCATTCTCTCATCCATGGTGGAAATTGTCCAGGTTTCTGTACTATATGTTAGGACAGGAATAAAGAGAGACTTGTACAGTGCTATTTGCGATCTTTGAGAGAGGGCTTGACTACTCAATTGCTTACTCAGCACAAAGTTAGCAAGAGTTATCCTCCAGGCTGACGTCATTACAGTTGTTGATGCTGGTTTCAAGATAGACGAAGTCCTCCACCACCTCGAAAGTGTAATTGTCAACAGTGACGTGTTGTTGAATGTGCCGGGACTTTTGATGATGCTATTACTACTATTAGTAAAACAATAACAACAACAAATACTGCTATTACTATCCGTACACTGCGGATAGTACACTAATACGGATATAGTAGTTATTTAGTCACTCCATATTACTCAATGAAATGAAAAACTATTGTTCTACTACTCTCGTTAGATTTAAATATTAATTGTCAATATGACCGCTTCACATCAATGCAAAAATCAAAAAAATTATAATATAAATATATTCATGTATGCATGCATGCTTCATAAAAATCAATTAAAACAAAAGCATAACAACGATAACATTCATTAACATCAACAATCACTATGAACATCATCAATATATGTACGAGTATGTAACTATGCCAAAAAATATACGTATACGTACAAGTATGACTTCTCATAAAATTGTTGAAAATATTTTTAAAGATGAAGATGTGCTTATGTGATGCAAATGTACATATGCTTATGTTATGTAGTATGGCTGTGTGTGTGTGTGTTTGGGTATTTTTTTAACTCTGACTGTTAACTAACAATACTACTATCAAGGAGAATGCTCTTGACAATGATCTTGAAAAGTGAATGAAACACTAACTGACAGTGAACTATGAATATAATATATAATATATAATATATAATGCATAGATAAATTACAAGTGATTATAGAAATTATGTATGTGGTCTATCATATTGTACATACAATAAATTTGAAAAAAAAAAAAATTAACTATTAGTTAGATATGAACAAATTTTATGAAGATGTATTTGCAAATTTTTTTTTAAATTATGTAATTTAGATGCATTATTTATTAAATGTGCAAAAAAAAAATATATATATAAATTAGATCGATGGTTATAAAGAATTTGCAAAAACACAATGACATTGCCAAATCGAACATCCTTCTTATTATTGCTTTATTTCAATTATTGCAGTAGGTTAATGACTGTTGCTGTTTTTTTCTATCTCTCTCTCTCTCTTTCGCTCTTATAGATGAAATTAACCATAGTAATTAAATTAAATTAAATTTGTTTCGTATAAAACGGAATCATAGCATTATTAAAGTGTAATCGATATTTACCTCCAATATTTAGTTTAACATTGTGAGATCTTTTCCGCATTTAACAATACTTTCAAACCTCATGTTATATGTAGGTACTCTTCAATTTCGACTATCGTTATTATTATTGTTGTTGTTCGCATAGATTTGTTATTTTATTATGTCTACTTATAGCAATCCAACTAATTCGATTGTGCATAATTAAAATACAATTAGAAATCATGTGATAGCAGAACGTGCGCATAATTTAGTTAATGTTATTTATGTATGAATATTAACCTTCGTGCAAAAATCATAATTCTTAAACAAAAAAAAAACTATAAACATCTCAACAGAGTAATCATAAATTCTATAAATTTAATTTTTTTTTTCTTTTAATTTATAATGAGCCCAATTATGCAAAGTGTCAAATAAATATATTAAATACATTAAGACCATATCGCTACATTTTAATCCATTGAATTTAAATAGTTATATTGAAAAAAAAAAAGAAAAAATTTGCATAAATCATAAATTTATCAAAATTATAATTAAATAATCTAGGCATATAAAAAAAAACACACACAAAAAAAAAAACTTTATCTCATCGCATTCTTAACACTTGTGTGAATATATTGGCAATTTTGTGCACAAATCATCAATTGCATAAATATTTTCATTCAACAATTCATCGAATATTGTTACTGTGTGTTGTTGTTGTTGTTGTTGTTGATACAAATTTCGACAAAATGAAACAAGTTATTGCATAATTAAATACTATGCATTCATTAACCCGCATTAATAATAAGCATCACAATCACATAGTCACAAATATAAAGACGTCATTGAGTGCGGATCAATGCAATCGTTTTTGTATCAGAGGCATATGAAATAGTAGAAGTGCACCTGCAATCTTAATTGGGTGTCAGTTTTAAAGGATTTTTTTTTTTTGAATTTGAGGCTCTATGTTAAGGAATTGCTACAATATATTATATTCAAAGTATTTTCCTTTGGAAACTACAAATTTTTCCCCATCTTTGAGGTACGATAGCGCATGAATTCCACCCCAATAGAGCCGATCAACTTTTGAAGTCAAGAACACTATCGACACAATTTTTGATACTTTCAACTGAAGTGAAGCGTATTCCGGACAAGGCATTCTCCATTGATCAAAACAAGTATTTTCCAAATACGTTTTAAAGGATTACGCAACATGTCCCGGCCTCATGTTGCGCAACGTACTATTGTGATAATGAAAAATCAATGACTCATGTTTGGTCGCCCATTCTGATTGTTTTTGGTTCAATGTTGGCCCCAATTTGATGAGTTGTTGTCAGTAGTATTCCGCATTAATAGTTTTATCCGGTTTTAGTAGCACATAATACATCATACCCTTCTGATCCTACCAAATATGCAGCATAACCTTTGAACTATGGATATTCGGCTTTGGAGTCGATTTGAATGTTTAGTCAAATCTCATGTTTGTCTTTTAGAGGTTAAGCTTGTCGTAATGTATACATTTTTCGTCGTCACTAACAATGCGATGAAAAAAAGGTTTGCCTTTATACCGTTGAAGCAACATTTCTACTACTTACTTATGTGGCCATAACAACCGAATATCGATTTAGGCCGAATATAACATGCTTCGCCAGCCATCTCTGTTCTTCGCTAGCTGGCGCCAGTTAGAAATTTCAAGCGCTGTCAGGTTCTCCAGTACTTGGTCTTTCCACCGGAGGTTAGGTTTTCCTTTTCTGCGTCGTCCTCCAGCGGGTTCCGAATATAACACCTTCTTAGCTGGAGCATGTTCTTCCATTCGCTCGATGACCTGAGCAACATTTCAGACATACAAAATTGCCTTTCGGTTTCTGTTCTGCTTTCAATTCATACCCTTCTGATCCCACCAAATATACAGCATAACCTTTGAACTAGGGATATTCGGCTTTGAAATCGAATTGGCTGTTTAGTCAAATCTCATGTATGTCTTTCTTCGCTTAAGCTTGTCATAATGTATACATTTTTCATCGTCAGTAACAATGGGATGCAAAAAAGGTCTGTATATATACCGTTGAAGCAATATTTCAGACATACAAAATCACCTATCGATGTCTCTCAGTTTCAATTCATATGGATAACAATTTCCCATTTTGTGGATCAGTCACTTCCAAGGATTTAGCAAGCTCCTCTTGTGTTTGTCGTGAGTCTTCGTCCAATAAAGCCTCCACGCCTTCACATTCTGTATGGCTTGTATCAAAATTATCACTTTTGAACCATCTAAACCAAATTTCACAAGTTGAAATTGATGGGGCATTTTCTCCATAAGCCTCACACAGCAAGCATCTGCTGCACTTTTCTTCAGATGAATACAAATAAGCAAAACTTCTTTCGAATGTGGTTTTGTAGGCCAAAAAGTTGACTTAATTGGAATCAAAAAAAAAAAAAAAAAAAAAAAAAAATTGGTTGTTTACACTTCGAAAAAATGACACATACTTATTTCAATAGCCTAATGATGACACTTCAACATGTTGCCATAGTTACCACATTATCCGATGCAATTTAATACTACTAACGACCTTTGTTGAAAATCCTTTAAATGTTATTTATAGTAATTTATAGTAATTTATAGTAATTTTTAAATGAAATAGAGCAAAATAAAAATTTAGCATATCACAATAGTGGCTTTATTTAGAAGCTAGTAAGATACTTTAACTCCAAATATAAAATCATGATTCCAATTTGTTTGAAAAATTCCGATATAGAATTATAGTGGCATGGAAGTTAAATTCTAAATTAAATAAAAAGTCAACTCTCTTTTGATATCAGATTTACATAAATTGTCACATAATTTTTCCAGAAGCTTACTACTATTACTCTTATTATTATAATTTTTTTTATTTGCAAAAAAAGCCCCAAAGATGCGAAATAAAAAAAAAAAATTTACTAAATTACAGTTCTACTATACGACACAAGGGTTAATTAATATTATTGCGATTAAGCAGTGTGCGTATACAAATTATTTCACACTTCATAAGCATATAATTGTTGTTATTATTGGCTTATATTGTGTAATATTATTATTATCAACATTATTATTATGTAGCTATTATATAGTGCTCATATAATACGATTACTATATAATAGATGTTTATTGTGTAAAAATTATTATACCCTGCATAATGCAATATGCATGGTATATTCATTTCGGTCAGATGTTTGTGTCCACTTGAAGGAATCTCCGGAGATATAGACATAGATATATATTCGTGATCAGCGTCGATTAAATTTTCGATTTAACGATGTCCGTCCGTCCGTCCGTCCGTCCGTCCGTCCGTCCGTCCGTCCGTCTGTCTGTCACCTGGCTGGTTCGCACGATAACTTGAGTAAATATTGAGCTATTTCGATGAAATTTGGCATAAGTAATCTATGATCCAAGGGTACGGAGGGGATTGATATTGGGCATGATCGGTCAATAACCACGCCCACACCAAGCATTCAAAGCGACTAACCTCGAAATTTTCAAAATCTTTAACTTGCTATAACTCACACAATATACCACTTGGGACAACAATATTTTGCACATAGAGTTATATTATACTACTATATAACCTCACCAAAAGTGGATGAGCCACGCCTACTTTCTAGCGTAGCTCCCATACAAAGTGTCTGTACTTCTTTTAAATTGAAACTGCTGTAACTTCTACAATCTTCTGTCTAGAATAACCATAATTGACACTTAGATTAACACGGTAGTCAGAAATAATATGGCAGAAAATCAATGTGCCACGCCTACTCCTTTTTGGGTCTCCCATACAAAGTTGCGTAAATTAAAAAAAATGTTACCGGTTATAACTTGCAAACTATTCAGCGTAGAATAACCAGATTTAAGGTGTGGATTAGTATTATACGAGCAACTAGGCTCACAGAAAATAGGCGCACCACGCCCAGTGTTTATCGTAGCCCCCATACAAATTTTAAATTGAAACAGCTGTAACTTCGGCAATCTTCTGTCTAGGATAACCATAATTGACACTTAAATTAATATCGTAGTCGGCAAAAATCTGGCAGAAAATCAGTGTGCCACGCCCACTCCTTCATGGGTCTCCCATACAAAGTCGAGTGAATTAAACTAAAATTTTAAGCTCCATAGCTTACAAACCATTTAGCCTAGGACAACGAGACTTAGGGTATGGATTAGTATTGTACGAGCAACTAGGCTCACAGTGTTTATCGTAGCCCCCATACAAATTTTAAATTGAAACAGCTGTAACTTAGGCAATCTTATGTCTACAATAACTATAATTGACACTTATATTAATATCCTAGTCGGAAATAATCTGGCGAAAAATCAGCGTACCACGCCCACTTCTTATTGGGGCTCCTATACAAAGTTGAGGAAATTAAACAAAAATGTTAAACACCATAACTTAGAAACTATTCAACGTAGGACACCAAATTTAAGGTGTGGATTAACATTGAAAAATTAATTGGATTTACTAGAAAGTGGTAAGCCACGCCCACTTTTTATATAGCTCCCATACTAAGCCTCGGAATTATCTTAAAATCCTTTTACTTCGTCAAAGTCAACCATATTTCGGGTGTAAATTAGTAGTATATGCAAAAATTGTTTCTCGAAAAGTGGAAATAAAAGAAAAGTTGGATATTCGAGAAAACTTTTTATATATAAATCTACATATGCAGGGTATAGTTTGGTCGGCCCCAGCCGACTGTAAGGAGATTTTTTTTAATTTGTTTTGTTTAAATTTATAGTCACGCATGTATTTTGTCAATTTTTTTTTATTTTCCTTTTATTATTAATAGTTGATTAAATGATTAGAATTTGTAAATATTTGAAGATTAATAATCTAAAATTAACTGTAAAATATATAAATACATGCATACGTCAGATTTTGTGCAAAGAACATCACGATTGAGCATATAATTTTATCAGATTATTTTTAACAAGATGTTGTCATAAGAATATTTATTGATCGTTTGTATTTGTATTAGTAAAGTTCAAAGAACTCGCTTTAAAAATATGTTGTAGTATGACTACAACAACTAGGTGATAATTTTGCTGAAAATAAAATATATTTCTTAGATAATCATCACATATCATATCATCATATATATATGATCATTTCTTCATTTTTTGTTTTTTGTTTTCATTTGTGGGAGGAGGGGATTTTTATATAGACATAAATAATTATGTCAAATATATGCATATGCTTTGTTCCCATTGAAATTTGAAACCTTTTAATTTTTAGGGAATTTATGTCTTTTCATAGAAATAAAGTTTTTTAATTTGCTTTTAAGCGGATGAGTAGATTTTATGCTCGTCTCTTTTGCAATAAAATAAATTTAAAAGGCGAGTCACATTTAACACTTAATAATTAAATAAATACAAATAATTTTCCAATTATCTACATAGTTATTACTTAAGTTATTAGCATATTCCATTAATAATAATTTGATGAAATAATCTAAAATATAATATCGACGTAAATATTACTATCATAGCATAATATACCAAAAATAGTCTAAGACTTATGTACCTACCCATATGACAACAATAAATATAATTATTGAATGCGTATAGAAAAACAATTATATATTGAATCACATATATACGTATTAGTAGTATAATCATCATAGACTAATGGCTCATGATGAAGAAGTAATTTAATTTTCAAAATCTTTAGTTGTATGATATTATTGTATCAAAATGTTAAATTGAAAATCAAGTTTATATCTTAAATCTTTTTATTAATGTCTTTTTGAGGGGATTGGTTTCATAACAATTATTATTATTATTATTATTATTTATTTGCTGGTATCTTGTGACTTTGTTGTTGTTGTTGTTTTTATTTCTCTTGTCATTTTATATGAAAATTATTATAATTTACATAAGTATTTGTATTATTGAAAAATAACACGTATTAATGGCATCACTATGAAAGTTGTCACTCATTCATTCAATCATTTCAATTCATATAATGGGTGATGATTAAAAAAATATTATTATAGATTCTATATGCTTAATTAAAAATAAAATAAAATATCATGTAAGGTGTGTTACTTACATATGTGTAAGAAAACTTTATTACATAAGTAAATAATAAAAATTTAATGAAAATTTAATGTAAATGTTGAACTTTTCTATCTTTTGATCAAATCGAACTCTTTCATTTTAACCTCAAATCATATATATGAGAGATCATGTACACTTGCAGTTTTATATGATTTACTCACCTCACCTACAGGGTTGATTTCTCGTTCGCATTAAAATCGACTAGTATGCTTATTATAGTAATAGAAATTATAAAGATATTCGTTTTTTTTTTTTTCGATCACCCATTATACATATACTATATATACTTATGTATAATTTGATCCGATAGGGCCATACAATCGCTCATTTTAAAGGTGACATAATAAACGTCATAATGAGACCATTGCCATCAAAATATAATAATATAAGTATAACTATAACCATATGTATATGAATGTACGAATATGTAATCATCATTTTTAGTTTCTACAGCTATTGTGAATAACCTTATTAATTTTATGGTTACTTTTTTTACTATTTCAAAGAAACCAAAAAAAAAAAATACGTTCATATCACCCTCAAAAGGTTGTCTCTGTTACCTTGAAATGATCCTTTTTGTATTGTTTGTTACTATACATGGTTTTTGTATATGATTGCTCCAATTATTTTGCTAATAAATTATTAACGATTGAAATACCTGTACTACTTATACACATATTAGCAATATTATGAATAAATTAATAAATCTATAATTATAGACTAAATATATTTATTTGTAGGAGGTGTTATTTTATTTCGATAGGTACTATATTTATAGTAGAGGAGTAGAGAGTAGAGTAGTAATATACTTTTTCAATTTTATATCGATTAATCAATAAAAATGAATATTAAAAAAAAAATTTTTTTTTTCTTTAATTCAATCATTCATAAAAATATGATATTTAGAGCTAAAAATTATCACTATGATATCAAAAAAAAAAAAAAAAAAAAAATTAATAATTTATAAATCATAGATTATGACATAAATCACAAGAGTATAGTATAGTAATTTGATCTTTATTGCATAAACATAACATTGACACATTTACGATTTAAATAATTTGATACTTTCTATTGTACAGGGTTTTTTGTTGATTTTTTTTTTAGCATTACTAAAGATTAAATACTATAATAAATAATTGAATAGAATTATATAGGTGTATATTGCTTGTTAATACATATTCATCTATTAAATAATATTTTATATATATATACAAAAATAGATAATCTGACATTTATGTTTAAATGCACATTCTTCTCAAGGATTTATTTAGATATGAAATATTTTAAATATATGACTAACTCATATGCTTTGACTTGTACTTATCTTTTTAGTTATTTATTTGTATTGATATATGAATTTATATTTAATTGTTTTGCATTTTAGCTATCAGGCATTCCATCCCGTATAATATTTAATACTTTTTTTTTTTTACCAATCATTTGATATTTTTAAAAGCATTTTCTTGTATTGGTTGCTTCTGTTACTCGCATTAAAAACAAAAAAAAAAAAAAAAACAAAAAAAAAACATCATTAATTTATATTAAAATTCATATTTATATTTATAATTAATTCTATTTAGAATATACATATCATAAATCAATAATTCATGTATACTCATTGTCATTGTCTATAAATAGCATATACCAAATCTATCACTTAACTATTAAAAATTTTCCCAAAAATTAATTCATTTAATTTTTAAAACAGAAATTTTTACATAAGTATAAATAATTATTATTGCACATATATGATATATGGCGGCTGATCTAATTGATTAAAATTCAAATTAAATTAAAACCATATTTGCTATTTAATGCCTTCGCATTAGTGTGCTACTGTTTAATAGTTGTCACTTTTGCCCTTTTTTGACCAATAGAAGTGAATAAAATATTTCACTTTGGTTAGAGAGTTATGTAAATATTCATTTCGCCCCTCAATTCTATTTTTTGTGCACACTTGCTTGACAATCATAAATTCCATCGATCGATTTAAAATGGAATACCCTTTTAACGATTTCATCCCTTCACTGGATATGATCTAGCGTTTGAACGGATATCATAATGAATAGCATTTTGATTATAAATAACTTTCAGTTACAATAATCTGTTGTTGTTCTTGAATAGGGATAGATTGCATCAATTCTTGATTTATTTAGTTATTTTAATTATAATTTTCATAAAGGAATGGGCATTTTTGAGCTGCAAACTCAAAAAAAGGGTAATCTTTTTTGATTGAGCTGTGGTACAGTAGTATTTAGTTGAATTCCTTAATTGTAAATAAATAAACAGTACGAGAGCGGTCCCAGAACTACCCGACCATTTTTTCAAATTTGGAAATAGAAAATAATCCGAAGGAGCTAGCTCTTGCGAATAAGGTGCGTGCTGAACCAATTCGAGCTTTAACTCATTTATTTTGGCCCAATGCCATAACCTTGCGTGCAGATGGAACTGTCTTAGCCATCTTTGGACACGATTCTCCCCTTTCATTCCACTGTTTTGACTGCTCCTTTGTCTCACGTGGAAAGTGGTGGACCCATATCTCATCCATGGTTACGAATTGACGCAAAAACTCGACTTTATTACTGTGAAACATCGCCCAACACTTATAGAAACATCTTCACGACGTTGTTTTTGCTCTATCGTGAGCAAACGCGGCACCCATCTTGCACACAGCTTTTTCATCTCCAAATTTTCGGTCAATATAGGATCTATAGCACTTTTTGAAATGCCTCTCATTTCACCTAGCTCATGCACCTTCACCCGGCGATCATCTAATACCATTTTGTAGATATTCTTAAAAGTTTCTGGCGTGGCCACCTCAATTCGTTGACCACTACAGTGTTCATCTTGGCAGCTCGTATGACCTCGTTTAAACTCTGCCAACCAATATTTTATGGTCGTAAATGAAGGAGCATACTCCCCCAGGTAGAATCTAGTTTGGCTTTAATATTTGTTGGACTGAGATCTTTCAAATGAAAGTATTGAATTACATAACGGTGACCAATTTTTGCCATGTTTACAAATTAATTGAGGTCGTTAACTTTCGATGGCTCCAAAAAAAAAAAACTATTAAACAACGTGGCGCTTTGAAACTTAAAACATATATTTTATAAGGTTGCCACTTTTCACCAAAGTAATTTTTTTCAAACTACTGCCAGTATCTATATGTCAGGTCGGATAGTTCTGGGACCGCCCAAGTAAATGGAAAATTCTTTGAAATAAAAGTTATTTATTTATAATTAAACAAGAAAAAATGCAAAAATTAATTTCAATAAAACATTTTTCTTCCATTTAACTGTATTTAATATTGTTATATAAATTTTTTTTTATTAAAATTTTGTTGATGTTATAAATCAATTTATTAATTTAAGTTGAAGTATGACTAAAAAAAAAAAGCATAGCTATATATAATAGAAAGACATATAAATCTATGTATATAAAATTTATTTTCCTTATTGATTATAATACATTATAGGCAAAGCATATCAATCTTAATGATAAATCAATTTATTTGTACAATAATGTGGGTGTTTAACATTTTAATTAAAAAAAAAAAAAATAAAGGTATTCACTCACTCATTTCAATAAAATACTGATTAATCTAACGGATAAGTGGTGCAAAAAAATATTTATAATTTATAATAATAAATTGTATAGCAAAAATTTGAATAGCATTTTTGGCGCGAGTGATCTGCCCCCAAATCTTTGTAAGAGGGTTTTTTTGAGGCATAAACTAGCATAGGATTCCAAAAGTCATGCCTATAAACTGATAAAGTATTAAAAAGAAAATGAATGCAAAGAATTTTTCGAATCCAATGTATTCGCGCTGGGCATGTTGTGCCCTAAAGTTTTTAGACTCTTTTCATATTTTATCTTTATATGTGGGCAAATATCTGGAAAACATTTTAGAATTCCTCCATATTTTCTTCTAACAAAATATAGAGAAAATATTCAAAACATTTGACTGCTATAAAAACTCATATTAATTATATTTTGTGTTGAAATATCTTTAAAAATGGCATTTTTGTTCGATTTTTAACTCAATTAATTCAATTCCATATTTCTCAAATCGTTAAAAATTTTACATTGCTTTCCACAGACAATATTTAGCCCAAACTATAGTAAAAATATCGTCTGAAGAATTCAATAACGAAAAATCCCATCTTCATGCACATGAAATCATTTTACTTAAAATACTCGCAAAGACTTTGATATTTCACGCAATAATTTCTGGTTTTGGTAAATTATAAAATCTCATACGACATGTTTTTTCGAAATTCGTACTTTTAATATCATATAAATGTGCTGAGACTCCTAAAATCGTTCATTTTATTTGAATCAATATTTACTTATACCATAAAATAGATATAACTTTTTATGGATCATCCCAAAGAGTAACAATAAAAAAAGAGAGAAAAAAAACAGAGATGATAATCAATAACCACATTAACGTGTTGAAATTGATTTCATTAAGTGATTTTATAGATGACATGATTTTTTTTTTTTTAATTTTGTTTAATGGTTATGTTTAATATTCTTTTTTTTTATTATTATTATTTTTACTTCATATTTCTTTTATCATATACGTGTTCCTCTATATGGAAATTATTGATGACACTATTTTCGAACATTGATACGCTTTTATAATAATATATGCATATGAATATGTATCATATGTATAATATATTTCCGTGTATATTTGCAAATACAATTTAATTAATTTATAGAAAATTTTACATGTTAATATCTATATTTAATAGGTATATTAAAAAAATAGGCTTAACTTTTAAATTATTGATATATTTGTATTTCTGGTAGCATATTGTTTAAAAGCATATTTTGATGATTCATAAAAATCACAAAAAATTTAAACAAATACAATTTGAATGTTTAAGCTATAGAAATGCAAATATAAATAAATATAAAAGCTTATATGTTATATGTTAAAGATATTTATTATCCGTGATATTCTTAATGAATTAATCGTGATATTATGATAATTATAATACACCCACATTAATATTGAATCCTCATTCAAATAAATAATATATACACATACAAATTTAACTAATCGAAAGTGTATATATTTTTTGTTTTGTTTAATTGCAGCATATTTTACGCACACATCAATCAATATGGCAAAACATAAAATATTGGGTAATTTATAGCATAATATGTATTGTAAAAATATCAAATAGCATAAATAAATTCTAAAAATTTTATTTTTCTCAGATATAGCAAGCATAATATTGCTACTAACACTATTAAGCTCAACAATAGCTGATGAACATTTTGAAGATGCCGATAAATTGAATGATTTTTCAAGGTAAAAGAAAAAAACATATTCAAAGATGCAAATTTTTGATAAATCATAACTAATATTTTTGTTTTTATAAATTATAAAGTGCAATTACAAATCATAATTTCGATTTGCGACATACGATACCAGGAGAACCCGATATTGATTATCCCATCTATAGTGTGGTACCAAAGACAAGTTTTCAATGTACAGGAAGACATGAAGGTAGAATAAAACATTTAGAATATTAATGTTTAAAGGTTGTTTCAGAAAAAGGTTGAACGTTATTGAAATTTTTTTTGAGAGACCGAATATAATGACATTTTCAAAGATTTTGATTAAAGCGAAATTTAATATTTAAATTTAAAAAAGATAACCTACGATCATCATATGAGCAAAATGAGTGATAAAATGTGAAGTTTTGGGTTTGTAGTAGAGAAAAAAAAATTATTTTAATATCCTAAGCCAAGATGTATCAAATTTATCAATTCGATTTCATGTGAATCTGCTATCAACTTGTATACAATACGTATTGCTGTGAAAAATTCGCAACATTTTACAAGCAACATGATGGCAACATTTTGTCATAGGAATTTAAATTATATGAAAGTATGATACTTCAAATGAATATATAAAAAGAAATACATTTATTTAAAAAATACGTGAAATTTTATAAAATTTTCTTTGTGTCTTATCACATGAAATGATAATTTTAAATTATATATGGAACATAATGTATTAAGGAAAATATGCTAATTGAATTATTATTGACAATTTTTGTTTACTCAAAAATAATATTGAATTTGTGTTGAATTTTTTGTTGCGTTGCTGTTTTTAATTCATTCATAAACAAAACAATAATTAGAAACATTTTCCTACGACCTTCATATGAGCAAAATGAATGACAAAATGTGACATTTTTGGGTTTGTAGTAGAGAAAAAATAATTAATTTAATATCCTAAGCCAAGATGTATCAAATTTATCAATTCGATTTCATGTGAATCTGCTATCAACTTGTATACAAAACGTATTGCTGTGAAAAAATACGCAGCATGTTACAAGCAACATTATGGCAACATTTTGTCATAGGAATTTAAATTATATGAAAGTATGATACTTCAAATGAATATATAAAAAGAAATACATTTATTTAAAAAATACGTGAAATTTTATAAAATTTTCTTTGGGTCTTATCACATGAAATGATAATTTTAAATTATATATGAAACATTATGAAACATTAAGGATAACATGCTAGTTGAATTTTTATTGACAATTTTTGTTTGCTGAAAAGTAATATTGAATTTGTGTTGAATTTTTTGTTGCGTTGCTGTTTTTAATTCATTCATAAACAAAACAATAATTAGAAACATTTTCCTACGACCCTCATATGAGCAAAATGAATGACAAAATGTGACATTTTTGGGTTTGTAGTAGAGAAAAAATAATTAATTTAATATCCTAAGCCAAGATGTATCAAATTTATCAATTCGATTTCATGTGAATCTGCTATCAACTTGTATACAAAACATATTGCTGTGAAAAAATACGCAGCATGTTACAAGCAACATTATGGGAACATTTTGTCATAGGTATTTAAATTATATGAAAGTGTGATACTTCAAATAAATATATAAAAAGAAATACATTTATTTAAAAAATACGAGATATTTTACAAAATTTTCTTTGTGTCTTATCACATGAAATGATAATTTTAAATTATATATGAAACATCATGTATTAAGGAAAATATGCTAGTTGAATTTTTATTGACAATTTTTGTTTGCTGAAAAATAATATTGAATTTGTGTTGAATTTTTTGTTCCATTGCTGTTTTAGTTCATTCATAAAGTGACAAAATGTGCCGTTTTGGGTTTTTAAAGGAAAAAAAAATAATTAATTTAATATTAATTTAATTAATTTAATTTAATATTAATTTTATCAAGATGCATCAATTTCATCAATTCGATTTCATGCGAATCTGCTATCAATTTATACACAAAACATATTGCTGTAAAAAATACGCAACATGTAACAAGCAACATGATGGCAACATTTTGTCGTAGGTATTTAAATTATATATATATATGATACTTCAAATGAATATATTAAAAAAAATAACAAAAATTTTCTTACGATCTTCATGTGAGCAAAACGAGTGACAAAATGTGACATTTTGGGTTTTTAGAAGAGAAAAATAATTAATTTAATATTCTAAGCCAAGATGTATCAAAATTATCTATTCGATTTCATGTGAATCTGCTATCAACAATATACATATACGTATATGTATATACAAAACGTAATGCTGTGAAAAATATGCAACATGTAACAAGCAACATGATGGCAATATGTTGTCATAGGAATTTAAATTATAAGTATGATACATCAAATAAATATAAAAAATAATAAAAAAATTAAAAAAAAAAAAAATACATTTATTTAAAATATACGTGAAATTTTACACATGTAATGTTCAAAATCGAATGAAAATGTTTCTTTCTGAGTAAAAACAATTTTTTTTTCTGAAAAAAAGAACATCAACTTGAAAATATTTATTATATTTCAGTTTTCAGTATATTATTTATGCTTAATAATTATGTTCCGTGCTATTTATACATTCTCTTAAACATGAATGCCGCATTTCTTGAAACAACCTTTAACACGACTACGGTATAAATGTTGTCATGCATTAAAATTCAAATCACCAATTTATAGGCTATTATGCTGATATTGAGACAAGATGCCAGGCATTTCGTATTTGTACATTTACTGCAAGAAGTGTACAAGGATTCGGTTTCCTCTGTCCCAATGGTACTCTATTCAGTCAAAAGGATTTTGTATGTGATTGGTATCGCAATGTCGATTGTAATGATTCCGAACGTTACTATAGTAAAAATGATGAGAATCGTATTGGTAACAGTTATGATATGATGGAAACGGTCCGTCATATGATGGAATATCCGATGAAGACAATATCGAAGGCACTACAACAAAATGTGAATGCATCATCGAAGAAACCATTCAATTATCAACATGAGACATTGAAAAAAGAATTACATACTGCTGTATTATTCGATGCATTGCGTAATGAAACGAAGCTGAGTAGTGACACAGCAATTGTCGATGAGATTAAATTGAATTACAAATACAATGATAAACCGAAAAAAGAACAGAATGGACGCTATTCGTTGCCACAACCCAAAACGAATACAAATGCGAACATCCGTGTAACGCCAACCGCTGCTGATGATGTGTACGTGAATAGTCTGGGTGAATTATCAACAGATCCGGGTTCGAATTTTGATCGTACCACAGCCCATATTGTGGCTGAACCACCATCTCGTTCGCCACATTATTATGAAATTGAGCCAAATTTTGCTGAGAAAATAAATGCAGGTCTAAATGATTTGGCAAGCGATCCATCATTGGAGGAAAATCGTGTAGCAGATTATCAAAATAGCATACGCCGCAATAACGACGGTTCCACTCAGATCGATTTGGCATCAAGTATTAATGGTTTAGTTGATGAGATCTCTACCGATTTGAATTCCGGTTTTACCGGTTATACGGTGCAGACACCAGCTAAACCTAGGCAAGCGTTCAAATTCCTAAGTCACGGTTTCTCAGCAGCACAAAACGAACGAACTAAAGAGCTATCACAATCGGGATATGGAAAATCCAAACAGACGGCAAGTACGATTCGATATTCGGTAAGTCATGAACAACATACGGACACTTGATGAATCATTTCTCTTTGTATTTACTGTTTTCATTGAATGCATTCATCTAATCCAAATTTATCTACTTCTTTTATCTTTCATTTCATCTTTCTTCTTTCTTGTATTTGTATTGAACTTTACTATCACTAATTTCATAATGACAATAATAATATTAATCATCATCATCATCATCATCATCATCATCATCGTCATCATGTTAATCGCATGTAGCCAAATGAGCTTTCCATTCATGCGCACAAGCAAGATACATTCAGAACACAAAAACAACTGAATGATGATAGAGATGCCGTTCACAGTTCAAGCTCAACGACAACATTTACCTCAACATCAGGAACAACGACGAAAAAAGTTACAACCGCAACTCCAACAGCACCAACCTTATCAAGAGGTTCATATTTCATGGCTCCAATTAAATTAACCGATGAAGATATTGACAATACCAGCGATATATTACCAACGATCTCCGATGTGGAATCCAATACGGCAGATCGAAATTTGAAGGACGTTTCATCATCGCTAGCGATACCAACTTTTGCATCATTTGTTGATACAACTGCATATCCATCGCACCAAGTTGCCATAGAAAATAGTGCAACGAAGTTTAGCGACGAAACAACTACGAGTGAAATTCCAATATCGGATGAGCTAAAGTACAATGTTAATCAGCGTGCTGAAGATTTGCTCTTGGCAGCGGTTAAATTGACAACACATGACAAGGATGACACGACTATGGGGGATACTACAGATAAACCAAGTGGTCAGACAACAATATCTATTTCAGAGACCACTCAACCAACAACCGCCACCTCAATCGGTTCTATTCGTACTACTACTGCATTTGGCTCAACAGTACAGAATGATGAATTCTTTACGAACGACCACAAGGAACCTCTGCATTTGGCTGCTACAACAACAACAACTGAAATTTCACATCTCAATAGAGTTACGCTGAGACCTGTTTTAACGCCAGCTGAGGCAGCAGTCAATGAAACTGGTAGCACACCTGATCGTATCCGCAATTATAGACGTTATGACACTTTGCCACGTACTGCGACACAATATGGGGGTACACGATCGACAGTAGCAGCGTCAAAAATAAGCACAACAACAAGAACAACACCGGCACGGACAACCACTGTCAAACCAGTAACAACAACTGCAGCAAGTGGCACGCTGACAACACAAAAATATTTAAAGCGTGTAGCGGCAAGTCGTTTGCGTCTGTCTCGACTGGCGAAAGCTAAAAACAGTACCACTCCTACCACCAGCACCACCACCACCACAGAACAACTACCACCAACGACGTCAACAACAATCGTTCGTAATATAAACGCTGTGACACAGTCGGATAAGAAAATAAGAAGTCGTTATGTTGGTCGTGAGACTGCTGCGACCGTAACAGAATTACCACTGTACGATCATAACGATGAGAATAAAATAAGTGCAAAACGTGGTATTGCCACATATGAGAGTGCACGCAAGAATGTTCAACGTTACCCGGTGAAACGTAAATGGGTCAACTCCAATGATGGCAAGGCAAGTGGTTACTCCACCACAGTGGCACCACAAACATCGTCAGTAGCAGCAACGCGAGCAACTTGGCAAACTACTCGGCAAAATCGCACACGCAATAATCGTCTCTCGGGTTTTAGGACACAAACAATACGTAATAGTACAACACCATCATTAGCACCATCACAATACACATTAACTACAGCGCAAGCAACAACAAGAACCAATAAACATACTTCATCCACTTCAGCTCTTAATTCCATAATTAATTCTGCAATTGGTGTTTCGACATTGTCACCAATCAGAAAAACACCACCACAACATGCTAACACGAATTCTATTTCTTCTTCCTACACTGCTTCATCTTCTTCTTCTTCCTCTTCTTCTGCCACTGCTACTACTACTTCTTCTATATCATCCCCCTCTACTACTACTACTACTACTATTACCAATAGTACTGCTAGTACTGCTACTACTCCTACATCTCCATATGTGCCCTTTGAAACGTTAACACGTGCAATTGTTGATGATTCCGTTTTACAGAATTTCCGTAATACACAAGGTGTAGGCAGATCTTTAAATCAGCAAAGCAATACAGTGACTGCTGCGGTAACACCAACAAATTCATTTGGTGGCAGTTCGATTGTACCGACTGTGAGTGTATCCAAATTGACAACACCGTCATTCGATTATGGCACAGTAAATCCAGTACAAGGTGAGATAAACATTCTATGGATGCACTAATGTAAATACACACACACACACACACACATCCACACATATATACAAGCACATAAAGCACAGGATGTAGGCGGCAACGCCAAATATTTAAGAGAGTTGTAGAATTGGTTCTGGTGAATTGCATGCATCAAGTATAACATTTGTTTTGAATATTGTTTTTGTTTCATTGTAATTATGTACATAATTATAAACCAAGTGAAATGGAAGCGAGTGTACTTAGTATATTTCTGTGCCAATTTTAGCAGATCAACAACAACAGCAGCGGCAACATTTGCAATATTTACCACCAGCAGGGCAAGATACTTTAACGAAATTAGAAACACCACCGCCGGTGGTGATAGCACGTGCCGAAGGAGAACTGCTTGAGCCGAATACGATTTTGTCATCATTGGTGTCACAATATCAGCCCACAAAGAAGCCACATGCCGTACCATATGTGCCACTCGATGATTTTCTACTCAAAAAATTTGGTCATAGTGCGTTAACATCACAGCAAAGTTATCCAACAGCATTCACAACATATTTTGGACAGCAACGGCAAAAGCAGCCACAACGTCAATATCAAGTTAGTTTTTCTACGCAACAATATCACCAAGAACAACAACGTCAACAACAGCAGCGTCAACAGCAGCAGCGTCAACAGCAACAGCAACAACAACAACAACCAAACTACTATCCATCACCTGTACTAAGACCTAATAATTATTATTTACCACAACAGTCAAATACAATTCAAAGCAATTTCAACTATCAGCAAACACAACAACAACAACAGCAGCAACCACAACCTCAACAATCCGTCATAACTCGCACAGAAGAATACCGACTACAACAATCGCAACAACAACAACCTCAGCAACAACAACCTCAACAGCATCAACCCCAACAACAACAACCTCAACTACAATCACAACAATATCAACAGCAGCAACCACATGCTTACGTCAATTATCAACAACAACAAGTTGAACAACAAATTGTCCAACAACCGCAGCAGCCGGAGCAACAACAACAACAACAACAACAACAACAACAACAATTAGAGCTATTTCCACAATTTCCACCTTTACGATCATCGTCGTTATCTTCACCATCATCACCATCATCGTCATCATCATCATCGTCGTCAATAGTTCAATCTGCTTCATATGAAATTCCACCAACATCAAATTTTCTCAATGTAGAACTACCCGCACTACCAAATGGTCTAATTCCAGCACCAACAACACTAACTGCACAAGAACGTAGCGACATCGGAGATAGTGAATTTCAAAGTAGTACAGCATTACGTTCAACGTATAGTGGAGCCACTTCATACGATGTACCATTGAGTAGCATCGGACGATTACCGAATGATATAATACAGAGACGATTACGTAGGTATTAGTGAAATTGTGGGAATCTCTTTATACTTTAAATTTTAGTTAAACAAACTTTACAAAAAAAATATATATAAAATTGACTTAAGTTTTAGTAATTGCATCCTAAAATTATGCTAAATTATATACATAGATATTTATTTAATATTTTTTTGTTTGTTTATTCTCTCTATATTTACTGGCGGCATTTGTTTTATTTACACTCATTTCATTCTATATATATACAATATTTTAATGTAGTATAAATATAAATAATTCAATTTTATTTTTTCTTTCTTCCACATACTGTAAAAATGTAATATGTATGTATTTTGTGTTCACTTTTCATTTCTTATAATTTTGTTTAGTCTAATATTTATTTAATAAAAAAAAATTATATTAAAAATCACAATGATCACTTCTTTCAATTAATTTATTCGAAATGAATGAGACGTTAACAGAAACAGTAGTGCTGTTAATAACATAGAATATTGTAACATAGTTTATTATTTACATCGAATTAAAAGACTTAGAAACCAAATGAAAATATCACTAACATAAAGAGCACTACTGTTAATAACATAGGACATTATAACATAATTCATCATTTACATACATTTTAAAGACTTAAGAAACAAACTTGGGCATCAATGACTGTATATTACAGAACACAGCCGCGATAAACTTCTGTGTTGCCATTATGAAGGAAAATATATTAAAAAAAAATTTCATTTACAGTGAATAATTTATTACAAATAATCATGTTTTACCGATTAGTTGGGTTAACGAGAACTCAAACATTTCTGAACGTTTACTATTACATCGTCACATTTAAAGATAATTCAAGCACTAAATAGTCCATTTTTACTTACTATTGATTCCATTTTTTAATATGTTAATACATAGAAACCAAAAAATATCTGTGCCTCTTCGATTTTTGGAATTGAATCTCATTGTGAACACAATGAGCATTTATATATGAAATACTTCAAAAACGAGAGTTAATATTACATGATGATACAACTTTTAAAAGCGGTAAGCTTTTATATATGTACAATTATACCTTCTGAATGAACTAAACTTATTGTTGTAACATATTAATTCAGCTTCTCAGCTTTAAAATGATGTGACAACATAGGCATCATTAACCGAATAAATAACTAACATATCAATTAGTGATTTATGAGATACACTTTTATATTAAAATAATATTATATGGTTCATACAAAGAGATATTCCAAAATCTAAAATATTCTACATAATATTTTAGATTAACGGTGGACTGCTCCCGGCCCGCGAGCCAACTGTGACCCACGGAAAGTTTCTATCCTTCCCGCGAGAAGTTATGAATTCTGAAGTGGGAGCCGTATCTCAGTGCTTAGTGCGTTGGCTTTCTGATATATATATCGTGGGTTCAATGCCTGACTAAAGCACAACATTAATATCGAAAGATTTTTCGAATGAATTCGAATAGATGACAGATTAGAACAGATTCACAACAGCATTTATCAATACTGTTAATAACTTACTTACTTACTGTTAATAACATGATAAGAAAAAATGTTGTAAATATGAAAGACTTAAGAGACAAACTTTACATATTTAACATAACATTGGCTTTACATGTTATATGGACATGATAAAAACTGAAAACAAAAGACAACAAATTTGAAGCTTTTAAATTGCTACGAGCAACTCAAGAGATGGACAACAAATAATTATATAATAGATTTATCTGAAAAAATCACTCAATAATATGAGTAGTACTTATATTTCGTATATCAAAATACTACAGACAACATTAACTAATGGAAAATTATGCATACATGTGTCTGTTAATAAATTTTATTCTGCTTAGTGCATTATTTTTTAAAATACACCTTTTACATAATTGATTTAGTGTGCTCTTATTGCGCCCATATTCCATTTAAGTTGAGAACAAGGAAAGTTCGTATTAAAATTTGATCAATCTGTACAAAAACAATAAAACATTCTCTTGAGAAATTTTCTAAAATAACTATTTACATATAAAATGTATATTTTCCTCATATCGACACAATTTTTATTGAAATATTGACAATTAAATCGATATGTGCGCTCAGCATGCAATTAAATGAAAGGATTAATTATATAATAATAATAATAATAAAATGTACAAAAAACAATATCTTTTGGAACATTCGAAATACTTTTAAGAATAAAAAGAGAAAAACATGAAATATTAAGCTGCCCAATGCAAAAAAAAAAATAAATAAATAATGACGAATTTACTGAAAATCTCAAAAACAAACAACAACAACAAAAAATGTTGCTATATTTCATGCAACATTTGTTCTTGAAATGTATATTGATAGTAATAAATCCCAAAGCGGAACCATTTTGCTCACACACACACACACACACACACAAATACAAAACACATTATTAATCTAGTTTATTAGTGAGGTGACCATTAAGACAATGGCTTAATAATAATAATGCAAATTAATTTAGCAAAAGTGCTGTCATTAAACTCAGTAGTTTACAATAGTAATGTGGCGCAACAAAATTTTATTTGCAACGAATTTATAGTTTATGAGCTTAATTATTATTATTTTGCTTTTTTTACTCTTGCTAGAATTTTTCTGATTTTATTTTATTTCATTATAACGATTTTTTTTTTTCTAAAACAATTAACAAAGCTGGGGGAAATACTCCAAGGTTAATAGATTAAAACAACAAATAAAATGATTAAATATATTTTAGAATATAATATTTGAACACATTTTTGTACGAGGCTAACTGAATTTGTAATTTTTGAGCATTAATAAATTGAATTAATTCACTTAGATTATGCTAAGAATGGGAATCGAAATTTGTAGAGCGACAATGTTATGAGAATATTAGTAAATATTTTAGCTGAGGAAGATATATGCATTATGGCGGGTATATTTAATTGAAAATATAGATGTGAATTCACCCTTTGCATTTTGTCCAATTCAACACCATGTGACCCAACAACACTTAGTTATAAAAAATTATTTTTTCTTTGAGTAAAATTTCACACCAAATATGCTACCATCCAATTCTATGATAAAATACCCTTAACGACAATATTTTTTTTTTTTGAAATTCCAATTAATCCAATTAATGTAAGAGTAATATTGAAACACTAATTTCAAAACAAATATATATACGAGTACATAATAAAAAAAAAAACAAAAATTACACCTATATATATTTTTATACAATGCATGACCCAATTATTAAATATACAACAATTACCATTACAAACACATTTGCTACACGTAATTATAAGGCCAACATAACAATATAAAACATCAAAATGTAACAATTACACAAAAAAAAAAATACAAAAAAATTCGCTGAAATAAAGTACTTAAGCACATACATAATTATTAGGTTCAACAAATTTATTGTGAACTTGTGAAGAAAACTATGAGACAGCATAAACCATAAATGAGCAACATAATAAGAGTTGGTCTAAAAAAATTAGCCCCATAAAATCTGATATTGGACTGTAACACATATGCATGTATTTACATATAAATGTGAGTGTATATTTCAAGCACAGGAATGAAAATAACAATTAAAGCTGTAATAAGCAAAGTAATGCGAATATTTTATGTAAAGACCATGCTGCGTGTTGGTATGGTAATTATATAGTAAAATGCATGAAACGTAAGTTAAATAATAGCAAATACATATATTTATACTTTTGATATTTAACTAAATATATTATATATATTAATGAATAGAAAGAATAAAAAAAATCTCCTTACAGTCGGCTGGGGCCGACCAAACTATACCCTGCATATGTAGATTTATATATAAAAAGTTTACTCGAATATCCAACTTTTCTTTTATTTCCACTTTTCGAGAAACAATTTTTGCATATACTACTAATTTACACCCGAAATATGGTTGACTTTGACGAAATAAAAGGATTTTAAGATAATTCCGAGGCTTAGTATGGGAGCTATATAAAAATTGGGCGTGGCTTATCACTTTCTAGTAAATCCAATTAATTTTTCAATGTTAATCCACACCTTAAATTTGGTGTCCTACGTTGAATAGTTTCTAAGTTATGGTGGTTAACATTTTTGTTTAATTTCCTCAACTTTGCATGGGAGCCCCAATAAGAAGTGGGCGTGGTACGCTGATTTTTCGTCAGATTATTTCCGACTACGATATTAATTTAAGTGTCAATTATGGTTATTGTAGACATAAGATTGCCGAAGTTACAGCTGTTTCAATTTAAAATTTGTATGGGGGCTACGATAAACACTGGGCGTGGTGCGCCCATTTTCTGTGAGCCTAGTTGCTCGTACAATACTAATCCATACCCTAAGTCTCGTTGTCCTGGGCTAAATGGTTTGTAAGCTATGGAGCTTAAAATTTTAGTTTAATTCACTCGACTTTGTATGGGAGACCCATGAAGGAGTGGGCGTGGCACACTGATTTTCTGCCAGATTTTTGCCGACTACGATATTAATTTAAGTGTCAATTGTGGTTATTCTAGACAGAAGATTGCCGAAATTACAGCTGTTTCAGTTTAAAATTTGTATGAGGGCTACGATAAACACTGGGCGTGGTGCGCTCATTTTCTGTGAGCCTAGTTGCTCATACAATACTAATTCACACCTTAAATCTCGTTATTCTACGCTGAATAGTTTGCAAGTTATAACCGGTAACATTTTTTTTAATTTCCGCAACTTTGTATGGGAGACCCAAAAAGGAGTGGGCGTGGCACATTGATTTTCTGCCATATTATTTCTGACTACGGTGTTAATCTAAGTGTCAATTATGGTTATTCTAGACAGAAGATTGTAGAAGTTACAGCAGTTTCAATTTAAAAGAAGTACAGACACTTTGTATGGGAGCTACGCTAGAAAGTAGGCGTGGCTCATCCACTTTTGGTGAGGTTATATAGTAGTATAATATAACTCTATGTGCAAAATATTGTTGTCCCAAGTGGTATATTGTGTGAGTTATAGCAAGTTAAAGATTTTGAAAATTTCGAGGTTAGTGGCTTTGAATGCTTGGTGTGGGCGTGGTTATTGACCGATCATGCCCAATATCAATCCCCTCCGTACCCTTGGATCATAGATTACTTATGCCAAATTTCATCGAAATAGCTCAATATTTACTCAAGTTATCGTGCGAACCAGCCAGGTGACAGACAGACGGACGGACGGACGGACGGACGGACGGACGGACATCGTTAAATCGAAAATTTAATCGACGCTGATCACGAATATATATCCATGTCTATATCTCCGGAGATTCCTTCAAGTGGACACAAACATCTGACCGAAATGAATATACCATGCATATTGCATTATGCAGGGTATAAAAATAGATATGTGGCACCTAAAGCGCCGAAGGGCTCATTGGCCGAGCTGAATGAACACTTTGCATAATTAATGCAAACTTGACGACCTTTTATATGTACTATACAAATTTATATGCAAAAGTATAGGTATATATGTGTATAAAATATATTTAAAAAAATATTAAAATTATTCATTCAAATTATTCAAAATTGACACAATTGCGATATGATTAATTAATCTTAAGGTGCACTGTGAAATGGTTACCGCCTCAATATACGCAAATATATATTATAAGTCGTTTCTTTCAAATATCATATATATGTGTGCATTAAAAAGAAAATAAAATATAAAAAAAGTAGAAATATTGATATCATAGGAAGTTTTACATATTTATTAGGAAAGTGTAATTTGATACATGATTTAGTGGTCATTTTCAACATTGTCGCTCAAACAAATAGCCACAATCTCATTTAGTCTTAAGTATTAATTATTATTCGAGAATTTTACAAATCTTTTGACATTTTACTATTGCCTTTTGAAAATCCAAAGAGCTAATTATGCACAATAATTTCAAATTCGTTCCAATTCCAATGAATTTGTCTTTGAAGAAAGGAAATTTCTTTAATTTTATATTTATATGAAAATTCCTTTCTATCGAATATGAATTTTATAGAATTTATATAATTCAATATCTTGATAATATTCCCAATAACTTTCCGTAATAAATACTACCCTGCAAAAGTTTGGGTGAATTTCAAAAATGACATAAATTTTGTATTTTTCGTTATATTTTTTCGAAGAGGACCATTTTACTGAACATATTTCCATGAAATATAATTATTCTTATAATTTCTTGACATGTTTATCTTATTGTTGTTGTTTTATTTGATTAAAATATGTTGATACTGAAGATACAAAAAAATTGAACTATTTTCAAATTGATTAATTTGTAGAATTCTTTTGATATATTTCGACCTGAATTAATTAAAAATTAATTTTAAAATATTTCAAAATGTGCGCAAATATTGTCTTAGGTCGTTTAACACCACAATTCAAATTCATAACGGTATATTTTAATAATTTATCACTTATATGCATATTGTTCAGTTCAACAAGTTTCTATCATAATTACTGTTGTCCAAACGTAATCTAATCCATCAAAATGGTGAAAACCAAGTAGATATTAGAAGAAAAACCAGCTCAAATTATTATTTTGCAAAAATTCGGTCATTTAATGAGAAAAATTACACAAATTGTAGATGTGAAATTGAAAGGAGTTCACAATCTGTAGACCCAGAAAAACAACTAAACAGGATGATCGTCTTTTACAAATGTCCAGCCAACGTTTCCTATTTAAAACTGTGCCAGATTTACGAGCCGAGATTAATGAAACCTTTTCGAACAATTGTGGTACGTTGGTTACATAAAACCGGTTTATATGGTCGAGTCGCCGCCAGAAAAACTTTATTGCATCCTATAAATATTGCAAAGCAACTCAAATGGACAAAAGAACGTGTCAATTGATCAATGGATCAATGGAAACAGGTGTTATGGACCGATGAATTCAAATTCGAAGTTTTCGGAAACAAACGGCGATGTGTTTAGCCTACAGTCAAGTTCTGAAGTGACAGTATAATGATTTGGGCTTGTTTCTGCTATGATGGAGAAGCCGATTTGGTGAAAATCTTCAGACGTAATGACACACTAGTTGAACATTAGAGTTGTATTTCCTTGTTATTGCTGTTTTTGCTAGAAAACCAATGAATTCTGATCTGATCGAATCAAAATACAATATAAAAAAAATTAAAAAAATAAAACAATATAAAAAAAATGGAATCAAAATTGCAACAGAGTGGAGCAGTTCATGTTAAACCAATAAAATTGCATTAAACAATTGAAAATCATCATGACAATCGCCAAATAAAATTTGAAGAATATTATTGCACAAATATTCATCGTCTTTCTTCAATTCCTTTGTTGAACTAAAGTTCTATGAACAACGGACTACGAACAGGTCTTCCTTCTTTTCTTCATGGTCCAACTACAAACTGCAAGTCTTCACACATAACCAAGAAGCCTCGAATTAACTTACGTTTTTTCCCTATGACGTACAAACAACAACAATTAAATAAACATCACCTAGTGCTAATGAAACTTGATTTTCACTGAATAATTTTTACACAGACAATTCTCATCTAATTCCCATGAGTCAATAATTCTCAATTCTCTCAATTAGAAGCACGATGTTAGAGTTGAGAATATTTCCCTACTGTACTGCTGCACTTCCGGCCACCAGTCCGTAGCCGAATGGGACTGAAACTGATAGTAGCTTCGGCTACGAGGTCCCTATCAAAAGACTTTAAATTTGGTACCACGGGTAATCAAGTTGGAATCCCTTTAACCTCATCGTTGGAAACGGCCCTTCGGGAAGGTTTTCGTGGTGATTGTGGTAACCCAAAGAACACGCGGGTACAGTATTCCACGTCAAATGCGGGGGGTACTCGCTGTGGAGTTGCATTGCAACCAGGTTGCTGACCCCTTATGATCAGAAGAGGTTTTAGTTAGGCCTCGATCTTCACCAAGGAGTGTAGGAATGCCCGAATTGGTACCGTAAGAAAATGGGGGTTCGTTTCCAACTTTCCAATCCTACGGGGCGCTTATCAATGCTTCAAATTGATACATATGCTTTGTGCGTCGTGAGATTAGGCCATCATGGAAGGTCCTTACGATAAATACAGCTCAATTGTTGTACTGCTTCCCTCCATTAGACATGTTAGGACTAAAATTTTATTGGAAAAAATCTTACCCTATACCAGCACCTTTACTTCTTCCTATCATATGCAATTCCTCTCATGCGGCTTGCGGTGTATAACTGCATAGAAAGTGCATAGGAAGATGTTAGACAATTTATATACAATAAGCTTGAGAAGTGTGTATAAATAAAGCCAATATGGTTTACTTAAAATAATCTGTATTCACAATAGCGTCCGAGAAGAATCCGAGAAGCTTTATACACGACCATATGCTTCATATTCTAAATGATCCTGACTGTTTTTATACCCTGCATAATGCAATATGCATGGTATATTCATTTCGGTCAGATGTTTGTGTCCACTTGAAGGAATCTCCGGAGATATAGACATAGATATATATTCGTGATCAGCGTCGATTAAATTTTCGATTTAACGATGTCCGTCCGTCCGTCCGTCCGTCTGTCTGTCACCTGGCTGGTTCGCACGATAACTTGAGTAAATATTGAGCTATTTCGATGAAATTTGGCATAAGCAATCTATGATCCAAGGGTACGGAGGGGATTGATATTGGGCATGATCGGTCAATAACCACGCCCACACCAAGCATTCAAAGCGACTAACCTCGAAATTTTCAAAATTTTCAACTTGCTATAACTCACACAATATAACACTTGGGACAACAATATTTTGCACATAGAGTTATATTATACTACTATATAACCTCACCAAAAGTGGATGAGCCACGCCTACTTTCTAGCGTAGCTCCCATACAAAGTGTCTGTACTTCTTTTAAATTGAAATTGCTGTAACTTCTACACTCTTCTGTCTAGAATAACCATAATTAACACTTAGATTAACATGGTAGTGAGAAATAATATGGCAGAAAATCAGTGTGCCACGCCCACTCCTTCATGGGTCTCCCATACAAAGTCGAGTGAATTAAACTAAAATTTTAAGCTCCATAACTTACAAACCATTTAGCCTAAGACAACGAGATTTAAGGTGTGGATTAGTATTGTACGAGCAACTAGGCTTACACGAAATGGGCGTACCACGCCCACTGTTTATCGTAGCCCCCATACAAATTTTAAATTGAAACAGCTGTAACTTCGGCAATCTTCTGTCTAGAATAACCATAAATGACACTTAAATTAATATCGTAGTCGGAAATAATCTGGCAGAAAATCAGTGTGCCATGCCCACTGTTTATCGTAGCCCCTGTACAAAATGAGTGAAATTCTTTTAAATTGAAATAGCTGTAACTTCTGCATACTTCTGTCTAGAACAATTATAATTAATACTTCAGCTAATATGGTATTCGAAAATAATCTGACAAAAAATCAACATGCCACACCCACTTCTTAATGGGGCTTCCATACAAAATTTGGAAAATTATAAAAAATTTAAACCGCTATAACTTACGAACTATTCAGCGTAGGACAACCAAATTTAAGGAGTGTATTGATATTGAAAAATTAATTAGATATACAAGAAAGAGGTAAGCCACGCCCACTTTTTATATAGCTTCCGTACAAAATCTCAGATTTATCTTAAAAATTAAAACACCCATAATTTACTAAATAATAAGCCTAGGTCAACCCATTGCAACCTAGGTAGTTTAGTATTATAGGCAGAAATTATTCCTCAAAAATTGGTGAGGTACAAAGTAGTGGAAGAAAAGGATGGATATACGAGCAAACTTTTTATATATACCTCTACATATGCAGGGTATAATTTGGTCGGCCCCAGCCGACTGTAAGGCCATTTTTTAATACTGCTTACTCCGAGGGCGAGGTAAACCTTACAATTTCCATTACCAATGTGGTGACCATTTCCGTTTAATTTAGCTAAAGTTTTATTCTTTCCAAAGCGGCTAGAGAAAGACGTCTCTTCATTTCATCACTTTCATTTCATAACATATGCACCGTTTTTCATCTTCATCCTGCTTCACAATAAATACCCTCAATAAATGTACACTAAGAAAGCACACACACAAAAACAACATTATAATAATATTTAGATTTATTGCTAAAGGGTCATGGAGTTTTCTTACTTGCTATCGAGTCAACTTTACCTCAGACCGGGCATTCCTCATCTAAATTATGAAATGAAATTTCATATTTAAATTCTTTTTTTATTTTTTAAGCGAAATATTTCCTCATATTTACATATAGTGTTTGGATAAAATGAATAACCAACAGATGAAATATTTGAAGGAAAATTAATATACCAAGCAACATGAATGAAATGATCAAATGATGAATTTAAAATTAAAACATTAAACGAAAATTTAAGTATAATATTACATTTATTCATTAATGAAATTACGACAATAAATAATATCATATTACAAAAATACTACAACAACAACAACAATAATAGCATAATTTACATACGAGTAAATACCATAACTACATGCTGCTCATTTTACATTTCGTCGTTCAGCTTTTGATTAATTAATATGAGAATTTTTAAAATAGACCACCACCACCCGTATAGCATTCCAGTGTTACAGTCATCAATTGTAATATAAACTCACACAATCCATATACTTGGCTTCTCATATTACCATTGCTGATGAAAAACAAACGACGGACCCTCATAAGTACGTATTGTGTGTGATACACTTCAAATGTGTAAATTGAACAACTCAACACAGGTAATATTGGCAAATAGCGACAGTAATGACAACATTAATAAGCCAAAGAAAAGATAAATAAAAGGGAGAGGAAAGAAATTAAAAGAAAAGAAGAAAAATAAAAACCCCATAAAGTAGACGTGCGCATTAACCAATTGGATTTGATGCTCTACTTAACCGAATATACGATGCATACATTTCAAATCTTATATAATCTAATATACATGACGTGGTCAAGCTTTTGGGCATTACTTGACTTTCATTTATTTTTCATTATATATTATTTCATTTTATTTTATTTCGCCTTTTTTTCTAATTTATATGGATTATCTTATTTCACAAGAATGAGTTTGCATTGCCAGTACTGGCATCATCACAAAGACAAAGTAATAATAGTAGAAATGATATTAATAATAACAAAAACGAAAGTAACTTTACTTAATTATCTATTAAATGTTGAGAAATGATGGCAACACTACGATTTTAATTGTAACGTTCTACATATTGTATACTATGTCAGCTAGTTCAAGGTTAGATAATTCGATTAATTGAAAAGCACCGAAATCCGCATTCCATTAAATCATATCATTGTACATCAAAGTGGGTGATATGATAAGTAACTGCGATGAAGAATTACGAATCAATTATAAGCGAATTTTCTTCTGTTTCATAATAGGCTTGAAAACCTTTTTTAAGTCAAATTTTTTTCTTTAGCTCCCTTATGTTAACATTAAATCATTGTCTGGCAATAGGGGTCATATTTTTGACGTTTATCAGTTGTCAGAATACTTTTTTCTCTCTTATATTAGGTGCTTGAAAAGTTCGATAACAAATTTGACCAAATATGAAACACTTTTTTCTCATCTCTGAAACGAGCATTATTAAACCAAATATGTGCCGTTTTGATCGATAATCTTGATCGATTACCCATTTTTTGGGTAAAGTCATTATTCCAGCTGTGTAGAACTTCTGGGTTTTTCGAGAGAAAAATTGATCCAAGTGCATTTTGTAGGCCTCTACGGAATTTAAATTTACACCATTAAAAGAGCTCTGCAGAGATCAAAAGAAATGATAATGTGAAGCTCAAGGTCCAGGCTATATGGTGGATGCATCAAAACTTCCCAGCTAAGCTCTCTCAATTATTGCCGAGTCATCAAAGATGTGTGTGGTCTGGCGTTGTCATGATGGAACACAAAACGTTTTCTATTGATTAATTCTGCCGGTTGTAATTGAATTGCTTGTTTCAATCTCATTAATTGTGGACAGTACAGATCAGAAACAATCAATTGATCAGGCTATAGAAGCTCATAATGAACAATTCCCTTCCAATCAGAGCGAGGTGCATCTTTAGCATTAAAATTATCAGATTGAAAATGAGCAAACCACATTGCTGCTGTTTTTCTAGATACATCATCGTCTCTGTGAACTCCACAAATTTTTTTCAACAGTCTACGACGCATTCTTACCTTTTCTATAATAGAAAAGCAAAATATGACAATAATGTTCCAAATTTTCACTCATTTTTACAAGTGGATAATATTTCCCAGAATAATGCGATTATAATAATGTCTTTTTACAAAATGTCACCTTTCAAACGAGTCAGAGATGTTACATTTTAGACCCATCTACGGATAATTTCTTATCGAACTTTTTCGAACACCCAATATTTTGTGTTTTGTGTGTTTTCTGCCTCAATCCGACTTTTTGACAAGACTCGAAAACATTCGAATGGTACAAAGTGTTCAAAGAAGAAAGCCGTTGACGTTTTGCAGCGTTCGGGAGTGCCTTTAATCTGCACTAATGAGGAAACCAGAAGCCACCTCTGATTCCGCCCCGGATAACCAGGATATCGGGTCGGATGCCGAATTCCGGCACTCCTTATAACGTTTATCGTCTGCAAGTAATTTATAGAGGACGGTATTGCAGGTTCGGAAGCATTGAAGGTTGGAAAATGTCATTTATTTTATATTTAATGCTTTGGTTGGACTGATTAAATTCATATGTTGTTTTTACTTAATGTCAAACAAGTTTTCTAAAAAGAAATAACTGTTCTCGTTATGCAATATATGCTCCAACTGAACACATAGTATTTTTTTTTGTATTGAAAATGCTTTTTTTTTAAATTAAATTTTACATTAATTTTTCGTGTATAATAATACGAAAAGATTCAATTTTATTTGCATAATTGATTTCTCTAAATATCATAAATTTTTTTAATTGTCATTTTTTTTAATAGAACTATCAGTATTACAGGTTGGGAGGTTTTTCGTGTTGCAGGTTGGGACTCAATTAAATGCAATAATTGTGGTAGAGAGTTCCATAAACATTGCGATAAAAAAACAGCTCAATTTTCCATTGTATTCATTGCAACTCAGATGAATCAATAATCGACGAACAATCAACGGACGACGACTAAAGTAAATCTAAGAAATTTAAAATTTTTTTTATAAACACATAAATTTATTATTACATCTATTACCTTCAATAAATACTTGAATTCCAACTTAAGGCTATTGATGTTTTTGCATTTTTCACAATCGTTTTTAGAACTCATACAGTTTCCCAACATGCAACACTCGTATCGCAGATTAGGAAATTTGGCTGTCTCTGGAAAAAAAGCATAACTCATAAAATTTCCACTCTAATGAAAATACTGTCTTCGGCAAGAATGTATTGTAGCTTCATTACTTTACTATCAAATACTTTACTATTTTTTATATTTTTTATTTAAAAAAAAAAAAACATTTCTTAGCCAAAATATGAACATATTCCCAAACTGTGTTTGAAGTAAAAGAAGTAAAAAGAGTAAAAGAAAGCAAAAGAAGTAAAAGAGCAGTCAAAATAAATTGGCGTAAATTGATATAAAAACATAAATGATGCCATTGGAAATACAATGCATATTACAGGTATTTATCATACCACCATTGTGTAGTATATGTAGTGTTAAAAAGGAGGAAAAAAAAACTGCCAAATCTAATTTACGACGTATTAATATTATTTTGAATAGATTAATAGTACGATTAATTAGCAATAATTTTCCGTCGTATTTTTTCAATTGAAACACTTGATGAAATCAGTTAATTAAAATCAACTCTTGTAAATAAATAATGTCTTAAAGAAGGTTTTTCTTTCAATTTTATGTCCAGTGGTATAAAGATTTTAATTTTTATTCATCTAAGTATATACATTAAATAGTAGGTGTGTCAATGTGTGATAGTGTTTTAATAGCTGCACTTACAAACAAAAATACTGCGAACAAAAAATACTAGATAGTTTTTTAAGTCTACATTCTTGGAAGAACAATAGATTTTATGAATTACTATTTTATTTGAGGTGCATATTTTTATATATGAAATTTTGTACATTACGGTGGATTAAACCTTTGCTCACAAATCCTATAACAAATACAATATACTAACAATGATTCTTCTAAGTTTATTCTAATCCCATATTTGATGAATAATTATTGCAATCAATTATACGATTTGTCATGATTTTTTTTCGCCCGCCTTTATGTACATATATACTCCACATATGTGTATATCAGAAATATATTCTTGAAATTGTATTAAAAAAAAAAAAAACAATAATGAAAAACCAAACAAACATGAAACAAATGTGCGTGTCCGCTTAAAGCACTTGTCTGTTGGTAACACCTTTAAAACTCTTAACTATATGCATTTGAAACGCAGCGCTTTCATACAAGGTACCACTGTGTGTATTTCTATACGCCGACATTCGTATATAGCACTCATGGAGTTGTACTAATATCAAGGCTTGTCGGAAATAAAAATTTTTTTTTAATTAGACATATTTATTTAGATAGATAGATAAATAATAATAAAATTAAATAAAACAATAAAAAAAAATAAATAAATAAAAATAAAACAGTTGAAAATAATTTTTTTGTTTAATTTTATGGCGCATGCGCATACACAAGCAAACATAACAAATTGTCTGACATTCTAACGTTTGATTATTTACTGTTGGTTGGCTATAGGTATCATATATATTGTTTTTTACCTTAGAGAGGAAGTTCTTAATGCCCCGGTAAATTTCGTGTAAATTATGTTGAATTATGCAATTTATAAATATGTATAACTGGTTGTTCTGTTTCTTGGAAAATTATTCATGTCTTTATGCTGCGTCATTTATCTTGTATATGGTAGCAGCACATCTATAAACTATTTATTTATGTAAATGCAACAAATTACAAATGATATACATTAAATGATAGTGATATGTATATAAGCATTATCTTTCATATATTTCAATGTCATCACTTATTCTTATGGAAATTAATAGACAACATTAAAAGGGTGATACTTTGAGTATTCGAGTAGTGTAAAGGAATTATTCTTCGATTATTTTACGCATTTAGAATCAATATTTCCATTCAACTTCGTTTCATATAATGTTTAAGCAGCGATTTTTAAGGTTTATGATGCGTAAAAGTAGGTAAAAAGCTTCTTCATTTACTTATTTGGCCATTACTTCATACATCATTGATTCTTCCACGTTAATTCTTCCACAGCATGTTCAGGCATCAGGTTCGAAAATAGAATAATAAGTCTAGTACGTAATATTGTCATTCTCAATAATGTATAATGTAATAATGTAATTGTATATTTAACCTTAGCAAAATTAACGCCATATTCTCAAAAATTCATGGGATCAAATACGGTGTCGTTCTCGGAGCGCTGACTATCGTAATATTGTCGAAAAATTGTTAATTGCTAAATTACAAAAATCGATCAAACTCATGGTATGGATCTTGTTGAATGTCACAACAAGCACGTTTTTTGGAAGGGAAACTACATGCCTACATGGGAAACTACATTGATTGCACTCAGTATTTGCTATTATTGCATTCCTTTCATCTCAACTGCATCTAAATACAATACAAGTATATATGTCTTCAGATTTCAAATTTCGGTTTCGTCGTAGTCTGTAATTTTTCGTCTCTGAAGGCAATGCGGACAAATATTATTTATAAAATTAATGTTTAAAACTTTTTCATACATTGTAAGTTTTCAGACCAGTTACCTTTTGCTTTGGCATATAAAAAAGAAATTCGATTTATATTCAAGATGTCACTAATTTTTTTCCTGACATTTTGACTGAAAAGCAATTCCTTCTTAAACTTCCCTAGTAATAAGTGGTCAAATAAATTTTGTCATATGAAGTTGGTTGCATTAAAAAAGTTTGTATCAAATTTATATGAAATGGATGTCGATAAGCAACATTTACGTCATTGTATTTTATTATATATCCAAATTAAAAAAAGGACTGCTGAAGCTGTGAAATTTGCCTTTGGGTGAAAATTATGTGAATTTTAGAACAGTGCAGAAATGTTTTACAAAATTTCGTGACGAAAATTTTTACCCAGGGGATGATTCACATTCCAGTGCGTACATCAAAATCAATTCCGGAACTCATTTTTCCCTTACCGTGGGAAGTTCTACATCATGCAGCGTATTCTCCAGACTTGACTCCATTTATTCAGATTAATGCAGTCTTATTTAGCTGACCAACGATTCTTCAAAGAACGATTTGATAAAAAATAAAAACACACAAAAACTCCGCAGCTCAGAATCGGCGAAAGGTAAGTGGTTTGCTCCCAATACTGTCCAAATTTAACACTCTCAACAATACTAGAAGAAAAGCTTGTAAGAGGGTCTTCGAAATAATTTTTTTAAACATTCTCTTCTAAAAAAATATTCTATAAATTCACGTAGTATACTAACTACAAAATTGACACAATTTTAAATTGAAAATATTCAAAAGACCATAACTTCGACCTACGAAATATTTAGAAATAATGGTTGAAATATTCCTCAAATAAAAATAATTTTAAAAAATAAATATGTGACACTTAAGGCCCCAAAGGGCTCTTTGGCCGAGCTTCAGTATTAGAAGGGACCTACTTATTTTAGACCGTTCCGAACTGCAGAACTCTTGCGACATCACTTTTTTGAGCTTGATCACAGAGTTCTTTTAGAAGCTTTTTCATGGCAAGTTGTTACTGTCGGAAGATTGCCAATTGCTTGACGACAGGTGGGTACCGTTCGAAAGAAAAATATTTTCGATATTAAATTTGTTATGCATCAGCCGGGGATTGAACCACGACCTACAGATCATAAGGCCAACACACTAACCACTGAGCCACAGATATTTAATATGATATAATATTTTGTATAAAATAAAATATATTTATTAGAGAAAATATTAAAATAGTAGTAGAAATATTATTGAAATAGTTGCAAAAATATTTCTTATTGTGAATAAGCATCCATATGCATGCTGGTGGCAATGGTTTATGCAATTTTTAAATATTGTTTTATGATAGTTTTTAATATAATACACTCATATGAATTTATAATTATTTCAATTTTTAATTTTAATTTATTGAATTCTTTAATTTAATCTATATGGCTACTAAACTAAACACAAAACGATTTTTTTATATCAACTTCTGATAAAGGGTTAACCATTTCGCGGTTTCAAAAGTATAGGGCTAGAATTCGACATCTGTCAAACTGAGTTGTTAAAACAATTTCTTTCTTTTTCAGTTCAAAGTCTGACATTTGCGAAAATGGATCGCTTAACTATCGCACAACGCATTAAAAGTGTAAAAACCTACTACAAAAATGGTGATTCTGCCACAGCCACATATCGTGCTTTAAGAGGAGATTATGGTTTACATAATCGTCCAACTACGCAAGCAATTGGCAAAATTGTGAAGAAATAGGAAAAGACTGGATCGGTTACAGATATTGTAAGGCCTGTGCATCATCGTTTCGCTCGTACCACCGAAAATATCGCTGCTGTAAGTGAAAGTGTTGCCGAAGACCCGAATGTGTCGATTCCTCGTCGTTCTCAGGAATTAGGACTGTCTTACGGCACATTATGGCGTATTTTGCATTTGGATCTACACCTACATCCATATAAAATCCAGCTCACACAACAACTGAAGCCAGCTGACCATTCACAACGTCGTAGATACGTCGAATGGGTGCTTGAACAACAGGCGGTGGACGGCGATTTTTCGAACAAAATTTTCTTCAGCGACGAAGCACATTTCTCACTCGGTGGGTATGTTAACAAACAAAATTGTCATATTTGGGGTTCTGAGAATCCTCAAGTAATTGAAGAGAGGCCACTACATCCACAAAAAGTCACTGCTTGGTGCGCTCTTTGGTCCGGAGGTGTGATTGGACCTTACTTCTTCGAAAACGACGATGGAACGACTGTCACCGTCAATTCGGAGCGTTATGGTCATATGATAATCGACTTTTTTTTGCCTGCTATTGAAGAATACGATTTAGAGAATATGTGGTTTCAACAAGACGGTGCCACATGCCACACAACTCGAGCGAATATGGCTTTATTGCAAGAGAAATTTTCTGGCCGCGTAATTTCTCGTCGTGGCGATATCAAGTGGCCATCAAGATCATGCGATTTGACACCGCTTGACTTTTTTTTGTGGGGCTACGCGAAAGACCGTGTTTATGCAGATAAACCTTGAACTGACATTCGTCACGTTATGGCTGAGATACCGCCCAATATGTGTCAAAAAGTGGTCGAAAATTACCTCAAAAGAATCGATGCTTGCAACAATTCGCGTGGTGGTCATTTAAATGATGTAGTATTTCACACATAATGTCAACGTTCAAACTTTATAATAAAAAAGAAATATCATGATAAAAAATATTTTATATGTGTTTTATTTACATTTACTTTTGAAACCGCAAAATGGATAACCCTTTACTTTCGCCATTTCCTTGTCCATAATAACTAACTGTAATAATAGCTGTCGTCGTTGCGGTTTTGCATAAATTTTTAATAAAATGCTACAATGCTACACCTGAATATTGCTGGTTTGATATTTTCCAAATAATATTCTTCACAAATAAATGCATACATTTTGTAGTGTCGATGAATATACTGTCGATGCATAGTTACATACAAATACTTACACCAACAATTGCAATGACATGTTTGTACGTATACAATATTGAGTGACTGTTATGAATACGTAATCTTTTGATGAAAAAGAGCTAGAAAGAGAAAAAAAGAGAAAGAGAGAGAGAATAACAATTACAATATTTAAAAATGTGATGGTAATGATAGCTTGTAGTCGCGACTATTGTTTTTTTTTTATCATTGTCTTCATTATTGACGACAATAATTGCATTTTTAATGCGACATTCATTCATGACATTTCTTCTTATATTGCTCGCCATCTCTTTCTCATATTAACTATCTCTGTGACTCTCTCTCTCTCCGTATGAGTGTGCGTGCCTCTCTATTTTTCATGTCATTTGGCTAATTATCAAATAGCAACAACAATTCAACTTCCCCATCTACCGTTGTTATTTCGTATTTAGGTTGCTATCGGTGCAAATTTCTTATGCACCTAACGGTTTTATAGTACATGTATAGTGTCAAGTATAAAAATATATGTAAATGCACATAAATGGCAATTTCGTAATTGTCATAATTTTCATTTGATATTATGAATGCAGCATATATATGTTAGTGAGAGAGTGCATTAATAATTAATTTATGTAAATTCTAAAAAGCTATTTATGAAATTATATATAGTATTTCAATATTATATAATTGTTGAATGCATTCATCTGTAATTCTGTATGTAATATAATACAGTAGTGCAGCAGTGGGCATATACATTACATTATATACATATATGCTAAGACGTCAAAATCACGACAACTTCAGGCAATTGCAAATTGTTAATACAACACAATATGTATATATTTTTGGTTTTAATACATAAAAGTGAAACAGTTACTAACTCGCACTTTCATTTATGTTACGCTTTTTGCACTGCTACTTGTAAGTATATATGCATTTTTCGTTGTTTTCGTTGTTGTTGTTGTTGTTGTTGTTGTTGTTGTTGTTGTTGTTGTTGTTGTTGTTGTTTTATAACAGCGGTCAGTGCTCGATTTGTTTTAAATAAACATTCAATTGTGGACAACAGCTGTTGATGTTGCTGTTGCTATTAACTACAAGTGTAAATGCAATACAAAAATATAAATGATAGCTGGATACAAGAAGAAGTAAAAGAAGTAAATCAACTAAATAACATACAATGATGCCAACTCACGATTACTTACTATATGCTTCAATGATGCTGAAAGCAAAAAACCAAAAAATTAAATAAAAAATGCAAAAAACAAATGGAAAATTATTGTATTTTAATCAACAACAATAACAACAACAACAAGCGTAACAATAACAATAAAATAATTTTGCGCAGAAAAATCAAAATATGCACCAATAACATGCAAAGGTTCATTATACATAAGGTAATTTAATAAAATGTATTTAATACATACAATGTGCATTAGAGTGACTTGCAATTGTACATACACATTTCACGAAAAAAAAAAATATATTATTGGCCTTAACCAATTAATCCAAATTTTTTTTTTTGTTGATTTTATGCTTTTTGAAATCGAAAATATTTTTGCGAACAACATTATTTTGTATAACCGGAGAAAATTTGGAATATGCATTTCATTTCATAAAATCTGTTGACAATTTTTTCGACAATATTGCAAAACAATTTTAACGATGTCGAACAAAAAATAGAATTAATGTCGAAATCTCTATATATTTGCCATTATTTTCAATAATATCTAAAAAATATTTCACTAGAAAAGAAAAAAAAAAATATTATATATTGTATTATTGCATACATTTTTCGATATTAATGCAATATACCGAACAAAGATACCAGCATTACATTTTTCAAAAGGATCCCATAATTTTGTATATTCAGATACATTACAAACAATATGAATAAATCTACACTGAATATTTTGAATAAATCAATTAATTAATGTCGAACAATTTGTTGACAATTTTTCGATATTATTGCAAAAAAAAATATTTAATGTTGTCGAACAAAAAATAAAAATAATGGCGAAATCTTTACTTCTAGCAACGATTTTTTACGACAATGTCTAAATATTGTATAACTCTTTTGCATAAATTGTTCGGCATTAATGCAATACATCAAACGAACATACCAGCATAACATTCTTCATGATTATTGCATACATTTTTCGACATTATTGCAATATACCGAACGATGATACTAGCATTACATTTTTCAAAAGCAGTCCATCATTTTGTATAACCACATACATTACAAACAATATGAATAATCTACACCGAATATTTTGAATAAAAAAAAAGTAATTAATGTCAAACATTTTATTGGCAATTTATCGACATTATTGCAAAAAAATATTTAATGTTGTCGCACAAAAAATAAAAATAATGTCGACATCTTTATTTTTTGCAACAATTTGTACAACAATGTCTAAATATTATTTTTCTCGATAAAAGAGTTCTACTTTATTGCATAAATTTTTCATCATTAATGCAATACATCAAATGAACATACCAGTATAACATTTTTCAAAAGCAGTCCCTCATTTTGTCTAAACAGGTGATTACAAAAAAAAAAAAAAAATTTTTTATAATCTACATCGACATCATCTACATCAACATCAAAGTTGTTGGAAATTTTTCGACATTATTGCAAAAAAATATCTAACAAAATCTCAATTTTCCGCCATTATTTTTTTTTATAAAAATGTCAAAAATAGATTTCTCTCTTTAATAAGTTTCTACATTAAATTTTTGGACATTAATGCAGTACACCGCTCTAAAATACCAATATAAAATTTTTTAGAATCAGTCCATAATTACTTTTCGATTTGAACGCTTTTCAACTTACTCTCTCCCAGATAGTCTCGACTATATTATATTAGACCAAGTAAAAAAAAAAAAAATAAATATGTGGCACTTAAAGCCCCAAAGGGCTCATTGGCCGAGCTTCTCTTCTATTACTGTTGTGCGTCTTAAATTTTGGACAGTATTAGAATGGACCTACTTATTTTAGCCGGTTCCGAACGGCAGAACACTTGTGACATCACTTTTTCTGAGCTTTGTCACAGAGTTCTTTTTAGAAGCTTTTTCATGGCAAGTTGTTACTGTCGGAAGAATTGCCAATTGCTTGCCGACAGGTGGGTACCATTCGAAAGAAAAATCTTTTCGATATAAAATTTGTTATGCATCAGCCGGGTATTGAACCACGACCTACAGATCAGAAGGCGAACACACTAACCACTGAGCTACGGCACCCATTAGACCAAGTACACTGTGTAAATGTGCAAACAATTTTCATGATCACGATAGTTTGTGACGTCAGGTCTTATGGAGAAAATTTCTAAAACAAATCAACAACTATTTTATTATAACAATTGCTTTAAAAATCAGAATAATGTGATGACATCACATTATAAAAAATGACATGACATTTATAATATTACGCAACTCTCAAACTTTAATTCTCAATATAAGCTCGTGTCTAGTTGTGACGTCATAGTTGACGAAGAAAATTTATCAATAAAAAAAACAACAACAATTTTACTACGACAACTAATTAAAAATCACCATAATATGATGACATCACAATCTGAAAGTGACATGATATTCATAATATTACGCCAACTGTCAATATTAAATTCTCAATATAATCGACCCAGTTGTGACATCATATTTGATGGAGAATTTTTATGCATCAAAACAACAAGAATTTTATTATGACAACTAAAATAAAAGTCATAATAATGTGATGACATTACAATATGAAAATGTCCATAATGTTCATAATAACAATTTTTAGTCTTGATGAAAACTGTTTCCAAAAATTACTATGATTTTTATAATATTATGCCAAGTCTTAAACTAAACTTCTCTGTGTAATTGTTAAATTGTTAGATTAAATTCATTTAAATTGTTAGATTTCGGAACATTTGTATATCCCAGGTAATATTGTATTAATAATTCAATTTTACTACTTTTCAGGATTTTTCTCGTTTCTAATACATTCTTCCGGCATAGAAATCTTTCATTTACGTAAAAGGTGCCATCAAGTGAAAGTGAATGTCTCATAAAAATTTAATAATTTTGTGTATAATTAAAATGGATTTTCACTACAAGTATTTTGCATCCAAGTAGATTATTATACATAAATAAATATTTATATAAAGACATTTGTTTAACACTTATTGTTATTCATATAACAGTGTATGTACAGTGTAATTTCTCTTCTAACAGTTATATTTAATAATATTACAACCCTTGCATTATAGGCTCAAAAAAGTCTATAGGATTTTCAAGTAATTATTCTCTTAAAGTGAAAAAGTGATACAGAGATATAAAGAGGAATATGGCTGCTATGTAGTTGCTGTAATTTTAGACATTTTACTATTCAATGGAATTTAGTGGCAGCATATTTTTCAATATTATTTTTCATTGATGTGGGAGAATCTTTTTATCTCAACACCAGCAAAACCACCACCACCGCCACCGCCGACAATGAGCATAGTTGCAATGCAAATGTGGTTTTACAACAATTTTTAATTACAATAACAACTTAATAGTAACAAACACTATGTACATCATAGTAAATGTGTAGTGTTTCACAAATAAATAAAAAGCATCCAAGCAACCGAAGGCTGAGAAAATCAACAGCTAAAATAATTTGTATTTCAATATATCTACATATGTAAATATGCATATCTTTACAAACATTGTACTTATCTACATACACACATATGAATGACTATGAAGTGTATATTGTATATACATCTATTTTATTGTATTTAAATGCAAATGAAATTTATATAGCAAGTGAATGAATGAAAAAAAAAAAATGTATAATAATAATTACAATGATGTGCATACATCTACTATATATTTAAATATAGATTATTATTATGATTGCCAGCAATATTATGTATTTTCATACAATACACAATATATTCGCAATTGTTTTTTTTTTTTATATATAAATTTCCTTGTAAATTTATTGAATCACTTGAATGCTTTAAATGTTATAAATTAATGCAAAAAATTGATATACATATAACGTAATATATATTATATATAATATATTAATATATAGTAAAAAAACAATTTTTTATTTCATTTATTTATTTTTAATATTAGCTTTGTATAAAACACATGCCAATTAAAAACAAATTTTAATTGCTTGCTCATTAATGGAAGACAAGTGTGAAATGTGAGTAGTAAGTAAGCAGCAGGTTTGTTTCTTAGCTCTTTTATTATACTTGTGTTATTCCATCATGGATCATTTATCAGTTAAGCATACGTATATATTTAAATATTGTTGTTATTCTAAGACATTGTGTTGCTGTTGTTGTTGTTATTATTATTCCAATTTTTTTCATATTTATAATTAATTATTAGATCATTTATGCTATGTATAATGTGATTAGTGTTACTGCATAATAATGTTCAATTATGAATAATTTGTTGATCCCACCCGTCAATTGAAAAATATTCATTAATAATGTTTGTATTTTCATACAATTAAATTGGATTAAATTATTGAAGGATTTAGTAGTAGTAGTAGTAGTAGTAGTCACAAAATTGCCATAGCTGCATGGTTTTTTAAGACACTCTAATTTGGGCAAAATGAATCATAAATAATAGCTAAGCAATGAATAAGTGGTTGAGATACAAACAAGATTTAACATGTCAATAATCTATCATCAGATATTCAGTGGTCAATCGATTCTAATTTCTGGCTTTCTGAAGAAAAAAAAAAACTGAGATCAATAATAACATTTCACTGAGTTTAAAATATTAATAAATAGGTACAAGTGAAAATGTGTGCCATATATACAATACAATTAGGGTATTCATAAGGTGTCATAACACAATAGTTTAAAAAGCTTTGTTGTTGTTCCCTATACAAATGTGACTTAACGCAATACAACTTTGTAAACCATGTTGTTAACTCATCAGGTGTTTCTATTTACTTCTTCATTCTTATTCGTCGCTAAAAATGAACATATATGTATAATAGCATTTCATATTAAAAAATTATATACATTTACTTGATACAATCATGAGTAAATCCAATTCCAATGCTTGCTTTTTGCATCAAGCAATCATTATTTTCATTCTTTCACTTTCTTTTGGCATTTTCAATATAAAATTCATTTAAAATTAACAGTCGGTTGTGATGGCCAAATACGAAGAAAAAGAAAATCAGCTGATGAATTGAAATATCATACTTGTTTCATATTTTCGATCAATTTGAAGTTATGCATATATTGCTATTGCATTTCTTATTGGGCTGTGGAAATATGAAAAATTTATTTTTTACATCAGTTATTTAAGATTTAAGAGCCGGCTATTTTTATTTTTTCACTCAATTTCAAATTCCAAACTAATTCACCTTGTTCAATAAATTCTATGAAATCAGCTGATCCCATATTTGTGAAAACAGAGTTGTTATAATTCTGAAAATACTTCCAGGGACATTTTATATTATTCAGTTGAGTTGAAAAAACAGTTCCATATTATACTATATTCAGACGACAGCGAAATTGCTCAATTTCGATAGGCAATTTTAACTTTTAATTTAATCCATTCACATGATTATTCTCAATTTGAGTTAACAACATGATTTCCATTGTGAGAAAATGGAAAAAAAAATGTATTTTGATATATTTTTCACATTTTTAAACATTTATTACAATATTAACAAAATTATGTAACATATATAAATGATGTATAATAATTTCAAGAAATATTGTAGAACTGGTCAAATTCAATCACAAAAATTCCGACTTTATGATACTGATAGGTGCTGCTTTTCCACAATTGCAGATCCTTATTTGTTGGGAAAAGGCAAATAGATCGTAGAACGGTCTTGTCATATCTCCACATAATAATTATTTAATTATCACAGGAATGCTCAAAATACTTCTGTGAAAGAGATTGAAGCTGCACCACCATCTCCTCTTCTTCTTTCACAACAATCCACAATTTTTTCCGCTCACAGCTCAATTAATACTCCTTCGTCCGTTCTATCCACAAAATACGTGGCTTATATTTTTTTTTGTATATTTTTCAATCGTATATTCATTCATCTTCATATTTAAATAAAAATTTTTTTTATTCTGCTTCTTCTTTTTTTTTTACAAATTATTCACCATAGAGGCAAATTGTTGTCGTTTCCCAGGGTTGTGTTACAATTTCTAAAATTACCTCAGCTTATCAAATTCACTGACAATTTTTCTATGTCGAAAATATGAATTTCAAATCAATTTGGGCAGAAATTGTGAAAACTACCGAAATTGATAAATTTCGCTGTCGTTTTTTCGAATTTTGGGACATACGAGGGCGGATTGATAATGAAGCTACCTAAGTAGGAAAAAAAACATTTTTTTTTTCAAGAACAATTTATTTCTCAACATAGTCTGCTTTTACTTCGACACACTTAGTAAGACGATATTCCAACTTTTTTATACCATCTGAATAATACGATTTCGGGAACCCCTCAAAATACGCGTTAGTTTCGGTAATCACTTTTTCGTTTGAGGTGAATCTTTTTCCTGCGAGCCATTTTTTCAAGTTTGGAAACAGGAAAAAGTCACTAGGAGCTAAATCTGGACTATAAGATGGATGATCAACCAATTCGAAGTGTATTTCACGTAATTTTAGCATTGTATCTAATGCTATGTGAACCGGTGTGTTTTCTTGAAGAAAGAGCACATTTTTCTTCTTTAAATGTAGTCGTTTGTTCTTGATTGCATCATTCAATTGATCCAATAATGCACGATAATACTTTCCTGTGATTGTGGATCCTTTTTCAAGATAATCGATAAGCAATATTCCGAGTGCATTCCAAAATACAGTGGCCATAACCTTGCCAGCCGATTTCACTGCCTTCGCCTTCTTCGGAGCCAGCTTCCACCCATTGTTTCGATTGATTTTTGGTTTCAGGTGTATAGTGGTGGACTCAAGTTTCATCAACAGTTATAATTCGACACCAAAAATCAGCAGAATTACGCTTTATCATGTCCAAACACCGCTGTCAAGTGGTCTCTCGAACTCGTTTTTGTTCGACACTGAGCAAACGCGGCAGCCATCTTGCCGATAGCTTTTTCATATGCAAATGTTCATGCAAAATGTTGAACACACGTTCATATGAGATGCTTACCATTTCAACAATCTCACGCAACTTGACTCGGCGATCATTCATAACGATATCAAGGATTTTCGTGATATTTTCTTCAGTAACCACCTCTTTTGGCCTTCCTGTTGATGGTATTGTTGCAGTGCTTGTTCGGCCGCATTTAAATTCAGCAATCCAATATTTTACTATGCAATCTGACGGAGCAGACTCACCGTAATGTTTATCGAGCTTTTCTTTTGTCTCTTTCGCCGTTTCCCCTTTCAAATAATAGTGTTTAATCACTGCACGAAATTCGCTTTTTTCCATTTTTCAAGAAACACAAAAGTTGGTTACTTCAAACTACCGCAACAAATAAACTAATCGATGAATTTGGGTGAAATTTTAACAGCTGACATTTGACAGATCGCAATTTAAAAAAAAAAGAAGTTTTTGTGTTTGTGCTGCCTTTTTCGTACTTAGGTAGCTTCTTTATCAATCCGCCCTCGTACGTTTCATTTAACTGAAGTCCCAAATAACCGATGGAATTTATATAAAAAAGTGTAAAAAAAAATCGGTCTAGAATTTCTATGCAAATTATACAGAGTTTCCAATTAACCTGATTGCAACTAAGCGGTTTTGAATATAGCTAAAATGAAGTGGCAAAATATTATGACTATTGGGCTATTTGCAAATTTATAGAAAATATCCAACGCTAATCGTTTCGACGATTGAAAAGAGCAAACGAAGATTACTTCAAAGATGGCGCATTGCTTACGAAGTACATTATTACTACTATGGACATCTGAAGAAGAAGATACAGAAGGAACAAGGAAAATTTTTCAATAATAGAAATCACACATTATTTTACCTCACCTTGTAATTATTGCAACGTTTCTAATTCATCATAAATATTTCAATGTCTGAATGTATATTTGCAAATTAAGAAATTAATACTCCCATTATAGCTATGATATGATAAATAACCATAATGATTAATATTTCTAACCGAAATCCTTCAGAGTTCGTAGTACTATTTATTTAAATAGGTAAGTATAATCTAAGAAAGAGCACTTCAGCAAAACATTACTCTCAATAAAGAGTATATAAACATTTTCTTTTCTCAAACATATCAAACATAGACAAATGCTCATTGACTCAAAAACTCGCAACACAATTAAAGAAAAACTTAATAATACTAACTAAAACTGCATTAACAAAAACATAAATAAGCTTAAGAGATTGCTGCTATACAAGTATGTATGTGCTCTCAGCATGAGTATCACAATTTATATACTCGTAATAATGCAAGTATATGCTCACGCTGTTTGCTACACTCAATTTATTTATTATTTAGTATGGTTTTACTCGTATTCAAATATTCATACTCATGATTGTTATTTGAATTTGGTTTCTTTGTCTTTGGTATAAAATAAAAAGCGTTTCAAAGAAAGCTGATCACTTTGGTAGTCGAGCTCGCGTATTCAATAACGAAATTACTGCTGGAAATTGTGAAGCAAATGAAAAGCAAATCAAAAAAGAAGGAATTAAAATAACAACAAAAAAAAAAAAAGCAAAGCGAAAAAAGAAGTAATATTGGAAAAAAAAATTGTATATTGGTATTGTGCAGAATTTTGATTTAAAATTATAAAGAATTCGTTAAAGTGTTTACACAATTCCACACAAGAAAAACAAATCACGCACAAATAGCATTATCGTCATATGTATATGTGGGTGTATGCATATGATACAGTGGCATAACAAGAACTTGTCGAGGATTAATTTGTGGATTATTTATTTAATTTTTTGTTGTTGTTGTTTTGCATCGCCAAAAATAACAATCTTATTGTGAAAGAGCTTCATTAGTGGAACCCATTATTAAGAATAATTCTAAAAATAACAATAACACCAACAACAGGAACGACAACAGCAACAACAACGAGGACAACACATATATACAATAATGTTGCAGTAAGTTTGCTTGTGGCATATGAAAATGCAATTTTTTTTTTTGATGTTATTCATTATTGTGATTTCATATTCAAAGAAATATTGCTTAAAGCGTTGTTTGTTTAAAAAAAAAATTTTTTTTTTGTATACATATAATTTGCATACAATGCAAGTAGTTTTTCAATGAATTATCTTACAAATCATAATATTATATTAAAGTGAAGCATTGTTGTTATAGAAAAATCAAAGTCTTCAAATGGTATTGTATCACTACCAAGTACATTTAAGATCCTAAATAATCCTTTGCTATTCAACATGCAATCTCATTTTAGCCACAATCATTTATTAAGACCCTTGCATAAAGTTAATTTAGAATGGCAACTTTAATCAGGCTGTGTCCCTTACTTTCCAACATATTTAAACTAATAGTTTTGAAGGATTTAGTCGGAATTTTTCCTTCAGTATTATTGGGAGTCTGTAAAATACAAATTTAATCGAAATTGTATAACAAACCTTATTAAATCTGTATCAAAACAAAAACAGCTTATTTTATATTGAGGTTGGAAAAAAAATTCTATGGATTTTATGTCCTTTAATTTCTCTTAGCGTTGCTTGAATACTTTACTACAACAGAAACAAAATTTTGAATGAACTTTAGCCTTTAGGTTTAAATATTATTATTATTACTATTAGAAAATCATTCAAAAGTTACAGCCATCTAAAATATCCTTCAAGATAAAATATCCCTATTGAGGCGAAGAGTGTGTGTCAGATATTCTAATAAAAGCTAAGACATTATTTTACAAAGCTAATTCAATTTAAGATGTACTGTGGTATTATCTACAAAAATCTCAATATGTGTATATTATTTCAGTAGCAGAATGAAATTCAATTTACATTTGGCAACACCAGCTGCCACATCCAATATCCCATGAGGTGGTTCTTAAGTAATGCGCCAGAATATAAATAATTTACAGCTCTATTTAAACAATTTTTGAATCTCCAATTCAGTTCGATCGTTAGGAAAACATCAAGGATGAAAAATATTTCCAAAAATTTTATCCTTGACTTGACTTGACTATTATTTTATTCTTGGCTTGACTAGAAGAAATCGTATTTCAAGTTATATCTATTAACTGAGTTAAAAAAAAAATCACACAAAGGCGACTCACAAGTATTTAATGACTTAAAAGTCCTTAAATCAATCAAGTAAATACTTAAATATGTTGAGCATTACCCGCTGAAATATCAATTTATTTACCACTGCCCACTGCAAAAAGTATTTGCCAACAGTCTGCTAGAATAAGTCAAATTTATTCATTGCCTGCTTGTAATACTGAAAAATTTGAAGTTTAAAACATTGCGTGCATTGCGTGCAAGCAAACCTAAAGGGTGAGTAATTTACTGAAGACATATCCTATAGAAAACCGGCAGTAATAATTTGCGAAAAATGCTTCTTAAATGAGCTCTGTGACAAAACTAAGTTAAAGTGATGTCACAAGGGTTTTGCTTCTCGGAAGCGGCTAATATAAGTAGATCCCTTCTTAGTTCCCTTAGTTCGATTACTTATGAGTTCCTTATGTCCATGCATAGTTCGAATGGGATTGATTGTGTCAAATTTCATGAAAATTTTGCCACCGGATCCTTTGAATAGTATGATTTATTTGGGTACTGAATAGCACCATGCTTGATCAATCAACCAACTCTGCAGAATCGCCGATCACAGTTACGCCTAACTAGATCTATTATAATGCCTTTAAAATATTCTACATTTGTTAAAGTTATATTTGCATATATAATTTTAGTATTTTTCTAATATTAATGTTTTTCTAGACAAAGAATTATTTTTTTGAAACAAAATTCCGCCACCACAAATACAAATACATATATAATCGATTGAGCACTGTTGCAATCTCATTAGAATACAGTCTGTTATTCTGCGGCTGTGCATTATATTCTTAACATATATTGTCCCTCTGAGTCATGCTAGCAATTTATCTTTGAAATTGTTGTCAATTGTTATTTGCTATATATTTGCTTGTTTTTATTTTTTTTATTTTTTTTTTTTTTTGTGTAATTTCATATTTTCATTCCGTTCCATTTGTTATTATTTTGTGACCCTGCCCGCAATTGCTTGAATATTACATGAATGCATTTACGATGGCGTAAAAACAATTATCACCAATACATTGTATATTCTACAGATATATATGTCAAATATATAGGTACTTACTTGGTTCAAAGAATAAACTGCAAGATTATATATGTAGTATATATGTGTATTGGCTCACTCTTGTTTTTATGTTAGTCATAAAAACGTTTCTAACATTAAAGATTATTAAATCACATTTATTATATTTTTATAAATTGAGTTGAGGTTTTTCTCGTCGTTAATCGTGGGAGCTTTTTATTTTATTTAGTTTTTTGCTTGTTGTATACGTGTGTTTATACATTTTTTTTTTGCTTATTTTGTCTTTTTGTCATCTTAGTACTTGTATTCGTTGGCAACATCATTTTTTTTTGTGATTTATTTCATTTTATTATCCATATGTGAAGTATACCTGCAGCACATATATTGTATACATGTTACTTTAGATTACAAACATAAATCTCTAGATACATGTATACATTTGTATTAATGCAGCTATACATATGTGTATATACAAGGTTTAATTTCATTTGATGCAAGCAATTTGTTTCAACTATTATTTCTTTTCATTCTTCAATGAGGATATGTCAATCAATTGCAAAATCTTATTACACATATCATTGCCATTATTACAAGTATATACGCTATTATTATGATTGTGGGTTTTAGATTTATTTAAATATTTCTTTTATTTCAAATTTAAATTCATTTTCAATTGTTATTATTATCATTTATATTTACTTTTGTCTGGGTAGCATTTGCCTTGAAGCTAATCTCAAATTTATAAGTACATAATGTACAGTAAGTGCAGTCAATTGAAAGGAAGTTCAACACGAATATATGCTATTATAATTATATGCTTTTAGGAGTTCATTGAAATCACTGTGGTTAAATAACCACATCCGCAATCAATTATTAGGTGTATTAAAAGCAGAGTCGCATTTAAGCATAGGCCGTATAAGATGTTGCCTTGAAACTAGAATCACAAATAGCGTGCACCACTAGAAAAACAAATGCTCGAACATTTCAATAATATTGAATTTCTCATTATTAGTGTCAAATTGGTTTACACCGACATTATTTACACAATGAAGTTATTTCTGATAATTTAATTATGTTAAGCTATTGTTATTGTATATTTAGAGGATTTTATATTCAATTTAATTCCATTAAAATATTACTAAGGCATTATTGCTTCTAATTAAGTAACTAATTAAGAATAGCAGTGATAAATATGAGCGTAACTAACGCTGACAAAAAAAAAGAAGTGTGTTTTAGAGGCAATGTGAGATCATAGAACTTCTACGAATTTTCTTATATTACAATACCTTTTCTGTTTAAAGTTTTGAAAGTCTCATAAGACTCATAATAAACCCACTTCACCGTAGAACTTTGCTTATTTCAAAATATATTCTGTTTAAAAAATATTTACCGTAATTCACGCGATATAAAAATATACCGAAAAACAAAATTATTGGCCGTCAATCCAAGCTTTGTAATGATTCAATGACCTTTGGTCGCGACCTCTGACGTTTTGATTCTCAATTGTTTGTGTTAAATCACCACCCAAAGTTGTGCCACCCAAAGATCTCGGGTTTTTGAGTAGCCAGCCCTTTTTTGAATGATTCCAAACTCTTTTTAGATTAATGTTTGTCGCATCTGCGATGTCTTGAGTGCCTGCATGTTGGTCTAACTCCAATAGTTTCATCGACTTCACCATTAACCAGCCAGAGCTCGGCCAGAGCGAGCTGTATCTTTTACATCGAAATTTCACAAGAACGAAATCAATAAAACCAAAGTTGTACAGTTCGCAAACAACATCCTAACCGTGAACTGCACAACATTTTCTGCATGTTTTTGAACCAGATTTGCCTTTTTTACGGTAAAAAATTATAACATAGTAAATTTCTTCGGAAATATCACTCATGTTCACCTTTATTATAACTTTCAACACAAGCTACGAATAACAATGTTGCCAACTACAAAAACTTTGCCTGAAATGTCAGCTTTCAAATGCATGTATACTACATTCAATGATTAATGTGTAATATAATAATTTTCCTTTCCTTCTCTAATATTAAATCAAAGATTCAATAAAATATGAAAACCAAACAAATCCAAGAAGTTTAATGTTTTTCAAATTTACACTCACTTATTTCGATTACAATACTTTCAACCAATAACTATAATTCTTTGGAAAAAGTTCATTAAATCATTTACGGTTTATCATTCTCTTAGCTTAAAAAGTAAAGCATTTAATTATAAAAATAATTAATTGGGAATTCGAATTCGATACCCTTTCATTATAAACAAAACAAAAAAAAATAAGAATTTAAAAAGAAAAAAAGGAGAGAGAAGAAAAAAACAGAGAATGATAACAACAAACGAATAGATAGTATATATATGTTACATGTATTGGAAATTATGTACAAGGGTTGTATGATATATCCCTAGCCCAGGTAAAATATAAAATGCATATTTTAATTTTCAACTACTGTCGAATGTTTAATCAGCTGTCTGTGGAAGCAATTATGAATAATAAATAATATCATAATTCATTAAAATATTGTCACCACAAGAGAAATTATTGAGATTATTTAATGGTGGTGACCAAAAACCTCATTGCCATACATAAATAAAAAAGCAAGGCAACATTTATCATATCAGTATTATACTTAGACGAAGTGGCATAAAAGTTGATTTTTTTTGCCTATTATTTTCTTCGCTACAACTATCATATTTCCAGTTTCCAAGCCCGCGGAAATATTCAATGAATATGAAAAAATATAAAATAATCACTGAATGCCTACTTTCAATGTCTTTAGACAGCAAATGTTTTTCTCTATCGTAGACTAGTTATATATCCTGTAGCTTTCATACGTAGATAAATAGAAACTGGTATCCAGAAGAATATACATTTTCGAAGCACTCAACAAGATAATGCCTATAAAGTCTTGATACAAAGTAGAGTTTTGAATAGGCGGAATAGAAACTAGAAAAAATTAGGCTGAATGTTACATCATTTCAAATTTTTCTAAATCCTTAATGAATCTCTTTCGAATAGTAGACAATATATTCTGTCGATTTTCAATACATCTGACCTCAAAATGCACGATTTCATTTGAGTAAAGATATGACAAAAATACTCTGAACATTCTTACTTTTTGCCGCAAAGAACACGCAAATTTAACGACCGACGATATTTGTGGTTCCCATGGATTATGTCTTCTCATCAATTCGACCAAAGATAGAGCACATTTCCTTCCTAATGGTGGAAGACATTTATAACAGTAGTTGACTCTTTTGCATATGACTGAATTTGAATATTATTCCTTGTGCTTCAATTTGTTTATACTAAAAAGTTATCATTGATCCTATTGGATTGATGCAGATACACAGCGATTACCAGACCCTTTACTTCAGCTGAGCTATCATCACAAACTCTAACCCCTCCCATACCTTCTCAATTAGCCACTTCGCAATATTAATTATGGCAAATACTTTCGATTGTAATATCATTGCCATACTACACATACTACTAAAAGCATCTTATATTTTCACCCAGTTGCCAACCGAAACCACTAACATCATACATTGCCCTGAAGCATTAAGTTGTATTTTAAGTTTTAAATTCAAACTCACAAAAAATGCTCCAAAAAAAAAAAAATATACAATAAATTATAAGCAACGATGACCATAAACAAAAAATAAGGAGACAAAAATAATTAAAAGTAAATTTTTTACTGTCAAATTTTTTTATATTTTTTTTTTTTCAGTTTTTTTATTATTTTGTTTTTATTTTATATTATTTTTCTATTTTTGTATTTTTGTATTTTTTTTTTTTTTTTTTTGTTATTTGATTAAATAAGTTATTTTGAAATTTCGTAATCAGCTAACTGGGTTAAATGCATCTTTTGCTTTTTCATATATTTCATACATACATATAGTACATATGTATGTATGTATGTACATGTATGATGGATGCAATATTTAGTAAAAAAAAAATATATAGAATATGTAACATAAGACATACCAATTGCAACATCATACAGCATACACACACACTTACATCAGCATGCCACATATTTTATATCATAATCAAGCCGCATAAGTGTTACTACTACGACTGCGTAGATAAGTAAATGTATGTATTGCTGTTTTTGCTCTTACACCTCGTACATACACTTCGACAATATATACGCACTCATACGCCACTCTCCCCTTCTTCGTTTTCCAGCAATATGCACTGCTCATGCACTGCTTAGTTGATTGGTGTCTTATAACAACTAACTTCAATTGCAGCATTCACCACACTAACCTACCAATCGAGATATATGTATGTACTCGTATTATGCATGAAAATGATCTCCTGCGCAAAATTGTGTCTACGCAATGCACTTTATAATTACAATAACAATTGTTTAATGCACTTTTACTACATGCACTGATTTTGTAAACGGATTAAATGCACATGCGCATTCAATAAACGTCATCGTGTGCGTAGAAGTTATCATATTATTTATGTACTTACATGCAAGTATGTGTGAATTTTCGATGTAGATACTCGTACATATATATGTGTGAGAGCCCGTTAACATCAATCATTTAGATATCATTCATTTTCATTTGTTATTGTTTTTTGTTTTTGAACTGCACTTTTGAAGTTGCACGTACGCATTCAAACTGGTACAATGACATCACAAACATAGATTAATAATGGGGCATTCCCCCCCCCCCCTTTACTCTTACTGGAATATGTACTCATACAGAGAAATATGACCGAATATACTGAACATGTTTTTAGTTATTTGTTGTTACTACCGTTGTTGCTGCATTCAATAAATATATGGTACACACACAAAAGGTACACTTATTTTACCAGACTTTTATTATATGTAAGCATTATTTGCGTTACTATAGTATTGCAAGTGCGTTAGATTGCTCTAATTTCTATGGGTAATATTGTATACAAAAAAAAAAAAAAACAACACCAATAGGCATATTTTATTTGCCAAAGATATTTATAGTACTTGGTCTTAATTACAATTTCTGTCAATTTGCTGTCATTTTAACGCGATTCAATTTATTATTTTATAAAATTTCTATTGAAATTTAAATTCGAATTATTATATATGGAATGGAAACATACAAAGAGCAGCAAAGACTTGTATGGGAGATAGGCGTGGTTCTAATCCGCTTACAATATGGCTGTATAATTAGACAAATTTTTAAAATTGAAGTAGTGTGATGATTTTTTCTTTTCTTTTGTCCCAAATTTTGTAATTATGCGACTGATAATATGTGTCGGTAAGGATTTCCAGTAGTCTTTTTTCTTCTTCTTCTTTTTCTCTAAAGAACACTTGGACTAAATGTGAAAACGGCGAGTATTTTCCTTACCTTCACGTTTCGGATATACAAGCAAGTGTTCACAATTTCCATGCAGAAGGATTACCATGAGCTTCTTGTTACTTAACTTTGAGCAGCTCAAATTAAGTGGCTACATGGAGATTACAAGTTTCTTTTAAAATATTCAACAAACAAATAAAAAAATACAAAAATTAAGAAAAATTAATTTTTTCGTTATATTATTGGTTTATTCAAAAGAGCCAACATTCCCATTATTTATAGAACAGGACTTCATTCCTCGGCTACCTCGTCTGGCTTAGCAGTAGCGCATGGTGACAATTTCTGGCACCATCTCAAGAATGGCATGCTCGATATTCGCCTTAAGGGCCTTCATCGTTGTTTGTATAACATCGGTTTTTCACGGCACCTCTTAAAAAAAGTCGAACGATTTTAAATCGTAGGCAATAGACGTAGCCCTATCTATAGTCAGAGAAAACAAAATCTCCATGAAAGATATTGGGACTATCTATGACTATCAAAGCACTTGGATCACACATCTTAACATCCAAGACCACGATTCACTGCCGCAGATCACTCGATGAAATTGCTGAACAGTGTAATTTGCACCTAATATGGGTGCCGGGTCATAGTAACTGGCCGGGCAATATCGCTCAACCGATCTGGCCACCTCTAGACTGGAACCGCACAAAAAGTCTGCTCAGTCTAAATAAAAGCGTATTGAGGGTCACGACTGGAGTAATAACAGGCCAGAAGAGGAGTCAATCCTGCACTTAATGTGTGCATGCCCGGCACTTTGCCGCAGGCGCATGTCACATCTAGGTTTCCACAATTCAGACAGCCACACTAGTTTTCCAACGGCAAAAGTAGCGAGTTAGATTAGAAGCCATGTGGTAACACAATGGGCCTATCATGGCCTAAGTGTGCCCCTTTGGGGCAGCCACCCTCTACCCACCTACCTAAATCGTAGCTTCGAGGTGCCCAATTGACATCGCCGAGACGGCTGATAACAAAATTACCGAAGTGGGCGCGCAAAAGATCGATTGTGTGACATGGTGCGCCATCTTGCTGAAAGCAAATATCATCCAAGTCTATGTCTTTAATTTTCGACCACAAATAATGTATTTATCATGACGGTGAGCATTAGATCACCGTTGACCGAAATGCTAATTTCAGCAGCATTTTCAAAGAAGATTAGGCAATGATGCTACGGTTCCAAAATCCGCTCTCTCTTTTGGTCACTCTCTGAGGATGCATTGGTTTCTCGACGATCATGTGCGAGTTTTCCGATCGCCACCCTGTATGTTTGAATCTATGTGTTTATGATATTTTTCGAATCGAATATTCTGGTCAAAAATCTCTTCTTTATTATCCATTAAAAAACAAACACACTTGATGATGGAAACTCAAAAATCTTTATTGATTATGAAATTTATGTAGAAAAGGCCAGACCAGCAACCCAACATCAAAATTTTCGATGACTTTTGGCACGAATGTTGTTTTTAAGATATTGAATTATTTGTGGATTATTTATTGATTATAAATGATAGAGTTGTATCAGTGGTATGTATGGTTCTAATCTACTTACGCATACATTTGCTAATTTCTCCATTCTGTCATCAGTATGTTTTTATATGGCAAATTTTAATTCTATAGCTTTTTTTTGAATTTCAAATTTGAAAAGCACTTTTAAGGAGATACATTTGTATGGCGTAGTTTTCAATCAATTTCACTGATTTTTGAACACGTCTATTTTGGGCGCAAAATAATTTTATATGGCAAGTCTTAGTTTAATAGCTTCATATTTTTGTTTGTAAAATGAGCAAATCCATTAAGTTCGAAATTGTTTTTTTATGCAACCTACTTACCACATCATGATAATATTCTGTCTTCCAAAGTTTGAAAATATGTCCCATTGATTAAAAAAAAAAATTCACCCGTACTAAAAGGTGATACTTCAAGTACTGTATAACAGCAAGAGTATTTCAAGTTCCGAGGAAAATATGCACATATTGAAACAAAACTTAATATTTGTTAATTAGGACACTTATCGTATCAAATAATTATAAAATATCCTTAAAATTATTTATATTGTACAATTTCTCAATCTTACAATCTTAATGTATATCAAAAGTAAACAGATGGCTATTACTATACAGCTGATTTTGTCACACGCATAAAATGTCACAATCAATTCAGATAATGTTTTTGTCATAATCATTAAAAGTGGTTTATTTCACATGCCAAAAGAAATAAAGAAAAAAACCACAACAACAACAACAACAACTATTGAAATGGGAAAATGCTCTAATGACTACATAAATATAGGCAACATTCAAATGTATAGGTACACATATATGTATATAAAGGGTTATCCATTTGGCGGTTTCATAAGTATATGTAAATAAAACACATATAAAATATTTTTTATCATGATATTTCTTTTTTATTATAAAGTTTGAACGTTGACATTATGTGTGAAATACTACATCATTTAAATGACCACCATGCGAATTGTTGCAAGCATCGATTCTTTTGAGGTAATTTTCGACCACTTTTTGACACATATTGGGCGGTGACGAATGTTGGTTTTTAGGTGCTCAAGAGTTAAAGGTTTATCTGCATAAATACGGTCTTTCCCGTAGCCCCACAAAAAAAAGTCAAGCGGTGTCAAATCGCATGATCTTGGTGGCCACTTGATATCGCCACGACGAGAAATTACGCGGCCAGAAAATTTCTCTTGCCATATTCGCTCGAGTTGTGTGGCATGTGGCACCGTCTTGTTGAAACCACATATTCTCTAAGTCGTATTCTTCAATAGCAGGCAAAAAAAAAGTCGGTTATCATATGACCATAACGCTCCGAATTGACGGTGACAGTCGTTCCATCGTCGTTTTCGAAGAAGTAAGGTCCAATCACACCTCCGGACCAAAGAGCGCACCAAGTAGTGACTTTTTGTGGATGTAGTGGCCTCTCTTCAATTACTTGAGGATTCTCAGAACCCCAAATACGACAATTTTGTTTGTTAACATACCCACCGAGTGAGAAATGTGCTTCGTCGCTGAAGAAAATTTTGTTCGAAAAATCGCCGTCCACCGCCTGTTGTTCAAGCACCCATTCGACGTATCTACGACGTTGTGAATGGTCAGCTGGCTTCAGTTGTTGTGTGAGCTGGATTTTATATGGATGTAGGTGTAGATCCAAATGCAAAATACGCCATAATGTGCCGTAAGACAGTCCTAATTCCTGAGAACGACGAGGAATCGACACATTCGGGTCTTCGGCAACACTTTCACTTACAGCAGCGATATTTTCGGTGGTACGAGCGAAACGATGATGCACAGGCCTTTCAATATCTGTATCCGATCCAGTCTCTTCATATTTCTTCACAATTTTGCCAATTGCTTGCGTAGTTGGACGATTATGTAAACCATAATCTCCTCTTAAAGCACGATATATGGCTGTGGCAGAATCACCATTTTTGTAGTAGGTTTTTACAATTTTAATGCATTGTGCCATAGTTAAGCGATCCATTTTCGCAAATGTCCGACTTTGAACTGAAAAAGAAAGAAATTGTTTTCACAACTCAGTTTGACAGATGTCGAATTCTAGCCCTATACTTTTGAAATCGCGAAATGGATAACCCTTTACATACGAGTGCATATACATCAAAAATTGCGTGCAAGAAATGATTTTCAAATTGAATGATCGTTGATTATAATAAAGTAATACATATAGTAATGTACGTCAAATGATGATATACGTCTGCATTGTATGTGTATATTAGAGCATCATTCACACAAACAAACTCCACAGACATTTTTATTAACGGTTCGTTTAATTTACAAGGTAACTTGTAAGTACGAGTATGTACGTACATAGTGAGTGCTAAAGATGTATCAAATAGTAAATCGTAGTCATATGTGGTTGCAATGCAACACCTTGAAAAACAGTTTAAATCATGTTATTACAATCATTATATATTGTAGTTGATATTTAAAAGAATGTGTATGTAATTAATTTAATTGAAAAATCAAACTATCGTACATGTACATGTATATACATACTTACATACTTACATGTCAGGTATGTACTTTCAAATAGTTTGAAAAAAATTCCAAATTAATACAAAATGAAATTGCAAAACAAACAAAAAAAAAAAAACAAAAGAAAAATATAGCGAAAACATAAATTAGAGTTTAATGAAATTTAATTGTTTGCAAAGACGAAAAAAAAAACTGTTAATGGATATACTACATATACTATATATATAAATAAACACACATTTTTTCTACCATATACTATATACCTACATATATGATCTTAGTTATTATAAAATGCATTGTATACATTGTATATAGCTGATGAAGAAAAGAGAGTTGTTCAATTAATGGCAACATTTTGACCTTGACATATGAGCTAAATGTATGAGATTGTAATACGAATGCATATGTATTTGGATGCATGGCGCTAATTTACAACATACTGAAATTGAAAGTCATATATTTTTTGCTATGAATAAGTGAAAGAAAATTATTACATGTGTACTCGTACCTACGTAGCATGCATGAGTACAGAGAGTACTATGCATATGAATAAATTGATTGTTGTTTTTTAAAGAAAGATATCAGGTTGTAAAGCAGCATTCGACTATTGCGTCTTCTTTTCGTAAATTAAATAGAAAAAATAGATATGAATCTCTCCTACAGAATGTCTCTAGAGTGATACCGAATGATGAAGCGTTCTTATAAAAGAATTTCCAACAGATGAAGAATTGCGCGGAAGATGACAATCAACAGCAAATGTAAGGTCACAGTTGAGTCAGAATTCGAATCTACAATATCATACACAGAAGCTGAAGTACTGATCTGCGACAATTAATGTCGTGTGTTTTCCAGGAACTGAATATAATTATATATTTATTCTTCCCATATAGCAGAAATCTTGAAAAATTTATAAAATATAAATAAAACTTTTTTTTATATTTTTGGTTCTTTTATTTTAAATTAAATTTAAAAAAGTTTTTTTTTTTTGCCTGGAAATATCACTCCTTTTGTTACTCATACTATGAAGGACTCTAACATTTTAACAAGAGGCATATAAATTATATAAAACTTTAACAGAATACTAAGAAATTATATTTCTGTATCTTATTCTGGTCGACCGCCAACAGCTATAAATTACAAAAATATCAACAAAATTAAGAATTACAAAAATCATTGTATGACAGATGAACATTCATATTGCCAGTGTTATTTTATCGAACACAATTGATGTGTATGAGCTGATCATTAAAGGAGAAACGACTTTAATACTTCGAAAGACACGCCAAAGTCATTTTGCAACATAACAACGTTCATCAACATGTTGCTGAAATCGTTCAAACATACATAGAAACACTGAAATGGAAAGTCCTACCCCACCCGATATTGCTTTCTCCGATTATAACTTGTTCCGATCGATGACATACGATCTGGAAGAACAGCACTTTCATTCTTAGGAAGTAACCAAAAGTGGGTCAATTCGATAATTCGTCTCAAAAAACAAGATCGAATTCAATTGATCGATTTCCTACGATTTCTCGAACATAGAATCAAAATATAAGAAAAAAAATTCATTTATATTTTCAAATGTTTATATTTCAATAAGTGGAAGGATGTCGCCAATTTGAAAAAAGAAAAATCGAAAGAAAAATCTTGTCGATCTTAAAGTTGTGCTTCAGCCGGGGACCTACAGATCAGAAGGCCAACAAACTAACCACTGAACTACTACACCCACCCATTGAACTAGAAGCAATTATGATCGACATATCACTGCTGTAGTATGAATAAATTTAATTGAGTAAATATTATGATTGTCAGCCTAGAGGCAAAGCGAAGACTCACTCTTGCTAAAAAGTGTTAGACGCAGAAGCATGGGTTGTCTCGCAGACTGATGCAGCCACGCTTGCGGTGTTCGCAAAATGGTCGGTTCTGTTTGCGTTGGTATTCGAATGAACCACGAACTGTACGAACGCTACGCTGATATTGACATAGTACAACGCCATAGTCCATAGTCCATAGTCCATGTTGTGCATATGGATGAAGAGGCTCCGGCGAAAAAGGGGGTTTGAAACGAAAGCCGCTGAACGACAACGCAGAGGAAGGCAAAGTAGAGACGCCTGGAGAGAGCTGCTGCGGTCGGCCGTAACTCGATAACGGGTTGTAATGGCCATATATTATGATGATGACAAAAGTTTCGCATATATTCTATTCATTTTGGTTTAAGGTTATTGGTGGATTACATGCATTATAATGCCAAGAATGAGAGAAAAGAAGATTGCGTCCATCAGAGAGAATTTTTAAGTTTCAAACTTCAAACAAAATGGCGAACAAATGAAAAAGAAAAATGTAAACAATACCAATAAATGAATGAATAATGCAACTTTATGAACTACTGTGACGTCACAATATGCAAATTCAATACCGGTGCGGTAAAAAATGAACGCAACCTTAGTATTTTGTGTTCTGAGTTATATTGTCATAATTCACTTCATTTTTTTGACGTTATAAGACTATATAATTACTATAGACTGCATATTAATTATTTTGCAATAATTTTTTTTAACATAAATAAATTATATCTATGAATACACATATTTTTTATTTTATTTTTTTTTTTTTTTTTGTTTTTTCCACAATTCAAAGCATATTATATCATCATAAATAGACAGACATTCGTTTTAAAACAATAATCGAAATCAACATGATACATAGCCTAGATATTTGTTTAAGGAAATCGTTAAAAGCATAGAAATCCTAATGAAATAAGAAGTACTTGTAACAAAACAAGTCAAACTAGAAAATCACAAATCATGTCCAAACATCTCGACTGTCTCGTTGAAAACACCAAAAAGCATTTATTGTTGTTGTTTTCTTTTTCTTTTACTTTGTTTTCTTCAGCAGCAAATAGCACACTCACGCGTTTTACTTGTATTAATACTGTATATGATGCAATAATTTGCAAAATCATTTCACTCACTGATCGTATGTGCTACAATTCTTCTAACTGACTGTTTTACTTTCTTCTTATAACTCTATTTTTGTTTTTCCCCATTTTCACATTATCTTAAGTGTAACAGTGGGCAACATTAATACCACGTATGTATATCAATATATGGAGCAGTGTTACAACTTTTATTCCATATGCGCTTATGTGCACATATTATATGGATTACTAGGAAATGTTTTGTGCAATATACCATATGTTCGTACGTACGTACGTACGTACTAAACTGGGTATATAATTTTACATGCTACATACATGCCATGTTGATAATATTACATAGTAGTGACGTAGTAGTGGTGGCAAATAATGCCAGAAGGAGATTTACAATGTAATATCTAAGTTTTGGTATGCTATTATTATTGCTACCTGTTAGCTTACGGCTAAAGAAGCTTACAATACAAGGTGTGACAATTATGTATTAAGACTGTCTCTAGAAAACATAATTAAAACACGATATCTGCTAATTTTTCGGTATATTTCTTCGAAATATTCTCCTCCTGATTCAATATACTTGTTACATCGATTTAATAGTGATTCAAATGCGTGTTCCAGCTCATTTTTCGGAATTGCCTCCAGTGCCCTCGTCGAAGCCCGTTGGTCTGAATGTCTGAATGTCATCAAAAAAGCATCCTTTCAACTTCAATATCAGTTTTGAGAACAAAAAGAAGTCGCACGGTGCAAAATCAGGTGAATACCGATGGTGATTCAACACACAGACCTGATTCCGAGCCAAAAATTGACGAACAATGAGTGCTGTATGACTCGGTGCATTATCGTGCAAGAGAGACCAAGTTTTTAGATTATGGTATTCTGGTCGAACACGACGGATTCTGGACATCAAACGCTTCAAAACTTCGAGGTAACATGGGGAAGTAACTGTTTGACCAGTTGGAACAAATTCTTTGTGGATAATTCCTTTGCTATCGATGAATGTAATGAGCATTGTTTTGATTTTTGATGGAACTTTTCGTGTTTTTTTGTCTTGTGGTGCATTTCTTGATTTCCATTCCGCACTTTGACGCTTGGTTTCTGGATCGTATTGGAAACACCATGTTTCGTCACCCGTAACAATTGTTTTCAGGAAGTTTAGATCATTTGCTGCAGCTGCAATCATGTCTCTCATTAATTTTTGGTCTTCGGTCAATGTGTGTGGAACAAATTTCGCGCAGACCTTTGTTTTGCCCAAATCCTCGTGTAGAATGAGTCGGATAGTTTCTCTGTTGATGTTTAAGGCCGTCTTTTCCATCATTTTCACTGAAGCATTGCGGTCTTCTGTAATAAAATCACGAACTTTCTGGATCGCTTCCGGCGTCCGCACTGAAATTGGCCTTCCTTCTTTTATTTCATCTTCCAGCGACTCTCTGCCATCCACAAACCGTTTATGTTATAAAAATGAATGTCAATAAACAATAAATGTCAACCAAATGACATGAAATTTTGACAGTTAGTAGAGGAAGGTGGAAGCTTCACACATAGATGGCGCGCTTGACTGCTGAGATATGATTCGAGTCTTAATACATAATTGTAGCACCTTGTATATGAGTATGTATCTAAAAAATAACTAAAATATATCAATTGATATTGCCATTTAATGCAATTTTTATAGTATGTATTATATTTTGGAAGCAAGTGTGACAATACGAATTCCAATTAACATATTAATTGAACATAAGCAATAGTATAACTACATTTCTAATCGCATGCTCGTGTATAATATTGATGAAAAATGGAATTTCTTAATTAATCACACATTGAATGCGTTGATGCGTTGATGCGTTGTTTGCTTGTAGTCTTGTAGTTATGGGGCAAAATTGGGTAACATGAATTTTAATACATTTTTATATTATAAAAATTAAATCAAGCTCTAACTATAGTCAGGCTATACACAAAAGACACCATTTGTCATTAGTCATTTCAATAGAGCTAAAATAAGAAATCATCTTTATTTAGGTTTTTTCAAGTCAATTATTGAACAATAAATCAACAAACAACTACCTACAATCCTGTAACAAAAAGATAGACTCATAGCCATATATTCATAGACAATTTCTTCATTTTCTGGTTGCTGTTGTTGTTGTGTTTTTCTTCTTCATCGTCTTCTTTTATTATACGTTTGTTTTGTATTTTCCATTCGCATTTACTTTGACCTTTAGTTTTTGTGTGCAACCGAATGCGTTGTAATTGTGATTACATTAAAGTAAAATAATAAAAATAATACAAAAATGAATAAAAATGAAAAAAAAAATACTGAAAAATAAAATAACATCAACAGCAAACCGGCAATAGCATAGCAATATTTGAAAGCGCATCTTCATTTAATCGTTTGCATCGTTTGATGTTCAAATCAACTTTTTTGTATACACATACACACATATATCTATACTATATGTGATTATAAATGCACATTCATATGCACATATAAAGGGTGGACCATTTAGTGTTTTTTATTCTATCTTATTTTTACAGTGACAGCTCTTTCTCATTGGAAATTTTGGCAAAAACCCAGTATTCTATCTCCGCGGAATGAAATGAATCGCTTTACGCTTGAAACAATGTTGGGAAATCATGTAAACTTATTTTTAAAGTCAATGTTGTGTAGTCCAAAGTTTCTGTCATTTTTTGTGACGAAGCGCATTTTCATCTCGACGGCATAACAAACAAAACTGCCTCATCTGGGGATCAGAAAACACGCACGTGATCGTCGAGAAGCCTATGCATCTTTAGAGAGTGACAATTTGGTGTAAATTTTTGCGTGGTGGCATCATTGGCCCAGTTTTCTTTGAAAATGCCATTTCGTTCGACCGTGAGCGCTACTGCGGCATGATAAACGATTTTTTGTTGCCGGAAATTGAAGACATGTACTTGGATGATATTTGGTTTCAGCAGGATGGTGTGACATGTCACACAGCACATGCTACAAACGATCTTTTGACGCCAAGTTTGGTAATCGTGTTATCAGACGTCTCGGTGATGTCAATTGGCCACCTCAAGACTACAATTCAACGCCGTTAGACCTTTTTTTTTGTTCGGTGTCGTCAAGGACCGATGTAATGAGAATAAGCCATTAACGATTCACACCCTTAAGGCAAATATCGAGTAAGACATTCGTGAGATAGAACCAGAAACTGTCACCATGCGCTATTGCTAAGCCAGTCGAGGCAGTCACATGAATGAAATCGCATTTCATAAATAATGGGAATGTTTGCTATTTCAATAATAATACAGAAAAAAATATGTTTCTTCATTTTTGTTTGTTTGTAATCTTTAAAAAGAAACTTGTATATGGTCCACCCTGTATTTGTATAAATAGGGTAAATCAGTTTGCATTTGAAATCGAACGATATTCGAATGTCATAATGTTTTGAGCCTAAGGCTGTCTGAAAGCGACCAATTAACTGTCTTTAAAACTCAAGAAATTTTGTAGAGGAAAAACAAAACTCCAAAGAATATTAGTCAAGATTCATCCAATCATTTTGTCTACATATGAATGCAGTTAGAAGAGATATTGCATTAGTCAACTACGAATGACAAAAAATCTTACGATATTTATTTTCTAAGTTTTCTGATAGAAAACTTTCAAATGTAATTTGCACAATTGGACAATTATGATTATGTGCATCATTGGAAAGGATAAATTTTCATATACCTGAACAAGTACGTAAGGTTGTTCTACACCATTTCCAATTTTAAATGAGAAAGGATCAATTGTATATACTAAAACGTCAATTGAGAATAAGAATAGTGAATTGTAATTTAGAAAGCAACAATTGAAAATAAAAATGGTCAATTATAAATGAGATTAGTAATTTTAAAATTCAAAAGCGTCAATTGTAAATGAGAAAACATCAATTAAAAATGAGAATAGTGAGTTGTAAATCAGAAAGAGTCGAATTAAAATGAGATTGCGTCAAATTAAAATGAAAATTGCTTGAAAATGAAAATGAGATTGAGTCAAATGAAAATGAGATTGCGTCAAATTAAAATAAGATTGCGTCAAATGAGAATGAGATTGCGTCAAATGAAAATGAGAAAGTGTCAAATGAAGGGAGCAGCGACTTCAATATTTGGAAATACTCACGAATGATGCTAATCCTACCATTACAGGAGGAGACAGCTCAGGTGCATTTCAACATGCATCATCGTTCCAAGCGATTACAATGTATTTATTGTAATTATTTCAAAAATATGTAATAAAAATGAGTTTCTCATTTCCATTTGACGCTTTCTCATTTAAAATTGATGCTTTCGCATTTTAAAATGACTAATTTCATTTACAATTTATTGTCCTTATTTTCATTTGACATTATCACATTTACACTAAGCAATGGTGTAGTCAAAAATACGAATCATATAAACAGAATGAATTTGACAATCGACAATGTTTTCAACAAGTTGTCGATACGGATCCAAGTCTTTATATCTAACGCGTAGGCATAAATTCTTGGATGCTGTATTGTCGTATACATGCTTCCTAATTGGTTGTTGAACTTTGTCTAATGTCTTAAATAAGAGGTAAATTGAAATTTGCAAGCATGCGTTATTTGTTTTGTATCCATATATTCTAAATGGATTTGCAATGTTTTTAAAATATATTTGGCAACAGCTTGCATAATACCACTTATATTGTTTCAGTAAAAAAAAAGTTCTCAAAATAAAAGAAAGAAATATTATTAGAATGAAAGTTTTTCATTTTAATCTGCCATGCCATATGGTTTCGGGCACATGTCCATCATGGCTATGAGTTACATGCTCCATTCATGATGGCTCCAAGAAGAAGATTAAAATTAGTGCGACAACGATAAATAACTCCCAAGGGTTCCTTGTGTCCCACAAAATGGACGAATTGCTCTATGAACTTCGCGAACAGAATTATTTTTTGAAAATAAAATTCTACAATTTGGAAGCATTTTACTGAACAGAAATGTCAACACAGTTTGACAATTCTCATCTGTCAAACCATAAATATCCTCATCGAAAGATATCATGCAGCCAAAAAATAAACACCCGTTATAAACATGCTTCTGGGCTGATATATTGAACGAGGGATACCATTCTAGTTAAGGGGGAAGACCACTTTGACGGTTTGAAAAAATCGAATTTTTTTTTGCTTGAAATGTTCTATGAGGTGTGTATTTTAATGTAGTATGCATCTATAGTCCGCCAGAAACATTTAAACGAGGTAACGAGACGATTTTTTTTTATATTTCCCGGGGCACTGAGCGAGTTTCTAAAACTTCAAACGCGTTTATCTCGAAACGACATTTTGTAAACTGGTGGGACATATCACGCTTGCAGTTTTCAACCGATTTTGATGAAACATTGCAAAATTATCGAGAATTTAATTCTGCGTCGAAATACTGGATGGGATTTTTGATATTTTATAATTTGGATTTTTAAAGCACGATTTTGAGGAAAATTTTACAGGTAAAAAATTAACAATTTTTTATAAATAGCCACCATTTTCGTAAAAATTAACTTTTCAAAAAACGGCTTCAGTATTTCAGTGCGAAATTATATGGAGAATAACCTGCCTATCTAACTTTTGTTCCAGATTCACTTGCCAAGGATCCAGATGTCCCACCGATGGGGAAAACCGGGCTGGAGGGGGGGCTACGCGAGCGGTGCAGCGTGTACAGGGAGCCCGAGATCCAAGCAAAAAAATTGACATTTATTGTAAAAAAGATAACTAATAAAATCATATAAAACATTTTATCATTGCAAGTTGTTTTAATGCTGAAAAAAAATTCCGAAAATACTTTATTTTCCGACAGCTCAAGGTGGTCTTCCCCCTTAAATTATCTAATAGCCTAGACAGACGGCAGCCTAATTCCGGATTAACGGCGCACTTAATCCGAATAAAACAATAACCTGACAGACGCCAGTATTGCGGATTAACTAAACGGCTGATTGCTGTTTTATTAGGTCTGTCCACTTACATTACTGTCACTATCAATTTCTGTCATCTATCACTCTCGATATGAGAAAATCCACAAGAATTACGTGAACTGAAAACTATCAGAAACTTTTAAATTGACATTCACCGCTCGTAATTGACAGCTGGATTTATTTGTTCGCCAACACTTTTCATGTCGAAAACTGTTAACAATTGTTGAAAGTTTTTTGTTAGCGAACACACCTAATATTTTGTAAAATGGATGGAGAAAAATTCACAATAGACAATTTTCAGCAGTGTTGCCATCGCAAATTGCCATAATCCTCTTTTATTTTGAGAATTAATTCATAGAGTTTATGCGGATTAGCTGCAGTTAATGCCCGAGTTAATTCGAATTAACTCGGTAATCCGGAATTAGGCTGCCGTCTGTCTAGGCTATAAATGAATATCAATTCTATTTTGTTACTTTATCAGTATTTTCTTTTAAATGTCGCTACAATACGGGTGAATGGTAGCCCAGTAATGTCTTTAAAAAGAAGTCTCATATTCAAACGGCAGATTTGATGCATTTGAAAAATGTTAATAATTCATCTTTGTCCCTTGCAACTCTGGTCTTTTTTTCAGTTTATTAGCATGCTTACTTAACAGTTGAAGCACCTTATATACAAAATAACGGTAATTGCACCTGTATCTATACCTATATAAGAGGAAGAGAATAAACGGTTTTGTTGATGGCACTTTTATGCATTTGGTTTGTAAGTTTATGGTATATTCACATATGTATGTATGTATGAGAACTTATAAGTCAGTTGGCAAATTTCATATATGTATGTGCATACAAGTGCATCAAATATAATATGTATAAATACATACAGTGGCTCACAGCTTATTTCGTACAGTGTATATATTTTTATGTACATGGCTGTAACATCGAAACTAAAAAACTTATCGATAAGTTTTGAATGTAGATGTCTGTGTATGTGTTTAGTAAACCTAATAAGAAAACGGGGAACCCCAAAAATTTTTCTTTTTGTTATGCAAGAGAGAAAAACTATTGATCAGCTGATTTTCAGCTCACATCTTATTTCGTACACAAACTTCAATGTAAGTAAGTTTCATTCTGCCGCGCAGTTACAAAGTTTTTTTGAATTGTATGAGTTTTTGGACCTTTTTAACTATTATAACAATTTTTATTATTATTATTTTAAATAGTTAAAGTGCTGTAAATTAAACATTTAGCGTTATGGGCGTCGTACAACGATGGAACAGCGTAAACTGGTAATTAACCATTTTAGGAAAGGTCAGAGTGTGCGAAAAATTGCTGAAATGACAAATTTAAGTGCCTCAACTGTCCAATACATCATTCAACGCTTCTTTCGCGAAAATCGGTTGGAGAACAAGGGCAGAGAAGCACCTAATAAGATTTTCAACGCATCAGACGAGCGTTATATTGTACGAAAAATTAAGAAAAATCCAAAGTTATCCGCTCCGAAGTTGGCTGCAGAGGTTCAGCGTGAAATAGGAAATCATCCAGTGCTGAAACTGTCCGACGTGTGCTGCGCAATCATGACTTGAACGGTCGAGTAGCCCGAAAGAAACCATTCATTTCAAAAATGAATATACAACGCCGACTTGACTCCGCCAAAGAGCATATTATTAAGACTCCTGCGTTCTGGAATACCGTTATTTTCGCGGATGAGTCTAAGTTTAATATTTTTGGTTTGGACGGAATGTCATATGTTTGGCGTAAAGCGAATACCGAGCTAAACAAGGAGAACCTTAAGCCCACAGTGAAGCATGGTGGCGGTAGCGTGATGGTTTGGGCCTGTATGTCAGCAGCCGGAGTAGGTGAATTGGTTTTTATTGAGGGGACAATGGACAAAATGAAGTACCTCGAGATTCTGAAAAACAATTTACTTCAAAGTGCAGACAAACTGGATTTGCGGGAAGAATTTCGGTACTACCAAGATAATGACCCAAAACATAAATCTGGGATTGTGCAATCTTGGCTTATTTGGAACTGCCCACACTTGATGTCTCCACCACCACAGTCACCTGACATGAATGTGATTGAAAATCTTTGGTCTATTTTGGACAATAAAATAAGAACACACAAGATTTCTAATAAGCAAGACCTAAAGAAGGTACTGATGGAGGAATGGAAAAAAATCACACCAGACATCACTCAAAAATTGGTGGATTCAATGCCAAATAGACTCCAGGCTATCATTACCGCTAAGGGATGTCATACTAAATATTAAAATCAACTTACTTTGTTTTTAGTTTGAACTTAAAGAGACTGTACGAAATAAGCTGTGACATGAATTTTCCTATTTTATTCTTATTTTATTTTTTTATAGTGTCAAACACTAAAATTTTGAAAAAGTAAATTTTGGAAAATAAAAAACAAACCTTCCTTTCAAAAATGGCATTTATATTTTGTTCAAATTTTTGCTATATTAGGAATTACGACTGCAGCAATTTTTAAACTGTCACTGTACGAAATAAGCTGGGAGCCACTGTATGTATGTATATTATTGTAATTAGCAAAGGTGCTACTATTACCATATATATACATGTATTTATTTACATGTATGTAAATAATGTGAGAGTATAATATGATAGAAGTGTGCAACTACAACACAACACACAGCAGCATGTATGTATTTGTATTATACTGTTAACAATATTAATGTAACAAAATAGCAACTAACAACATCCATGCATAGTAGATATTACAAATACATATTGAATTCAATGAAGATGCCTACCAAAAAGTTCAAAGGTAAATGTTATGGTGCGTTCTCTACGTTGTTGTTACTCGTATTGTTGTTGTTGATATTTCTTCGTTGCAAATAAAATTTTGCAAAATTTTTATGATGAGAAAATCAAATTAAAAATGAATAAATTTAAATATTTTAACATTATATATACATACAATGCTGACACGCATACATGTAAACACACACACACATATATATATAGAGATTCACTCGTATATATATAAGTTTAATTAATAACATCTAACATTCAGCTTCTATGTATGTACCATGTATGAATGTATGTATGTATGTAGGAAACAAGAAATGCAAGAAATAGACATTAGCAATTTGCAATCATTGAAATACATAAATGAATATTCAACAAAAATGTTGCCAAAACTTATGCAAATTCATTGTGAATTCAAGTTTACAAAGTAATTTCCATTTTTTTTTTGACTACTTTGAATTTTTCTTTGCATAATACGAGTATATACAATACAAGTATGTTTTACTATTGTATTGAATTAACTAGTTATAGTTTAATAATTATTGGTGAAATTGCAATATATCTATGGCAATACATAATTTGTGTAATACAAATAGTTTATATATAATTTTCATTCATACAAGTCAAATATTTGAAATTCGAATAAAAGTAAAAGTCACGTAAATTATTACATTACTTTTACATTTACACCATTTTGATTTATTATTAGCTATATGCATATTATGTTATGTATATTGGCTGATCTATGAAGTTCACAAATATTTCAATTGCAATTAACTGAGTCATGCATGATATATAGCTAGACACTATTTCCAATTGAAAAATAATGAATTTGATGCCCATTTCAATGCTATATGCTTTGATATATCCGCCGATAATTGGAATTAGTGAAACTAGATGAAGGAAAAACAAAAAACACCCTTTTGGGCATTATCTACATTGTCATTTAATGTTTGAGGCATACATAATTAAAATACTCTTTGTATATTTTGGTATCATATTCATCATTGTCGACTAGTTATGAATGCTAAACAGTAGCAGTTATTTGTGGTGCTGATATGATTGATATTTGATGATTGTCAAGTTGAATAAACTTTTTTTTTTCTTCGTTTTCATTTGCAATCGATGTTAATGTAATTTTGAACACATTAAAAATATACAAATAATGAGTTTATGTATTTGTCGAAACCTTGAAGTGCTTACAATACAATACAAATGCTCAACATTAAATAATATTTGTTTCAAAAAATAACCTGAAAGCATTAAAAAAATACAATTATTCTTTTTTAATAGTTATCTATATTTTTATATTTATTTTTTTTTTTAATTGCTTTTATTTTTTTATTTTTTTTTTTTAATTTTAAAAAAGTTAATGAAAAGAGAAAAATTAAATATAATAATGACCTTTATACCCTGCACATATAGTTATGTATATACATATATAAAAAGTGGGCTTGTTATGTCCATCTTTTGCGCAGTAAATGAATTTTAGGATATTCATAATTAGGATTATTCACAATGTTAATTTCGCATGTGAAATATAGTTGTCCCAGATGGAAGAGTATGTAAGTTATAGCGGGTGAAAATTAAATATTTTATATTAAATATTATATTTTGTAAAATTATTTCTAATGTATGCCTGGTGCTGCATGTTGTGGCGGTCCTAAAGTTTAAGATAATTCTGGCACTTAGTATGGGAACTAGTTATATTAGTAGTTAGGAAAGACCGATTCAAGCATAGAGAGGATGAGAATATCAGTTACGTCATCGGTGTGAGTGTGTCTTGGCTATTAATTGTGTTGTGGGTGTGTGTGTCTAGGGTATTTTATTGACAAATTTGTGTGTGTGTGTGTGTGTGTATGTCTTGGCTATTAATTATGTTGTGAGTTATGTCTAGGATATTTCATTGTGTTGTGGATGTGTGTCGAGGGGATTTTATAGGTCTAATAGTGTCAGATCAGCTTAGGTATTATTTAGATCAGATCAGATCAGGTCTGAGAATACCTATGTTGATCTGATAATAGCTAAGCTGATCTAATACTACCAGACCTAAAAAAAAAATACCCTATACACAAACCCACAACACAATGAAATATCCTAGACACACACCAACACCACAATAAAACATCCTAGACACACACACACACACAACACAATAAACTATCCTAGACACACTCCAACAAAACAATAAAATGTATTAGGCACACACCAGACTTCAAAATACCCTAGCCACAAACCAAAAAACACAAATTATAGCCAATACACGCAATACGTGCTTGAATAGGTCTTTTCTAACCACTTACATTAAATAGTAGGCGTAGCTAGATTGTTTTCACAAGTTCATTAGAAACGACAATATTAAACTTTATGCTAAATATTTGTTGTCTTAAGCGAAAGACCACTGAAGTTATGGCGCTTTAAACATAAACAAATTCCAAGGCTTTGTATGGGAGCTATATAAAATACTAGGCGTGGCTTGGATATATCTTCAAAAATTATTTCTTCTTATTTAGAAACTAACTCACATGTCAAATATGATTGTCCCAGATGAAAGGAGATTTAAATTATAATAGTTTAAAATTGAAAATGATTCACAAATTGTTAGGCCATATAATATAAACTTAATTTGCAAATATTGTTGTTCTAGATGGTATATTTAGTAATTTATAGCAAGTTAAAAATTTATTCAACTCCGAGGTTCGTCTTTTTGATTGCTTCGTGTGCGCATGGCAGTTGAGCGATCATTTCCATTATTAATACCTTCCATACTCTTTCACTATAGATCACTCATGCTAAATTTAAGTTCAATAGCTCAATATTTGTTCAAGTTATTGCGGAAACCAGCCAGGTAACAAAGCCACATTGACTACATAGGCGATTCTGATAAGGAATATATACACCTAATTCTGTTTTTACACGGTTTTGATTTTTCTTTCGAATGGTACCCACCTGTCGGCAAGCAGTTGGCAATTCTTCCGACAGTAAAAACTTGCCATGAAAAAGCTTGTAAAAAGAACTCTGTGACAAAGCTCAGAAAAAGTGATGTCACAAGTGTTCTGCCGTTCGGAACCGGCTAAAATAAGTAAGTCCATTCTAATACTGTCCAAAATTTAAGACGCACAACAGTAATAGAAGAGAAGCTCGGCCAATGAGCCCTTTGGGGCTTTAAGTGCCACATATTTATTTTTTTTTTATTTTTTTTTTGATTTAACACGGTTTGAAAATAAACAAATTTTAAATTTTTTTACACGATTTTATTCCATTTAGCACGATTCAAAATCTTTTGGGCTTACATTTTTTTTTGGTTAAATTTAATTTTTGCGAAATATGTTCATATCACAAATTTAGGGGAATTCCCTTTTAGTGCATACAATCAAATTTATTTGAGACAGCAACTAGAATGTGTTAATATTTTCTGAACTATCCATGCAATCAGACGTGTTTGCTAAAGGAATTTTTTAAAGGCAAATTTGATTTTCCAACGTTACATTAAATTATATATGCGATTTAATAAAATAAACCTGAATAGTTGTTCTTAAAAAATCCTTGTTTTTCACTAATTTCAATAGGTTTTAGAGATAAGGAACCAATCACCTATTTTTCATACGATCAATGTCTTTTTTTAAACGGTTTTTTTTTACACGCGCTTTCCTGGAACCAATTACCGTGTAAAAACAGAATTAGGTGTATATACTTTTCTATATCGACGAAGATTCTTTCAAATGGTTACAAACATCTATTCGAAATGCAAGTTATTTTCATAAAAACCAACTTTGTTTCTTAAGTTACAAATTATAATTAGAGGAAAATAAATGAAATAAAATTCAAGTATGTGTCCTAAGTCTATTAAATTTTGTGACACAAAAATCATTAAAATGAAATAAAATTATACTTTAGTAATATAATTTGCAACATTTCATCAACATAGCATCCATCATTAGCATCAATATCATCAACCCACATGTATAGATACATTTATGTATCCGTATGAATAGGTACATATTATAACATAAATAAATGGGTACAACGCACGCAAATGTATACCGTGTATATGCACATTGAATTTCATTAGCCGCAATTCACATCCACACCGCCGCAATTCAATTCAACCCACAATCATTGTGACAGATAAGAGTGCACATTTTCTACACTGATTTAGTACCAAGTACTAGTGCATATGTAGAATCAGAATCAGTATATCAAAGTATGTATGAGAAATATATAATATATGAATACATATACATAATACATAAAAAAACCAACATTATAGGAAATTATGCACGGTTTGGGGAAAAAGTGATAGAGCACACCGTAGAAAAAAACAATAAAATCAAACATGAACGAATTGAAATTAATATAGAAGCAATGTGAACAGACCATGAAAAATTAAATTATAGAATTAATGAAAAATAGATAAATAAAATTACATATTTTAAATTAAGCAGCAAAAAGTTGTGAAATCAGTATTGAAAACACTTAAATAAAAATTGTAACAAATTTTGAATTAATGTTTGCCATGACCGCGAATACGCGGCGAATAATGGACAATTTATGAAGAAGTGATTATTTCATGCATTCCCATTAGAATTACCAGCGCGGCCCCGAACTAACCGACCTAACAAAGAATACATAACAAATTTGATCTAAATTTTCTTTATTTCACAACATAATCTCCTTTTAGCTGTATACACTTTTCCCAGCGATATTCTATAGCTTCGATACCCTGTTTATAGTATGAACAGTCTAGCTCATTAAAATAGCCATCTACCGCAGACTCCACACATCTTCATTGTTTGCAAATCTTCTACCACCAAGACAATTTTCCAAATTTGGAAATAGAAAATAATCCAAAGGAGCTAAATCTGGCGAATAAGGTGCGTGCTGAAGCTTTTCGGAATTAAAATTTATTGATTTTGGCCATCGCAATAGCGGATGTGTGAACTGGTGCATTGTCTTGATGAAACAACACTTTATTTTTCGCCAAATGTGGCCTTTTTTTCTTTAATTTGATCACTTAAACTGATTGTTTTTCTTTTTTGAAGATAATCAATAAAAAATTATCCCACATGCATTCCAAAAAACAGACGCCATAACTTTGCGTGCAGATGGAACTATCTTCGCCTTCTTTGGACACGATTCTCCCCTTTCACTCCACTGTATTGACTGCTGCTTTGTCTCACGTGTAAAGTGGTGGACCCATGTCTCATCCATGGTGACGAATCGACGCAAAAACTCGGCTTTATTATTGTGAAACATCGCCAAACACTCTATAGAAACATCTTCACGACGTTGTTTTTGTTTTATTGTGAGCGAACGCAATCCGATACTATTTTCTTGACTCCCCCAGAGAAGAATCTAGTTCGGGTTTAATATCCGTTGGACTGAGACCTTTCAAATGAAAATATTGAATTACATAACGGTAACCAATTTTGTCCTTGACACTTGAAATATATGTTTTCTAATGTTGCCACTTTGCACCAAAGTGATTTTTTTCAAACTACTGCCGCCATCTGTATGTGAGGTCGGGTAGTTCTGGGATCGCTCTCGTATTCTCTCAATTTTTTTATATAGACGTCGAAATGCAATTGACATATCGTATGTTTACTTATTTTTTAATGTACATGATCACTTTCCTACAATTTATATTTTAATTCCAATTTTTTCTCAGTGTATATGCAATATGATACATTGCTCATACATCGTAATAGAAATAATAGGAATAACAAGTTAAACAAATAAAGTACCTTACTTAATGTATGTAGCATCTTCAATTGTATATCTATTTGGTTCTTTTTCTTCTTCTTCTTCTTCTTCTTCTTCTTCTTCTTCTTCTTTTTTCGTCTTGTTAATAATCAACAACACAACGACAATAACACAACACAAATATCATCATCATCGACAAAGTGCAGCTGAGAAAAGCTATGTACATTATTACATAATAATAGCTTAGCATGAGATCTGAGTGTTTGTTTGTGTGCGTGTATGTGTGTGTGTTTGTGTGTGCATGTGTCTAGATGCATGGCTCTTGGTGTTGGAGTATTAGTGTTTTATGCTTGTCATCTGCTTCAAGTAACAATTTGAAGATTTTGCATTTTTACAACATTTGGCAAAAACAACAAGTTACAGAGAGTTACAGAGAGAAAAAAAAAATGAAGAAAAATATACATGTCTATATTTATTTGCTTGCGTATGTGTAGGGGTAAATATGTATGTATGTATGTATGTAAAAAATTTTCAAGATTTTCCCATCATAAAATTGTTTCATTGATTGTATGAAGGTGTACACCACGTACGAGTACATTCATGTAACTATGTACTAACTACAATACATGAACATTAGCTGTCTTTGATATTTTATGCACATATCTATAATAATATACTCGCATTATTTATATACATAAAAAATAAGTAGCTATATACGAGTAAGTGCTTAGTGAAAATATGTGTGTGTGTATGATCATAGACATCTTTTTTTTTATTAGCCATTGTTAATACTATTTTGTTATTTATTTATTAGATTTTCATTATTATTATTATTATTTTTTTTTTTTAATAATAAATGCCAACTAAATAATAAACAAATTCGCACACATACTTGCAAATAAACTCAACTTTCTACATATATGCATAATATCAAGGTTTTGTCTTTTGTCACTTTTTCCTGCAATTTAATATAATTTTTGTTTTTTTTTTTTTTATTTAATTTATGTACATTACATTTCCTAGGAAATGTTCATCTTCAATAACCAATAACTACCTCATTATGGTTAAAATAATCAATTATTAACTCATTTGGCAAATGTTTCAAAAATCAAACACAAACAACTTTCTCTGTTTAAAATCACTTAAAATTATTCCAAACACATGTATGCAGATTATATTGCTGCTACAAGTTTACTACAATTGAATTTCAATAACACCTATTAAACTGAACTGAATTTGTGAATACATTTTTTTAGTGGCTTTAGTGAAACGCCTAAATATAAAATCATTCATAGAAAGTGAAGTAAAATTAAATAATTATTTTTTTTTTTTATTTATTTTAATATACTCGAATAATGAGCAGAATTCTTTCTTATCTGTGATTCATATTTGTATTATTGCTTCAATATAAATTAATTTTTTTTTTTTTACTTTTAACTTGTATTTTGTAAAGTACATAAGTACTCGATTCTTAAAATAATCAAAACAGTATCAATTATGGGTGCCGTAACTCAGTGGTCAGTGTGTTCGCTCTCTGAGCTGTACGTAGGTCGTGAGTTCAATCCTCAGCTGAAGCATAACAATTGGCAGTAACAATTTGCCATGGAAAAGCTTCTAAAAGAACTGTGCGACAAAGCTCAGAAAAATTAATATCGCAAAAGTTCTACCCCTCAGAACCGGCTAAAACAAGTACGTCCCTTCTAATACTGTCCAAAATTTGACACGCACAACAGTAATGTAAGAGAAGCCCTGGGCTTGAAGGTGCCACATATATATTTTTTATATTATATATCAATTCTGAAACCAGTGTGGACATACGGTATTCAACTATGGGGTACAGCATCAAATTCAAACTTAGAAATCCTTCAAAGAAACTCTACGAATCCTTGTAAACGCTCCTTAGTACATTACGAACGCCCATATTCAGCGGGACCACAAAATCTTACCACAAGATTGCCACAAAATATCGAGATCGCCTGCAATCACACCTAAACAAGCTTGCCGCTAATTTGTTGTCATCATCGCAAGTCTTTCTATGGCTGAAAAATAAAACACCGCTCCAGCTCGTCTCATAGAGCGCTGTGTTATTATATAAGGATATTCCACAGGGAATATACTTTACTCAATATTTCCTCTTCTTCGTTCTTTGAAACTATTTAGGACTGTTTGAAATCTCAGAATGAGTGATATTCGCCGCAATATTTCGCAGGGTAAAACAGCACCGAAACAAAGTTTGCATCAGCTGTTTGATTATTTATCAATTATTAAAAATATAATAAATATATTATTAAAGAATATTAATATAAAAATATGCAAAAGCGAAAAGATGAATCCCGAAATTTTTCGATTAATTCAAATTACCAGCTGTCACTTTGCATTTTACATTCACAGAATTTCATCGTCGCCGCTTTGATTATGTGCAATCACATATACTGCAGTGTGCCTTAATTTTGAAAACGAATTTTTCTCCGACAAAGTTCGCTCAGCGATTTAATTATGTTTATACTATGGCTGTGCGATTAATCGTTTACTAGAACAGTTTGATTAATCAATTATTCAAGCAAATTTTTCGATTAATCAGAATTTTGATTTGAATCAAAAAAATATTTTTCATTATTATTTTTTCTTTGTTCTTGAAATTTTATTTGAAAATACAAATTTAAAATGCATTGGAAATGTATTGGAAAAATATTATATATATTCTTTTATTTGAATAATTTTATTCTGATTAATCAAAATTCTGATTAATCGAATAACTGCAATTTTTGAATATTTAAAATAAAAATTTTGAATAAACGAATAATTAATAATCAAAAATGTTGATTGCTTTCGCTACTATTAATTCCAATTTTAACATAACTTAATCGGAAGTTGTTCCAATCAAAATTTTACCGCCTGCATAACAGTTAATGGTTAGCTCCATTCATACAGTATAACATCCATTATTGAAATGTAGAATATACATATATAGAGTTTTAATCACTTTTCATTTTCTGTTTAGCTTACGATTCATATTGCTAGTCTCAGCGACGTGCCTTATTGGCACAACACTCTCAGCCAATCCAAGTGCCACTACAAATGATGCGTCTGCTATCGGGAAGCCACAAGGTTTTTCATCTAGATCGATCGAAGCAAGCGATGAGGAAGATGAATTTGAAACACAAGCACAAACACATCTAGCATATCGTCAGCGACCAGTCTATGACTATAGTCAATCGGAGGAGGATCAAGAAGAGGCACCACGGCAGGCCTTCCAGAGTCGCAATGTGAAGCAGCAAAACAACTATATTCGACTCAATAAAAAACCCATAAGTGAGGAGGAAATCGAAGAGGAGGAAGAGGAAGAAGAACCCGACAGACTGTCCACACTTTTGGCCAAGTCTACATTTACTTGCAATTCAAAAACAACGGGGTAAGTAATATCTTAAAAAGATCTTGGGTGGTACAAAAAAAATTTGTAGTTACTTCGAATTTTGTTGTGATCTACTATGTGCAACAGCATCAATTTGGTATTTGGTACCAAGCCGTAGAGCCTCATGGGCTCTATGTCGAACTATATCGCAAGTTGGTTCATATTTGACAAGATTCTCATGTAGATTAAAAAAATACCTTTGCTATGCATATTTAGAAATTCGAAGCATATTTACCTTTTAGCACCAATCCATGGTACATGCATATATTAAAGTATATCTAATTAATTATAATTGTATCCATCATCAGTTACTATGCCGATGAGTCGTTAAGTTGTGAGGTCTTCCACTATTGTCAAGATAATCAACGTCATTCATGGATATGTCCTGAAGGTTTCACATTCCATCAGATTCATTTGATTTGTATGCCACCGTCCAATGAGAATATCTGTCAACAATCTTCGAAATATCACATTGTTAACGATTACCTATACAAGCCGATCAATCTGCAGGAACATCAATCTAAACCGAATGTGACACTGCGTTACTCTGAACGTTATTATCCAGAAAATTATTATGAAAATGATCGCTATGAAGATGATCAAGATGCTCCACGTCAACGTTTCCAACATCAGAGGCAACCAGTATGTGTCCATTTTAATATTCATCAAAACCCTTTGAACCAAATCCATTTTATTTTTTGTTTTTCTTCAGCTTCAAGTTGGCTTACAATCTCAATCCCAACCACAACAACAACAACAGCAGCAGCAACAAATTGCTCAAGTCCAACCTCAACCACAATATCAACAACATTCCCGTCAACCTTTACAACAACAGCCACAAATCATACGACATCAACCTGTACAAAACCAACAGCAGCAGCAGCAGCAACAGCAACAGCAACAAACCCCTGCATATCGTAGACCCATATCGAGCACAACAATACAACCACAACTAGCACAAATTCAACCACAAATTCAACAACATCGTCCTCAAACCAGCGCACCCGTTGTCACACCAACGCCATATAGATTCTTTACGTCGGCGCCACAGATTGCACAACAGCAGGTTTATCGTACACCCGAAGAAATTAACATTTCATTACAACAACGCCGTCCACAAGTGTATGTGGCAACATCGACACCGCGTTACTATGAAGACGAATACTTGTATGAACGACGAAAATAAAGTCATTGACACCTACGCTTAATGTTCCGACTATCCAATTAATTGTATCTACTCTCACCTCACATGGTTCAGCGATTCTTCTGCTTTTCATTTTATTTGTAAAATGTTTTATTTAAATTTCAAATACTTTTTTTTTGTAATTTTAAGCTTAATTTTATATGCATATTTAATAGAAATGCATGTAATTATATATGGATATGTATGTACACAATTTAAAATGTAAAATTTGTTTAAATTCGATAAAACAAAGCAAACAAATTACAGCATATACTACATAACAGACATACATAAGTACTATAGTCCCAATTATTTGTATATTATCATATATACTTCGATATATACATACATACGTAGTACATACGTAAGTATGTGGATTTTCTAAATAAATTTATAATTTATAATTTGTAAAATCATCATCTGTATAAAAAAGAATGAAAATTTCTAGTAAACCTCTAGAAATAAAGATTTCTTTAAAATCAAATTATTGTGTCTGTTGTGATTTAACGGGTCAAGCAGAATGTACAGCTTTCAGTAAATATTGCTGTAAGGTTTTGCAAGTTTGTCGGGATTTTTAGTTCCACGTGCACAATTCTTACTTTTAGACATTTTTTTTACATTTTACATTTTAGACATTTTTAAAGCAAAGAGCAGAAGAAAACCTTAACTACATTTTCGAACGTGTTAAACAAGTCAATTCTCAAAACAGCTATCAAATAGCTGAAAACCAACAACAGCTACAGAAGATTAAGGCATGTTCTTTAAAGTACTCAGGACCATATTATGAGTTGCATTCGATCTTCGACTATGGTCGAAAGTGCTGATCGAGCGTTCATTCGATAATTGTAAATATCACTAGATCAGTGAAAGCAGCCTTTCCAATTGTTATTTGGTACTCACGACATTAGACCTGCTTGAAATTAATACAAAATTTTTTAAATTTGTCTTTAGTCGCCAAAAAGTAAAAAAACAAACGCAGAATACTTACATTTTCAGCAATTTCTCACACTACGCTACAGCAACGAAAGCAAAATTCGGTTCGACCGAAAATTTCATACTCAACGAAAATTTCGATAACGTTGCACAGCTCATATTATGAATTTATCTTTCGATCTTCGATCTTTCCTGGATATCGAAGATCGAAAATCGAATGCAACTCATAATACGGGCCTCATTCTAGGGTAAACGGATTTGAAAAAGATATACAATGCTCAAAATTATATTTTCAATAATATTGTTACGTTTTTATTCTGTGAACGTTTAATTCTATTTGAATTACCTTGTTCGATCACTGGATTCTGTTAATGATAACTGCAACACTTATTTTATACAACTATATACAGCAACAATTTATTTAATAATCTCTATTTACAATCAACACTGTTTACAATCAACTATTTACTATAACACTTAAATGTACTTGCAACTTTTGCCTCTGTATCAATGTTTTCGCAATCACGTTCTGAATTAGATTCATTGTCAATTCTCAACACTGGCTCTATTTATACTCTGTTGGCAACACCCCAGAATCTTCCTTTATCGAGATTCTTCTCTTCCTTTCTCGTTGGCTTGTTCTGGTTATCGCTCATTTCTTTTTGTTGACATTCGTTTCGATGCTGCCAATAGTGTCAGTCACAATAGTGATGAGTAATCAACTATCGATACTCGTTACACTGCCCTCCTCTTAACCTTGTTCGTCCCGAACAAGTTTTTCTACTTCCCCTCGATATGGCGCATGTCGCTCTAAGTGCACTACTTTAAACTTTGCTCTTTTATTCCAGGCACGTTGAATACGATACACTACGTCATTTATCTTTGCTATAATCTCATATGGTCCTTCCCAATGAGTCTGTAGTTTAGGGGACAGGCCTTTCTTTCGTTGTGGATTATGAAGCATTACAAGCTCTCCTTCATAGAACCCTTTTGAATTTGCTTTCAAGTCATACCTGGCCTTCATCTTATCGCTTATCATCTGCGACCGCTCTCTGATGAACTGATGTACTTCATCCAACTGTTCCCGCTTTTCGCTAGTATAATTTCCTTCGGTTGATCTCGTTGGTGTTACAACTCCAAATTTTAAATTAACTGGCAGTATTAACTCGTTTCCAAAAATTGCCATTGCCGGTGTAGAAGCCGTCGTATCATGTTGTGCGCATCGATATGCCATGAGGAACATTGGTATATGTACATCCCAGTCTCTTTGGTATTTATCTACGACTTTTCTCAAATATTCCTCCAAGGTACGGTTAAATCGTTCTACCATGCCATCAGATTGTGGATGCAAAGGTGTTGTACGAGTTTTGTATATACCCAGCATACGGCATATCTCTTGGAATACAACTGATTCGAAATTTCGACCTTGGTCTGAGTGTAACTCCATCGGTACACCAAAACGAGTAACCCATTGGTTGACGAATACATCCGCAACTGTACTAGCTTCCTGATTTGGAATGGGGTATACTTCAGGCCATTTACTGAAGTAATCTATAACCACCAGAACATACTTGTTTCCTGCGTTGCTTATTGGAAATGGCCCAGCTATGTCCATAGCAATTCGCTCGAATGGAGCACCCACGGTGTATTGGTGCATCTTACCTCGGCTTTTCTTAGTGGGACCTTTGGCCATTGCACATTGCTTACACTTCCGAATCCAATCAGCGACATGGTCATGACATCCAACCCAATAAAATCGTTTCTTTATTTTCTCGACGGTTTTGGTGATTCCCAAATGCCCTCCACTGGAGGCATTGTGATACTCAGCTATCACTTCATTTATTCTTGCCTTGGGTACCACTAGCAGATCATAAGTGATTTTTCCATCTTCACTTTCCCATGTTCGGAATAAACATCCGTCTCGTAAGTGCAGGCTTTGCCACTGCGCCCAGTATGCCTTCGTTATTGGACTCTCATTAGCCATTTCTTGCCAATCTGGACGTATGCCCTGCTCCTTATATTCCATAATCTTTGCGAGATCTGGGTCGTTCCGCTGATCTTCTTGAACTCGTTCGGTTTTCCATGACTCTTCCGACAATACATTCGTAAGTCGTAGCTTAACAATGTGATTCTGGCTTCCTACCCGAGAACAATGTTTACTATCTACGGTGCAAATACGATGATATGGAGTAACAGCTTTACCACGATGAATGACATCACGATCTTCCTTTCGTTGTCCTGGTGAATTCGATCTTTGTTGCTTGCATCGTAGCCGACAATTACGCGCCATGTGTCCTCTTCGATGGCATATGAAGCACTTACCGGTAAATTTATTTTTGCGTTGATTCCTTGTTCTACCTTTAGGCTTCATATTCGATTGAATGCAATCACGCGCTATATGCCCTCGTTTGTCGCAAATGAAGCACTTACCATTAAATTTGTTTTCACGTCGACCTGTTGTTACTTCAGGCTGAACTACTGATTTTACTGCCTGACGCACTGCTTCAACCAGATCTGTTGTTTCTGTTTCTAATTGGCGTACCCGTGGCATTGGTCGACATATGAACTTGGCGGCTTCAAACGTCAAGGCACTACTGACTGTTTCGGCATAAGTATTTCTTGGTGACATGACTAGGGCACGCTTTGTCTCTCCATCACGTATGCCATCTATGAAAGCCTCTATTTTGATTTTTTCGACGAACTCTTCCGAATTACCGGAGAACGCTAGATGACATAAGCGCTCAATATCGGAAGCGAATTCCTGAAGGCTCTCATTACTCCGTTGCACTCGCGATCTCAATTCCACACGATGTAATTGACTCTTGTATTCATTTCCATATTTCCGCTGGAGGGTGTCCATCAGTGACTGATAGCTACCGCGATCTTTCTCTGGAATCATCTGTAACACCTCGGAAGCATTACCTTTTAATGCGACTATTAAAGCAGCAGTCTTGTCGCTATCATCCCATTGATTCTTCGAAGCTGTTGTCTCGAATTGAAGCTTGAAGATATTGAATGGCGTGCTTCCGTCAAATGTTGGTGACTTTAGTTTGATTGTATTTGAATCTCTAATCACTGATGTGGCTGGTCCATTTATTTTTAGTTGGTTGAGATCGTGCTGTAATTTCTCGAACTTATCTTCCAAGTCATCTACATGTTCCTTGAGATCCATGACTTTTTCATTAATGGTTCCGGAAATTTCCTGAAATCTAATCTCAATTCCTTTTTGTAGATTTTCGATGACGTGTTCTTGTCGAGCCGAACCTTCTTGAATTTCCATACGCAATTCAGCCGAATGTTCTTGTAACTTCGCATTAATTCCTTGCAGTTGCTGCTGCTGCTGTTGCATCATGGATTTCATGAATTCCATGAGTTGACCACTCGAATCTACCTTGCTCTCTTCCTCGGCGTGCACAACTGCATGTATATCGTCTTCCTCAAAGAACTCATGTTCTTCTACATTAATTCCCTTAGCCTCCATAGCTTGCCTCAGCCTCACCAGCAGTTCTGCCTTTGCACCTGATGACGATAGATTCATCTCTACCAACAGCTTTTTAAGCTGGTCCACTTTTAGTTGGTCAATTTTCACCATCTTTACAGAATCCCACTTCTGACACCAATTGTTACGTTTTTATTCTGTGAGCGTTTAATTCTATTTGAATTACCTTGTTCGATCACTGGATTCTGTTAATGATAACTGCAACACTTATTTTGTACAACTATATACAGCAACAATTTATTTAATAATCTCTATTTACAATCAACACTGTTTACAATCAACTATTTACTATAACACTTAAATGTACTTGCAACTTTTGCCTCTGTATCAATGTTTTCGCAATCACGTTCTGAATTAGATTCATTGTCAATTCTCAACACTGGCTCTATTTATACTCTGTTGGCAACACCCCAGAATCTTCCTTTATCGAGATTCTTCTCTTCCTTTCTCGTTGGCTTGTTCTGGTTATCGCTCATTTCTTTTTGTTGACATTCGTTTCGATGCTGCCAATAGTGTCAGTCACAATAGTGATGAGTAATCAACTATCGATACTCGTTACAATATAAATATCACATTTTGGAATCGAGTAATAAATAGAACAGTTATAAAGAAAACTCGATATTTTCTGTATTAGGAACAAAAAGGACAAAAATTGTATGACCCTAAAATTCTGTAAAAGTAAGATTTTAAACAAGAGAGGATAAGTGCAAACCAGTTAATGTACTAAAATGCATTTCTAAAATTTCATTTTAATTAAATTTCAATCATATAAAAGACTAAAAATCAAAAGTATTGGTCGTGGCTTATGATTTCTTGCTAGTTGATTAAAATACAATAGTTGTCTTGAGGGAAAAACTACCTAAAATAAGGAGGTAACAGAAAGTAAAGTAAAGTAATGTAAAAAACGGAGTACGATAATATAACTCAGTCCATATGCTATATGAGTCGGAAAGAGATAGCTAGATATAATATAAAAGAGAACTATGATTGAGAGAAAGAGTATGACTCTCATTTTTTGATTTACGCTCCGATGAAAATCTAATTTCTACAGATTCCAACGTTACGTCGCAACAGAGCCGTGCTCTGTATTCTTTAGTATGTACTGTCAAACTAATGCAATTATTGAGATGAGGAATGAATACATAAAATATAGGAATGAGCAATTGAATGAGCAATGGCTTCAAGCTCGTATTTGCTGAAAAAAAAAAACGAACCTACATCAAGCCAAACTAGGGATGCATCGGCATTTTGGACAGCGAATATTCACGACGAAATATTCGCCGTTCGCCGGAATTGCGCTTACAGCATTACATCGAAATGCATCGATGCAACACTTGGAAGCAAGCATCAAATCGAAAAAAGCCGATACAGCGAACGTGTTCGATATACATCGATGCATCGATATATTTTTCTTCGATGCATTGACTTTTATGTTTACAATACTGAATTGATTTTATATACTTCCAAATTCTTCAGAGAGGGAATTTTTAAGTAAACATTTAAAACATCCATTCAAATTCCGATTGTTTTTATATTCTTATCGAATATTTCATACTTTGATTTGATTTCATCGAAAACATCTTTGCTTTTTACACGTTATGCTGTAAGTACTTCGCTGAAAAGCGCGACTACGTTGTCAAATGTTTGCCCTGCAATTTCGCTCTCATAAACACAAGAAGGCCCGCAGCGAAAACATGTTATCACATCACAGTGTATTTAGGGTGACCATGCTTAAACGAAAACTTTTAAAGCGCAAAGGGATAGTTGTAACACATAGAAAAGTTAAAACGAAAAGAAGGCTTTAAAAATAACATATAAAAGACGCCTTTTAGAACCAACAAAATCTTTTATTTTAAATAAAAGAAAAATGCTGAATAATTTTTACTTTCAATTAAGAACACGGAGAAAATTGAAAACATTGTCATCATGGTTTTTGACAGCGGCTGCGATAGAAATAAGGCTGGCCGCACACTGGATACGAATTTGTATGCGGCCAGCCTAAATCTATCGTCCAGAGTGGACGTCGGGCGAAATTCTCTGATCACTGCATCGATGCGTCAAATCGAAAAAAAACTTCGATGTATTCCTGTCTTTACTTGCATCGCTAAGCCAAACTAAGTCGTGTTTAAATGTGAAATATGACATCAATTAAAACATTGTCGAGAGAGTAAAAACAACATGTAGCTAAATATTTTGAAGTGTAATATCTCCGTATTTTCGCCTATTGTAAAGTTGCTTAGCAAAAAAAAATCAGCAAAATGGCTACTGCGCCAAATGTTCCGACTAGAACGAAATGAACGCGATAACGACAAAAAATATATTCATAAAAATAAAATGCAATAACTTTATAAAATGTTTCACAAATCAATTCATATTCCACACTTTAAGCAAAAAAAAATTAAAAATTTGCTAATTATAATAATTTCAGAACTACTAACTGCTTACATTTGATTTTGTGGTATGTCAAAAGAAAAATAAAAGATTCAAGTCGAAAACTGCACCAATTGTCGTTGTAATCCAATCGTGTTGCAGTCAATTCGTTCGACTACATAAGAAACTCATGTTATCTAAGAGCTAATAATTGTTATACGTGGAATATCTGGCACTTCGTTGTTGTTTAGCCACATATGAAGTTGTCATTGCTAGCTAAGGACGAGTGTCGAATAAAATACGATTAATGTAAATGGGTCTAGCGATTTTTTTTTGCTGAATTTAACATTTTTTTTTGCCTATTGCCGATTAATTTTCGTAAGTCTGGCAACATTGTAGTAAAGCATGATTCAACAGCTGATTGTAGGTTTTTTTTTGGACCGTGGCGTTAATAAGTATTCTTTGTATTTCGTATTTTCGATGAATTTTGCGTAATTTTGAGATTTTATTGAAAATATTTTATCATAATGGTTTCACAAGAATTTCAAGCGGTGATTTTAGCAGCTGGACGTGGTACACGTTTACCCGAAGTATTAGGTGGAACTCCAAAATGTTTACTACCCATTGGGCCATATCCATTAATTTTCTATCCTCTCCATATGTTGCACCAACACAGCTTCCAAGGTAAATATAGTCTTTAGGCACATAAATTAAATAGTAGTATTATAATTTTGTTTATACTAATATCTTTGAGCAGAAGCAATTATAATTGTATTGGAAAATGAAAAGATTGAAGTTCAACAAGCGGTTGAACGGTTGCCATTAAAGATGAAAGTCGATTTTGTAGCAATACCAAGTGATACCGATTTTGGTACAGCAGACAGTTTACGTTTTATACACGACAAGTGAGTATACATACATTTACTGCAAACTTGATATCACGTTCCTGTGCTACCCTTTTCAGAATAAAGTCGGATTTCTTAGTTCTCAGCTGTGATGTTGTTACGAATGTAAATCTCTATCCATTATTTAATAAATTTCGGCAACATGATGCTTCCGTAGCAACTTTACTTTTCAAAAGTGGCTTTGAATCGGGCACTACATTGCCTGGCCCCAAAACAAAGCATAAACCGGAACGTGATCTTGTCGGTATACATCCCGATAATGAACGCTTATTATTTTTGGCATCGACTAGTGATTTTGAAGAAGTGATGAATGTGAATGCACATCTTTTGCGTAAGAATGGCAAAATGACTATCTATTCACGACTTGTGGACTCACATATTTACCTGATGAAAAAATGGATTATAGACTTCCTTCAAAAGGTTAGCTTTAATTCCATTTTTTTAATGTTCTAATTAACAAATAATCATTAATCCTTATAGAAAGATAACTTTTCAACACTAAAGGGAGAATTTCTACCATACATAATTAAAAAACAAATGTCAACGAGTCCAAAGGCATTGCAGGATAATAATTCAGAAAACGGTACAAGCAATTCTCAACAAGAAGATGATATTTTCCACGTAAGTTATTTTTGTTTGTTAATTTGAAATAGATTCGACGTAAAATGATTATATTTTGCAGTATGTTCCGCAAACAAATTTCGAGCATCAAATTAGAAAAGCCACACTTTTCAATGATTCTCGAATTAAAGAGCCCTACAACGGAGATTTAATTCGATGTTATGCGATTATTGCACCAAAAGACTGTATTGGCATTCGAGTCAATACAACTCTTACTTTTTTTGCCCTTAATCAGAAGGTAATTTGAAATGATTACATTTGCTTTAAATATACCCATAACATTGTATTTATTTTTTAGCTGTCTACAATTTGGTCACAAATCTGTGGGGATACTACCAAACATCAGCTTGTTTCAATTAATGCTGTAGTAAAGTCGACACAAACTAAGGATATAGCTGCAGCCGAAAATGCCAAACTATCAGAGAAAACTTCTTTAAATTTCAGCATATTTGGACCTAATTGCACAATTAATTCCAAAAATATTATCAATAAATCTATTATAATGGGATCAGCCATAGTGGAAGAAGGGTAATAGTCTAAACCTTTTTCTATATTATTTCACTTATAAATTTTATTCCAACGTTCTTGCAGTTGCAATATTGAGAATACAATACTGGGTCACAAAGCTATCGTTAAAAGTGGTTCAGTGATTAAAAATTGTTTGATTGGTCCGAATTTCATAGTAGAAGAAAACTCCGTGAAACAAGATCAACATTTGACCAATGCAGATGCATATATGGAAATCGATATTCAATAAAGTTTCTATTTTGATTTGTTTTTGTTAATATAGTTTTTTAATTTTGATTGTATACAACTGCTTTTAGCCAACTCAAAACTTATTGTCTTAACAATTTTTAATGACAAACAAAATGTGCTACCGAAGAATGGATGGATCTACGTCCTGGAAGCACCTCGACCACGTGGTCGATCACAGCAGTATGCCGAAATGCTTTGTACGGTAACAAGACAAAGCATGTCCGTATTCTTGCTACAACAACAACAAACAAAATGTACTAAGGTATAGTACGTTTAGTGTACTTTTCAGTGTCATGGTAAATCCAATAACGTCGACATCAAAAAATGCTGAACTTCAGTGTATTTCTTGTAAATAAATCTCGGTACGCTATCGTTACGTGTGTAGTTTTTTCTCCCATAACGTATCCTACTGGAAATTGTTTGTGTACTTTGGATCAAACTTTCAGAGGGAAAATACCTATAATTTCATTAAATGTTGCTAAATCCCTCATGAAATAGTTTTTATTTTTCTATAATCAAGAAAGGGTCTCGGCTTCTTCCATTTTTATTATTTTTTTTTTTTTTCGTTTTCCAAAGATTTTTGTCGTATAAATCTTGTGTGTTGTGAATTATTGTACTCTATTTGAAATTCTATGTGTAACAACCAATCCTGCAGTTATTTATTCTTTCTACAACACTGCCGCAAAAAAATGTTTAAAGAATGAAGCAACATTTTTCTTAAATTAAAATTTAATATTGTTTTCTATAAGAAAAGTTTCTATAAGTTTTCGTAAACGGAGTTTAAATTTAAACTTATTTTAAATCGCATCAAGAAAATAGCTGAACACAACTGATAGGATAATCTAAGGGTAGTCAAATAAACTCGCACTGAAAAACGGGCCCTAAATTACTAAGATTAGCAAAATCAAAAACCACAGTTTTAGATTGACTCACGAATTCCCTTTTGCGGGCAAACTTAATTTCGAATCATATTTTTACGCTTTTTCTCGCTTTTGTAGTTTTTTTTTATGAATTATACCAGCCCTGGAAAGTTTTGTGGACATTTTGTGGATCCTTCTTTTTGCAATATCCACAGAATCATTTTTGCACTATTTAAATTTAATGAGCGGATAAGAGTGAAAAATATCGTCAAATACTGATAAACAATTAAAATGAGTAGCTCACCAACAGAATCAGAAAAATTGCCGGAACAAAAAGAAGAAAGACAGCCGGCATTAGGAAATATAAATAATGCGTCTGAGTTGCAAGCAAGCTACAATCCAAGTGTATCTGATGAAGAGAACGATGGCGGTGATATGGAGCGCATACGTGGTGATGCCATTGGCAATACATTGTACAGTGAGCGTTTCGTCCTAAACACACTACTCAAGCTGAATAAGATTGAGAAGGAACTCGCCGAGGATGAAGAGTTCGAAAAGGAATTGTGCTCTCTGTGGGATATGACTATTGAAGAGGATGTAGTCGAATTGTTGCTCGGTCAAAATGTCTTGGATATTTTTGCACAATGCATCAACGATACAGAAGATAAACGTCTCACAGAAATACTTGTCGGAATGATCGGAAATATGTGTAGCGTAAAACGTACACGTGATGAAATTATAAAAAACGATGAGACAATGACAACATTGTTAGGCCTAATTGGTTGTTCTGATGCTCTCACATTGATACAATTAATGCGTTTGCTGTCTGTGATATTCGTTAATGCTGATGCGAGTGCGACGAAATTGTTATTCGAACATTTTTGTAAGATTCCAACGTACGTACACGACATTTGCTTTATCTTAAGTAATTCTATAAATGAATCGCTGCTGCGACACACATTGGAGGCACTCAATGCCATATTGGCGAAATTTGCTTTAACTGAACCACAGGTGTTCAATGGATGTGATGAAACAATAATCGTCAAATTTGAAGATGTTTTTGTTACTGAGTCCATGGTTAGCAGTACTTGTGATGCATTTCAAAGTATTTTGCCAAAACAAAAATGCCTTGCTGAAAATGATGAATCTAAACTGCCCACCCATGAGTCACGTAAAACGATGCAAATATTCCTAAATATTCATTGTATCCTTGTACAGTATGATGAGGACTCTCGTTCAAGTTATAAGTCATATGATCCAGTACTAGAATGTTTGATTCGAATATTAGAATCGATTAGTGAACCCATCTGTTTGCTCCCATTAACAAACGCCGATGTGGATATTATTGATAACATTAGTGATATACTTTTGGTAATTTCTATAAGTTTGCATTGCGTATTCAAAATTATTTATACACAATTCTGCTTTATAGGTATTGGGCGATCCATTTAAAAGTGAATGTATGTGTCAAATGATAAAAATATGGTACATTGTTGTTGAAGACAAAGAGCGCCAGATTAAAAGACCTCAACCCACCAATCAATTTGAAGAAGATGATGAACTTCAAGAGATAGAGGTTAATGTAGACGATTTCTGTGCAACAATGCTCGATTTAATAACGCGTATTGTGTATAATGCTGACGTTGAACAATTGCGTGTATCACTACAACAGCAGAAGATGAGCGTGTTGCAAAAACTGTTGAAAGCTATTTATGCCATGGATGGGAATATCGATGTTAAAGAATCATATGTGAAAATAAGGAATATTGTCGACAATTTAGGCAAATAGTACAGTAAATGTTTTAAGGATTTTCATTTCATAAGCTATAAGCCGTAATATTGTATTACATATTTATATACGCAAACTTTCACATTAAACATTAAACTAGATATTTATGTATAACAAATTTAATGGTAATTTATTGTGAGTTCGTCTCATTTCTCTTGAAATGCTAATGAGGCACGCATGTTTTCAGCCCACGATTGTTTGCCCAGTTTAACAGGACCATTTGTACACACCATCAATTTGGTGTGATTATCCCTTTCGCAAGACATTCGAAAGCTGTTCTTATCTTCACTAAGGCAATCAGATAAATGTGACAACGAACTGTCCAAGGTGATGGGCGACTTTGTGGTTATTTCAACATATGCATTTTCTTCTATTGCGTCGGAAATGTTAATTGACGCCTCATTGACCTTGTCAGCCATTATTATATTTTCACCTGATAATTCTGATAATTGAAGATTTATTTTACCGCCATTGGACCGCAGATAAATGTTGCCATGAACACCAGCTGCAAATTAGAGTAGACAAATATTATATATGGATTAATATCGTTCAAAGCCATTCTGTACACACATACTCATATTTATATCTCCCTCTTCAAATACATATACTGATGTCTTTTTGTGAACATTTTTAAGCATCAGACTACCAGTGTTTGTAACAAATTTAGATACATCCGCGTAACATGAATTCGTCGAGATGTTACCTTTAACAGTTGTACATTCAAGTTTATCACCCTGCAGTTTATCAAGAGCAATATTCTGAAATGGTGTGTAAAAATAAGTACTCAAAAACTCGTATAGTGAACATTCGCTTACACCACTCTTGGCTTCTATTGTGGAATTCTTTCCCAGCAGCATTCCATCGCATGTAATGTTTCCTTCGTCACTGCGCAAAGAAATGTTCTCCGCTCGTATCTCCTTCATATGGATCGACCTTTTCGCCGACACACCAACCGAGTCACAATACATATTTGATACACTAACTCCATCCTTACATTCTATATGTAAATTTGCTCGTATCGGTACGTCCAATTCACAATGAAAATCTGTACTTTCAGCCACTTTCATCACATCGACATCTACCTGTTTCTCATCGTCGCTAACTTGCACCTTCATAGTGGCCGTACAATTGCTAACATGTCCACCATGCAGTTCTGCTAGGAAAGCATCTGCATCCGGATATTCATGTACATCAGCCGAACGTACGTTCAGATAGATATCTGAGCGTATATTAATTTGTGCATACGGATTAATATGGCGTAACGTTTCCTGATGTACTTGTTTAGCGTTCATCTTCAGTATCTTCTTCTTGGCATAAGTTCGTGTCGAGAAACGTATTAACGGTATAAATTGACGACAAAGTATCATATTTTATTTACGAAATTCTTTTTATATTTCTGCACTCAGTGGTCGCAGTGCCTTGTGGTTTGTATGATGGATAATTGATATGCAATCAGCTGCTAAAATACTCGTAATTATAACCTTTTCGTTTGTAGTTTGAGAAATGATTGTTTTGGTTTTTCTTAACCACACTTGAAATAATTACTGAAAGTAATGCTGTCAATAATTGCACGTATTACTTTGTTCCATATTTTCTATAAAATTTCGCTCGGACACAAGCTCCTCATTTATAGCTATTTCAAAAAGGAGCTCTTGTTTTTTTTTTGTACTAATAGTTCGCCTCCATTTGAATAAATATATTTTAACTGGAATTTGATTAATTTTTTCTAAGTAAATTTTAATTAATGTATTAGAAAATACAACCCTGCTTCGATATGATGATTTCAAATTTGACTGTGCTATATGGAAACATTTAACAAAAAGTGTGAAGAGTAGAATTTCTTATATAAAAAGTGGGAAGAGCATAAGAGAGAAAAAAGGTTAGTTTGAGCCGGGAAAGCGGTGCACATTTCTTAATACTTCTACAAATCGTACCAAAAATTGACTTGCTTCCAGAGCAAGTAGAAATGCTAAATTTACGTAATATCTTGACCAAATTAACCGATCCAAAAGTAACAAGTTTGCTGACCGGCAAGGTATTTAAAGCCAAAGAATACTGCAGTGGTTCAATTCAAAATAGAATGAGTAACATAACCGAAAAGCATTTGGAAGATAAACTTGGGGAGAAACTGTCAGCGCAGTTCGTGAAGGCGATAGATGAATCAGACGGTTGCGGGGGCAAGTTCAGCGTCATTGTTGTCTCAGAAGCGTTTCGTGGTAAAACACTATTGCAGAAACATCGTTTGGTAAATACAGCGCTCGCAGACGAGTTGAAGGAAATACATGCTTTTTCACAAAAGGCATACACACCCGAAGAGTGGGAGAAAGTGCAGAAGCAATAACAAGTAACACTAGTTTAACTAACTTACGTACCAGCCAACAAACTAAAGTGATCAAAGTGATATCGATGACGAAATATAACAATTGTAAAATAAAAATGATACCTACTTTGTAAAAACAGAAGTATATCGAAAATATATTTAAAGCAATTTGAATTTAGTTTAAAAAGTGGTAGTTCATGAATGGGTATTTTTGCACGGCTATTACACAAATTATAAAAATATACATAAAATAAAAAAGAAAACGAAAAGACTATAAACGAACAGTCGAAATAAGGAAAGTGAAAGGAAAGTTATGAGTGGTGTTTACTTCAATCTCATCTCAAGCGTTTTGAAAATTAACACACAAAATAAATAGCAAAGATATTTGATTTTATCGAGATCTTTCATACATGTATGGATTTGTAAAAATCAGTAGTTGATCAGTGTGGTAAACGAGGTACACGCATACATGTAGAATTTTGTGAAGTGAGACGACAAAAACAGACTTAAGATAAAAAAAAAAAAAAAAAAATAGAGCCAATTTGCATTTCAAATTAGCTTTGAGAATCGTTCGTTCGCACAGTGAGTTGTGGCAATTCTGTAAACAACAGCAACTTCAAAATACGTAGTGCACTTAGCAAATTCCATTATTCTTAACATACAATTGTTTAAAGTAACAAAGTAAATTTACTTGTTTCTTTTTAAATACACACACACACACACAATGAACATGCACAAGTTCCAAATAAGATCACCCGGTAAAGTAATACTTCATGGTGAGCATGCTGTTGTCTATAATAAACCGGCTTTAGCTGCTGTCATTGGTCTCGCAACAAAACTACAATTTCGTCCCCAACCTGAAAGTAAAATAGCATCATTTAAGTTGGAGACACTGAATTGTTCTCTAGAAATACAATTAGATCAATTCAATTCGTTTTTGAAGAATTTCCAAAAAAAATATCCTGGTGAAAAACTTGATTGCACAGCTAAACTACTGGAAGAGGTGCGCCTGGAAGTTTCCAAGCAGTTAGATGGTTCACTTGCAACATCATCGAAGCAACAGCATACACAGAAAGCCTTTCTATCAATCTATTATTTATTGGCGGGAACCATATTATCAGCTCCTAAGGCAGAATTGACTTTTCAGAATGGCTTTCAAGTGCATATTGACTCTGAACTGAATATAGGCGCCGGTTTGGGAAGTTCTGCGTCTTTTGGTGCTGCCTTAGCGGCCGCTTTTCTTCTCATCACTGGTCACTTTGACGAGGAAACATACTTAAAGCCCGAAAATCAGGGTCTCATTTCTCATTGGGCCTTTGAATCCGAGCGAGTTATGCACGGCACTCCTTCGGGTGTCGATAACACCGTTTGTACCTATGGCGGCATGCTACGATTTCTCAAAGGACAAGGATTTCAACCTATAACTATTCAGCGCCCTCTCAACATTTTACTTGTTGATAGTCGTGTTAATCGCAGTACAGCCGATATTGTGGCCAAAGTACGCCATTTGTGGGAAGCATTCCCGAAAGTGATTGACTCAATTTGGAATGCTTGTGAGAATTTAGTGGACGAGGCAATACCGCTGTATGAAAGTTTTGGCAATAGTCAAGATGATAGCGAAAAATTCGAGAAACTTGAACGTCTCTTTCAGATCAACAATGACCTTATGAAAGCCATCGGTGTTACACATCCAAAATTGGAACAAATTTTCACAATCTCTTTTAAGCGTGGCTTCTTCAGCAAACTAACTGGTGCTGGTGCAGGTGGTTTCGCTATTGTTTTGTTGCCCAACAACTACGAGAGCAATGAAGTCTACTGGAAACTGAAAGAGGAACTCGAAGCAGCTGGCTTTGGCGTACATGCTACCACTGCTGGTGGTAATGGCTTACGCATCGAAACATTAGACGATTAAAAACCATGATTTTTTATTCTTATACATTAACAATATTTTATTGGAGTTCATTTTTATCAATTATATTAAATATACTCGATTCTTAAACTAATGGTCTATATTATTATTATTTTATTGTTAGTAAGTTTATCGTTGGCTTGTATCTCTTGGTCTATAAGGTATGCCGCGATTCTTCATCTCTCTTAATGTTGCTTGTGGTAGATTTCCAGAAACCGATATGGCATAAATTCCCCTAGTAAAGCGACCTGATGGAAGGAAAAATTATAATTAATTACATCATATTATTTTCTTTTACAGTCTGGGTTTGTAAAATGCAAAACAGGTAAACTCCTGCCGGTAAAATAAATTGCACAACATATTTTCGACCTGAATTGCATTTTTTACATTAACCCATACTACCTACCTATCCTTTGCCATTTTGCAACCCAGGAATCTTCAGGACTCATTAATGCTATTATGCCATCAAAGTTGTTGCTGGTGTGGTCGTAAACATTATCTTTATTATTCTTCATACGCAGAAATTCATCACAATTATCGCAACCATCATATTCGAATTGATCAAACGTCTAAAGAAATGACAAATGGTAAAAATATAGATAGCAATATTTGTTAGACACATCTACACAACAAATACATACCTTCACCAACGAACACACTAAACACGCACGGAGCCCACGTAAATCTTTAGGTATAGTATCAAAGGACATTTTATTTCGATATTTTGTAAAAATTCTTCAAAAAATTCGGGAGGCAAGCGTTATATTTGCTCGCGAGCAGACGGCTTGAATGAATGAAGCAAAACAACAAGATTGCTGCTGCGTGTGTTTGTACGTACCTGCGATATTTACCTACTGTCAACTGCTCGAGTCTCGAAAACAGAGATGTTAAGGTTTCAATTAGGGGTGGGTAATGCAGGAAATTTTCATGCGTTGCCACTTGTGGATTGGATGTATGCCCAATATCATAACGCAGTTTCGTTCTGTTTTGCTTTGTTATGTCAATGTTGTAATTGATGCTATACAAAAATAACTAAAGTATTCAATGATTACGAAAGACTTGAATGAAAAGTAAAATACAATTTTTGACATATAATAAAATTAAAATTAATAATTTTTTTATTTTTTCTTACTAAGATGATGTTACTAAAATTAAAAATAAAAAGCCGAAATACATAAATAGTATGCATGCATCAAGCATACAAAATGTATACTTCGTGAAACACATGAAGAGTATGCCTGAAGCATGAAGAGCATATATTTATTCATAAGTCAAAAGTCATAGCAAAGTTTGATAGAAAACAAGAGTTAATAATTTAAAAGGGAAACAGAAGAATATTGAAGATTTACATCTTAAATTTCACAATTCAAATAATTTTCAGCTGTCCGGAAATGTCAATGCATGAAAAAGTTAAAAGTCGAGCAACTTTTGGCATGCATCAAGCATCGAGACATGATGCATACTTTTTACGTGGGCACTTTCATAAGGATGCGTATATATTAACTTCGTTGTTAATTTATTATCTAAACGGCTTTAAGAAGCAATCGCAAAATCTTTACTCTTTACATTTGTAAGAAATGTCAAAATCGATTGCTTGTTGGTTTTTGTTTGTGCTTCTTCTCTCTACATGTGCGCTGTTTTTTATTTACTTATTTCTTCATGAACGTATAAATTAGGTAAAGTAGAGATATATGATCTCTGGTTTTACACTATGACTTGTTTGGTGCGTTCATATAACCATGACACTAATAATTAATATTACTCGAATAATAGCGCGACTAGTCGACACGTATCGGTAGGAAACGGATGATGAGTAGTCAAAATGGGTTGGTAGGTAACGTAACGTTGAAATGTGTAGAAATTAGATTTTCAATGGAATGAATGTCAAAAAGTGAGAGTCATACTCTTTCTTCTCAATCATATTTCTTTTATAAATATATTATATCTCTTTCCTAATCATATAGCATTGGACTGAGGTATCCGTGTTGACTAATCACACTCCGTATTTTACAATTACTTTCTGTTACATTGCGTGTTGTCTAATCGCGCTAGAAATTGCTTCTCTTGGGTTTACGTTGTCAATTGACTGTTGGACCAATTTCGCACAATAAAACGTAATGGTGTAAACGTACCTTTACATACGTTCGATTTTCGAACTTAAAAGAATCCTCGAAACGTTTTTTGACATTTGCGGAGAGGTATGAGAAATTATTGTCTATGGGCGCCAAATGTTTATAAAACAAAATAAAAAGTTGTAATTATATTTCGGAATATCATTTAAAAATTATAATTGAATTAATTTAAGAAGTATGTCATTTTTTGGAGCAAATCCACTGAGCGCAACAAGCACACCGGCCAAACGTGAGTAAATCAACAGATTTGTAAAATAGTTGAAAGTGACTTCTTGTCTACAGTATCACCGAAATTAAACAATTTTATGCATTAGTTTTTTCGTATTAAATTAATTTTTTAAACTTCAATTAAAATGTAGTTTATATTTGTGTCTGCCTTATGCGGTCTTCTCCAGATATTTGAGTGGACTGTCACCATGTGGCATTTTTAATAATTTCTTCGCGTCGTGTAGGTTTCGTATACGTACATCTTTTATATTAATTCTGAAAGACAGATTCCATATTAATGTTGCTGTAAATAATTCGATTCTATGTAGTTACTTTTTCTTGTGTATTATAAATCCAATGTACGTAAAAGATGCTAGAATTGGTATTAAAACAATATATATAATTGCGCTCATTGTCGAATTTGTTAATTATTGCTTATATCGCGTGTAGAAATTATACTAAATTGCTTAGATTTAAGTTATTCCTTCTAATCCCATGCCGAGTATAGAATTCACTGATAAGCATACGCACAATTGCACCATGTAGAAGAGTTTTGAAACCATTTTAAACTATGTATGACACAATTTAAACACTATACTAGCTAACCTATTAGCATCTGCTGATAAATTAATTACATATATTGTATGTATAGTAAATAGAACATGTGCAGAAGCGGTTTAGTTATTCTTATCTCGCACCACTAATTTGTATGTATGATTTAATTGTTTTATTCTGCTTAAAGCGGGCGGAATGTTTTCTTCATTTGGTATGGCCTCAACAACACCAGCATTTGGAGCTACAACAACATCAACTGCAGCCCCCGCCTTTGGCGCAGCTCCTGCATTCGGTAGCACTACGCAGTCAGCAGGAGCCGCGCCGGCATTTGGAGCAACGCCAGCATTTGGCACAACCAGTATGTACCACTAATCTTAGATATTTATTTTCAAAGTACGTAAATTGTATCCGAATCTTTTTTTTAAGATTTCGGCGCATCGGCTACTTCGGTCCCAACTTTGGGCGGATTTGGTGGTTTTGGAACTGGTACAACGACAATAACAACATCAGCTCCAACTTTAGGAGGTTTTGGTAGCTTTGGCACTAATCCAGTTAGTTCTACTGGTACATCATTTTTTGGCTCTGCACCTGCGGCAACATCAAATGCCCCAATAGGATTCGGTGGTTTTGGTAGCACGTCAACAACATCAACTGCACCAGCATTTGGTGGATTTGGGACACAAACAACCGGATTTGGTGGTTTTGGAACAAGTAAATCTACAATATAAGAGAAAAAAAAAACGATGATATACTTACTCATACTTTTTGTAAGGTTTTGGAAAACCCACCGGCAGCACAGTAACACCTGGATTTGGTGGCTTTGGCAATACCAATTTCATGTTGGGTCAACCACAACAACAAGCTCCACAAATAACACCAGATGAGGCATTTGCGCAATCGATATTCAATGTATCCATTTATGGGGATGAGCGTGACACAATTATAGCCAAATGGAATTACTTGCAAGCTATGTGGGGAACGGGAAAATCATTTTACTCGCAGAATGCTGCACCGGTCGAAATAACACCTGAGAATTATTTGTGTCGTTTCAAGGCAATCGGTTATAGTCGATTGCCGGGCAAGGATAATAAAATGGGTTTGGTGGCATTGAACTTTAATAAAGCACTAGCAGATGTGCGGTATGTAGAAAAAAATTACATTTCCATTGTACAATAATTAATATTTTTTTTACTACATTTAGTGCACAGCAGCAACAGATTGTAACAGCTTTGAGTAGTCTATTTGGGAATAAGCCAAATTTAGTGATAAATATCGAGTATAGTAAAGAACATGAAGATAAAAAGAGCCAGCTTGTCATATATCTGGCAGAAAGATCACAATTGGCGCCCAATGAAACGAAACGAATACTGGCAACCGAAGTTGCCAACTATTTGAATCAACCCAATATGAGAGCACAATTAAATAATCTGGGTGTAATAGAAGTTCTGGCATTGGTGCTACCCGATGAAGATCAATTGAAAGAGTATTTGGAGAATACACCGAAAGGCATTGATCCGCGTATGTGGCGTCAGGCGAAATTGGATAATCCTGACCCGACAAAATTTATTCCAGTACCATTAATTGGCTTTAATGACTTGAAGTGGCGCATCAAGTGTCAGGAGCATGAAACCGAAACACATGCTTTGTACTTGAAGAAGGTGGAAAAAGATTTGGCCGAATTGAGGCAACGACACGCATCGGCAACGGCAAAAATTATGGAGCATAAACGAAAATTGGCCGAATTGAGTCATAAAGTTTTAAAGGTATGTATTTCCAAAAACATGCACATTTGCATTTCAACTAAGTGTTTGTATTTGCAGATAATTGTGAAGCAGGAATGTACACGTAAAGTTGGTTTGGCACTAACACCCGAAGAGGAGACGCTACGTACAAAATTGGAAAATATGCAAGCTCTAATCTCTGCGCCAACACAATTTAAGGTATAGTGAAAAACAATAACGTTTCTTTTCTTTGGTGTAAAATTGAACTATTAACACGTTTTTCATATATTTATATATATGTGTAGGGTCGCCTGAGCGAATTACTCTCACAAATGCGTATGCAACGTAATCAATATGCCCTTGGTGGCGCCAGTGAATATACCATCGATAAAGATTGCGAAGAAGAGATGAAAACATTTTTATCAATGCAACAAAAAGCCATGGAAGTACTCACCGATACAGTGACAAAAGATTTGAAAGCTTTACAAATCATCCTTGAGGGTATGCCAGCATTAGTGAGCAATTAAATTATAGTATGTAGTGCAAAATGAAAATGAAAGTATGTGATGAATCAATGTATTTGTGTGTATTTATTAAGCAATTGTTAATTGCTAGGAAATAAAGAATTTGCTCGAGGAAATGAAACTAAGAATAGGTACAATTTTTATAGTGGATATCACTTTTTATATATAAAGATTGTTGAACCGCACACAAAAAAAAAAAATGTTTTTATAGTAAATTTCAACAATTTATAATATCTTGTTTACATAAACGTTAGTCAAAATCATTTCCTGTTTTCATAGAAAATAAAAATTTTATTGGGAAAATTATTAAAACAAAAAAAAAAAATGAAAAGAAAACAACGATTGCTTTGAACTTGCACTTTTGTGGTAAAACGAACACAAACAGGTTCATATCATGCATTCAATTGTCCACTATTGTTTGCTGTTTGTTATCATCACCAGTTTACAAGAAAGTCATTGTACTGTGTATTATATACGAGACGACATACATTTTTCTGGTAATTACCACAAATGCATTTTCACTTTTGTTTGAACGCGAATGTGCACATATTTGATGCTTTTTCTCCATCATCATCATCATTTTGCCAGTGATCGCAACAGCATTTAATGTGCATTTGGGTGTGTATACAACTGGTTTGATAATTCGTAATGCAACAACAATGAGTATTGCAAGATTATGCTTTGGTTGTTACATTAACATGATTGTGGCGAGCTTTATTTTTTCAATTGTATGCATGTAGGTAGTATGTTTGTTAGAAATTTCTCACATATTAAATGCTTATTCAAGTTTTATTTTCCCCAATTGTTGTCTTGTATGTAGTTGGACTTCCTCCAACTTCCGTTTTTAGTTCGCTGTGGTAATAACTCTACTCTTACGATGCTGTATCAGTAGTATTGTGTTTGAATTTTTGCTGCAAGTCTCTACTTTTGCTTCTTCTGTGCTATAAAATGTGATGTTGAATATGTTGGAAGCTTACACATGTGAAATACGTGGGTTCAAATAGACGTGTTGTGTTGGAAGGAATAATTCAAATAAATTTAATTTAAAAGTGATTTCAAATGAAAATTCAATTATTTATTGTGAGTAATTAGTTGCATTGCATTGTTTTTGTTGTTTATTATTAAAGCTATACCATCTATACTGTTTTAGTTTATGTGCACCATTGTCGGCACGATCAATGGAGCCCCATCAAAAACGTCGATATTGACAAAACAAAAATATCCAGTTGAAGATCTGCAACTTATACATCCACAAATAATTACTATTGAACGTTTTGAGGCATTACTAAGGCGAGCTGGTGAAATATTCCATCCCACCGCAAGGTATGATGTAGTAGATAATACTAAACGATCGGATCGCGCAAGACATGATGTTGCAGCAGCTAATGTTGAAACGCCCAGTGAACATATGCAACCACCGCCAAAACATCCATATAACTTTTATCTGCCACTCTATGATTACGATGACATTACTTTGGATAGTACAAGTCGTAAGCTGGAGAATATTGCACCACCACCATTAGAACCAATTACTGCAGAGCAAACCAATACAAATTATTATGCTGCACTCAAGCCAAAAAAGCTACCAAAGAAATTTAATATTGATGCAAAACATATCAATACGAAATGGTTGAGTGCTTTGCACAATTATGTCACTAGTGATGGTACTAATGCTGGTGATGGTGATGGTGAAATGCTGCAGACTGCCTACTTAGCAAATGATGAACGTAATCGTATAAATTTTGATGATTCTTTCTTTGGTGTCGATATGCAAGTGAAAATTCCCGATAATGATCCACATAAAGAATTAAAAAATGCTGCTATTGTACGCTCTCATCACGATGATGGTGGTGGTGATGAGTTTCTTAATCAAGGCGAAGAAGTAGCTGAAGAAGATGACTTATTGGCGTCTGCTGCAGTACAACTCCCTCACATCTCGGAATACAGTCATAAAACAAGAGGGAAAAAATAATGATATAGCCTTTCACCTTTGTTTTGTAGAATGGTAAAATTTTTATTTAACTGAAATTGTGCATTGAGAATTAGTGGTGGTGATGAATGCATTATCAAAGTCAAGTAAGGAATTCTTTGATGAAAACTTGCATTCCTCTTTCATAGTCGAAGAGGTAAAACGGGTATGTTAAAAATTAAGTTCAAGTTATAGTAGATGAAACGAAAGTGACTCGCGCATTATAAATATAATAAACGCAAAGCTAAGGTAAGAAATTTAAATATTTATTTTGCTACCTTATGCAACCTTTTCGTATACGAACATACATTATGAACATTTCCTAAGGTGTTAAAATTTATTGATGAAAGCGGTAAGCATGTTTTATAGGAAAGTGTGAATACCTCATCGCATACCATTTTTATCATTTTCTCGTTGGGTATTTGTGGAATCTTGATGTGTGGTATAGTCCTTAAATTATATTTAGCCTATTCACAAAGAAATTAAAAAGAGTGCTATCGAAGTATTTGTTGTTTTTATAAGTATAATAAAATTTCTTTTAAAAAAATGTTGTGTTCTATGTTATTAAAGTACCAGTACATGGAGTAGAGCTGGCATATTCAACTAGTGTCAGACATTAAAAATAATTATTAACGTACTAGCATGTAATTCCTAAAATTAAAATATAGACAGTCACCGACTGTCTCTCAAACCGTACGGACGTGTTCGTTGCCTTTCTTTAGCTTATCGTGTTCTCTTCTCTTTTTCTCAGCAAGTTCGTTTCTTAAGTCTTCGCCCTATTTATTTTACAGTTTTTTTTTCGTTTTCTTGTACTTCTACTTACGCGCGTTATTGAAAAACTTAAAACGGTATAATCACACGCGGTACCAACAATGGCCTCTGAGCCTCCTGATATTAACCATAATAGATTCCACTTACTAGATGAACATGGAACTAAACCCAAGAAGCAAAAACTAAACAGCACAAAAGAATTGTTTTCTGGTCTTTCATCTAAATCAAAAAGTGGATACAACCCCAAATTTCTACTCATATCTTCATCAGATAAAGCCTCTCCTCTTTCTAAGTTCAGCCCTTTCGCGTTAAAAAAAGGCATTGAATCAATCTCAACAGAAATAGAATCAATCTCCCAACTAAGAGATGGAAACATACTCCTACTAGTTAAAAACGGGCGCGTCGCGGATAAATTTCTCAAATCTAAAACCTTAGCTAATCTATGTACCATCAACGTTAACCTCCACGATACACTTAACTCAGTTAAAGGAGTGGTCTTTGCACCTTGCCTCATCAACGTACCAGAAGAAGAAATAGTTAAAGAAATGAACAACCAAGGTGTCACCGCAGTGTACAAATTCACCCGTACAACAGATGGTAAAATCAGCGCTACTGGACAAATGGTATTTACATTTGACTTATATCAACTCCCAAGCTCAGTGGACGTTGCTTGGTATAAAGTGCGTGTTAATCCTTACATACCAAACCCCATGCGGTGCAAATCTTGCCAGCTACTAGGCCACACAATAAAAAAATGCAATAACAATCCATCTTGCGACAACTGCAATTTACCACCACATACTCCTGAAAAATGTGCTCGTGTCAGCTGTGCCAATTGCTCTGGTAGTCATCCATCTTCCGATAAAAACTGTCCTAAATACGTACAAGCAAAACAAATATTAAAAATAAAAACACTTGAGAAATGCAGTATGGGCGAAGCCCGACGTATATATAAGAACACTATCCCCATCCTAAACACAGCTCAATCATACGCGAATATAACAAAAACTCCGCAAAACACCCTGCCTCAACAAACTTCTTCACAAGCCAATACCAAAGATAAATTATCTATCTCGAACCCCTCACAAAATGCTTATAACCCAAAACCAACAGGCTCAACACCCACCACCCCAACCCTCTCCCCTATCCTACCCTCCTCAACTATACTTGGAAAAAACAACACAAACCACAATCCAAAAATGACCGAAATACACTCTAACAAACCTACTAATACAAACAACTCCCCAACAGTAAAACATAAATCTGTTAATTTATCCCCTCTTTCGAACATTACTCAATCTTTAATTGACTCCGACAACTACTTCCTACCCATCGACAATGAATTCAACATTGAGCACATGTCTTAACCCGATACAACCTACGATCCTTACTACTTTTGCTTTTTTAATGAATTCACACATTTTCTCTAACTTCGTAAACAACTGACATTTACGGAATTCGAGAATTTCCAAACGCGCTTCATATGCTTTTTAAGATATTGCAGTGGAACATTAAAGGTTTCATCAACAACATCTGCGAGCTTCAAACCATTATAAAAGAGCAAAACCCCAACTTTATTTCCCTTCAAGAAACACACTGTCATGCATCTTTCTCACCAATTCCCCCTAAAGGTTACCTTGGCTATTTTCACAACTCTACGCATAACACCTCAGCTAAACAAGGAGTCGGTATACTTCTAAAATCCAATACTCCACATAAAGAAATACACATCATCTCCCACCTTCAAGTCATCGCCATTGAAATAAACCTGAACATAAAATTCACAATAGTGTCCTTATATATCCCTCCTGACGAACAATTTTCAAGTAACGACTTATACAGTATCTTCCAATCCATCAATACTCCAATTATTGTCCTCGGGGACTTCAACGGTTGGAACCGTTTATGGGGTTCAATCGCCGAAAACTGCCGTGGGAAATCTGTCGAACAAGCCATTTTAAATTCAAACCTATGCATCCTAAACGATGGTAGTCCCACACATTTCTCCACTCATAATACCCTCACCCATATCGATGTCTCTTGTTGCTCCCCATCCTTGTTCCCTCTAATTTCCTGGAACATTATGGCCGACCTGCACAACAGCGACCATTTTCCGATAATCCTATCATTTGCTTTCTGTAACTCCACCCTCCCTTTCAAACCTCAAAAAAAATTCCTGCTCGACTACGCAAACTGGAATACATTCACCGATGCCGTGGATACTGTATTAAGCGAAATCCCTCACAGTAGCAATATTAATAGAGAAGCAACTAACATAACAAAAGCTATTCGCACTGCCGCTAATTCCACCATACCCCAATCAACAACAAAAAGGCGACGCAATGTTCCCTGGTGGAGTAAAGAGCTCCAAACCCTTAGAAAAGAGAAAATGGCCTCTTGGCACAAATTCCGCAGAAACCCCAATACATCAAACCTTGTTGAGTACAAAAAATCCAACGCAAAGTTTATAAAAGAAATGAAGGCAGCAAAAAAGATTAGTTTCGAAAAGTTTACCGAAACAATAAATAGAAACACCCCAATATCTGACATCTGGAAAAAAATCAACAGACTCACCAACCGTATTCCGCCAAAACCTATTATGATTATACACTCACCTCACAATAGTTACATTAACCCAACAGACATTGCCAACCATTTTGGACAGTCATGGTCCCAATATTCCTCCGATTCCAATTTTTCTGTTGAATACAACAACGCCAAACAAGATAGTCTTCTCCTGAACCACCCTCTACGAGCAGTTAACCCTAAAGCCAAACTCATCGAAACACCTATCTCCATTACCGAACTACAAGCCACACTAAATAAAGTCAAAGGAAAAACGCCAGGCTTCGACAGAATCTCATACAAAATGATTAACGCCTTATCGCGCTACAGTAAAGACCGCCTCTTAAAACTATACAACACAATTTTCCATTCCGGAATAATCCCCCAAAACTGGAAACTTGCTCTGGTAATTCCTATCCCTAAGCCCAATAAAGACATAGCCAATATAAGAGGATACCGTCCAATATCATTACTGCCCTGCCTTTCTAAAGTGGCTGAAAAAATTGTAGCCAATCGGTTGCTTTGGTTCACTGAAAGATGTAACCTTATATCCTCTAATCAAGTCGCATTTAAATCTAATCGGGGTTGCACTGACGCGCTACTACACATAGACTGCTTTATAAGTAAAGCTCTGTCCTCTCGTAATCACGTCTCAATACTTTCCATTGACTTCGAAAAAGCCTTCGATCGGATTGGTATCCACGTTATTCTTAACACTCTTATATCCTGGGGCGTTGGCCCAAAAATTTTCGGTTTCATCAAATCTTTTCTCACGAAACGTTACTTCAAAGTCCGGGTAAATAATACATTGTCAGAAACTTATAAATTGGAAAACGGATTACCTCAAGGATCACCCTTGTCAGTAATTCTTTTTTCTATTGCTTTTAATGAAATCAGTAACATCATAGACAAATACAATCACATTGACCACTGCCTCTATGCTGACGATCTCTACATTCTATGTAAAAAAAATTGTAACCTTGAAGCTAACAATATGTTCCAATCTGCTCTAAAAGATATCCTTGCTTGGGGATCCACCTCTGGAGCAATGATATCTTTCGATAAAAGCAAGAAATTTCATATATGTAGAAAAATAAACTGCGATGTAAACAACTATAACATTAGTATTAACAATAATCTAATTTGCAATGTAAATAAACTAAAAATTTTAGGAGTTACATTCTCAAGTAACTACCGCTGGATCGAACATTTTTTAGAACTTAAGAAATCCCTTGCTGCCAGGGCAAATGTAATTAGTTATTTATCAAATAACAATAGTTATGTACATATTAATACACTCATATATTTAGTTAAAGTTTTAATATTAAGTAAAATGGATTATGGTTTATTTTTATGCGGTAACGCCCCCAAAACAACCCTAAACACTATTAAAGGAGTTTACCACCAAGCCGTCAGATGCTGTATCTACGCATTCAGAACAACACCTATCAAGAACATCCTTGCAGAAGCTCAATTGTCCTCCATCGAGGAGAGGGTGCGAGAGACAAGGGCCAGGCTTCTACCGAAAATACTTTCTGTATCCAGCTCAATAATTGACCAAGACATTCGTTGCACATTGGCAGCAAAAAAGACACCACGCATACCATCTGGCATTTACAATGCTCTGTTACTGGGAAATAAATACCAACTTACACGCAATAACCGTAGTACACTACTCAAACACCCTCCATGGGCAATCAAAATGGAATCCTGTGACATTAGCCTAGCTAAGCTTAAAAAAACATGCACAGCTAAAGAGATATATCTACAACACTTCAATGAACGAAAAGAGCGATTTACAAAAAATGGCTGGCAACTCATATATTCGGATGGATCGAAACAAATAAATACTGCATTTGCGGTAGTCAAAGAAGACGGTACCCATTTGGTACTAAAAACACTCCTCAGCCCGGCATCGGTGTTCGCCGCCGAGGCTGCTGGTATCTTGGCCGCAGTCAGACTAGGTCTGAAACACCGTGGTAAAACTGTAGTTTGCACGGACAGTCTTTCCGTCTTACTGGCAGTCTTGAATCCAGTCTCTAACAAATGGAGGGTAATCAATATCATCCGAGACTACCTCATCCCTAACCACCATCGCATAAAACTTTTTTGGATTCCCGGACATGTCGATATCCCCGGAAACACACAAGCCGACAGTGCGGCCAAGTATGCTGCCCTCGCACCAATCATCTCTGAGACCGCTGTGGAAAAACTTGACGTTGCTCTCCACTTGAAACATCTGCTGCACACGGAAAAAAGAGCCATCTGGATGGAGTATAACCACCATCACTACACCAACATTAACCGCAAATTTCAATCACCCATATACCCCACAGACGTCAGCAAAATAAAAATTAGATATTTCTCCCGTCTAAGGCTTGGCCACACCATCTCCACCCACCAACACATACTAAAAGGCGAAACTGCGCCATCTTGTTTTTACTGCAATGGACAAGAGTTTTCGGTCGGCCATGTCCTTGGCGACTGCCCCTCTCTCTCGTTCGCAAGATTAAAATTTTTCAATTCCACCGACCCAATCACCTTGCTGAGGGAGCCATCGAAGGACAACATATGCAGGATGTACGAGTTCTCCCAATATATTAAACTTATAATATAATATCTATACTTAATCCAAAATATTGTATTTGCAAAAGAGCTGATAGCCCTGGCAGCTAAGCTCAAAATTTGTATTAACTTATTTAATTTATTAATAAGTTTTTCAATAATAATAATAATAATAATAAAATATAGAAATCGATCATTTGGAATTATGCTATTATTATTACAAAATAGTGTTGTTGTTGTAGCAGCAAGAATACGGAAGTACTTTGTTTTGTTCCCGTACAAAGCATTTCCGTATTCTGCTGAGTTGAATGGACCTTGGTCGACCAGGTGGCGAGTGTAATGTAAATGTATTCGGTTGTGTCGATTCATGTAAATCCAGTTTATGATTCTGACAATACGAGTTGGATTATTCATAGGATCCGGCACTACTTGTATAATCCATTTTAAACAATATCTATTCCCTCTCTCTCTCTCTGTCTCCCTATATCTAATATAAAGTATTTACTGTCCCAATTGTTGACTCTTTTCCCGTAAGTCCTTTTCGTACAACTTTCTCAATGTCATCGAGCAAACCGGAAGCACCAAAACGAAATAATCTGGGTTGCAACCAATGTACGCCCAATGTTTCTTTAATCAATGTCATCCAAGTGATAGCTTCACGCACCGTACGAACACCACCAGCAGGCTTTAAGCCCACCTTACGATTAGTTTGCAGTAAAAATTCTTTAATAGCATATATCATTGTAAGGCCCACAGGTATTGTGGCATTAACAGTCTCCTTGCCAGTTGATGTTTTTATAAAATCAGCACCAGCTAGCATGCATGTCATTGATGCTTTGTACACCTAAATAATAAATAAGTACGAGTGATGCATAACGACATGAAATGGTAGCTACTTACATTCTCCATAGAACCTAATTCACCAATCGCCAATATGGTCTTAAGAAGTGCTCGATTGCCACACGCTTTACGCATTGCACAAACCTCCAAATATACACTTTCCCAATCGTTGATTAACGCCAATTGTCGATTGATCACGATATCGATTTCTCGGGCTCCCGCCTCAATGGCAAAATGTATTTCCTGCAATCGTGATTCCAATCCATACTGCCCCGTAGGAAATCCTGTTGCTACTGCAGCAATTGGAATTACATCGACTTTTTCGAGCTGTTCAAAACACGCACGAGCATCGGCAACGCGTGAAGGATAAACACATACTGCACCTGTATGCAATGTGGAATGTAATTTGGGATCGATTGTTGCATCCATTAAACGCAATGGAAATGGATGCGCTGCACGGTGACACAAACGCCGTATATTGGATGCCGTATCATCACCAGCGAGTGTTGTCAAATCGGTTAGTGTTAATGCTTTTAGTGCCCAAGCAACTTCATTCAAACCGGTGACCTGGCCGCGTGTAGAAATCTCTTTAGAAATTTCCTCCAATTGCCGCAATGAAATTGACACATTAAGCAGATTTTTATCTGTAAAATATATTAGGTGCATTATTTGGTATTGTATGTGTTTATACTATATGCAGATGTAAAGTTTAAAACGCTTACCAAAAGGTAAAATTTCGTTAACTTCCATAATATCCATACAATTGAAATCGAGAACCGATCGAGAACACAAATTGTAACTAATTGATTCGAATATGTATTTTAAAACTACATTGATCATTCTCATTTGTAAGATAAGATAAAGAGGGACAACTACTGCCTCTTTTACGCTTATATTCAGAATTATTTGATAATTGATAAGAAAACAGCTGATGAACAGTAGTGGTTAACATGATTTTCGTTTATTCATAGTCAAAATTAGGTTCCAACTTAAAAATAGTATGGACGTTTTCGACAAATTTCCAAAATCTGTCAAAAAGCTAATACTAAATTTAAGCTTGAGCTTAATTTTGACTATGAATACACTACCTCTTGCTTTAATACCAAATAAAGGAGGCCACATTGGTAATAAATATACAATTTTATTTAAATATTTTAATAATTTGTACAAGTGATTGGAAACTAAATACATATATGCATTTTTGTTGTTGTATACATTAAAAACATAAATTTGCTATTTTTCGATATACATATAAAATAAAATAACTTAAGACATTGATCGATGACTTTCAACTATCTAAATCATAAAAATTAGTTTAAAATAAATTTAAACTACCACATGAATTTTAAAAAAGACAATTTGTTTTACTTTAAATCTTATAATAAATAACTATGCACAGATACACCACATTAATTGTAAGTACATACATCATCACCACGTCATTAAATTCATATTAACGATGTTTCGCCCATTGCTCCCAATAGTCTTTTGTCTGCATTTCATACAAACGTGAAATTGTACGATCAAAAGCAAACAATTCCTCCTCACCAGTGAAAACACTTGATGTTGAATCTTTCTGCAAAATAATTTACGGTTAATCTCAAATTATATTGTATTTTGATTAAAGTTTCATATTTCAATGTATAGTCAACGTACCGAACCGTGTTCAATTTTCAAATCATCCATTAACATACGATGATCATCAGCCATCGTTGTTGATGCGTCATCTGTTGTGTTGAAGAGTGCATCAAGTGGGGCATCTGCTGAGATGACAATACGTACACGATTATCATACAGTGTATCAATGAGTGTTATGAAACGACGCATTTGTGATTTCAAGCGTAAATTTAATTCGGGTACATCACGTACGAGTACAGTATGGAAAAATTGTGATATTTGCAAATAATCGCTACCAGCTAAAGGCTATTTAGAGCAAAAATGGAGTTATTTCAAATTATATATATAGTAAACAATTGCTGCAACAGAAAGAACTTACTCTATTACATAATTCAGTGAACGTGCTATCTAATACCTGACCGCAAGTTTTTTGAAATGTAAGATCACGCCCAAAATGTGTTATTGTGCGTGGACGTATAATATCATTTTCTTGGCTGCATAAAATTTTAAACATTCTATCCATTTCAGTATCAGCATTGCTTTTGGATTTGCTAAAAACAAATTAAAACGATGAATAACTCTATATTTGCATGAAATCACATGTACATACACAAAGTAATTCTCATCACCGGATTGTGCAATACGACGATAATCAACGCCACTATCCAATGGGACGACATCACAACGTTTCAGCAATAGATCAATAAAGGGTAAAAAATTGCTACGCTGTAAACCATTTTTGTATAAATCATTTGGATGACGATTACTAGTCGCTACAATGACAATGCCATCATTGAATAGGTGTGTAAACAAACGTTTAAGTATCATAGCGTCAGCAATGTCGGTAACTTGAAACTCATCGAAACATATGAGCCACGATTCAGCGGCGATCATATCGGCTACAGGTCGTGTGGGATTAAATGGCTTTGGTTTTTCTGAATTGAATGCTCGATCGACGGGACCCTGTTGCTGTTTTACATCATGTATACGTCCATGTACTTTATTCATGAACGAATTGAAATGTATACGCTGCTTTTGATTTATCTAGAAAACATAGAAAATATCAAATTATTTTAGAATATTTCTATACAGCTTACTATTGAACTTACCGATGTACAACACTCATAGAACATATCCATCAATGTTGTCTTGCCACCACCAACGCTACCATAGAGATAAAGACCACGAGGTGCATGACTGCCCACATCAGAGGCATCCGCTTTAGATGATCTATCACCAAAGAGCGAACTTAAAAAACCACCTTCACTTTTACTGGGACGTGGTGTATAATTTTGCAATGTATTATAGAGTTTCTCCAACTGTTCTGTTGCACGTTTCTGTGCTATGTCTGGCAGTAATTGACCGGATTTCAATCGACTTTCATAAGCGCTCACTGGACTGACATATTGACGTCTCGACAATAGTGTTGCCTGTAAGGTTTGCAAAAGATTATGCCGGTCAACAATCAACGTGAGATGACGTGCACCAACTTTCACCGCCAACATGATGATACAAATTGTATTCTGAAATATATTCATGTAGATATTACACATATTAGTAGATACCAAATTCCACGCATTATAAATTAAGAACCACTCTAAAGGAAGCAATTATAGCAAGGGCAAGGTCAACTAAATTTAGTTCTGTTAACGTGCATTTCTTTGTTTTGTTCCTAGTAAATCTTTTCACATTTGTTACATCGACTCATTTTGGGTATTTATCTTCTAATTTAATAATTATTGAAAACTTACCTAATTAATTATATATAAATTATGCAACTGCACTAGAATTTTAGTTGATTTAAATATCCGCGAAGTTTGTGTCATCTCATTTCTGTTGACATATTACATAAATTAAAGTGCCATTGGAACGTGCGATACTACTATCTGTTTGCGTCTGTCTGTCTTTTACATGCTGATGAGCAGCTGTGTTCAGGTTATAGGTAAATCAGCTGTTCGTTCAGCTGTGTATAGAGTGTTGTTAACTTCATTATTTCAAATTACTAAAAAATACCCGAATAGGTTGTTCGTTGTGAGAATTCAATTCTCTCAGACCGTGTGAGACCAAAAATGGCGAATTAACCCTTATACGAACCCAAAGTAAAATTAATAAAGTAAGGCAATCCGAGAGATATAAATGTATAGAAGAAAATTAAAAGGCAGCATTGTGAAATGTACCCAAGTGAAAAATTCGAAAATATTTCGTCAAATTAACCCTCCAAATATATCATTATTATTACTAATTTTATTTGCTCTGTATAATGGTCAAATATATCATATGTATTTGTATATTTTTTCTTTTCTATTATTACTAATTTTATTTAATTACATGGGTTCTTAAATATTTTTTTAAATTGTTACAATAATTAAGATAATAATTAAATTTGTTCAAGCCCATTGATATTCTTTAAACAATTAAAAAATAAAGACAAAATTTTATACTCAACCAGAGGGTTAATAATTTTGACACTCTCTAAACAGGTTTTAGCATTCCTCTTTCATTGAAATTTTGTCATATAGTGATTTTGACACTGCCTGAACATGCTTTGGTACATCCTGGTCATGACGTGAGAACAAAAGTTACAATTACCCTACTATCGACAATCAATTTCATCAATTTCGATGCTATTACGTGCATTTGCAAATGGACCTTAATTTGTATTTTCGCTAGGTTTATTAATTGTAGGTAGAGCAATTGTAAAAGATTCCTCTTGGCTGTGACATATAATGTCAGAAATTGGCTTATTAAAATGTCAAACTCATGTGTTTGTGGTTTTCTTTTCCTTCTGTTGTTTCCTTTTCTACTTCTTCTTCTTCTTTTCCCATATGTTTGTTGTCGTTTTTTTTTTAATTTTTCTCCTTCATTCGTGAGAACTCTCCCTAATGGCTCTACCTTATATTAGGTGTGTTTTCGTACTTTTCCAGTAACAATTATCCAGTTAACAAATTTCTGAGAATTTAACAGCATTCTCTCTCAAAGAGAAAAATATGCTAAAAAGTACAAGAACGCAAAAACCAGCAAAAACCTGCAAGTTTCACGAACAGCTGATATTCCACTAAGTAAATTGCAATTGTTCGTTTGCTTGTTACTTTCTTTTGCTTATGATCAGCTGTTTTTCTTACTTGCCAGTCTTTACTGGCATAAATTTGTCCAGTAACAATCTGCAACTTCCCCTCAAAATGGAATGTCATTTCGCTCTCTCAATTTCCCCATTTATGTTCAGGGAATCCAAAAATGAGAGCGTAAAAATTTAAGAGAGCTGATAGTTTGTAGGTCCGTTTGCGTACTTTACTAGTAAAATTTCTCTATCAACATTATTCAAGAGCGTAAGAAAAATCTTCTCTAGAAATGAGAACAGTGTGAAAAAATTTGTAATAATTTGTAAAAACTATTACGTACGCGAACGGACCTTGTGATAGTAAAATGTTTGCCATCACTTTCCATCATCTATAGAAAAAAATCCAACTGTCAATTACGTACTGTGGTTGTCAATGTGCAAATTTCTGAGAGGATTCCATTCGCGTACTTTCTATACATTTTCTCACATTGAGAGTGTAATTTGTTTTTACTCTCTTAATGACAAAGTGATGCTAATGTACGCGAACAAACTTTTTACTCAACACTTTTTCTTTTTTTCATTTGATCTAATTGAGGAGATTGTGTGTTTGTATTGCAGGATATGTAAATTGACATGAATGAATTCTGCAAACAAATTGTACAGCAGACAAAATTACGAGTATTCCAAAAATGATTTTATTGCAAAGCAGAAAAATAAATGCAAAATAAATAAATAATTCATTACATTAACTTGAACATCAGCTGAACTCTTGATAACATAATGATGTGTTGTATTTCGAACAACATCTATCCTCCTACTCTCGTTAGCCAATTGTACTCGTGTCGGTGCTAATGATGGTGGTGATGACGACATCGATGCTGATGATGATGATGATGATGGCGAAGATGATGACGATGATGGTAATGGAAAACAATAGACACGTTCAACATTTTGATATTTTCCAATTTTTCCATTCGTTGATTGTTCTCTGATTGTAAGTGGAACACATATTGTAGATTCTTCTTTGGAATTTTGTTGCTCATAAGGCACACCTAATTTTGTGATATTAAATGGCTGTAATGGGTGTAACGATTCATACATTTTCATGGTAGTTTCATATGGTTGTGGTGGTGGTGTTGTGGAGGAAGATGTATTATCCATAAAATTGACATTTATTGGATTCATTAGAGGCGTTAGTAATGCATTTCGCAGTTGTTGTTGTTGTTGTTGTTGTTGTTGCTGTAACTCTTCTTTGGCTATGACAGTTTTTTTCGAAATTGAACTACTGCGTTGAAACGATTTAATGTGCTGATTTATATATTCAGTTCTATCTAGAGAATCATTTATTTGTTTAGCTCTCTCTAGAAGTACCGGATCAGATACGTTCACTTTGATTATTTTTATATTTGATTGTATGTCCGTTACCTGGGCTGGTTTCGATGTATTTATTTTATCCTCTAAGATGATATTATGTAAAAAGTAAGAACAATTTTATAAGATCATATTGGATATGTACCTTACCTTCTTTAAGCGTGGTGAAATTGACGGCCGAGAAGCCCTCTGCGTAAGTAAAATTCAACATTTTCATTGGCTTTAATGGCGGTTCTGGTTTCCAAACACCATACACCACAGATTCGATGGCTGGAGTCACTGGCACCATCACCTCCTCATCACTAGATTCCGACATTCGATCCTCTAATTTGGGCACATCGGACATGGAGTGCGGTTGTTCCGATGTAATGGTATTTATAATAGGTTTCCAACCGGATGTTGTAACCGTTGGGTCTTCTGTTGCAAAAGGATAAAGTAACGGTCGAATGGGTGGCATTTCTGAATCGAATCCATTTGGTAAATTTATCAGCGTTGAGTTGCTGTTGGATGGCTCTTTTTGAGCTGTACCCTCTTTACTGCTTTGTTTGAGTACAGTTGCAGTTGCATCATTGTGAGAGCAACATGTTGCCAAAGTTAATATGATTATGGTGTGGGAAATCATTTCATCTAGTATTTACATATGTTCATGTGTATGTATGTTTATTTTATATTAAACTATTTTTTATACTTTGATATTTTTTATAGATACTAACATGTATATAAATAGTGTATACAGATACAATGTTCCAATTTTTGCTAACTTTTGCTGCTATTGTTATTTATGGTTATTCTTACTGTAGTTTGTTTTCTTTTGTGTGAATGGTTCTCAATTATGTTAGAGGCAATGCTATTGTGTACACTTAACGGCCATCAACGTTTTTGTTTTTTTTTTGCACCACCAACAACAAAGCATTTATTCAAATTTTACAATAGATATCTATTTAATTATTTGGTATCTTGGCATTTCTTATTGGACTACACTGTTCAACGTAAGATTAACAACTGAAGAGCATTTCACGCTAATGAGCAATTCTAACCATCTTTTAATATTAACATATATATAATATGTATATAAATATATTGCTCTTATTTTTTTTAAACATATTTCAATTTATATGTGAAATGTATTGTTACTATTTTTATTTCGAATATAAATTAAATAATTAAATATAATGAGCCAAAAAAAAATTTATTTCATATTTTTATATGTACAGGGTTTTCCTGTTAAGGCCTTTTCGCATGCAATTTAGTTGAGACAATTTAGTGCGCCAATTTTATTAATGTGTCGATCTTTGGAAACAAGAGTTTGTTTAACACTTCTTAAAATGCCATCGTACAGTGTAGAATAATGAATAAAACTTGTTCATTTTTATTATGTTACGAGGGCGGTCCCAGAACTACCCGACCTAACAAAAAAAAAAAACAACAAATTTGGGAAAATTTTTCTTTATTCCGCAACATAATCTCCTTTTAGCTCTATACACTTTTCCCAGCGATATTCTATAGCTTCGATACCCTATTTATTTTGTGAACTGTCCAGCTCATTAAAATAGCCAACTACCGCAGACTTTAGCTCCTCATTGTTTGCAAATCTTCTACCATCAAGCCATTTTTTAAAATTTGGAAATAGAAAATAATCCGAAGGAGCTAAATCTGATGAATAAGGTGCGTGCTGAAGCAATTCGATCTTTAACTGATGATGCGTTGTCTTGATGAAACAACACTTTCTTTTTCACCAAATGCGTCCTTTTTTCTTTAATTTCATCACTTAAACGCTGCAAGAAATTAGCATAATACTCGCCGTTGATTGGTTTTCCTTTTTGAAGATAATCAATAAAAATTATTCCACGTGCATCCCAAAAAACAGACGCCATAACCTTGCCAGCAGATGGAACTGTCTTCTTTGGACACGATTCTCTCCTTTCAGTCCACTGTTTTGAGTGCTCTTTTGTCTCCTTTGTCTCAGGTTACGAATCGACGCAAAAACTTGGCTTTATTACTGTGAAACATCGCCAAACACTCTATAGAAACATCTTCATGACGTTGTTTTTGTTCTATTGTTCTAGCGGCACCAATTTTGCACACATGTTTTTCGTCTCCAAATTTTCGGTCAATATACGATGTACGGCACTTTTTGAAATGCCTGCAATTTCACCTAGCTCACGCACCTAGCTCAGCTGGCGATCATCCAATACCATTTTGTGGATCTTCTTAATCATTTCTGGTGTGGCCGCCTCAATTGGTCGACCACTACGGTGTTCATCTTGGCAGCTCGTACGACCTCGTTTACCTCGAACTCTGCCACCCAATATTTTATGGTCGTAAACGAAGGCGCAGACTCCCCCAGAGTAGAATCTAGTTCGGTTTTAATATTCGTTGGACTGAGACCTTTCAACAGAAAGTATTGAATTACATAACGGTGACCAATTTTTTCCATGTTTACAAATTCAGTGAGGCCTTGAAACTTAAAACATATGTTTTATAAGGCTGACACTTTTCACCAAAGTAATTCTTTTCAAACTACTGTAGCCATCTATATGTCAGGTCGGGTAATTCTGGGACTGCCCTCCTAATATTCGTCAAGTAAAAATAGATTTTTTTTTTATATTACATGATATGTACATATGTATTTAAAAAAAAAAGAGTTTGTGGGACTTAAAGGTCCCGAAGGCCGGCTGGTCGAGCTTCTTTTCCAGTACTATTGTGCGTGTTAAATTTTGGATAGTATTAGAAGGGATCTACTTATATTAGTCGGTTCCGAACGGTAGAACCCTTGTGACATCACTTTCTCAGTGCTTTGTCACAGAGCTCTTTTAGACGATTTTTCATGGCAAATTATTACTTACTGTCGGAAGAATTGCCAATTGCTTCCTGACAGATGGGCACCGTTCGAAAGAAAACTCTTTTCGATATTAAAGTTGGGCCACGTGTTGAACGCACGATCTACACTGAGCTACGGCATCCATTATATATTGCTGAAATACAGGGTGATTTTTTTAAGAGCACTCGGATTTGATTAAAAAAAAAATACAAAATTTGGAGAAATGTATGAAATCTTTATTTGATTTGATAGAACGATCTATTTCATTCAATGTTTAAAGATGATTTCATGTAAATGTTAAACGCGGCTGCGACTCAAATGGTTCATACCCTGGGTGCAATATTGGCATACTCTCTCCAATATTTCGGCCGTTATCTCACGAATAAATTCTTCAATATTGGCTTCCAGTGCGTTAATCTGTTACTGTTAACTGTTCACCGAACTCGCCTCTCGTCGTCTTGTTGAAACCACATGCCAGCCAAGTCCAGCTCTCCATTTTGGGCAAAAAAAAAAAATATGTTAACATCGCACGGTAGCGCTCGCCATCACAGTAACATTCTTGCCTTTGTCGTCTTTGAAAAAGTACGGTCCAATGATGATAAAATTCAATACTCTGTAAGCGTTGTTCGTTTAAAAGTCGATTCATGGCTAAATTATAGACCAAACTGAACATGTTTGACAGTAACATGTTACACGAAAACAGCTAAGCTGCCAAAAACAGTGTTGCTAAAAAGAAAGTTGTTAAAAAATCTCCCTGTACAACAATTGTATTGTCATCAAGTCCCAAATATGTGAAAATACTGTTACGTTTTTATTTTGTGAACATTTAATACTACTCGAATCAACCCTGTTCGATCTTGGGATTCTGTCAATAATAATTGCAACACTTATTTTGTACTAATTATATACAACAATAATTTATTTAACCATTAATACTATTTACAATCACTCTTTAATGTACTTGCTACTTTAAAGTGTAATGTTGCTTCGATCAATTTCGGAATTGAATTGTTTCATTTGTCAAGAAACTTTGTAATCTCTGGCAACACTCCAGAATCATCCAATATCGTTATTTAGTTTGGTCTCTTTCTTTCTTGTTGCCTTGTTCTGGTTATCGTCTATTCCTTTTTGTTGACAGTCGTTTCTTAAAGTTATCGTTATTAAACCGTGTGATTGACCTTTTACATGGAAATCAACACAAATGTCCATGTGCACTAATATCTTAGAAATGAAGGGTCCCTATAAACCACTTTTAATATTTTCAAACATGATATTTATTTAAACTTGTTCACTTCCAATATGTAGTAAAATTCTTAATAAATTTATTAAATACGAAAATACGTAATTATTTGAAATTTTATAATCTAAGCCTTTCCAACTAAGTCCGCTCAACCTATAAATTTGATGTTTGATCAACCTATGTATGCCTCTCTGTTTGAAATTACATTGATACTTCAATTAAATGGTCTTAGAACTGCGAAGAATACCCTTTCCACGATAGATAACTCCGTGTCAGTGTTATATGCTTTGAATTGAGATAAACAAGTCATATAATAATTTTGATTTTTTTTTGTCTGTTTCGAAAATCTTTTCAATTCAAGAACAAAACCGATCAAAATCAAATAAAATAAAGATAAAAATGTATAAATTTCGTTCGTTTTTAAGTGGCAGCTTATTTACTGGGCGTTACAATGAAAATCTTAATTGCATGGATGGTTTTGGACGTTATTTGTTTCCGGATGGCAGCGAATATCGAGGTTATTTTAAGGATGGTCAATTTCATGGTTTCGGGCGCATCGTACTGGCAGCACCATATAAATTCATTTTTAAAGGTGAATTTGAAAATGGCGTTCTCATCGATATCGAAGATATGGTATTTGGTGATGGTCTACGATTTAAGGCCACCTTTAACGACAATAATCTCAATACGACTGAATGGCGATATCTGACTGAAATGGAGAGACGTTACACAAGTGAATTGTCATTGGGTGTGGAACCAGTGGGACCATACTCATTGTTAACCAAACAACGACCCGAACGCCATATACCAAAGGGTTGTTATGATACGGAAGAAGGTATCTATAAGCCAACAACTGGTTTTATACTACATGTACCACCGCCGTTTTCGAAACATCGTTTTGTTGGCTGTGACAAAGAAGTGGAATGGATTCGTAGCAATTGTCGTCGAGGTTCAAAGAAACCGGATGAACCAATGCATCACACTGACATTGAGACGCGTATCCAACGACGCATAATCACATTGAATGTTTTGGCAACTGCACAATTGTGTGACGATAAACGATCGTGTAATGCGAATTTGGATCGCAAAGCTTACTTTCCAAAAATGTGTTGCAAACAATTATATGATTTCTTCAATAACAAATCTTACGACGACGATCGCAAAGGTGATGATGATGATGATGATGATGATGATGATGATAATTGCGAACATAAAGATGGTGGTTGGTCAACAAAGAATGCATCTAGTGATATTCCGATTTCGGCCAGTTCAACAAGTAGGTCAAGTTTCAGTACACAACCATTGATTAAAGACATGCAGGAAAGTATTGCAACGGAAGTGGCCGAGTTGAAGATGCCCGAAGGGTGTGCACAATTGAGCATCGATGAGAGTTTTCTTATGCAACATCGTCAAAGTAGTATTCATTATCAAATTTAGCTTAAACAATGTGCCAAATTATTATGAAATAGCATAAACTATATTTATAAATTGATTTGTACATAAATATCATATTCACAACTGTGTAAATATTTGTGCTCTTTGCATACGGATGCCCACACACACATTTTTTATATTTGCAGAGGTGCAATTAGACTGCGTTATAGGAATTGGAATTGCCATAAAATCACAATGTCATTATTATGTTACACCATCTATCGAATATGACAAATTTTACGCAAAGCAAATTTTGAAGAAGCGTAATAAAACTCACCATTTAGTATGGTACTGAAAGTCGTAAGATAGGTTCATTTAGGTATGCCAAACAAGTTTTAGTGTAATTTTTTTTTCTCAACATTTTTTCTACCACAAACATTGGGAAAAAAATTTATATTTTTATAAATGTAGAACCAACAGCAACTAGGCAGGTTTTAGAGGGCGTAAACTTATGGCTCACCCCATTTGTTTTTGCTATTCAATTTTTTTCTTGAATAAACATTTTAATTTAAACTTCCCGGGTTTTTTCAATCGGTAAATTTTTCTTGATGTATGTTGGTAGAACTGTTAGTGACATTTGTACTAAATATAAATGTCAAAATATTCATCGGATACGCTTCGTTTTGTGAGGCGAGGTTTTGTGAAGTGAATTTTGCGATTTTTACTATGTATTTCTGCTGCGGAAACTTTGAGGATGCTGCATTATTCCTTTGGGAATCAAGCTCTGTCTTTAAAGAATCTTCACAGGTAGTACAACCTGTTTAAACACGTTAAATATCGTTCCGCAACCACCGCATTCAACTTATTTGGCGCCATGTGACTTCTGGCTATTCAACCAACAACTCAAGATATCGCTCTGGGGACATCGTTTTGACTCGATTGAGAAGATACAAGCCAAATCGCAGAAATCTCTGAAGGCCATTCCGAAGAAGGACTTTGCAAAGTGCAACATTGACCGGAACATTCATTGGCATAATTGTATTGCAGCGGAAGGAGATTACTGAATTTACCTTACAGTCGGGTGGGGCAGACCAAATTATACCCTCCATATGTACATATATGTATATATGAAAAGTTGGCTCGCATATCCATCTCTTTCTTTTATTTCCACAACTTTGTATGGGATCTACATTAAGAAGTAGGCGTGGCTCACCAGATTTTGGGGAACAATTTCTGCCTAAAATACACCTGAAATATGGTTGACATAGGCTAAGTATTTGGTAAGTTATGGGGTTTTTAACATTTAAGATAATTTCGAGGCTTAGTATGGAAGCTGTATAAAAAGTGGGTGTGGATTTCATCTTTCTTGTAAATCTAGTTATCTTTACAATACTAATGCACAACTTAAATATGGTTGTTCTACGATGAATAGTTTGTAAGTTATGGCGGTTAAAAATGTTTTTTTTTTTAATATCTTGGACTTTGTATGGGAGCTACATAAATAAGTGGGCGAGACTTTCTGATTTTATGCCATCATATTTCCGACTACAATGTTAATCCAAGTGTCCATTATGGTTGCTTCAGATAAAAAATGTCCAAAGTTAAAACGGTTTAATTTTAAATGAAATTCAGGCACTTTGTATGGGAGCTACCATAAAAAGTAGGTGTGGCTCGCCCATTTCTGGCCGGAATATTTAGCAGTATAACACAACTCAGCATGCCAAATATTGTTGTCCAAGATGGTATATTTACTGAGTTATAGCAAGTTAAAATTTTTGAATATTCGAGTTTAGTCGCTTTGAATGCTTGGTGTGGGTGTGGCAGCCGGCCGTTTATGTCCATTATTAATCCCCTTTGTATCCTTCGATCATAGGTTACTTATGAGAAATTTCGTTAAAATAGCTCAACATTTGCTGAAGTTATCATGTGAACAAGCCAGGTGACGGTCAGACGGACGGACGTATGGATATCGTTAAATCGAAAATTTAAGCGACGCTGTACGAATACATATTTCTTCTTTATCTATGAAGATTCCTTCAGGTAGTTACAAAGATCTAACCTACATGAATATACCTTGCATATTTTTAAGAATGATTTTTTAAGAGCCTTCAGATTTTATTAAAAAAAAAAAAACACTTAAAATTTAGAGAAATGTATGAAATATTTATTTGAGTCGATAGAACCATCTATATAATTCAATGTTTAAAGATGTTTAAAGATGATTTCATACACTGGGTCCAATTTTGGCATACTCTCTCCAACATATCGGCCGGTATATCATGAATAAATCGATAATTCACAATCATCAACAAACTGGCGGATACAGCTGCGATATTTTCCTCTGTCCGCACTCTACGTATGCGTGTTGGTGGTTTAATGTCCAATAATGTAAATTTGGTGCGAAATTTAGTCACAAGATTCCGAATAGCCGTATCAGAAGGTCGCCCAAAGTGACCATAAAATGAATGAATGAATGAACCGAGCATGACTTTTGTTAATAAAATTCAATAATCTGCAAGTGTTGTTCGTTTGTAAGTCGATTCATGGTTATATTATAGACCAAACTGAACATGTTTGTCAATAACATGTTACACGAAAACAGCTGAGCTGCCAAAAACAGTGTTGCCAAAAAGAAAGTTGCTAAAAAACCACCCTATACTTATGCAGAGTATAAAAAAACGACTGCAATCTTAATGAAGTTATATAGAACGTATATGAGTTTATGAGCATTTCGATGACTATGCAAATGTGGTATGTGCATGCCATCCATCACTATCATCTGTATGTATGATGTTCCTACACGTTCACACCTTGTGAATATTGCTACAAAAAAAAAAAGACGAAAAACGAAATACACAATATTAAGACAAAATCCAAAGATATCTAAATTCGGCCACAGCTTGAATGTTACACTACATGAAACTATGTACATATAATATAAGACACCCAGTGAGACTTTAATTGAAACACTTTATATGGAAGATAGCTAGGTGGCTACAAATTATTGAAATTAATAAAAACAAAAATAAATAATCACCAAAATTGGATCGAAATGAGGAAATGTTAATCATTATAATTTATATAAAATCTCAAAAATGTATTTTATTTGTGTTCACATTGTCTCATTAAACTTAACTTACCTCATCTCTTGAATGTACTACATCCTCTACGTACATACCCACATATATTGTAAACATACATATTACAGACTAGGTAGATAAAAAATAAAAAAAAAAGAAAGAAAATTCAAACCTGTACAAGCAATTTGTTAAACATGTTGGTGTTTGTGTGCAGGTACTTCTTAAGTACTCATCATGGCAGTAATTACGCAATCTGTTCGTGTTTACAACATAATCTTCATTTACTCGTAGCGTTTAGTCAGTATCGTTTCATTGAAGGCAGTGAAGATGTTTGCATTTATTTTTCAATTGATGCTCATAAAATAGTGGGTAATACATATATGGATAAAAGCATGAAATAGCTATCTCAATAATTTATCGTGCGAATATATTGTAACAATTAGTAATTGAATTTCTTTATACTTTCTTAAACCTTATGAGAATTGTCGCTAATTTAGCACCAACTTATGGGTAACTATGCTGATGTTGACATCAACTAAATGGTGTAGGTGAAGGTTCATTTTGATATGGATATTTTCAACCCAGTCCCCGAGCCCTGTGCTGACCACTCTTTGTTGCGAGTGGAAGTAATCAAGTAAAATGAATTTTCTTCGGGAGATAACCTTTATTAAAATTAATTAATTAAGAGTGTCATCCGTGTTCTTAACAACAATGATTTATAGCCTAGATTGACGCAGCCTTAATCCGGATTAACAGCACATTTAATCCGAATAACATATTAACCTGACAGACGACAATATTGCAGATTAAGTAAACAGCTGATTGCTGTTTTATTAGGTTTCGTCACTTACATTACTATTACCCACTTACATTACAATTTCTGTCGTCTGTCACACTTAATATGAGAAAATATACAAGAAGTATGCGAACTGAAAACTATCAGAAACTTTTAAATTAACATTCAGAATACGCAATTGACAGCTGGATTTAATTGTCCACCAACACTTTTCCTGTCGAAAATTTTTAACAATTGTTGAAATTTTTTTTTTTTTTTGTTAGCGAACACACCTATTATTTTGTAAGTTGCATCGAGAAAAAATTCACAATAGAAAACAACTGTTCAATTTCAGCATTGTTGCCATAGAAAATTGCCCTAATCCTGTTTAATTTTGAGAATTAGCTCTAGAGCTAATGCGGATTAGCTACAGTTAATGCCCAAGTTAATCCGAATTAACTCGTTAATACGGATTAACGATGCCATTTGTCTCGGCTATTAATTTTCAGCAGTGTTGCCATCGAGAACTGCCCTAATCCTCTTTAATTTTGAGAATTAACTCTAGAGCTAATGCGGATTAGCTGCAGTTAATCAGTTAACGCCTGAGTTAATTTGAATTAACTCGTTAATGCTGCCGTTAATCCGGATTAATCATAAGATTGACTAGTTAAAAATTTTAAAATCTGTTGAATTAGTGAATTTTTTTTTTTTCAAATATATGCATATCGATTTTTTATTACATATATTTTATTTTTATTTAAAAAAAAAAAAGAAAATTTTTACACATAATGTTCAAATCAAATATTTGAAATAATTTTTACAACATATTTGTGTATTTTAAATAATATGTTGGCTCATTTTTAGAGATTTGCCGATTAATTGGAACGAATCACAGTCTTTGTTATTAATTTTTTTTTCGTTTGAATTTAGTGGTTACATAAATTTAGAATTTTATAAATTTAGAATATATTTGGATAAATAAATATATATTTGAAACAAAATTTTATATACATATTTTAAAAAATGTCACTTTGAATAACACACAAACACACAAACACTTAGTGATTTTCCAATATGCCCACATATTGACCATTCTGATTGGCTAAACGTCGTTCTTCCAATTTTTTGGCAAATTCCGGATCGCTTTTGGCACGTTGTTCTAAACGTTCTTGTTGCAATTTGATGCCAGCATAAATTTGATCGAGACCCTTTTGAATTTCATCAGGTATTGCTGGTGGTGTTGGTATATGATCACCGGTTGCACGAAAACCATTCTCATCGGCTGTATATTGTACATTTACTAGCCCGCCATCTGGGGATTGATAGGAATATTGACCGTGCTGTACGAGTACACCATTTGGATTGGCCTCTGAGAAATCTTTCAAAAAGCCCGTCTCCTCGTGTATGATATTATTGCCAGTTTCATATTCCGTTTTGTAGCTGCCATCTTCACTCTGTTCCTTATTGTATTTGAGTATGGGAATCCATGTGGTTGTCTCACGATGATGATCACGATGATCGGGTGTTTTTTCATCGCGCGGTATATTATTTGCATTCGGATGGCCACCATGTTGGTGTTGCGCATGACATTGCAATGCCATGAATAGAGCAACGCCAATACACAGGAGGAACTAAAGCAAAAGGGAAAATGAGGTGAAATACAAAATTTCGAAAATTATTAGAACACGCACTATTTGTTTTTTTTTTCTCTTTTAAAGCTAAATAAATAGTTTTTATTTTTCAAATATTTTCTATTACTTACAATTGATTTCATTTTATGATGAGTGTAAGTGAATTACAATTAATGCAGTAGCAAAAGAGGTATGACAGACAAAAATGACACACGAAAGTATCAAATAAGGATTAAATAAGCTTTTTCAATTTGCACACTAATTCCACTAATATCAACGATTTAGCGCGTTTCGTTTCCAAAATGTGTACACAACACTCCGTTTGGTTTTGTGATTTCAAGTGAAAGCCGCGAATCGAAAAAAAAGACTGTTCATCGGTGAGCCCTATTTAAGCTATTTATAGTAGTGAGTTGACTGCGCCTAACAAAGTCGCAAGCTACGCACACATTCATACTGTACACACACACACACACACACACACACACACTGTATATGTAGTTGAAATGGTGAACTCACCTTTGCAACAGAGTTACATGCGATGCGCTCTCAAGCTTTACTTCATTCGTTGATGAATAAAAACAGTTACTTGTACATATATGCGATTGTTGTTGTTGTTGTTGTAGCAGTTAATTATTTTTGGCGCTTTAGCACACTCACAACACACACACACACAAATTCAAAATTGCATTGTACATACATACATATATTGTAATCCATGTAAGTAGGTGTATGTGTATGTATTTGTCATATGGTCGTTGTCTTGTTTGATGCCAGCAGCAGCAGCAGCAGCAGCATCATCAATCGTTTCTAAGGTAAGACAACTATCGCTCTCATTTCAAGAGCTACTATAGATTTTTTATTTTTATAATATTTCATAATGCGGGTACAGAGCATATTGTTGTAAGGCAAGTGAATCCAATAAAGGTCACCCATATGGATGTAGTTTTACAATGCTTTGGATAAATCGAGCTCTATAACAGTAAAGCTGCGGGTCAGTTTTTCAATATATGACAAATTCAATTTAATGTTTAAAATAAATTTATTCTCTGTAGATGTTTAATCAATCAAAAGAGAGCGTAACGTTGGAGCAAGGACATAATCGTTGTTCATCAAGTGGACCACGCGAAACCAGACCGAGGTCTGTTAGAGGGTATGAGACCTACGGCTGATACCTCTAAAGGCCAACCACAAGTGTTATGGGCACTGCGACCTAACGAGATCTTTTGTACCCAAGCCCGTCTACGACACTAGAATCTCCTCTACCTTTTTAATGAAAGATAGAATTGATCTTGTCGAACTTTTTGATGATGGAAGCTGGAAACTCAGCTGAAAGGGTTTGAGGCAAAGCCTGGCCAAGTACGGGCATTCGCAAAAGATGTGGATCGATGTCTCGTCCTCCTCCAGACAGAGTCTACACTCCGTGTCAGAGAATAGTCCCATTTTGTGGAGGTGGTATTTTAAGCAGTTATGTCCTGAGAGAGCCGGTTATTAGGCGTAAATTTGCTCTGGTAAGACCAATTCTGTCAAAAGCTGCATCGAAGCTGATGAGTGTTTTCGCTTGGCCGAGACCTGTCGAATTTGTCCATTATAGTAGGTATTTGTCGTGATAATGTTTTTCTATCATAGCTTTGGCCGATGCCCAGCTTATACCGCAGAAAGGTTCTGGGCAGAAAGGATGTATGCATACGGTGTCTAGTTTTGAGGAGAACTCCCATGAGGAGAAAAATTTGATGCCAGATTGGTAAAAAAAGAATGCGCGCTCCTTTGAGCCCTTTGGCATGTAGGTGACGCACACGAGTAGTCTGGAAGTAAAAGTCACCGTTGGTAGAGCCAGATTGCCAAGGGAAGCCTAGCTTAAAACAGAAGGGCGGCAGGTATTCTGAGTTCGCGTATTAATTACCGTGCACTCCCACGGACATGCATCTCTATAGATGTTAATTTGGTAGGATTAAACTCCAGTTGAAAGCCAAACAATGTAGTGCTCATTAGAGCTCGTTAGAGATGAAAAGCCCATCCCAGTAAATTGTTGAAAATATTAAAGTAAAAATCATCGTATTTCGATGTTAACATCGTATTGTACAGTTTACAGCGTTGAAAATAATATACATAATATTTCGGGTGGGTGCCGTAGCTCAGTGGTTAGTGTGTTCGCCTTCTGATCTGTAGGTCGTGGTTCAATCCCCGGCTGATGCATAACAAATTTAATATCGATAAGATTTTTCTTTCGAATGGTACCCACCTGTCGGCAAGCAATTGACAATTCTTCCGACAGTAACAACTTGCCATGAAAAAGCTTCTAAAAGAACTCTGTGACAAAGCTCAGAAAAAGTGATGTCACAAGTGTTCTGCCGTTCGGAACCGGTTAAAATAAGTAGGTCCCTTCTAATACTGTCCAAATTTAAGACGCACAACAGTAATGGAAGAGAAGCTCGACCATGAGCCCTTTGGGGCTTTAAGTGCCACATATTTTTTTTTTATTAATATTTCGATGTTACCATAATAATTACATTTTTTTTTGCGGATCGCGTGGGCTCATCGTTTTCGACGACCTAAGTAAGTCTGATTTACTACTTATTGCCATTTATACATGCATATGTATATTATGTGGGATTGAATATTAAATATTACTTTAACAATTCTTGTAAATTATTATTTTTTTTTTGTATTAAATCGTCAGCTCTTCAGAATTTTATATCGTTTGCTACAATTAAATACTAGTATTATTGTAATGATGAAGATTTTCTATAGTAGCTGACTTAAACATTTAGTAAATGTATTTAAATGTCGTCTGTCCATCATTGTGATGCCGTTATTCAGGATAGATAGAAAAAAAACAGAAGAAGAGAAAAATATGAAAGAAAAAAACACAAAACAGGTATTTTCTGTTTGGCTTTTAAGCTCATTGTGAGTAAATTGTACCAAGATGAATAGTTTTTCAATACTTTGACAAATATTGATATATCTGTGTGTGTCTTGTAGATATGGAGTAAAGCATCTTGCAGTGTATGCTCTTGCCAATATTGAATAGACTGGCATTGCATGTGGTGAGATATGTATGTACAGGTATATAGTTAAGCATTTATAGGTTCATAGAGTATCTACCCATACATTTGTACTTATTTATTAAATGTGATGAGTTTCCAAAAAAAAAAAAAAAAAATGGAAATTTGTAAAGACATTTGAATTTTAGGTATATGCAAAAACAGGGTAAATAGGGTTACCATATTTGCTAAGTTTGTTCGGAAGTGTTCACATAAATTCTAGTAAATAATTTTTAGATTAATTTTTAAGTAAAGCCAATATATAATTACAATCTGCTACAGGTTGGTTCAAACGTTTCGAAAGCAATAATGAAAGAATGTGACTTTAGTTTAGCTTAGTGAAATTAGTTTTTTATTCAATATACGAGTAATTTCACTCAACTTCAGTACACTTATTCCAATGATCCTCTAATAATTTTATACCATCCCTGTCATGATTTTCCGGTAGTGCTGCAAAATACTGTTTCAAGGCTGCAAAAGTTTCTGTATTCGATGAAAAATGCTTTCCACGAAGGAAATTGTTCATTCTCCCGAAGAGGTAGTAGCAACTGCGAGGCAAATCTGATGAATAGCAGCGTCAAAACAAATGCATTGTCTTGATAAAAAATTATATTTTTCTTCTGTAAACATGAGCACTTCTCACGAATTTTTAAATTCTGCTGATCTGCTGGTTGCTATGATATCAATAAATCAATAATCAACGAAATAATCAATGAAATCGTTTTTTCACAACCATTTTTGCCGATCGATCTGACTTCACCTATTATAGAGCTGAATAGCCATTGTAAACGATCTTGTCTCAGTTCTCGAAACAAAAAATTTTATAAAAAAAAAAAAACGAAGAAAGAATGAATTGACAGATCGAAATTAAATTTTGAGTGTGATCACGTAAAAGATGATAATGGCTTATAAATAATAATTCATCCCATGGTTAATAGTGTCGCTTTCAATATCTTATATCTATGTATACTCATATTATATATTTTCTAATGATCAGTGATCAGTTCTTCCATATATAACGTAATTTAGAACATATTAAATTTGCGAAAAATTTATTAAATTCACATTTTTTTGTTTTGTTTTGTTTGTTCTTAATTATCCAGCCACTTGTTAGCAAGTTGGCAACCCTAAATGTAAATATAGTGTTTTTTGTACAACAGTGATAGTCAAATTACTATTGGAATACACAAAAAAAAAAGTTTTAAAATTACTACATGTAGGTTGGTAACTACTTATCCCTTGTACTTTTGAATAAAATTTTTTATTTTGTCTCTTTTTTTGATGGTATTCAAATATTGAAACACAAATTGTCTGCTATTAATGTGTAGTGATTTCTGTTGATTTGAAATGTCTCGTGAGAAATATATTATGTAGATATGTAGAAGTACCTTTTTCCCTTTCACGAGCACTTCCCTATACAATTAGGGGGTTCACAAGGCTTCCATGCAAAAGCGGCTTTGTGTAAATGCGATCGGATTACACTAGATGGCGTTAGAAAGATAGGATTTCGTACTAAATAAACTTTTCAGGCAATTTTGTGATTGCTTGACTCAGTATTGTTTGAGCACGCGTCAAAGATAGACACCAGTAAGTAGAAAATACCCAATATTTTACAGTTTTTCTTCGATAAAGGCGAAAACGCAAGCCAGACGGCTGAAAATATGAGTAGTGTTTATGGTCCTGATACTTTAATAGTTAATTACGTTCAATTTTGGTTTCGTCGATTCTTTCCTGTAATTTTGAGATTAATGATGCACCACGCTCTGGAAGGCCAATTGTCGAAAATATCGATAAAATAATGGAGATCGGCAAGTTTGACCATCATATAAGCACTGTTTCTATTGCCAAGGAGCTAAACATTGCACAATAAACCATTTGGAACCATTTAAATAAGGCTGGCTACAAAAGGAAGCTCAATGAATGGGTGCCACACGAGTTAACGCAAAACAACCTCATGGACCGAATTTCCTTCTGTGAATCGTTGCTGAATCGCAACAAAATCGATCCATTTCTGAAGTGCATGGTTACTGGTGATGAAAAGTGGGTCACTTACGACAACGTCAAACGAAAACGGTCGGAGTCGAATTGCGGTGAGCCGTCGCAAACGGTGGCCAAGCCAAGATTGACGGTGAGGTAGGTTTTGCTATGTGTTTGATGGGATTGGCAGGGAATCATTTACTAAGAGCTGCTCCCCTACGGCCAAAATCTTAGTTCGGATCTGTACTGTCAACAATAGGACCGTCTGAAGGAAGCAATCACCCAGAAGCGGTCAGCTTTGGCTATTAGGAGAGGAATTGTGTTTCATCAGGATAACGCCAGGCCACACACATCGATAGTGACTCGCCAGAAGCTCCGAGAGCTTGGTTGGGAGGTTTTTATGCATCCACCTTATAGTCCGGATCCGGCACCAAGTGATTATTACCTGTTCCTGTCTATGGCGAATGATTTTGCTGGTGAAAAATTCGCCTCAAGAGAAGCTTGGGAAAATTAACTATGGTTTCTATGAGAGTAGCTTTATGAAATTACTTTCAAAATGGTAACAAGTTATCGAACAAAACGGTGCATATTCGACCTAAATCGGATCATTCTAACTATGCTAAATAAAACCTTCAATTTAATGCAAAAATAATGGATTTCTTTTTACTAGAACTTATATGAGTTTTCGAAAACCGTCGATATATGTATTTTATCAAATATTCATCATTGAAGCCTAATATTAATATTAAATAAGTATTGTTTTTATTTATTTTATTTTGTTTGTTGTTTTTGCTCTTTCGACTTGACTCTCGTTCTTTTTGAAAAGTTTATCAGATTATGAGTTATGAGTATGGTGAAAAATGCATATATGTATAATACGCACACCATTGAATTGTAATTGGAAAGATATGAAATGATTAAGTAGTTAACGTCAACGAAGAAGGAGAAAAGAAGAAAGATGAAATCCCAAGAAAAAAAAAAACTTTTACTCATTTCAACATTTTTCACCACATAGCGCACCATAAATGATTACAAAAATAAAAGTGAAAATAATGAAAATACATACAAATATATATATATAGTAGGTATATAACAAAATAAAATAAAAACAAAAACAAATCGCATACATAATTATTTATTATTGTATTAAAAGTTGAATAACCGCTCATTCGCTTGCCGGTTACTTCCAACAATAACAACAACAACAACAACAACAACAATAGCGACAATACCAATAGTTACCACAATTACGAGAGACATCAATATGTACATATGTACGAGTTCACACATACATAACTTTGCATGTATATGTTTGTAATTGTATTCGTATTGCTATTGCTTATCGTATTAGTATATTTGGATATTTTCAAGTTTTGTTTTTTTTTTTTACATCAAATTATATTACGATTCGTTGGAAAAATAACAGCAGCAGCAAACAGAAAAATCCATCACCATCAGCAGCATATCCTCAATAACTAGTTTCTTTCATCTTGTCTGAGTTGGTACATGTGTACGTATGAATGTGTGTGTGTGTGTGTGTACTTGTACATTGCTGTATCTTTTTGCATCTTCCGCACCCACAAAATTGTTTTAATTTCATGAAAAACAAATGAACGAACAAAAGCAAAAGCCAAACGTAAAAAATGACACAATTTGCAGTTGTGACTTCTTCTCCTATATACTCGTATGTTTCTCATAGTTGTTGTGCCGATTTAGTTTGTTGTTATTATTTCCATTTATTTTTTTGTTGGCCAAAGTTCATGCGCAGTAATTATTAAATTGTCTCTTGAGTTAAGTGGAAGACGTTTGCGTAATGTATACAACGTAAGAGCACCCAGAAAGATATTTAGTGCGTGTTAATATATAATTTTTCTGTATTTCCAAATAAACTATTAACACAACGTCTCAAAATATCAATCATTTTTTTTATCAATCAATTTTTTTACTTTGCGCTCCACATAGTGCATATTATAGGCCTACTCAAATAGGTAATAAAAACTGAAAATTTCAAATAACTCCTCAAAATATGGAGTTAGGTAAAAAAAAAAATGCATTTCAGAGGTCTTGAATTTTATATTCGAACAAAAATTACAAGATTAATTACGGTATATATGTCGGAAAGTTGTGCAACAGCCGGGGATCGAACCCAGAGCCTACAGTTCAGAAGACCAACGCATTAATCATTAAGATACTCCATCCAATTGCCAAAAATGCTTCTTAAAAAGAGCTCTGTGAAAAACCTAAGTTAATGTGATGTCACAAGGGTTCTGCCGTTCGGAACCGGCTAATATAAGTAGGTCCCTTCTAATGCTGTTCAAATTTAATACGCACAACAGTATTGCAAGAGAACCTCGGTGGTATCACAATGGGCTTTTCTGGCCTAAGTGTGTCCTCTCAGAGAGAGGGCAGCCACATAACCGAAACTACGTCATCCAAATGTGACTTTAGGTGGCTTTAAATAGCGTCAGTTGTAAACAGTTTGCTTGTGCCAGTCAGCATGCCAAAAAAGTACATAAAATCAATAAAATTGATCGAAATCAATGATAAGTCAATTTGTTCTGCCCAGTAGCTATGATTAGATCCCCATAACTGAGTTTGCATTTACGTTCCAGATTTGTCATTTTAAGTTTCTATTGAATTTGAAATATTGCTAATGCGAACCGAGCAAGCTTCTGCTACCTCGGTAGCACACAATATCAACAGACGGAGGAGCTGAAACGGATGCTAACTGCAGGTTGAGCAAAGCAAGAGTAGTATTTAGCCGGCTAAAATCAGTATGGTCAAATTCCCAAATCTCCAGACGCACGAAATTGCAAATATTTTCCTCATGCGTGAAATCGACACTACTGTACGGAAGCGAAACATGGCTGATCTCGAACTCCATCATGCAGAGACTTTAAGCTTTCGTTAACAAGACGATTTGAGGATCATATGTAGAATATTCTTGCCTAAGACTATTTCCAACGAGGCACTATGGCGTCTAACGAACGAGGAGCCTATACTCAACCAGATTAAACGTAGGAAGTGGCGCTGGATTGGCCACACGCTACGAAAACAACCAGAAAGCATCATGAAAATGTCGTTTGAATGGAATCCACAAGGGAGCAGAAGCCGCGGGCGGCCAAAAAATATTTGGAGAAGGTCAATGGTTAGCTCAGTTAGCTCAGTGGTTAGTGTGTTAGTCTTCTGATCTGAAGGTTGTGGGTTCAATCGCCGGCTGATGCATAACAAGGTACCCAAATGTCAGCTAGCAATTGGCAATCCTTTCGGCAGTTTCCATTTGCCATGGAAAAGATTCTAAAAGAACTTTGGGACAAAGCTCAGAAAAAGTTATGTCGCAAGCGCTCTGTCATTCGGAACCGGCTAAAATAAATAGGTCCCTTCCAGGACTGTCCAAAATTTAACACGCACAGCAGTAGTGCAAAAGAAGTTCGGCCAAAGATATCTTCAGGGCTTATAAGTGCAACATATTTATTTATTTTTACAACAGCTCATCTCAACCCAAAAACTATCCGAAACTTTAGATGAAAAAAAAAGAGAAGACACCAAATGTTTGCCAAGTTAAGTTCTTGCAAAAAGAAGGTAATAAAATTTTTTCATATTTATTATTACAATTATATTATTTTTAATGATTTAGGTATACTATGTATACTGTATAGTAAATGTTAAATAATAAAAACCAGTTTTCAAATTGTCTTGTCTTCTCCTTTAATTTCCTACTGTTGCCACTGAAATGAAGTATGCGCATATCTTGTAATATTGTTATTTGTTGTTTACTCTACTCTTCTTCTTGTTCTACTATTCAAATCGTTATGTATGGTTTTTATTGTTGTTGTCGTTGGTGCCACAGTGTTGTTGTTGTTAATGACGTTGATTATACGCAGTTACACACTGACCTACTTGATGTCATTAAATATTGCAGCTAACATAATAAGCAAAACAAAAAATAAACAAACAATAAAAAAATGTGAAGAAAAACAGGAAAAAAGAAGCATCATCAAAAGCAAAAATCAACAAAATAAGTATAAGCGCAAAAGAAAATGCAAAATAATATTGTTGATTGTTAATTATTACGAGTATACTACATACAATATATTCATATATACTTTTGTATTGTATTCCAATATATCAAGATATTTTTATTCCTTTCAAATTATATTTTTTTAATTAGTACTCGAAAAGGATTGTCGTATTTCAATTATATTTTTATTTTCAACAATAAAAAAAAAAAATAATAATATTGTAATAACAACCATTTTCTAGAAATTAGTGAGCATTTTTTGGAATGACTTCCGATCAGCTGTAGTTTATACAAATTCTTACATAAAGTACTTATAGTATTTTTGTATATATTCACAGGATGGCTAATAAGAAGTGTCACCAATTCCATCACACTATTACAGTGAAAGCATACCTCTCGTCAATCGAGACCGATTTGGTTTCTTGCTTTGTGAATGTAGCGGTATTGAAATTTGGAATTACTAATAATCATATTTCGTTCTGCGGTGAAGTTAATTAGCCAAATTCCGCTATCAGAGGTATTCTGGTGGAAGCTTGGGTCGAATCGTCAGATCTGTGAATGTACTACTCGTCACATAAAAATTTGTATTCGGTACTATTGCATACGTGAACGTATAATACGGAACGTAAATCGTTAATCAGTGAACGTACCATTGCATACGAACAGTCATTCGATCAGAAAATTGTTATCGTAATGCACAAATATTTGAAAACTATATCGAAAATTGATTTTATATGATTCAGAATATGATTTCTCGCATATATTATGTACCGTTTGACACACATTTGCGTTTACCGGATTATACCTTCCTCTTTTATAGCCTAAACAGACGGCAGCCTAATTCCGGATTACCGGCGCACTTAATCCGAATAAAATAATAACCTGACAGACGGCAGTATTGCGGATTAACTAACCGGCTGATTGCAGTTTTATTAGGTCTGCTCATTTACATTATTAGCACTATCAATTTCTGTCATCTGTCACTCTCGATATGAGAAAATCTACAAGAAGTACGTGAACTGAAAACTATCAGAAACTTTTAAATTGACATACACAGTTCGTAATTGACAGCTGGATTTATTTGTTCGCCAACACTTTTCATGTTGAAAACTGTTAACAATTGTTGAAAGTTTTTTGTTAGCGAACAAACCTAATATTTTGCAAAATGGATCAAGAAAAATTCACAATAGACAATTTTCAGCAGTGTTGCCATAGCAAATTGTCCTAATCCTCTTTTATTTTGAGAATTATCTCATCGAGTTTATGCGGATTAGCTGCAGTTAATGCCCGAGTTAATTCGAATTAACTTGGTAATCCGGAATTAGGATGCCGTCTGTCTAGGCTATTATCATGTCTGAAAATCGTTCAAAAATTAATCTGGCCTGGAAGTGAACATTCTGAAATGTATTTACATTTTATCCGTCCTGTGAATATCTCGTAGATCGTTATACATCACAATTTATGAACATAAAAGTGCATAGTCTATTATTACAAAGCACATAAATACATCTTGAATGATAAATGATTGACAAAATTTGTTTATTAATAATATTAATTTCATATAATTTTACCCCATTTTCCTCCACACTTGCAATTGATTCATTTTTTCATCTTTTTGACTTAAATATATAATTCAAAGCCTAAAAACTATTGTGATTTAAAAAAACATTACGTTCCGTTGGCATTCGTATATCATAATATCCCAGCCAATCAGCAGAGTTCGCAATGCGCACCATTAGGACTCCCTTTGCGGTGCTCCTACCGTCCTAGGGAGCCTCCGAAAAGAATCCCAAAGGAGCATATCTGCCGGAGAAAAGTATTTTTCAATATATATGAAAGAAGTCCTTTAGGACCCCTTAAATGAGTGATTTCGGCATCATAGAATGCTCACTCAGATAAACCGCAAAGACTTCGTGCGGCCTCATGTATTCGCTTATAATTTTTTGGAAAAGGACTCCTTAAATCATCCGAAGATAACCCGAAATGAGTGTTTAGGCATTGTTTTTGCGTTCCAATAATGCATCGAAGAGGAGTCCTTACAAAAATGCTCCTAATTTTATTTAAAATTGTAAGCATTCGATTAAAAAAAAAAAATTTTTTTATTAAATAATAGATTACTCAAAAATAAAAAAAATAAAACATGGCTTCACTTAAGATTGTACAATAGAAATAAAGCAAAACTAACCACTTTGCGCTCGCTCAATTAAATTCTTTGGCAGAGCCAAATGCGTTTGAAAATTTTTAATGTTAGTTAAAAATAAATTTGTATGCGTTATCGTTTACTTCTAAATGCATTCGTAATTGCCATAACTTTAAAAGCCTTTTTGTTCAGTTTCTCTTTCCAGCAATATTGGGAAAATTTCATACTGCTAAACAATTTCTGATTGTTTTTCTATTAGACATTGTTTAAATATTTTTCATAATTACCAAAACCGAACTGCTTTAAAGAACACTCTGGTTTGCACTAATAAACTCACTTATTCAGCGAAGCAAACAAAGTGCTTCATGTATATCAATGAGTATCTCGCATTCGCAATAAAAGCTAATGCTAAAAAGAAAGAACAAGATGATAAGATAAGAAAATAAAACGACATAACGTGATTATTTAACACTCCGCAAACGCTCACATGCGGTGCTCTGTGAGAGTCCCTTTTCACTCCTATTTCGGAGCGCTCCCCATTTGGCTTGCTGGGACCATTCATATTGTAATTTATTTTCGTATGGATTTCGATTGGTTCACGCATGTGATAATTTGACCCATGAATTTTCCGACGATGTTACGAAATTAGCATGGAAATCGCCAAGCACGATTTTAATAATCATAGCAGGGGTGTATCGGTCATAGTCTTTTTCGAGCAGCTGAAAAAGCTCTCCCATATCGAAGGGTCCTTTTCGCCCCTCGTACATAGTTGGCTTAAGTTAAAGAATTTCGTCTTGATGATGATTGCTGTTGCTGTAGCAAACGTCACAAATGATGTTCTTTTATTCTGAAATTGAATTAAAACTTTCGAACGTTAATTAACAGGCCATTCAATAAGTGTGTGGCGTTACCATATGATTTTTATTGAGTTCGAACCTTTAAACGAGTGGGTGTCGTAGCTCAGTGGTTAGTGCGTTGGCCTTCTGATCTGTAGATCGTGGGTTTAATCCCCGGCTGAATCATAACAAAATATAATATCGAAAAGATTTTTCTTTCGAACGGTACCCACCTGCTGGCAAGAATTGGCAATTTTTCCGGTAGTAACAATTTGCCAAAAATGCTTCTTAACAGAGCTCTGTGACAAAACTAAGTTAAAGTGATGTCACAAGGGTTCTGCTGTTCGGAACCGGCTAATATAAGTAGTTCCCTTCTAATGCTGTCCAAATTTAACACGCACAACAGTATTGTAAGATAAGCTCGGTGGTATTACAATGGGCCTTTCTGGCCTAAGTGTGTCCTCTCAGAGAGAGAGGGCAGCCCTATAACCTAACCTAACCTAACCTTTAAACGATACGTGTTTAAAATTGATAACAATCTGACAATTGGTTCGTGAGTTATAGCATTTTGTGTGAAGCAAATTTTGTTGTTTGCATTGCTTTTTGATGAAAAAAAAAAAAAAATACAGTGGAAACCAAAAAATGTCTTAATAAACATTATCCGGACTCTGCTCCATCGAAACAAATGGTAGAAAAATGGATTGCAGAATTTAAACATGGTCGTACCAGCACAAACGATGCCGAATGCTGGGGACGCTCAATTGAGGCTGTCAGTCCAGAAAACATCAAAAAAATCCACAAATTGGTTATGAACGATCGCAAATTGAAGATCCACGAGCTAGCTGACATTGTAAAGATATCAGATGGTAGTGTTATTACCCTTTTACATGAACATTTGGATATGCGAAAGCTCTGTGACAAAATGGGTGCAGCGTGAGCTCACAGTCGATCAAAAACAACAACATATCGATGATTCGACGGAGTGTTTGGTGCTGTTGATATGTGACAATGGATGAAACATGGCTTCACCATTACACACCACAATCCACAATAGACAGTCAGCTGAGTGGACAGCAGTCGATGAATCGAATTCAGAGCGAGCAAAGACACAACAATCGGCCGGTTAGAGTGATGGCGTCAGTATTTTGGGATGCGAATGGAATAATATTCATCGGCTATATCCAAAACAGGAACCACCATCAACAGCGATTATTATTGTGAACTTTTGGATCTATTGAAATCGCAAAGAAGCGGCCACATTTGCAAAAGAATATGCATCGTGTCACAAATCGATGAAAACGATGGCAAAATAGAATGAATTTGGACTTCGATTTGCTTCTCCACCCATCGTATTCTCCAGATTTAGCTCCTAGCGATTTTTTCCACTTTTCAGTAATCGCTGAAACTGAGACCTACTTTGACAAGAAATAGAAATCGTACTATCCAGGTGGTATCGAAAATTTGGAAAATCACTATACTCGCTGTATCGCCCTCGAAGGCAACTATGTTGAATAATAAAATCGAGTTTTGTCATAATTTTGTTTTTTTTTCATACTTTTTCTAAGAACTTATTGACTTCAGGACTTCAGGAAAATGCATATAAAAAATAATGTTAAATATAAAAACTGCACTAAAACTTCTAGAAATTTATATCAGGTGTTTAGTTACTATTAGCATTTGTGCACGCAAACATACGTGCTCATCTGCATTTGCCATAAATGGCATTGCAATAAATTAAAATTGTTAACAGGCAAATGTGTATGATAAAATGTATAAAAACACACATTTTTTGCATTCGCATAAAATGTCGTTAATGTTAATAATATCCATTTAAAAATACCGATGATGTAAATGCGTCAATTATTAAAATGACTGCCAATGCAAATATTGAAAATAAAAACAAGTAAGTATGCAGATATGTTTTTTTTTTCGTTACTGAAGGAAAAAAAAAATCTTAGTCTTAAAGAAAAAGAAATGAATAAATTCTGTATGTGTAAAACTTCTTCAATTCCTTCAACATCTACATATCGTACATTCAGAGTGCAACTAACAAAATGTCGATGCAAACTTCTAAGAATTAAGATTTCACTCAGGTAAAACGCCCTTTTTTGGTTTTCGTTTTTGTTTTGCTTACATAAATACTCGTATATATTTAATGTGCTCGTCATCACGCAATTCGCGCGACAACCATAAACTTGTAAGCTACAGATGTGTACGTAGATATGATGGCATTTGCACAGCATGCCGGATTGTTCGAGTACAAGAATAAATTGTCGTCAATGGCAGTGTTAGTGGCGGTAAGTTTCGCTAGCCTAGTGACTTTAAATCTACAGTTTTGACAGCAGCACCAGCAACAACAACAACAATAACAACAGAAACAACAGCAATGGTTGTTAGCATACATTTGTGTGTGTGTGTGTAGTTATGCAATCAATAATCCGGTCACGTGCCAAAATGGAATACCAAAAAAAAAAAAAAAAACAAAAAACCAATTGAATGTGACAATAAAATATATTTAAACTTGTATGAAATGTCACATGCGTTGGTAAAATAACGACATAAAATACGCTCACACCCCAACCAATAGTATTACATAGCATACATAGTAGGTAAGTATGTATGTATGTTTGAACAGAAACATTATTTGTCTTCTTTTGACTGATTTCTGTAAAATATGTTTAAATATATGTATGCACATCTAATTTGACAAACGGTCATTGTTCTATTTATGGTATTCTATTGAAGTTGCTGCAAACTATTTATTGATATATTAGCCAGATTGGATCGCTCGTCGTTGGTGTGTCATCATAAGTCGCTGTGATCATCATCGTCGTAGACGTTGTATTGCATAATTCTTATTACCGATTGATTGAGCGTATTTTAAGTGTATTGTAAATGAATGAAGAGAATGGATTTGTCAAATGATCTATGTAAATAGCATAGCATATTTATAGGCTGTATTGAAAAAAAAATATTAATTTTGAATTTATTGATTTAATTTGAACTATTCTGGATACAGTATTCGTAAAATATAGTAATTAATCAATCAAATGAAATTTGGATATTGGAAATACACAGCAATTTAATAATTTAATACAAATTTCAATGAAATAATTAAAAAAAATTCTGAAATAATATTTATTTCTTGTCTTTTACTAAGGTTAATAAAATATTCATTTTCATTATGTCATCTGTCATGTCAGATGTGTCAAATGTTCAGCCAGTTGTTTCATTCAGTTTGTGTTTAACAGTTATTGTACGATCAGAAATTGGATTTTTGATAAATACATTTTAAAAAATTATCGAATAATAATAAAATTCGCACTTTTGAAGTAGACTTAAATAAGCTTAAATAGGCTTAAATAGAAACGTAATTAAGTGAGGTATATTGGAACATGAAATTTTCGCTTGCTACAATTGAACACACACAATAGAGCAAGACGCTTCCGTGGAGTACACTTAAATGACATTGTGTTGTGGTATTAAATATAAAAAAAAAATTAAATATGTGCCACTTGTAAGCCCCGAAGGGCTCTTTGGGCGAGCTTCTTTTCCAGTATTGTTGCGCATGTTAAATTTTGGACAGTATGTTATTAGAAGGGAAGAGACCTAATTATTTTAGCCGTTTCCGAACGGCAGCACCTTGTGACATTACACATTTTCTGAGCTTTGTCACAGACTTCTTTTAGAAGCTTTTCCATGGCAAATTGTTACTGCCAGAAGAATTGCTAATTGCTTGCCAACAGATGGATATCGTTCGAAAGAAAAATCTTTTACAGATCAGAAGGTTAACGCACTATCCATTGAGCTACGGTATTAATTGAACTTTCAGATAAAATAATGATCATCGCATCATTTTGATGCGGCAGTCCGCACATTGTAAGAAGAAACGAATCAACCCAAAACCGCTGCGAAAACAGAAAATCTTGTAGTGGGAAATGCAAATTTTGCAAAAATCCATATCCATGAAGATTTGGGACTCAGCGCGTACAAGCGACACACTGGAAATCTACTCACGACCGTATTGGAGGGAAAACGCAAGCGAAAATCGAAAGCGTTACGTAGCCGGTCATCCAGGGAAGCATCCCAACTCATCCCGAGGATTCAAAGAGGCCACCATCCCGCGTCTATAATGGTATGGTGGGGAGTGAGCTACGATGACGTTACCAAGCTCCATTTTTGCGAGAAAGGAGTGAAAACATCGTCCAAAGTATATCAATCGACCGTCTTGGAACCCATTGTGAATCAATCAATATTCGCAAACAAGACTTTCCAGCAAGACTCTGCTCCAGCTCAAAAGGCAAAAACGACGCAACTGTGGCTAAAAAACAACATCTTCATATCAACGGATGCTTGGCCAGCTGGTAGTCAGACTAAAAGTTGTGGTCCGTATTAGAGGCCATGGCTTACTCTACTCGACATTCAAATATTGACTCGTTGAAGTGAGCCCTTTTCCGTGCAATGAATCATTTTCCCATGAATGAAGTACGTCTCGCGATCGATGAGTGGCTAGATCATCTCAAGTCGTGCTGGAAGGTAAAAGAAAATCATTTCGAATAAGTTGTTCTAAGATTTGTAGCCATTGAATAACCAAAAAAAAAAAAAGAAAAAAAAGTTTTGAAAAAAATTAATTCGATTTCATTTGGCGTCGATTTTTCTGTGTATCAATATTTATGACTTGACGAGGAATATAAATATAAATATAAATATATAAATATATAAATATATAAATATATAAATATATATATATATATATATATATAAATATATAAATATATAAATATATAAATATATATATATATATATATATATATATATATATATATATATATATATATATATATATATATATATATATATATATATATATATATATATATATATAAACTTTTTAAATTTTAGACATGAATTCTTTTTGTGTGGTTATTGTGTTTGCCATATCTCTGAGAGGACACACTTAGGCCAGAAAGGTCGGTTGGGTTAAAGTTCACAACTTTGTCTTTCATAAATTTGGACCATTTTCAATTCTATTTGGACAAACATTTTATCTGAATATTGGTTTAAAACCTTTATTTTAGATAAAAAAGCCAGTAGCTTTGAACATAAGAATAGGGTATCGCTATAACTTTTTTTCATCTTGATATTAAACCAAATGCCTAAAAGCAAATTTCGATAAATAACCACTTTTAGGGTTCTTGTTTTGTTATAATTACAATGTTTGTAATGATATATGCAGAATGTCCACATAAATACCTATTTCAGATTGGAAATTGACTTATTGTATTTTAGTGAAAGACAACAACTCCTTCAATTTTTGTTGAAGCATTCTTTGGGACCAAAGCACGTCGTGCTATCAGTTTGTGGTAAGAATCGCCCAAATGGGAGCACTACTATACCATGATCAGAGAATGACAGCAGGCTCATCATTGGTCTTTTATATGAGGCATTTATGTACTTCTTTTTGGAAACTGTTGACATAATATGGATCGAAACAGTGCACCAAAGAAACAAAAATCAGCCGAATAGGTGGAATTATTGTAGGGAAACTGCTGTGAAAGTAGCAAGACGTTCTCCGGACTAGACGAAGTAAAAGGAAATATTGAATAAAGAGTATTGGACTATACAAGGTCGAAGATTGAGCAAAAATAATTTTCAATTTTGGAGGAAATGACTAATCTTGCTATGGTTCAGCATCTGCCAATGATGTTTTGCACTGTCTCCTCCGCTATATAATAAAATATGCGTTGGTTAGTGTCAATTTTGTAGAAGTACATAATAGTTATGTGCCATAGCGAGTTGAGTTTATGAGCTTTTTCGTCTTATTTTCTATTAAATTATAGGATGTTTTGTGTATTGCTTGCATATTTGGCTATGTAGGTAATATTTTGTAAATTCCTTAGATATGCTCAGTCCCACATAAGGTGATTCAAGTCCTAATTTCATCTCTGCATCTACTTTCTCATTGGTACTATGATCTTTGTATTCTGGCATCCATATCGTGCCCAAGTTGATTGTTGTTCGAGTGTTGTTAGAGTGTTAACTTCATTAAATGTATGACTCTGTTATGAGCTCGGTTATCGGAAAGATTGTTAATTCTCTGTTAATTATTATGAAATAAAGTGTTGCATCAAAGATGGTGACATTTCTGTTGAGTGTCAGGTGTAATTTGCAGCTATGGTCTAAATTACTATATAACACAGTCATTGCATATACAAGATGAGCAAGCATTGTATTACTAAACTACAAGTATGTACTAAACTACAAGTATGTACATGTATGTACACACACTTTTTTGTATAAATAATATTTTCAATAATAATTAACAAATACCACACCTTTACAAATTGACTAATATTTGTGATAAATCATTCACAATGGTATAACTTCAAGTGCAAGTTACCCAAAATTTAAAACTAATATTTATTTAACACTAAAAAAAAGTTCAATGATAATTCAAAATAAAATTATAACACATATACTTGAAATATTTGGCCATCAGCCAAACCGCAAAAAAATATAAATACCCTTAAGTGCAAGTACTTACACACCTACAGACGCACACATAGTTACACTTGTGAAGAGTCAAATGACAAAATGCTAAAATGTATGTTTAACTATTGATGACAATCAAAATTAATCCAAAGCTAAAAAAAAAGTCCCCGGCACTCCTACCATCTCACTCCCATCTCACTCCCATCCCACTCCCATCCCACAATAAACGATGACAGACACATTTCAATAAAACCACATTGATACATGTTGCGAACTTCTATAGGAACATATGAGTATATACATAAATGTTGTGGTTGCTAGTGATTATCTTCAAGGTTAAAAAAACAGACAATTGCAACTGATCATCTTCGTTGCGGTTAGTGGTTAAATTTATATAATAAAAATGGATTTTTTTCAAAAGAATTTTTGTTTTATACTTTTTAATTAATTTTATTTCTTAAATCAGTTTTTAAATAAAAATATTAATTTGAATATCTAAATGGCAGCGATAAACTTAAAATAATATCTCGTTTTTTCATTAATGTTTCATCTCTCTCTTAATACTCTTAGTACGAACAAAGATGGAAGGATACATTTTCTTCTTCTTGACGCAGGCCTTACACTCAGCCATATTTATTGCTGTGCTACAGGTAGATGATTGCCTTGTGGTTGGAAACCATTCTCATCGGCAATGTAACGTATTAAAATGACATTGCCATCAGGATCTGTATATGAGTAGAAACCAGATTGTACCAATATGATTTCTTCGTGTTCTTCGATCACCTGTCCTTCGGGTGTTTCTTCCTTTGGCACAAGTATCTTTTTCATAAAGCCAGCATTTTCAACTTTAATACCATTTGATGTTTCATAACTGTAGAAATAGAGAAATTAGTAAATATAAAATTAATATGCAAAACAAAGAAAATGAGAAAGCATTTAAGAATATACTAGAAACACACACACCTGCTATTATAACTGCCATCTGGATTAGTTATATCGACTTGTTTGATAATTGTTGCCGGTGTTGTTGATGTTGTTATCGCATTGACACTAGCAACTGATTGATCTTGAGCGGGACGTGCTAACACATATGCGAATAGAACGGCACTTAATAATACAACAATGAATTTATACATTTTCTAAAATATTTTTGTTTTTATTAGTAATAATTTGTTTCCAACTTTTTTCCACTATTCGTCTTTTTTTATTATTCGATATTTTTTCGTTAAGAATTATATTCACATATGTATATCCTTAAATATCTGTTTGCTAAATTCACTTGTTCCAATCACAAACCGGCACAACTGTTGTTGAGCTCTTAGCACTGAGCGGCCTTTTATACTTAGGGAAGCAGTAGTTATGAAGAATTATTATAGCTCATACATTGCTGCCGCCAATTGTCAGTGAACACAAGCATATGGAAAAAAAAAATAGAAGTACGAATTATATTGTTGTTGTCGTCTTCTTTTTTTTTTTTGTATATGTACATTAGATCTGTTCAAATAATTTGTTCAGAAAATAATTTTTTTATACAATGAATTTTTTTTTACAGAAAACATTTTGTGGGATTATAAAAAATATAAAAATTTCTCATAATTATTTAATCTGGTCGATTAGTTTCTCAAAAAAAAAAAAAATATACAAAATAGATTCAACTTTTATGCAACACTCATCATCATTGTCGGCTGTATAATTCAGGTCGAATCTTCGCCTGATGCAGTATTAGTCTCTAATACTGCAGGGTCCCGCGCCTACGATCTCTACGCTCGTATATCCAGGGAGTTGGCGTCGTCATCGACTCCATCTATACGTCTCAGGAGTGGACGACTCTTTCTTCTAATTGTGTGGCATTTTCCAAATAGAATTTTTTGTGGTGGGTAGGAATTGTTAGCTCTCAAGACGCGACCTGCCCATCTGAGTTCGTTAACCTTTATGGTTGTGCCACTTTAAGCCCTGAAGGGCTCTTTGGAAAAGCTTCTCCTCCATTACTCATGTGACATCAGTTTTTCTGAGCTTTGTCACAGAGTTCTTTTAGAAGCTTTTTTCATGGCAAGTTGATACTGTCAGAGAATTGCCAATTGCTGCCGACAGGTGGGCATCGTTCGAAAGCAAAATCTTTTCGATATTAAATTTGTTATGCATCAGCCGGGGATTGAACCACGACCTACAGATCAGAAGGCCAACACACTAACCGCTGAGCTACGGCACCCACACTTTCGTATACCGGGCAGGTTAGTATTAGCGTCCGGTATAGAGAAACCTTCGTGCTCTGGCTAAGCAGGCGACTCTTGAGGTGGTAACATTAGGAGAAATAGCTGCAATTCCTTGGCTGATTTCAGATGACAGGTTGTTGTTGTTGTTGTTGCTTTTAACTCCAAGTTATTTAAATGCACTGACAACATCGAAATAATACGAACCCATTGTGAGATTGGCACCCACTTATTTCCTGAGAGAGTCCGATGTCATTGAGACGAGTGTTGTAGTTTTAGTTTCATTTATTAGCAGCCCGATGTTTCTAGCAACAGCTTCTATACTCTCGAAGGCTTCCTTTAAGCTTGGTAGAGAGGTCGCGATAATATCGATATCATCCGCATATGCCAGAATATCGATCGATTTGAATAAAACAACACTAATGTTACATATTTTCTATAAAAATGTAATATTTTCATTTGTGTAAGATCAATTTACTTTAGATTAATATAAATAAATTTAAAATTTCTGAATAAAATATTGTTTTTGGACCATCTGTTAAAAAATTAATTTTGAATTGCTAATTTAGAGACGACTCCAAGAGCTAAAAAAAACTGAAATTTCAACGATTAATTTATTCTGCGAATTTTATACAGAAATTGCACCAAATGTGATCTAGGAACTATGAAATAAATTACATGAAGTAAATGTAAAATTTTGAAAATCTCAGACACATTTTTGGAATGATCGAATAAATGTACATACATATACGCATGAGAGTAAATGAGTGCGTGATTTTAAGCTGTGATGTATTTTTATTTTTTTTTTGACTAGATTTATTTGTGGCAGCGGTAAGGGTAAGATGGGCGCGCTAGATAAGAGATACAATTCATACAATTCATACAATTCATACACTTAAACATACACTTGCTGGCAGTTAACAAGTGAAGAGTTAAATTGTGTGAGCGACATGTGCAAAATTTTAACTCTTTATTCGGTTTTGTTTTATTTAAATTTTTTGAAATTTTTTAAATAAGTTTTTTATATTTTTACTCTTATTTTTTTAAATTTTTTGTCATCCATATGTAGATAATCGTAATGTGAGCATGATATCGGTGAGATATTTACATAGTCAACTATGTAAACACGTAATTTTTTTAATGGTACGTGTTTGTTTGCCTTTGAGAAGCTGTAAATATTAAAAAAATTTTGTTTGTTTGTTTTTGCTTTGGACATATTGTATATAAGTGCTGCATGAAGAAGAAAGCAAATTTCTAGGTATATGTTATGTCACAAAACCCTTTGGATATACCTACAATATGTAGTCTTTATGAGAGAAAAAGAAAGAGATAGATCATTTAAATATTTGGTTTATAATCTTTGCTGCTGATCGTAATGTAATAAATATTATCTTTTTGTACTTACCGACCACTCCCTTAAAGTACGAAAATATATTCTCATACAAAATGTATAATATAACCTTCTTTCTTTATATTTATATATTTGCCTAATTTTTTAATTTTTTTTAATAACAAATACTGCTAAATTTCTCTAATGATACGCTAATTGATAGAATATATACTTTCGATTTCATTTTAATTCTTGATTTCTTTATATGTATTTTATATAGATAAAAATGATAAAAATTTCGTATTCAAATTTATTAGTAGTATTTTTATACATCTATGTAGATACAATTACATACCTCATCATGAACTATCATATGTGTAGTAACGTAAATTAGCACCTCATATTTACCTAGTATGTATGTAATATGGTCTCGTCAATTTAGCCTAATGCAATACCTATAGTAGGTACACTGGTGACTAGAGAAATATTGCCACTCAGTTTTAAAATATGCCAACAAAGACTTTTGCTGAAATTATAATAACTTACACTTATGATATATCAGATCAGTCCATAAGTTCATGCGTTATTTTTTCTATAGTTTCACAGTAGGCGCTTTTTGCGTACAAAAAAAAAATGATTCGTGGGAGATAAAGGAACTATTTTTATTTTCTCTGATGTATTGTGCATTCAACAAGTGATTTTAAACGCGGATAGAAGTACGCGTTGTTAAAAAATGCACCAACTGCTTCTGCAGAAATAAACGTAACTCATGGAGAGAATACCGTGAGTGTAAGGGCTGCGCAAAAGTGGTTTTCCAAATTCCGAAGTGGTAATTGTGACGTTGAGGACGCCTCACGCTCTGGTCGTCCTGAGGTCTTTAACTCCGACGCCTTGCTGGAACTCGTGGATGCTGAGCCAAGTTTGACAGTCGATATGAGGGCTGGAAGGTTAAATTCATCACATGGAACAGTTTGTAGGCACCTGGTTCAATTGGGCAACGTTCCAAAGCTGGAAAAATGGGTTCCGCATAAATTTTCCGCAGAGAAACCTTCAGCAGTGTGTGAATGTGTGTCCTCAGCTGCTGCAGCGGCTTGAAAATGAGAATTTTTTGAACCGTATTGTTACTGGGGGCGAAAAATGGGTTCTTTACAATAATTCTGTTCGTAAACGCCGGTGGTTAGATAAAGATGAAATACCAGAATCAACCCCCAGAGATGGCCTTCACGCCAAGAAGATGCTCCTGTCTATTTGGCCGCATCCACCATACTCTCCAGATATTACACCTTGTGATTATCACATTTTCCGCGACTTCAATCCCATTTAAATAATAAGAACTACACCTCAAAAGGAGCTATAAAATGGAATATCAACGCATATTTGAGCTCCAAGGACAAATAATTTTTTGAGCAGGTAATTAAAAATTTGCCTAAACGATTAATAAATACTGAAAACTTATTTTTTATTTATTTTACAACCACCAAAGAAAAACGCACGAATTTATGGACTGCCCTGATATATTTAAAACTCTGTTTCAAATCTATGAATAATATTCCTGCGTTAACCAAAATCCCGACGCTTTTAGATTGATTTCAATATTTTCACTTATCAAAAGTAAAAAAAAGAAGAAATTTGGTATATACATTAAAAAAAAAAATATGTGGCACTTAAAGCCCCAAAGGGCTCTTTAGCCGAACTTCTCTCCTATTACTGGTGTGCGTGGTAAATTTTGGTCAGTATTAGAAGGGACCTACTTATATTAGCCAGTACCGAATGGCAGAACCCTTCTGGCAAATTGTTACTGCCGGAAGAATTGCAAATTGCTTGCCGAGAGGTGGGCACCGTTCGAAAGAAATACCTTTTCGATACTAAATTTGTTATGCTTCAGCAGGAGATTTAACTCACGACCTATAGATCACAAGGCCAACACACTAACCACTGAGCTACGGCACCCGGTACGGGTATAAATTACATTTCTTAATTAATTGAGAAGTTTGAAATTATCTCTCATAAAAAAGTGTAATTTCAAATGCATGCTTATAAACTTAGCGGACGAAAATATAGAGCTCTATACTATATGGGCTGAAAAGTTCCGATGTTTCTTAATGAAAATGAGCATCTTTTAGGCAAATTGATATTTATTCCTCAACATAGTTGAGCCTTGGTATAGAGAGTTTCCAACATTTCGATGTCTTTTCTGTTGCACGAAACGTCCGAGCCACCGAAATATGTCTCGGTTTCCGCGATGACTTCTCCTTTCGAACTGAATGTCTTTGCCTGGAGCCACCGTTTTAGAATTGGGGAATAGATAATAGTCTCTGGGAGCCAAGTTTGGAGAATACGATGGATGAGCAATCAATTCCAATAATAATTTCAAAGACATGTGTGGCGGTGCCGTTCTTTCAAACGGTACCCACCTGTCGGCAAGCAATTGGCAATCCTTTCGGCAGTAACAATTTGCCATGGAAAAATTTCTAAAAGAACTCTGTGAAATAGCTCAGAAAAAGTGATGTCGTCCCTTCAAATACTGTTCAAAATTTAACATGCATAACAATAATGAAAGAGAAGCTGGGCCAAAGAGCCCTTTGGGGCTTCAAGTGCCACATATTTATTGTATTTTTTTGCTTGTGACGGTGCCTTATGATGATGGTACAGAATTTTTTCCATACGGAGAAGTGATCCTTTGGTCGATTTGGTCGGTTTTCATAGTTTTCCAGCCACTGTGCAGACTCTGCCTATTGGACGCAGGGGTATGATAATGGACCCATATTTCATACATCGCCACAAAATGTCGGAAAAAGTCTGCTTGACTACGGTGCAACAACGCTAAACCGACGTTTCCATTCTTATGAAATACCCATGGCCTCAGCTAACTGGCGGAACTTAACTTTTCGATCATACAAAACGATTCGATGCACTTGCTTGATGATTTTCACATTCGTAGCATCTTTTGGTCATCCAGAGCGAGGTGCGTCTTCAGTGCTTGTTCGACCCATTTTCGATTCAATGAACCACCAATAAACTCTTGCGCTCGAAGAGGCAGATCTGGTATAAAATATCTGCCACCATTGCAATGACGAAAATAGCGTCACTGCAAACGACTGTAGTTTGCAAACGAATGGACGAAATGTCATGTCGTACATTAACTAGTGATAGATAAGTCTCTCGCAATGAGTTATCATCGTTTTTTAGTGGCATCATCTTTTAAAAAATCTCGGCATTTTTCAGCTCATGTACAATATGTAGTATATACGATTATTTCTACGAAACAGCGATAAATAATTGAACAAATAGAGTATATCGGATCAAAGCCACTATTACCTTTAGGGTTTGTCTATCTGTCAGAGTGCAGAGTTTTCAATTTTTTTTAAACATTATTTTAACTGCCTTCTTTTAACGTGATTGAGAGCAAATTTAATTCAAGTTAACCTTGATCGCATTGTGAATTTGTATTGCCGATAGTATTGCCGATAGCATTTATTTGGCCACTAGTGTTAAAATTGCAAATTAAACATTTCATAGCATGTCATAACTTGTGTTTGTATTTTCTATAATTATTATTTATTATTTACTCATTTATATATATGATATTTGGATATTCGTTTTTGTGTCTTGTTATGTATTTAAATGAAAATGACCTACAAGTATGTAACATATGTAGCTAATAGCTAATATTGTATGTTGGTCAAAACGATATTCATAATATTTATTGGGCATAGCTGCTAAATAAATAAATACATATTTTGAAAATGCATAAAATTGGAAATTAGTTCAAAAGTGTTTCTTAAAAATAACGTACACATCTTAGTGGATATAAAAGCAATGAGAAATGTTCGTTTTTCTGAAATAGTCATATATTACATGTACTTTAAAATTTTTTCAAATACTTAATATTCATCTGTGAGAGCCATTTGAATTCATTGTACTACAAGAATGGTACTAAAACTTATCTGTACACTATCATAAATATAAATTTAATACTATAAAATGGTAATAACATGTGATAATCTATTCAACAACAACAAGAACAACAACAGCCGTTACTATTTTATTATTATTTGCTCTAATACATACATAAATAGATTCATATGAGTAAGTGATATTTTGCTCGCCATAATAATAAGAAATAGTCATTTAATTGGAATATGTAGACTTTAATTCATAACACGTTTCGATTATGGAAATAAATTGTATACATATAATGCTTTTGACAATAGAATTTATTTTTATTGTTTCGATGGTGTGTAACGGTTAACGAAAAAAAAAACACACACTCATAATAAAAGTCGTTGTGGTACTAAAATATGTTGCGAATATTAAGAGACCAACCAACCAACCAACCCTTCCATATGTATTAAGATATTACACATACACACACACACACACTCACACATATGTATAGGTGAATAAACTTTCGCATAACTATCGATCGCATACCTTTAGTATAGTGTTGTCAATTGTAGAGATATTTTTATTTAATCATTGCTTATTTATAAATATTGTACTATTATTAATAGGCTGAGGCAAAAGTTCGTAGCGTTAAATGATATTAGGATATACTATTTGTACATAAGCGAACCATATTAAAAAAAAAAAACATGTTGGCTTAATAATTTTTGTTTTCAATGGAATACATATGTTATATTCGATAGAGTCTCTAAAAATATTTTAAACGTGTATCTACGGGGCCGGTCCCAGAACTACCCGACCTTACACACAACAAATTTGGGAAAATTTTTCATTATTTCTCAACATAATCTCCTTTTAGCTCTATACACTTTTCTCAGCGATATTCTATAGCTTCGATACCCTGTTTATAGTATGAACTGTCGAGCTCATTGAATTAGCCATCTACCACAGACTCCACCTCTTCATTGTTTGCAAATCTTCTACCAACAAGCCATTTTTTCAAATTTGGAAATGGAAAATATTCCGAAGGAGCTAAATCTGGCGAATAAGGTGCGTGCTGAGGCAATTCGAGCTTTAACTCATCACCATCGCCATCCCAATACCGGATGTATGAACTGGTGCATTGTCTTGATGAAACAACACTTTCTTTTTCGCCAAATGCGACCTTTTTTCTTTAACATAATACTCACCGTTAATTGTTTTCCATTTTTGAAGATAATTGATAAAAATTATCCCACGTGCATCCCAAAAAACAGACGCCATAACCTTGCCTGCAGATGAAACTGTCTTCGCCTTCTTTGGACACGATTCTCCCCTTTCGGCTCCACTGTTTTGACTGCTCCTTTGTCTTAGGTGTGAAGTGGTGTACCCATGCCTTATCCATGGTTACGGATCGATGCAAAAAATTGGCTTTATTACTGTGAAACATCGCCAAACACTCTATAGAAACATCTTCACGACGTTGTTTTTGTCCTATTGTGAGTAAATGCGGCACTCATCTTGCACACAGCATTTTCATTTCCCAATTTTCGATCAAAATACGATGTAAAGCACTTTTTGAAATGCCTGTAATTTCACCTAGCTCACGCACCGAGCTCAGTTGGCGATCATCCAATACCATTTTGTGGATTTCTTTAACCGTTTCTGGCGTGGTCACCTCAATTGGTCGACCACTACTGTGTTCGTCTTGGCAGCTCGCACGACCTCGTTTAAACTCTGCCACCCAATATTTTATGGTCGCAAACGAAGGAGCAGACTCTCCCAAAGCAGAATCTAGTTCAGCTTTAATATTCGTTGAACTGAGACCTTTCAAATGAAAGTATTGCATTACATAACGGTGACGAATTTTTTTTATGTTTACAAATTCACTGAGTTCGTTGACTTTCGATGGCTCAAAAAAAAAAAACACTAAAGAACTGGCGCCTTAAAACTTAGAACATATGTTTTATAAAGTTGCCACTTTTCACCAAAGTAATTTTTTTCAAACTACTGTCGCCATCTATATGTCAGGTCGGGTAGTTTTGGGACCGCACTCGTATTTTGCATTCGTTTGCTTTTGTTGATAGAACGCTCACGGCTTTTCCCATCTGCAATCTTCTTTCTTGAACTGCTTGCTCAAATTAATGTAGGAAGTTTTGTGACGCAATTTCATCTTAATGAATTAATTATGTATTCCATTACACAAAATATTAAACCACTATGGTTTTGTGGCGTAATCACATAATTTTTCAGATGTTGAAATATTTAAAACAATATAATTACTACTAATGTATGTAAATAGCTATATAAAAATAAATTTTGTTCATTTTAAAATTGTTTTATTTAATTTAATAAGATTTTGTATATTTGTTGTTGTAAAGATCACAATATTTGCTCATTTGCTTGTCTGCCGTCTACTGTGCTTGTTTGCGTGATTTTAATATTTTCTATTTGCTGGTGGATGATATGGTGGATGTTCTTCCAAATATTTCAATGCCTTTAGTACAGATTCTGGTACCGGTGGTGGGGTTGGTAAATGAGCTCCCACTGGTCTATAACCATTTTCATCAGCCGTATAAGCAAGAGCATATTCATTACCATCATCAGCGATGAATGCAAATCGGCCCTCGATAGCTTCACCATCATGTTCTGCATTAATTTGTTTCAGATAACCATCCTGTGTGGCCCTTGAGCCATCACCCAGTTCGTAACTAATTTTGAAAGAAAAGAGAGACACAGAGACGGAAAGAATAGATAGTAAGTATGTGATTTATTTAGAATTAAATATTAGAAATAATTTAAAAAACTTTCATTGTGTGTGCTGGAAATTCGAAATTTAGTTTTTCTGGCTATTTTTGAAAACGAAATATTTTTACCGGCAATAATTTTTTATACAAAAGGCACACCCAGTGCGATTTTTCCGTAATATATTACCATTTCTAACCATTGCAGCTTGTCAATTTGCGGTAATTATGCCTGAATTAATGAATGGTTATGGAGGAAAGCTCTAAGAAAGTTAGAATAAAATTTCTGTCTAACTTTTAAATGATCAGGAACATCAATTCGTATTTTCTCTTCCTGCATTATTGCATTATTGCACGTTTAATTTTGACAATATTAGAATACTATCCTTAATGGCGGACAAACAAAGATTCCCGCCGTCTTGGACAGCACGTCACTGTTGATAACTACGCTTTTGAAGTAGTAAGGGACTTTGTCTATCTTGAAACCAGCATTAACAGCAGTAATAATGTCAGCCTGGAGATATTGCGAAAGATCACTCTTGTAAACAGGTGCTACGTTGGGCTAAGTAAGCAATTGAGAAGTCGAGCCCTCTATCGAAGAACGAAAACTCCACTCTACAAGTCTCTCATCATGCCTGTCCTAACATATGGCGCTGAAGCCTGGATAATTTCCACCTCGTATGAGCGAATGCTTGAAGTTTTCGAGAGAAAAGTCCTACGCAAGATCTTTGGACCTATTTGCGTTGGTACCTAGTACCGAATAAGGTACAACCATAAGCTGTACGAGCTGTATGCCGATATTTACATAGTAAAGCGCATCAAAATCTTGCAGCTGCTTTGGCTAGGTCATGTCGAGCGAATGGAAGAACACGCTCCAGCTAAGAAGGTGTTATATTCGGAACCCGGTGGAGGACGATACAGAAGAGGAAGATCTAATCTCCGATGGAAAGACCAAGTACTGGAGAACCTGACGGCGCTTGAAATTTCTAACTGGCGCCAGCTAGCGAATAACGAAGATGGCTGGCGAAGTATGTTATATTCGGCCTAAATCGATATTCGGTTGTTATGGCCACATAAGTAATTAAGTAAGTAAGTAAGTAAGTATCCTTAATGGCGCAACTGTTGTTAGATCACTTTGTCTAAACTTTGCCACAGAATTTTCACATAAATTTTAGTAGCGGATGAGGGTACCGTACCGTGGATACCATTTAGAAGAATAGGCTTTTGTCTTACTCAAAAATACTTTAAAACCGACAATCTCTGTAGAGGAGACCAACGCTTTAGGCACTGAACTATAACATAGTCATTTTTGCACACGATTTCCGAATTTCGATTATGACAGTTCTGGATAGCAAAAATTATTGTCTTTCAGATTTTTGACAAGAAGATTTTAAATGAAAATTTTTGAAAAAGTTGTTAAAACTAATATTAGTTTGTTACAATATTCTGTTAAAAAGTTCATTTAATTACAATTCAAATGCATATTCAATTATTGGAATCCATTCCAAATATTCAGGCGTTTTGATATCTTTTCGTGAGAAGAAATGGCTCGATATTAGTCATTTTTGAAAATAACGTGTAAAGTAAATTGCATGTGACCTCATAGGGAAGACATGTACTTCTGCTTGAGAGCTTTTCAACGAATATCTCACAATTAAAAATCCAGCATCTGAGTCAGGAACCCGCTGGTTCCTGGTCAGGTTGGGTCTCCAAGACCACCCAAATTTTTATTCCAGAAACGTTCCCATAGTAAATGTTCCAAATCAATTAAACTGTTGTACTTTTTTGACCACTACTTTACTAATGAAAAATTATTTTGAACATTTTCTTCTAACGAAAATATATCATAACTCTGACTAATTGCAATCGATTTCAATCACATTTTTTTTATAATTTCATTTCATTATCATTTTTTAAAAAATTTTTCCAAAACAGTATTAAAAAAAATGATTTTAATAATAAACATGAGACTGGAAGATCGTATATTTAATATACAATTTCAAAACAATCTGTTTTCGTCACAATCTCAATCCTCCTAACTAAGTGCCATTTGACAAGCAGCATCAACTATTTGAAACTTTACAAAATCACCTCGAAATATTATCGAACAAGCACTTTTGAATTAAAGTTAACACTATTTCACTAAATAATTTTTTTTTGATTTTCATTAACTTACTGATAATGATATTTGCCATTATGTTCCACCATGGCTTCATTTGAGATCAATTCAACTTCGTCTGCATATGAAACTGCAGTAGCCATCAACAAGCAACTGAATATTAATAACGATTTCATGTTATCACTAAAATCACAACAAAAAATACCACAAAAAAAAGTAGAAATTAATAAAATTAATTTTTTTTTTTTTAAATCACACAACAAACACAATATATGTTGGTATGTAGTATACAGAAAAGTCTAAATGAGCAAATGAATACGTTTCATGCGAACTTTGATGCTTTTATACTCGTTCCAAAATTGCTGGTTAAAAATACAAAAAGATACAACAACAGTAACATTAAAACTAATAATAAAAATATAATATAAATGTATAAGTATAATGATAAAATAGCAACAATAATAATAATAATAATAATAATAATAACAATAAAATTCCTGCTTAAATTGAAAGTTAAATTCCATTTTGTTGTTGTTGTTGTTGTATATATATTTTTTTTTAAATAATAATAAATAATATCGAACTTGTTTGTTTTTCGAAGTCATAGTCATAGCTGTGTATGTTTTGCATGAATTGAAGTGAAACACTCAAGTTTCTTGATTATCATAACCATCTAACTATGAGGATGATATACATAGTATGAATCTACTATTCATATTATAAATACATATGTATATATATTTATACTTACTCATCATTATCGAGGTATTTACATACAAATGTATGTATATTTTCAAAAACACGGGTGTGAAATTTGACACAAACTTAATATATTGTTCCAAATAGCCTCATTTTGGAGGTACTGCCGCTACTTAGTTTATTTTTTTTTTGTTTTTTCAAATCTCAATACGATTATACAAATATATATTCTTGTTCTACTACTTTTATTTCTATTGTATTTCCTTAGCATTATCAATATCATCATCATCATTATGATCTTTATTGCTTGCACAAGAATTTGATTTGATTTGCTTTGCTCATCTCGTTATGATTTCATAGCAACGAAAACCACATTTTTTTTTTAAAATACACATATTTAATATTTAACCTTTTTGTCATGTTTTGTTTCACATATTATCATAATGTATAGTAAATATGTCATTTAAATTGTCATAATAAAATCATATTCTCCCTTTCAAAAAAATGATAGCTGATTATGTTTATTGGACATAAATATTCGTATTACATAGACAATCAAGAGTAGAGGAAACACTCTAATAAATGGATACTCATCATTGAAGTGGTTCAACAAATACACCACCATGGCGCTATTCGTAGCGCTCTTCAATGCAAAGGGGTCCCATCAAAACTAATTAAACTTGTTGTGGCACTCTATACCGATGCAGGCTGTCGGATAATGCAGTATTGCTTGGGGACTGACGGACCTCGACTATACAGACGACATTTGCCTGCTATCACATACCTACCTTGATATGGCAGCGAAAATCCAAGCAATACAAAAAGCAGCCGCAAAAGCCGGACTGGAGTTTGATATCCCGAAAATCAAAACTATGCGTATAAACACACAAAACGCTCACAAATTTGCAATTGACTGCATTGACCTGGAGGAGGTACAATCTTTCTGCTATCTGGGCAGCGTTATCTCGGTGATCGGCGGTTCTAGTGGTTCTATATCAAAAGCCGAATAAAAAAGGCAACGACGACATTCGGCTCGCTGCAAACAATTTGGAACGCATCGCACATATAACAGTGAACAAAATTGAAAATATTCAATTCAATTGTCAAATCATCTTTATTATATGGATGCGAAACGTGGAATGCGGCAGCAGCTGATATAAACTCACTACAAGTCTTCCTAAGCTGTTACCTAAGAAAAATTCTAAAAATATATTAGCCAAATACTATATCAAACTCTGTTTCATGGGCCAGAACCCAGCAAAAACCAGTTCAATTGGAGATCCGAAAAAGAAAATGGAGCTGGATCGGCAACCGTTGCCTACGAAAAATTCTAAAAATATACTGGCCAAATACTATATCAAACTCTGTTTCATGGGCCAGAACCCAGCCAAAACCAGTTCAATTGGCGATCCGAAAAAGAAATTGGAGCTGGATCGGCCACGTTCTGCGCAGGGAGAGCAGTGACCTAACAAGGACTGCGATTGACTTGAACTCCTAAGGAACTCGTAGATGAGGAAGACCAGCGAACACCTGGAGACGACTATTAGAGTTGGAAACCCGTGCCATGCGCCTTAGATGGAATGAAGTGAAGAGCCTTGCACAAAAAAGACCCGAATGGAAGAAATTCGTTCTGGCCTTATATTCCAGCGTGGAACCCTAGAAATATGAATGGATGGATAGATGGGTCAACAAATAGACTATATAATTTTATGAATAATATTTTATACATTTACCTACCACAAAAATGGGTGAATCTTTTAAGAGTTTCTACAGTGATTCGTTTTAAGTAATTTTCATTATAGTCTTTTCAGCCAATTGAACAAAAAATATGTGAAAAATATGCTGTTGCATTTGTAAATAATATTATTGCATAATTAAGTCGACTACGACATAATTGAAGAAAATGCATTCATTCTCACAAAAGAAAAAATTAACACACATAAAATATGGTACCATCAACTTTGATCATAGGTTAGGTTAGGTTATGTCGCTGCCTTCTCTCTGAAATGACACACTTAGGCCAGAAAGGCCCATTGTGACACCACCGAGATTCTCTTCCAATACTGTTGTGCATGTTAAATTTGGACAGCATTAGAAGGGACCTACTTATATTAGCCGGTTCCGAACGGCAGACAAGAATTTAACATAGTTTTGTCACAGAGTTCTTTTAAGAAGCATTTTTGGAAAATTGTTACTGCCGTAAAAATTTCTAATTTTGAAAGAAAAATATTTTCGATATTAAATTTTGTTATGCTTCAGCTGGGAATTCAACCCATGACCTACAAATCAGAAGGCCAATGCGCTAACCACTGAGCTACGACACTCACAAATTTGAACATGGTCAACAAAAACTTGAACCAGTCGAGATTTGAGATTACATTCAAACATTCATTCTAAAACTAACATATTTATTACGTTTTTTTTTTACAAATGTTAATCCAATAGTAATTTTTGGAGGTCGTTGTGAATTTCTGGAAGATCTATGAAGAAATAAATAATAATTGGAAAGCCTGCTGAATGCATTTGTAAAATGGTGCATACATAAACAAAAATGAAAAACAAAAATGGAAAAGTTCTTATGTAGAAAAATGTAGAAATATTTAATTTAATAAGTAGAATTTTATACATACATATACAATGGTATATATAGTATATATAATAACCTATAGTACACAGTTATATCTTCCAGTTTTTTTTTTTTTATTTATGATAGTCAAAATGTTGATTTCAAATAAAATTCGTGACTAGCGTGTCTAAAAACCGAATGCGTGGCATTTCAAAAAAAATATTCTTACTTTTAGAGAAATTGACAGCTGATTTGACAGCTGTCAATTGTCAAACGCTAAATTTTATAGCATATTCGGAAATAGCTTTACAAAAATACTGACTTTATGATTTCTCCGACTACTGTGCGCTCCCTGGCTTTGCCAATGGTAGCCATATATTTAAAGTTGTTCAATAATCATCCGTCCGTGCAAAATTTTAGAGTGAAATGATACAATCTTTATAGTTTTATATTTTTGACTATAGCCCTTAATTGAGATTATTTCTGGAGCATTTGGTTTTTTTCCTCACACAAAAGCTGCTTTTGTATAGTGGAAATAGGCATGATCAAACTTTTAAAACGTAAATATGTTATTATACAAGGTGAGGTTTTTAAGAGCCTTCGGATTTGATTAAAAAAAAACAACATAAAATTTAGAGAATTGTATGAAATCTTTATTTGAGTCCATAGAACGATAGAATGTTTAAAGATGATTTCATGTAAATGTTGACCGCGGCTGCGCCTCAAATGATTCATACGCTGGATCCAATTTTGGCATACTCTCTCCAACATATTGGCCGGTATCTCACGAATAAATCGATAATTCATGGTCATCAACAACACTGGCGGATACTGCTGCGATATTTCTCTGTCCGCACTCTACGTATGCGGTGATTGGTGGTTTAATATCCAATAATGTAAATTTGGTGACAAATTTAGTCATAAGATTCCGAATAGCAGCCTCAGAAGGTCGCCCAGACTGACCATAAAGTGAATGAATGAATGAACTGAGCATGAATTTTGATAATAAAATTCAATAATGTGCAAGTGTTGTTTGTTTGTATGTCGATTCATGGAAAAATTATAGACCAAACTGAACATATTTGACAGTAACATGTTACAAGAAAACAGCTGAGCTGCCAAAAATAGTGTTGCCAAAAAGAAAGTTGCTAAAAAATCATCCTGTACCATTGTCATTTCTCAAAAGATCGTACACAAAATCGTTTAAAGTCATTGCAATTAGTCAATTTCTACGATGAAACACTTTTTAGAGAAATAGTTGTATTCTTCTGCAATATTACCATACCTCTTCTCACTTTTCGCAACCAGATGGCAGCTTTTATACTTTGTCGCAAATGCAAACGAATATATATTTTCATCTGCTGTTTATAACCACTTGAAAGAGGACCCGGAGATATAGAAAATATATACAATATAATCTTAATCAGCTTCATCTAAGTAATATGTGTGTATTCAATTGTTATAATTTGCTATATTTCCAAAGAATTATAAAACAATAATGAAAGTAATTGCTTCTATGCTGATATTTCGCTTTATTACTGTATCATAATTTATATGTAAGTATTCATCTATAAAATTACGTCAGTCATCTGTTTTAAACACATAGTTAGTACATCTGCTTTCTAGTCGTTTCGCTTTCTACGAAGAGAAAATCATTAAAATAATGAAGAAATTAAAATAAATACACAAAACGAATGAAATTCAAATAAATATTGGGTTATTCCAAAAAAATTCGTATCAATATCAATTTAAATGGAATTCTAAAATATAATAATGCTAAATTGTTTTGTGGCTAGACAAGATGATAATTTAAGAAATAAAATTGATGCAATAGCTAGGGAGAACAAAAAAAAAAAAAAAAACCATAACTACTATACATATATATAAATGAAGAAATATAGACAGGTAATACCTATATATAAAGGGTTATCCATTTTGCGGTTTCAAAAGTAAATGTAAATAAAACATATATAAAATATTTTTTTTCATGATATTTCTTTTTTATTATAAAGTTTGAACGTTGACATTATGTGTGAAATACTACATCATTTAAATGACCACCACGCGAATTGTTGCAAGCATGGATTCTTTTGAGGTAATTTTCGACCACTTTTTGACACATATTTGGCGGTATCTCAGCCATAACGTCACGAATGTTGGTTTTTAGGTGCTCAAGAGTTAAAGGTTTATCTGCATAAACACGGTCTTTCGCGTAGCCCAAAAAAAAAAATGTCAAGCGGTGTCAAATTGCATGATCTTGGTGGCCACTTGAGATCGCTACGACGAGAAATTACGCGGCCAGAAAATTTCTCTTGCAATAAAGCCATATTCGCACGAGTTGTGTGGCATGTGGCACCGTCTTGTTGAAACCACATATTCTCTAAGTCGTATTCTTCAATAGCAGGCAAAAAAAAGTCGGTTATTATATGACCGTAACGCTCCGAATTGACGGTGACAGTCGTTCCATCGTCGTTTTCGAAGAAGTAAGGTCCAATCACACCTCCGGACCAAAGAGCGCACCAAGCAGTGACTTTTTGTGGATGTAGTGGCCTCTCTTCAATTACTTGAGGATTCTCAGAACCTCAAATACGACAATTTTGTTTGTTAACATACCCACCGAGTGAGAAATGTGCTTCGTCGCTGAAGAAAGTTTTGTTCGAAAAATCGCCGTCCACCGCCTGTTGTTCAAGCACCCATTCGACGTATCTACGACGTTGTGAATGGTCAGCTGGCTTCAGTTGTTGTGTGAGCTGGATTTTATATGGATGTAGGTGTAGATCCAAATGCAAAATACGCCAAAATGTGCCGTAAGACAGTCCTAATTCCTGAGAACGACGAGGAATCGACACATTCGGATCTTCGGCAACACTTTCACTTACAGCAGCGATATTTTCGGTGGTACGAGCAAAACGATGTTGCACAGGCCTTACAATATCTGTAACCGATCCAGTCTCTTCATATTTCTTCACAATTTTGCCAATTGCTTGCGTAGTTGGACGATTATGTAAACCATAATCTCCTCTTAAAGCACGATATGTGGCTGTGGCAGAATCACCATTTTTGTAGTAGGTTTTTACAATTTTAATGCGTTATGCGATAGTTGAGCGATCCATTTTCGCAAATGTCAGACTTTGAACTGAAAAAGAAAGAAATTGTTTTAACAACTCAGTTTGACAGATGTCGAATTCTAGCCCTATACTTTTGAAACCGCGAAATGGATAACCCTTTATTATTATAATGTATTATTTATTATAAGATTAATAATCATTATCATTATTATGAAATTTGGATTGTTTAAATAATATTTTATTTAGCATTAGAATGCATAAAAATAAATAAAGGTTCATAAATTATATTATCACTTCATATTTGTCTGTATTTGCATGCAAATAACTTGTTTATACAATTTTCTATGTATAAGGTTTAGTAAAAAGAAATCCATTATTTTTGCATTAAATTGAATGTTTTATTTAGCATAGTTAGAATGATCCGATTTAGGTCAAATATGCACCCTTTGGTTCGATAACTTGTTTGTTTTGAAGGTAATTTCATAATGCCACTCTCATAGAAACCCTCGTCCCTATTGGCAAAAAACTGGGACAGTCGATTTTCACAAGCTTCTCTTGAGGCGAATTTTTCACCAACAAAATCATTCGCCATAGACAGAAACAGGTAGTAATCACTTTGTCCCAGGTCCGGACTATAAGGTGGATGCATAAGAACCTCCCAACCAAGCTCCCGAAGCTTCTGGCAAATCACTATCGATGTGTGTGGCTTGGCGTTGTTCTGATGGAACACAATCCCTCTCCTATTGGCCAAAGCTGGCCGCTTCTGGTCGATTCCTTCCTTCATTGTTGACAGTTCGACAGGTATATATTAGGAGTTTGGCCGTAGGGGAGCAGTTCATAGTAGAAGGTTCCCTGCCAATCCCACCAAATACATTGCAAAACCTTCCTGACTGTCAATCCTGGCTTGGCGACCGCTTGCGCCGGCTCACCGCTATTCGACCACGACCATTTTCGCTTGACGTTGTCGTAAGTGAGCTAATTTTCATCACCAGTACCCATACGGATGGATCGATTTCGTTGCGATTCAGCAGCGATTCGCAGATGGAAATTCGGTCCATGAGGTTTTTTTTGCATTAACCCGTGTGGCACCCATACATCGAGCTTCTTTTTGTATCCAGCCTTATTTAAATGGTTCCAAACGGTTTTTTGTGCAATGATTAGCTCCTGGGCAATAAAAACAGCGCTTATATGATGGTCAGACTCGCCGATCTTCATTATTTTATCGATATATTCGACAATTGGCCTTCCAGAGCGTGCATCTTTGCAAACGAAACCAAAATTTCACGTAATTGGCTGTTACAGTATCAGGATCATAAACACTATTCACATTTTCAGCCGTCTGGCTTGCGTTTCGCCTTTATTGAAGAAAAACTGTAAACTATGGCGTATTTTCTCTTTACTGGTGTCCATCTTTGACGGGTGCTCAAACAATATTGAGTCAAGCAATCACAAAACTGCCTGAAAAGTTTATTTAGTATGAAATCCTATCTTTCTAACAACATCTATCGTAACCCGATCGCACTGATACAACGCGAGATACAGATTACTAAAGCAATCTATTGGAAAAATAATGGATTTCTTTTTACTACGCCTTCTGTTTTTGCGCTCTCTCTCTCTCTCTCTCTCTCTTTCTCTATGAACATAATTGCTAAAATTTAGAATTTATTTATTCAAAATATATTCAGCAATAATATTAATAATAATAATAATAATAATAATAATAATAACAATAAGAAAGAAAAAACACATTTTGATTTATTTTTTGTAAAGAATCTTTAATTCTTTATTTGCCTTCTTATTTGATAATATTTTACAAGAAATATGCACAAAATAAACATTAACATACATCCTCATCATCATCATCATCATCATCATTGTACATCTATATTATGCAAATATTAGATAATTATATTAATATTACATATGATACAAAATTTGTTGTAATTAAATACAATATTTCTTAGAATTTTTGCATTTTATAGAAATTTTAGTGCGTTTATATATTTTTCTTTAAATAATTTTTTATTTTTATTTTTTTTTTTTGGTGAATATTTTCATATAATTTCTATTCAATTTTTTAGTTTTCCCATTTCGTTTTATTCGTTTTCTTTTTCAACAAGCAGCGATATCACATGAGAGCCCGAAATGGTAAAGTTTCGGCGACTAAAAATGTAAAATCAAAGAAACAAAAAACCAAAAAAAAAAAAAAAAGAAGAAACACTTTGTTTTTTTCTCTCATCAGCAATAAAGGAGTTTGAATTGAAGTCTCACAAAAAGAAGAAAAAAAAAAAATTAATAAAATAATAAAAAGCTAAAAAATGCCAATAGCCAATGAAAGTGATAAAAGTTGAAATTGAAAAGAAAAGAATGGCAAAGAGTTGTACTCGTACTCGTTTGCAATGAGTATCATTGTGAATCAGTGAATCAGTGAATAAAGCATATGCATGTATGTATGTACCTATGCTGTGTGTTCTATTTATTACTACTAACTTCATCAGTTTTAATTCGTTATTAGAATAATTAATTATTTTACATATATAAAATACATAGAACGATGTTTTTTTCATGTGTCATAGAGCGGTTCATTCAGTCAGTGTTTTCAGTTTTATCACTTTTTTCTTAATTCATTTACAAATGCCCTAATGTGTATGCATGTGTATGAGTGTGTGTGTGTGTGTGTGTGTCTGTTTCTGTTACTGTCTGTTAAAATGAGAAAAGCACAGCTTTACTAAGAAAGGAAAAGAAAAAAAATGACAAAAAACACTAAATATTTTAATTAGTTTATGAAAATAAATTTTTTTTTTGTTTTTGTAGAATACCAAAACATATATATAAGTATATTTGTTTCTTGGTTTAATTAATCAAGTCACCTTGCAATATCAGCATGAACAAAGTGTTAAAAAAAACGATTACACAACTCTCTCTCTATGTCTCTCCCTCTATCTTTCTCTATCATTCTTACTGTAATAATCGTTAATTCAACTTGCATGTCTGTTAGATATAGAAATATTTGATATTTAACGACTTTTCGATGGTGGCAAGCTTAGCAAATAGTCGAGCGCCTTTTGAATTGCTGGTGGAATTGGTGGTGGTGTTGGCAAATGATCACCCTGTGGTTGAAAACCATTCTCATCATCAGCTGAATAGGTGAGCGTAATCAGATTACCATCGGGATCTGTATAGGAAACAGAGCCCTTGGCAATAATAACATCAGTAGTATCGGGAGACGTTGCCTTCTTGAGAGTGCCAGTTTCTTCAGCTTTTATTCCATTCGCTGTTTCGTAACTGAAAAATTAATATGCAACAATATGTATAAGTACAAAATATTGATATTATTTATTTACATATCAGAGGCTATTTTGGAAGGACATATTAATATCTCTCAATGTAGCTCTCATATTAAATGCTGACATTTAAAATAAAATATAATTTTAATTGCATAAATTTTCAATAAGGTTTTATAAAATTTTGTAAAAAAATGGAGTTGAGTCGACTTAGTTAAAAAAAAAATAAAATAAAAAAAAAATTAGGTCAATGATTACAAGGATAACAAGTATTATATTGATTGCAAATGAATTTTGATTATTAATAATTGCCATTAAATGAGTCAGAGAGCAGAATTGTGCCAAAAAAAAAAATAAAGAAGTGATCAAAAATCAAAACCTGTTTACAATAATGTTTTACTTAAGATTGATTTTCAAATATTATAAATAAATACGAAACTGGTTCGTCATATCATCATAGACAATATTTTACTGTTATTTTAAACATTCATTTAAGAATATAACAGTGCTTTGTACAAAACTAAATGCATAATAATATTCAATTCTATTGAAACAATAAAAAATACATTTGCAAAAAAAAAAATTAATAAATAACAATAATAAATAAATAAATAAAAAAAAAAATAAAATAAAAAAATAAATTAACTAAAATAAAATAAAATATTGCTGTTACTTAACTCATTATAAGCACGTTAAGTGGCGCTTTTTAAAAAAATTTTATTTTTGTTTATTTTTAGTTTTTCTGTGCTATTCTATTGTGTATGTGTAGGTAGGTGTGGTTGTTATTGATTATACTTTTGTCGATTTTTTGATAAAATATTTCGGCAAAACGGAAGACATTTTATATCAATTTAATTACGAATGCGAGTAATAATCGATTTGCTATGTTCGATCATTTGTATTTGATGCTAGAGAATTCAAACAGTAGCATTTATTCGATTTCTTAGGCATTGTCTGCCTTTTGGCAATGCACGGGTGTTTTTGGCAAGATGTGGGGACTTTCTCCTAGCAAGGTCTTATGGATCTACACTGCTATCATAAGATCAATCATCTCTTATGCATCTCTTATGTAAAGAGAACCTTATCAAGGTTACAACGCACTGTGGTTTTATGTTGTACTGGGGCCTTCCCTACCACATCCGGCTTAGCTCTTGATGCTATGATGAATCTTCCCCCACTTTATGTTTTCATCCAAGGAGAGGCCACGGAGGTCATCTGTAGGTTGATTCACAACGGACACTGGTATGGCCCAATTCCGGTTTTGGACAGCAGTGGGACAGATGTTAACTTTTTATCTATGTCTATGCCCTGGGACTCCAGACCGTCTACGATCGTACTAGAAAAGCGATATAAAGGAGATCTACCTGCAGCTAACTCCTGGTCAGACACTGAGGCTGAGCCCGGTAGATTTTGCTTCCGCATTTTCACTGATGGCTCAAGGACTGAAGAAGGTTCTGGTTCTGGAGTCTTAGTGGATACTGACGAAACTCAACTGCATCTGTCTGTCAGGCAGAGGTGTATGCAATACAGAAGGCGATGGATTACATCGTGGACAAAAGGCTAAAAGGCAAGTCTATTTGTGTCTGTAGTGACCGTCAGGCCTCGCTGCTGGCCTTGTCAAGTTAGTGGAGTTTTGCAAATCAAGTCTAAATTATGTCGGAAGACATAATAGTTTATCGCTGATGTGGGTCCCTTTCCACGTGGGAATCGTAGGCAATGAGACCTCTGATGCATTAGCAAGAGAACGTTCTGTGGCTGATTTAATCGGCCCTGAGCCTGCTTTGCCACTACCCGCTGGAGCCATCATGGCCACGATCAATATCTGAGCTAATCTAGTCCATAAGTCAACCTGGCAGGTCGAGAGAGGCTGCAGATGGACGAAATCCATGTTACCTAACATATCGGGTAAATGGTCGCATTTCCTCCAATCTCTAGGTAGAGGTGATTACAGAATGCTACATGGCTTGGTAACAGGCCACTTTCTATGGGCAAAGCACATGGAAAAGGTAGGACTAGGAGGCAGTGAACTTTGCTCAGCCTGTAAAGAGGAAGATGAGACGGCGGACCACTTTTTATGTGTCTGCCCTGCTTTCGCTTGAATCAGGTTTGAGGTCTTTGGCACTGATGTGCTAAGAGCCAAAACTCTTGGGTCTTTAGCACCACAGGATCTACTTCGATTTCTTAGGAGAACGGTTAAATTTAAAACACAATAAAATGGAACTTCGAGCGCAGTACAATGGACCAATAAATGTCTGAGTGCTGCGCTTGATTTCTTATTGTTAAAAAAAAAAGTAATTTAGATAAGTATTCATATTAAATGTTTTGAAATAATGACTATTTTCTGTGCTTTATTATTACTCGAAAACAATGCACTGCGATCGTTATAGGTCTATTGTGCCATTTTTGGTCCTTTGGTAAATACGTTTGCTTCATATAAAATACACTGCTTTTGCTTTTCATGAAAATCTGCAAATTTTCAATTGCGAATCTCATTTGGATTGATTAAATTTACAAACTATAATATTTTAAACGATTTTATAAATATTCTATTTGCAGTTTGTGTCTTAAGTCTTTTATTATAGGCACAGATAAATACACTAGCGCATAAAAGTATGCTACATTTTTGCTTTATATAAAATATATACAAGAACTTACGCATAATTATATGCACCATCTGGTTCAATATTGGATTCTTGACTAATGATGGCAATTGGATCGCCACCAGTACGTTGTGGTGCCTGTGGTGCTGCTGCAACTATTGATATAATGCTAGCGGCAAGCAATAAAATAATTTCCTGAAAAAAAAAAAAAAGAAACGAAAAATAAATAGTTAAATTGAAATGTGATAAGTTGAGTTAAAATTTCAACACTTATTATTATTTAAAATGTATATTTTTAATTATTATTAACATTATTATTATTATTGGTTGCTACACGTTGCTGCAGTGTTGTCAGTTAATCACACACGCCTACATTAATTATATACGTTTTACAATTTTATTTGTATATAAATTCATTTTGTAATTAACACAATTTTCTCACATTCATTTCTTTCAATGCATTTTAATTACAATAATTCGTTGTTTACATTGTAGCTGCTGTTGTTGCGGTTGTTTTGTCTAAATTTTGTTTTTTTTCCCTTTTGCAATAATCACAACTTCAAGTGCATTTTGTGAACATAGCATTAACTATTTATACTTATGTGCATATGTATTTATGTTTCTATGTGTATGTATATGTGTATTTAAAATATTTTATTTTTTATAATATGTAAATTTTTATTTATTTAGTAATTTTGTTTTATCTAACATACAATAAAGGTTGTTCATGCTGTCTCACATGTGTCTCAAGCATGAAGTTCACACCTTTGGCATTAGGGTCGTCGAATAAGCATACGTATAACATATGTGATTGTATGCATAATATAACAGTGGAAGGAAGTTATGCAAGTCATCGAATAGATAATATGTATGCCACAAACTTGTAACATGTGAAACATGTATCAAATTGTTCTTCTTAGAAACAATTCAGTAGTGATAGTTGTGGTAGCTATGCTAAAGAATATATTTTTCTAGATGAAGATGAATTATTTACTACATTAAATATATGAAATAAAGCTATAACAACTCATCGCTAAATCTTAGAATTTCATATAAATTATAGGATCTTTATATGCAACCATAATAAATGTCATCTTTTATCTTTTATCACTCAAGGTGCAATATTTGCTACGCCCATCGATTGAAAATATCACCTTGCGGGTGTGTTGATATTTTTTTCCTCATTTATTTTATTTTCAATTCTATGTCTATCGTCTTCATATACAACAGTAAAACTTAAATGATATTTCACGACAATTGAAATTGTTGGCATGATTGCTACGCTTCTTGTTTTATTTAGTTATATGGCAATCTAATCGTCTGTCTGTCTCTCTGTCTGTCTGTGTTTCGGGTGAATATGTTCGCTTAAAGATGGCATTAAGTGTTTGTAGGCGCCAGCGTTAAGCATGCAGAATTTGGTGAAAAGAATTGCCATTAAATTTGTGACAAAATCTAATGGCGCTGATGTTGGTGGCTGGCAAAATTTGAGACAACGACAACATATGTATGTATATGTTTACATTGTAGAATAATAGTGATAGAAATAATAATATGTATGTGTACTTAGTTTGTTAGCAGCCAAGCATTGTTGACCTTTTAATATTGCATGTCGTCGGTTCGTTCGAGCGTTTCGCTCATCTATTAATGTTGTTGGCTCATTTGTTCATAGTATTTTATGTTTGCGCAAAGAATTGTCCTCATTTCTTTGGAAAAATTGTTCGTTAACGATGATGATGATGATGATGATAATGATGATGATGATCATCATCATTATCATCATCATTATGAAGTTGATGAGGAAGATGAATTTTGTTGCGTTCATAATCGCTTTTAATGCTTTATCGCCACCAGTTGTTATAACCTTTGTAAGCACCTATTTAGCCACACCACCACCTTTTAAGCAATTTTTTTTTTAACGTCAACCTATGCACTCGAGTTCAATTGCATTATATCGTTTCGTAATTTCAACACACATACAATAAAGTATTAAACATGTAATATATTGTGATATTGTGCGTGTGTGAAAATTGAAGTATTAACCAGGAAATTGGTACTTGAAATGCATTTGGATGCGTATATAAGTACTTGCATATGTTAATGAAGGGCAAACACAAAATTGTTAAAGTAGACTATTTTTTTTTATGATTTATGATTTGCTTAAACTGACTAACAGTAATATGAAAGACTATTATTTTTTTATGACTTTTTGCATTGTCGGATTTTTTTTTCTCGTATTTGTTGTTTGCTGAAATTAAATAGCAGCTTCTGCTTGTAAGACTCTAAAGTTGAACAGACATCTTTTATGACAATACAAATGTATTTGTTCGACATGACAAGACAACCACAACAACAACAAACGAAATTAAAACTTTTGCGATTTTTTATGAGCTTTTTTGTATTTTTTGTTTTACATTGTAAATATCCAAGGTATTTTGTTGTTTTTTTGATATTATTACTTCCTGGAAAATTATGAGAATGCCATAAATTAAGTTAAGTTACAGAAATTATTAAGTTGTAAAATTTATTTAGATAAAAAACAAAAAAAAAAAAAAAAAAAAAAAACAAATAATTTTTTAAAATAATTAGAATTTTTTTCTACTCTTCATAATATGCTTGAAGTTGGTATATACAGATCTTTTAAATTGTAATGGGTAGAAAATGAAATACATGGTATTCATTGAAAATTCATAAAAATTTATGTAATATATTACATTGTATTATGAATAGATAATGTTAAATATTTAGGTTATATGGTGAAATCATTGAATCGTGTTACACATATTAAGTAATTCAGTCAAAATATAAATAATTATTATTTAGCAAAAGTAATAGCATATCCATCCAGCATCAACATGACACAGCTGTAAGATGCAAGGTATAATGCAATTTATCACTAAATTGTTTAGGAAAATTTTTCAAAGTGGGGCAGCTCCTACAATATATATTAGTTGAATATTTGATTGAACTAGAGATGGATATGGGGTGAAAACATTTGAATACTTATTTTATGGATTTATTTTGATTTTTCAAGTATTTGATTCTGGTTTCTCAAATGACATAATGTGTAGGTGTGATTTAAAAGATTTTATGAAGGATGTGATACTGTTGAAGATTCATGTTTGGTTTTTTATTGTTCAACTCATCAAAATTGTATTGAACATGAAAATATAATATAATGAAGATTTTTAAATACGAAGGCTGTCCCAAAACTACACCTACACTACACAAAAACCGTAGTGGTCTACCATTTGAGGTGGCCACGCCAGAAACGGTTAAGAAAATCCACAAAATTTTATTAGATGATCACCGGCTGAAGATGCATGAGTTAGGTGAAATTACAGGCATTTCAAAAAGTGCTATACAAAGTATGTTGACCGCAAATTTGGAGATGAAAAAGCTGTGTGCAAGATGGGTGCCGCGTTTGCTCACAGAGTGCTCTATAGAGTGTTTGGCGATGTTTCACAGTAATAAAGTCGAGTTTATGCATGGATTCGTAACCATGGATGAGACATGGGTCCACCACTTCACACCTGAGACAAAGGAGCAGTCAAAACAGTGGACTGAAAGGGGAGAACCGTGTCCAAAAAAGGCGAAGACAGTTCCATCTGCTGGCAAGGTTATGGCGTCTGTTTTTTGGGATGCACGCGGAACAAATTTTATTGATTATCATCAAAAAGGAAAAATAATCAATTACGCTAATTTGTTGCAGCGTTTAAGTGATGAAATTAAAGAAAAAAGGCCGCATTTGGCGAAAAAGAAAGTGTTGTTCCATCAAGACCATACACACAGTTCACACATCCGCTATTGCGATGGCCAAAAATCAATGAGTTAAAGCTCGAATTGCTTCAGCACGCACCTTATTCGCCAGATTTAGCTCCTTCGGATTATTTTCTATATCCAAATTTGAAAAAATAGCTTGATGGAAGAAGATTTGTAAACAATGAAAAGGTGGAGTCTGCTGTAGATGGCTATTTTAATGAGCTAGACAGTTCAAACTATAAACAGGGTAACAAAGCTATAGAATATCGCTGTGAAAATTGTATAGAGTTGAAAGGATATTATGTTGAGAAATAGAGAAAAATTTTCCCAAATTTTTTGTGTGTCCTCTCATAGGTCAGGTAGTTCTGGGACCGCCCTCGTATATGCATTATGCGTTTATGCTAATGAAAATGGGTGGAAGAGCCACGGCAAAAAAAAAAAACCTTGTTTTCAACATGTTGAACTGAATATCAAATATTATAGGTTATTCGACTTGATGCAATTGCAAATCATTAAGGCAGTGATTATGAGTATATTATGAAGTAAAATATTGTCACCAATAATGAATAGAATAATAGAATGTGTCATAATAGCACATGACACATTGAAAGTCTATTGTCTCATTTTGCTTCAGCTTACACAGTCCCTTGAAATGGCTTCAGGTGTATAACTTTTTGGAAATGAGTAAAACCTCATATTTAATTACATTAAGGAAACCTTTTTGTACGAAGACATCTAAAATTTATCAAAATGTTTGCAAAATATGTTTAACATTAATTTCAGATATTAATCACTACAAAATGTTTCTTCAGTAAGACTGGAATTTATTTATTTTTTTTTCTAAAAAAATCTGCCGGTGGAATATTCTAGTTCTGTTTTAATGTAATAAGTATAAGATGCGTAAGTATCTATTGAGGTTAGGTTTTGAATAGTTTTAGAGAAAAATTCTACTATAGAAATGTATTTGAGTTGAAGGCTAATGCCAAATAAATCGCCACAATATGTTTTTTAGGTAGGTTTATTAAAACCCGGCTACGTCGTTGGAGAATAGAAGTGAACCTAGTGGTAGTCCTATTCGCAATCCTATGGTGGATATTATAGAAAAATATGGTTTGGTGTTGCTGAACGCATAAGTGCTGGAGATTATCAACAATCGACTATTGGTTGTAATGAACAAATGCTATAATTAAGCAAAGGGCAAGTTTGATGTCAAATAGCGTCCTAAAGTATTGAAAAGTACTTTACTTGTAAAGTTTTCCTTCCATTATTAGTGTATATGTTTTAATTTTGGGGAGTATTGGAAAGAACTTTACTTTTGTAGTCTTTAAAGAGTTTTATTGTAATGCACTTTTAGAAGTTTTTTCTTGGCTTTAGACACTTACTGTCTATAAAATTTCCAATTGCATGCCAACTAGTTGGTGAAATAAAAGAATGCTGCTGTTTCCCTGGTGGAACTGGAAATCTAACCGGCTCTTTTATGAAATAAAATTTCAAAAATTTTAAAATGATTTCTTATCAATTCCAATGTACGTTCAATATATATTAAAATTGTGTGCATATTTAGTAGGATGTTTCAATAGAAAAAAAACCAGGAAGTTTTATTTATTTTATCACATTCAACAAGATATTTTGCAAATAAAAAGCTTTTCGCGTACCAAATCATTTCGAAAAACCACTAAAAATCTAAGAATTCTGAGTCTATTGGAAGATTTTCTAGGAACTTTAATACAAATTTGTCTAATAATAATAGAGTATTTGATTTTTGAAGTTTTTTTTCAAAAAAAAAAAGGGGCTCACGAAAGGCTCTCCATTGAGCCAAAATATTTTGCTGAATATCGTCAAATAAATCAAATTAGATATTTCGCTTAATATATATAGTATAAAAAAAGAATGAATATAATCAATTAAAATTCCTTCTAAATACACTTTTTAACACTTACAATTTTCATTCTGGCACTTTTGTATTTGGAAAACAAAAATAAATTTATGAAATTATATTTTTCACTTTTCGGCTTGTCCTTTTAATTCTGCTGCTGCTGAATTTTTTATTCACCAGCTGGATATATCCTTTACGAATAACTTTATTTATGTATTTGAATTTTTTGATTTCTCTGTTTTGTTCTTTACTCAGATCACAGTAAGAAAATTGCACTTCTTACATTGATCGAAGAAGAAGTTGTTAATTGAACAAAAGATTTATGAATGATCACAGAAGCCGGCTCATGGTGCTATTTATACCACAAAAAATATTGCACTTCACTATTATATTTATGCATATGTCTATCTATATGCTATGTACATATATTTTTGCTGCTAGCAGCTAACTAACTAACAAACTGAACTGAATGCATCAGCAGCAGCAGCAGCAGCAGCAGCAACTAAGCAAGTCGTCGTAGTCTATGATGCTGAGTAAGTACAACAATAAGTGCATAATCGTCATCAAGATCCAAACTAGTCGCACATACTATATGCGAATGCAATTGACTAGATGTAGTCACATCAATGAAGCTACGGCGATGTCAACAGCATCAGTTGCAGCAGCACTGCATCAACACCAACGTCAACGTTGACAGCGACCACAATATGTTTCAAATAAAAGTGCAAGTAAATATATTTATTATTATTTTTTTTTTATAGGTACAAGTAGTAGGTAAAAAATAAAATATTTTGAATTTTTCTTTATTTTTTTTTTTTTTATATATTTAAACTTCTCAATGGGACACACGATCAACACACACACACACTCGCACACTTAACGATTGAAATTTACAATTTGGGAGGAGTTGAATAGGCACGCGTGAGCAAATGTGCATATTTATACTCGTATATACTATAGCATAGTGCATTGTATTATATGTTAGCATTTGAGGTGGCCATTTATGACCACTAATAGCTGCTTAAGACAATTTCATGATGTACTTAGATGAATGATGCATTTCCATGTCAACGCTATAATGATTTGCTAATAATTTTTTCAAATTTATGCAATTTTAAGTTCAATTCTTATGCACATGTCACACTTAGAACAAAAATACGAATGATATGAAAAGAATAATAAATATGACAAATAAAAAGAAATTACAATAAAAAATTAATTTCAAATATTTATTAGCATTGGATAGCAATTAACAATTGTATATTATACAACTATTAAGCACTTTTTGACGAGATGAAGGTGTAACAAAATAAATATATACGTACTTGATATTTTTCCTTATATTGCAACAGATTCATTCATTCATTCATTGTACGATGCATTGCTATTGCATGCTTGTCTACTAATGTACATATGGATTTTTGCTCATTATTACGTATTTATTTGTTGTAATATACAATTCGTGTTTATCGTCTTCTTAATTTGTGTTATTTTTATTTTTATTTTTTGTTTTGCTTCATTGTTGATTTTGGTGTGATTTTATTTAGTATGCGATTTGAATAAAAATTTACAAAAAATTCAAAACAAATATTGGTCAGATGTGTGTGATGCATTCATTGTCTAATGGTATCTACTATATATTGATAACGTTAAATGTCAATTGTATTTCTATTTTTAGTATTTTAGTATTTTTTTTTTTTTAATTTTTTTTTTCGTAGAGAAAAAAATTATCATAAATTCATAAAATAATAAATTAAAGCATCTTTAATGTTTTAGTAAAATATTAAGAAAATATCACTACATACTTGAAAAAAATTAAACTAATATCAAATCGGTGAATGTGTGAAAGAATATCTAAAGGCTTATATATATACAGTATTGTGCAAAACTTAAGCAACTGGCATAGTGCTCTCATTGATTTCAAATTTACTAAAAAATAAAAGCGCTTAGATTGAATGTTTTAATATTTATTTGTTCCTTCATTAAATACATAAAAAACAACAACAACAAAAGTTCGGTATTCTTACGAAATTAACTGTAAACAACAAAAAACAAATTATACTCATATTTCATCTGTGCAAAACTTAAGCAACTTTTAATATTTTGTGTAGTAAACCTTATTTTTAATTACTGCAGCACACCTTTTGGGCATAGAAGCTACTAACTTCGTTAAATATGATTTATTTATATTTTCCCATTCAGTTTTGAGGCCTAAAAATAGTTCGTCTTTATTTTTAAAGCGCTTTGAGCGCAAGCCTCGTTTTAAAATTGAAAACAAATTTTCAATAGGATTCAAGTCGGGCGATTGTGCCGGCCAATCAAGCACTTGAATCTTATTTGACTGTAGCCAATCCTTCACAAACTTCGATGTGTGTTTCGGATCATTGTCGTGCTGAAACACCCATCGAAGTGGCATATTCCATTCCGCAAAAGGCAACATTGCAGTTTCTAAGATGTCCTTATACATAAATCTGTCCATTTTGTGGTCAATCCTATGCAACGGACCAAGTCCACTCCCCGAAAAGCACGCCCACACCATGACGTTCCCTCCTCCATGCTTTACAGTCATTTTACAGTATCGCGGATTGAGGCCTTCACCTTTCGCATGTCGAACTCTTATTATTCCGTCTGAATTAAATAAATTTATTTTAACTTCATCACTGAACAGTACGCCAAACCACTTTTTTATGGACCAGCCCACGTACTTCTTAGCAAATTCAAGTCTGGAAAAAAAATATATGTTGTTGTTTTTGTTTTGAAGGCATTAAACCAAACATACCTTTTTTTTACATGTTTTGGTGTAAGCATTGGTTTCTTTACCGCTTTGTAGCTTTTTAAACCAACTTTAATCAAATGCCTTCTTACTGTGCTTGAATCGACATTTAAATTAAGAGTATTTACTATATCTTTTGAAGACATGAACGGATTTTTTTTAATCAATTTTTTAATTTGAATAGCTTCCCTATAAGAAATTTTTTGAGGTCTTCCTCCTGAATTTCGATCTGTAACGCTACCAGTTTTTTCAAATAATCGTATCCATCTTGATATCATAGATTTGTTGATATTTAATGATTTTGCAATGTCATTCTGTGGTTTTCCTTCCTTAAATAACGATATAACCTTCATCTTAAATTGATGACTATAACGGACACGTTGCATTTTGGATTTCAATATGTTTGAAAGAACTGTGCGCTAAGAAAGACTTTTTTGTACTGAGTTAGATCAATGTTAATGCACAAAGCAGAAAAAGATCCGTTATTTTCTGAACAAAGAAATATCGAACACCTTTGCACTCCGAGTTGCTTAAGTTTTGCACAGATGAAATATGAGTATAATTTGTTTTTTGTTGTTTACAGTTAATTTCGTAAGAATACCGAACTTTTGTTGTTGTTGTTTTTTATGTATTTAATGAAGGAACAAATAAATATTAAAACATTCAATCTAAGCGCTTTTATTTTTTAGTAAATTTGAAATCAATGAGAGCACTATGCCAGTTGCTTAAGTTTTGCACAATACTGTATATATATTTTAGTGATTAGACGAATCAGACCACTTCATCTGGGTCCCTTTTCGTCCCTCAAATCGTATGTTAATTATTATTTGTTTGGTTGCAGAATTCTTCTACTTTCTTCCTCATAATAACATCACTCGTTATTTCAAGCACATCTTTGTGGGGTTTGTTTGACATTTCGAGTTCATCAACAAACTGTCGACCCAGTGTGAACATCCTCCTGCTTGCCAATGCAGGACACTGGCACACTATGTGCGCCGCTGTCTCTGTCTCGAGCAACTACTGATTCCAGCCCATAAAATTCGGTTTTAGATCCTTGTCTAGCCAAGGCGTCTACAGCTTCATTTTGTTCTATACCAATGTGTCCCTTCACCCACATAAGAGTAACAGCATTACCAGTGACGGGATGCTCTTGTGCCCTATCTTCGTGCCAAATCCATACCAATTATTGGTTGTCTTCGGATGTAATGCTGTTAATGCCGCTGGCTAAATAATATGCGAGTTCAACGGCAGCAGCCCTAGAAAGACTTCCAATGCTTCTACCGGGGTCGTCTGGCTAGCTCCGGTAATCCCAATATTTTTGCATTCTTTTTGCCCTATCTAACTTGCTTTTCGCGGTCTTTTGGGTGACCTTAGGCCACCAGACCACAGCAGCATACGCTATTAAGGGCGTTCGTTACCGTCGTTGTGTAGATCCAGTGTATTACTCTGGGAGTAATTCCCCATATGAGACCGAAAACTCTCTTAGACTGACACAATACCCGGTTGCCCTTCTGGATCTTATCATCGACATGACTATTCCAAGTCAGCTTGTTATCCAGAATAACACTTTATATATAACTTTTATCCTTATATAATTTTACTTTCTTGGAGACTTTGATGTTCGATCCAAAAAGCCCAAAGGGGTCTATTGTTAGCCCAGTCCTCCTTTTAGTAAAGAGTAATGCTTCCGATTTACTTAGAATTTACAGAGAAACCACGCGGAACAACGTGGGTAATGAGGATTAGGCATTCATTAAATAAACTCAGATGGAGAAAATACCACTTTGGGAAAAATTAGTGCTCTAGATAGTACAGCATTATTTTCCAGACGTTGTACTGTGTACTGCGAAGTACGACAAAATGGATTAATTTGAATTAATGCTTTTTTTCTTCGCTATGCGCTTCATTGATTTAATGAATTCCTAAAAAAAAAATATAAATATTTGAAGAAAATTGGTAACGATATTTTCGTGAGAACAAAGAAATCACATCACTATTTCTGATGCTGTTTAGTTTCTGCAGAATTTCGAACACATTATCGATTGAATTTCAAAATCGTTTTTGTCATTCGACATTATTGCAAGAAATAAAATATAAATATTTTCGAACAAAATCTTGTCTTTTTCATATACAATTAATGACGACAAAAATATTACAAAAATATTTGAAAATATTTTTCAATTTTCAATTTCTGTGGTGTTTTTAGCTCCAACAAAAAGTTGTTCACCTTCTGAAAGACCCATCTTTTCGTTATCTTTATTGTACAGCTTTATGTGTGCAACTTAATTACGTTTTCAAACGATGGCTTTGGCTGTCATTTATTTTTGACAGAAACAGCTGATTTTTGTTTTGTTGAAAATCTGTGACATTTGTCAACCATTGAGTTTTAATTGGAAGAAGAGTGGCAGTTTAAGGCAGAGTGGAAGTTTATGGCGAATCTGTTTCAACAGAGAATTCATGCCGATCGTGATTTCGTCGTTTCAACGGCGGCGATTCTATTGTTGATGACAAACCTTGACCTGGTCAGTCAAAAAAAAGTTTGAAGATGAAGAATTGGAGGATTTACTGGGTGGAGACTCGTGCCCAACGCAAGAAGAAGAACTTGCAGAATCATTGAGAGTCACTCTAAAAGCCATTTCAAAATGCGTGAAAGTATTGAGAATGACACAAAAGTAAGCACATTGGGTGCCATATAAATTGAAACCAAGAGACATTGATTTTTGATGATTTTTTATATCCCAACTGCTGCTGGAGAGGTAAAAAAGGAAGAGTTTTTTTGCATCGTATTGTGAATGGCTATGAAAAGTGGATTCATTACGATAATCCCAAACGCAAAATCATCATGGGTTAAACTCGACCAGCCATCAACATCAACTGTAAAGCCCAATATTCATACTTCGAAGGTAACGCTGTTCATTTGGTGGGTTCAACCGGGTGTAGTGCTTTATGAGCTGTTGCAACTTTATGAAACAATCACAGGGAGCTGAGCACTGAAAGAAAAACAGCCGCAATACAAGCAGAGATACGATCAAGTGATTTTGCTGCTGCAACCTAATGAAATAATCACAGGGAGCCGAGCACTGAAAGAAAAACGGCCGCAATACGAGCAAAGACACGACAAAGTGATATTGCAGTATGACAACGTTCGACCACATGTTGCTCAACCGGACCAACAACATATTTGAAAACGTTGAAAAGGGAAAAATTCTACTTGACCCGCCGTATAGTCCAGACATTGCTCTTTCCGACTACTACTTGTTCAGGTCAATGGCACATGGCTTAGCTTAGCAGCACTTTCGTTCTTCGTGGATCACATCAAAAGATGCATTGAGATGGTATTCGAAAATTACCACAAAGATGAGAAAAAGTAGTGGCTAGCGATAGACAATACTTTCAATAATGTATAAATTCAAATTGTTATTAAAATAATTGCTTGAAAACAGCAAAAAATGCATCGATTTAACTTGTGATATATTTAAAAAACTTGATATCTTTCTCTGTTAGTTGTGTTTTCCTTTCGAACATACTTGATATTGCATTATATTTTCCGAAAATTACGAATATTATTCTGCCATACGAACTACACATCAATCAAAACTAATGCTGTCTAAAATATTCCGTACGATACAGTATTGTCTAAGATGAAGCATATAATATAGAATTTTTTAGAATATCTTTCAAACAATGTAGCTGTAATCTAAGCCAAATGCATTAGTCAAATTATGTATATGCACACATCAACGAGTATATATACAATATATTAAAATATTCCATTGAAATTATCTGTGTGCCTACTTAATTCATGAAATTACGAAATTAATTATATTAAGAAGTAGATACCTACTTCAAATTTGCACAAGTGGAAGATTATTTTAAACATAGTTATTTTATTAAAAATAAATTACAGTAAGTAATCAAAAACAACAACAACAACAAAAACAAGAGTAAATTTCACAAAATTTGAAGGTTTCCAAGAATCAACTGCAGCAGACCTGAAAATGTTTTTTTTTTATTAACATTTACAATATAACCAAATAAACGAAAATGGAAATAAATTGCAAAATTAAATTAGATGAAAATAACATCAATTACAAAAAAGTTAATTTAAGTAATGGCGCTTCTACAAGTAACTACTACATACCTCCACACTAAGATATGTATATACTATCTATGTATGTATGTATGTACATAGTTGCATATATATAGTAGTATATATTTATATATAATTTGAATTAATGACTGATACAATAATATAAGCAATATCGGATAGTTGATGGGGCGTATGATGATATTTCTTGTTTTTAAGGTATTCTCATTTTATTAATTACAATAATTTACACTATTGTCAATATCAATCAATATACGTATTCAGTTTTCGTCGTTGAGTATATGTATACTATATACACACACACATATTTCTTCTTGACTTGTTTAAGTGTGGGCAGTTTGTACATAGTATGTACATATTAGAATGTCTACCCCCCCATGAGGAAAGGAAAGCATCCGTCTTAGAATAGGTCTATCAAATCGAACAAAGGTACTATGGATCTTGTAGGTGGTGTATTAACATATTGGAGAATGTTCTTCTTGCGCTTTAAAACAACATAATTTTATAGTTTGCTCGACAATCGGTATCGACAATTTTTAGTCATATTTTTTTACATTAATTCATGTAGCAGCTTTTATATACTTGAGGGGCTAAATAGTTAAATGTGGTTGATTTTTATGACTGTGTGAAAAAATGCATTCTATTATATAACTTTCCTCTGACAAAGCAAACAAACTATTAAATGTCTGATGCGGTACCAAAAATGTCGTATGAATCTAGAAAGAAATTTGAAAATAAATAATATTAATAACTCTATTTCTTAACTTTTTTTCATGACCATGACGAGGTTAAAACAGCCATAATGAGGCTGAAGAACAATAAAGCAGCAGGTGCAGACGGCCTGGCTGCCGAGTTATTTAAGACCGGCGATTATGAGCTGCTCACCTGCATGCACCAGCTCATAAACAGAATATAGTCGGACGAAATCATAGCCGATGAGTCTCCGAGGAGTGCCCGAGTGCCCGAGTGCCCGAGGGGTCTTACTGTTCTCTGCTTCATACATAAGAAAGGAGACCCCACAATTTGCGCCAACTAATGTGGCATAAGTATCCTGAGCATCGCATACAAGGTCTTATCGTGCGTATTGTCTGAAGCCTATGCTCAGCTACCTGTTTGTACCTTATCAGTGTGGCTTCAGACTGAATAAATCCACCATCGATCAAATATTCACACTACGCCAAATCCTGGAAAAGACCCAAGAAAAACAGATCGACACACATCACATATTCGTCGCTTATAAAGTCGCTTCGACAGTCCGATAAGGGATTACCTCTACAGAACTATGTCTGAATTTGGTATACCTGCAAAACTCATTCGACTTTGCAGTGAAGATTGGGAAGGACCTCTCCCCTCCGTTTAATACCGAACGAGGTTTCAGACAAGGTGATTCGTTATCGTGTGACTTTTTCAACCTTATTGTGGAGAAAATTATAAGAGCTGGAGATTTACGACATAACGGCACTGCTGACGATATTGACATAATCGGTCACGTCGAATGGGTCTTACGGTGATCGAGAGCAAGACGAAGTACCTAGCGTCAACAAACAAAGAGTCCCGGCGTCTTGGACCATAAGTCACTGTTGATAATCACATTTTTGAGGTGGTGAAGTACTTCGTCTATCTTGGAACTAGCATCAACAACTGTAATGACGTTAGCCTGGAGATCATGCGTAGGATAACTCTTGCTAACAGGTGTTACATTGGGCTGAGTAAGCAATTGAGTAGTCGAGCTCTCTCTCGGAGATCGAAAATCTCACTCTACAAGTCCCTCATTATTCGAGTCCTAACGTATGGCGTAGAAGCCTGGATAATATCCACCACGGATGAGAGGATGCTTGGAGTTTTTGAAAAAAGGGTTCTGCGCAGGATCTTCAGACCTATTTGCGTTGATGGTGTATCGAATTAGTATCGAATAAGATCCAACGATAAGCTGTATGAGCTGTATGCTGACATAGACATAGTCAGGCGTATCAGGCGCTGGTTAGGGCATATCGAGCGAATGGAAGAAAACGCTCTAGCGAAGAGAGTATTTAATTCGGCACCCGCTGGAGGACGCAGAAGAAGAGGAAGACCAAACCTCTGTTGCAAGGACCAAGTGTTGGGTAACTTGGCGGCGCTTGGAATATCCAATTGGCGGCAGCAAGTGAAGACTGGCAGAGAAGACTGGCGCCGCAATATATGTTCGGCCTAAATCGATCTTCGGTTGTTATGGCCACATAAGAAGAAGAAGAAGAAGAATTTTTTCGAGAATGTAGAATTTTTATGAAATTAAAATTGAATTCAAAGTCCATATGCGATCGTTTTTTATATTTTTGGAAAATAGTACAATTTGATCCTTTCTTTTCAGCGAGGACAAAATCAAAAGGACAAAAATTTTCTTGAGTTTAATTTCAAAGTAAGAAAGCTAGATGCTAATTAACTATGAAGTGCTTGGAGACCGTTAAAATGTTTAGTCAATTTTATTTTAGATTCTTTTATAATTGAAAAATGCAAATATTAGATACAAATTTTCCTTTTGGGCATATCTGTATATACATACATGCAATATGAGCATTTGTGTATATGTGTAGTGTAAATGCATATAAATTTGGTGAAATATTTTGCATGTTTTTGATTTTCTTCCCCGTCAAGTACAATCGGCATTTTACGATCTCACTTGAGAAGCATTTAATTTTGTAGTGCATCATCACCATCATCATCATCATCATCAGTGGCAGCAGTTACAATGTGCAGCAGCAGCAGCGACAATCAAAGTAGCAGCTCTCAATTGGGTAGGTATTAGGCAGTTATGCATCCATACATACACACATATACATATACATATGTTCATATGTATATTTCTATGTTAGTATGGGAGGCAGGTCAAAATGTCAAAGTTGCCATAGATGGCATATTGGGTTGGTTGGTTGGTTGGTTGGTTGGTTGGTTAGCATGGTTGGCTTGGTTAGCAAGCAAGTAGGCAGAGGCAGGCAGTGAGTAGCAATTGTAGTTTAATGAAATGCACATAATATCGTGACAAGATTGTACCATAGATATCATTGTTTGATTTCGATTTTCAATAATTTTTTTTTTCTCTATATATACATATTTTATAAGTATTTCATTGCAAAAAAGAAAAAAAAAATGTATTGCTGAATGCTGATAAATGAAGAAGAGCAATATTAAAGAATCATTCACGTATATTTCTTTATTAGGTTATTCTATTAATTAGTTATTGGATATAATAATAATTATGGCATATTCATATAAAAGAAAATATATAAACTTTTTGTACTAATTGTTTTTTATTTTTTGGTGGTTAAGTGCACTGATTAAATTTTTTTTTTTGCTAAACATAAGTAGAAGAAAAAAAAGGAATAAAGCAATGAAAGTGAACATTCTTCATCCTTCTTATTTTCATTCCAGAGACTTATTGAACCAAAAAGCCATAATTGGGATAAAGATAGGGGTAGTAAGGTTAAAAAAATTTTTCGTTTCCAATATCCATGTTCACACATTCGAGTCGAAATATAAAATTTGTGAAAAATACATTATAACAAGTAAACTGTATAAATTTTTTGAAACCATAAACTATTAATGGTTAACAATATTACTTGAATATAAAAGAGAAGAATATAACGAATCAAATGTAGATACATGTATCTAGTCAATAAGATGCAATTTTTTAATGTTCATCTTTGTTGACTTTCAGCAAATGTCACTTGTTTTTATTAGTTAGAAGATGAAAAATAAATACAAAAAAAAATTATACATGTATCGTACATGTAGAACCTAGTTTTACAATATAAATTATCAATGGCTAATATATTACTGACTTCAAGTACAAGTTTTATTTGATAAAGAATGTGTCTTATAGCCTTATAAATATGTAGATATCATTGTTGATATATTGATTATTATTACGTAATTTTTTTTTTTGAAATATTTCTTTCCCTCTTTATTTACCTATTAATAATCTGCAATTATTGTGGAATTTTTGATCGTTTTTATTGTCAAAATTTTATGGAAAACCTTAATATTAATATTCTTCCAAGCATTTCGCATTATTTTAATCCATCTTCGAGGAATTTTTTGTTTTGAATTTAAATGTTTTTATTATATTTTTTTTTTATATTTACATTTACTTTAAATTGTTCAAGTCCTCTTCGTAGTCTATCGTTGTTTTTTTATATTCATTTTATTATATTATTTTTCGAAACACTGAAATTTATGAAATTAACAAATTACAAAATTACAATAATAATAAAATAATTAAATAAAATGAAATAAAAGAAAAATTGTGTGAAAAAAAAATGTAGTCTATGAAATGAACAAACAATTGTTTGTTTGCTTACAATTACCTGTCAAGATTTAGTAGTATCTAGTCACTTGTTGTTATTTTTTTTCCTCCCTCTTTGCTTTTTGCATTTAATACAATGTATTATATGTATGTACTAATCGTAGTGGGCTACTATTTATATTTCGAGATCTGGCAACGCTAATGTCAATAGTTAAAATCTGGCATTGCCACAATAAAGTTTGACATTTTTTTAGCAGAAACGTGCTCACAACGTTTTGATGTACAAATCAGTTAAGAAAATCAATTTGAAGGTTTTCGTTCAATAATTTTTCACAATTTTCGATCTGGATTATCTCAACAAGAATATGTCGATGAACTCAGTCTTTTGTATGGCGATAAAGCAGCATCAAAAACCACAGTATATCGCTAGTATTGTGAATTTAATCGTGGTCGTAGTTCGGTCGCTGACGAATTCCGTGAAGGTCATCCAAAATCGGTTATTGTGCCACAAAACTTCGATGCAGTGCATGAACTGATGATGTTGACTGATCGTCATGTGACATATCGTGAGATAGAGGAGGCATCCTTGCACATCAGTTCCACTTCAATACATTCGATTTTGCATGAATAGTTAGTTGTAAAAAAAATTTGCAGTTATTGGATACACCATTATTTATCAATAGCTCAAAAAAAGGCTCGCGTCGATTGATGTATGGAAATGCTTAAAAAGTTCGACCGTGATGCTTCAAAAGACGTGTATAAAATCGTGACAGGTGATGAATCAAGGATATATGTGTGTGAACCGGAAACAAAACAGCTATCGACTGTGGGTCCAACAAAATTTGTTCGGGCCCGCAGCACATTGAAGCAAATGGTCGCCTGTTTCTTTGGCCGAATGGGTTATGTGGCCACTGTTCCGCTTGAGCAACATAAGAGGGTTAATTCTGAGTGGTATACGACCATTTGCTTGTCGGAAGTCTTCAGAGAAATTCGAAAGACGAATCATTCTCCATCATGACAATGCAAGCTCTCACACACCTCGTCAAACTGGTGAATTTTTGAGCAGTCAAAATATCGAATTTATGACTCATCCTCCGTACAGTCCTGATTTGATACCCAATGACTTCTTCTTGTTCCCGAGCATCAAAGGTAAACTGTGTGGTCAACAATTTACGAGCACCAAAGAAGCAGTTGAAGTGTTCAAAAACTATGTTTTGGAAATGTCTCAAGAGGAATGGAAAAACTACTATGACAAATGGTTTGAATCAATGTAAAAGTGCATTCATGGTGAATATTTTGAAAGACAATAAAGCCATTGTCATTTAAAAATTTTTGTTATTATTTGCTATTCCCGAAATATAAATAGTAGCCTCGTTCACATGCAATACAATACATGTATGCATTGATTTGTAATTTTTTGCAATTGGTGTTGGTTCATGTGTGTGTGGATCTGTGTTGAGAATGTTTTCAATTTTTGTAATTGATATGTAAAGGGTATGAATGTAGGAAATATTTATGAAATTATTGTATTTGACAATATATTTTTTAATTTGCAATTTTCTTCTCTGAGATACTTCATTATTATTAGTCATCGTAAGAGTGAGAAATTCAAGCTCTAAAAATATATGTACACTATTTACTTATTGTGTGCTTCATTGTAGAAGGTAGAGTGCTGTAAATCTTCATCTATTTATTTCAATTAAATTTTCTTCATGATGAGCCATATTTAAAACAAACAAAAAGCAAGAAAATAATAACTAATCATTATTAATATTATTAATACCAATGATAAATGTAATATAATAATTTGTTCTTATAATCGTTAAATATAATATACAAATACGACATAAGTAGAACCATAAGGCCATCCTCATCATCATCATCATCAATATGATTACCACATAACCAATATTGCCATCAAAAATTTAGAACTCTTACAAATAAGAGTAGATAAGATACAATTTGAGCTCATTTAACCACTTAACTTGAATATTTACCATGGTTTGGTGTTTATTAGAAAATAAAAAAAAGAAAAAAAATTTTAGATCATAGAAACGACCTTACCTTCTTAACGTTCTTTAACTAAGATTAATATTTATCATAATTCTCAGCTAGATTTTATTACATTAATTATAAACTATATATTGATTTTTAATACACAAATAATGTACATTAGAAAAAATAAATAAGCAAAACATATACATTGCAAGGTCAAATCAAAGATGTTGAAGAGTTAACACCTCATTAACTCATTTACAAAAAAAAAAACCAAAATGCACACAAAGATTGGTATCATAATCATTAATTTTTAACTTCGTACATCATGTATGCTCTAATAAGTCAATTTAGTGGTAATCTTGTTTTATATTTTTTCAATTTTTTTTTTATTTCGATGTTCGTGTTTATGGTGCATATGAGTAATGGTATGAATAAAATGTGTCAGTAATAGTTGGTTTCTAACTGCAAATAACCGCATTTATACAAGAAAACATCACGGATGCAATATAAGCTGCAGACGCAAGGTCAATGTTTATTGTTTAAAAAAAAAAAAAAAAATTCAAAAGCTTCAAAACAACTACAATAACAATATTCTTAAATAGGTTGCACGAGAATAGACAATTCCATTAGAGTACTTACTTATGTTCATATGTGAATTTATGCATTTACGATGCAATAGAGGAAATATGATATTTACTTTTCTTATAAAGACTATTACTCACAGCATCAAATTTCAAAAAAATTTACAAGTAGCGCAGAAAAATGTATTTTACGAGGGCGGCCCCAGAACTACCCGACTGAACAAAGAAAACACAACAAATTTGTGAAAATTTTTCTTTATTTCTCAACATAATCTCCTTTTGGCTCTCTACACTTTTCCCACTGATATTCTATAGCTTCGATACCCTGATTATAGCATGAACTGTCTAGCTCATTAAAATAGCCATCTACCGCAGCTATCCACCTCTTCATTGTGTGCAAATCTTCTACCACCAGGGCATTTTTTCACATTTGGAAATAGAAAATAATCCAAAGGAGCTAAATTTGGCGAATAAGGTGCGTGCTGAAGCAATTCGAGTTATAACTTATTGATTTTGGCCATCGCAATAGCAGATGTGTGAACTAGTGCATTGTCTTGATGAAACAATACTTTCTTTTTAGCCAAATGCGGCTTTTTTTCTTTAATTTCATCACTGCAACGCTGCAACAAATTAGCATAATATTCGCCGTTGATTGTTTTTCAGTTTTTGGAGATAATCAATAAAATTTTTCCCACGTGCATCCCAAAAAACAGACGCCATATCCTTGCCTGCAGATGGAACTGTCTTCGCCTTCTTTTGACACGATATTCCCTTTTCAGTCCACGGTTTTTACCGCTCCTTTGTCTCAGGTGTGAAGTGGTGGACCCATGTCTCATCCATGATTACGAATCGATGCAAAAACTCGTCTTTATTACTGTGAAACATTGCCAAACACTCTATAGAGCACTCTGTGAGGCAAACGCGGCAACCATCTTGCACACAGCTTAGTCATCTCCAAATTTTCGGTCAATATACGATGTATAGCACTTTTTGAAATGCCTGTAATTTCACCTAGCTCACGCACCGAGCTCAGCTGGCGATCATCTAATACCATTTTGTGTATTTTCTTAACAGTTTCTGGCGTGGCCACCTCAATTGGTTGACCACTACGGTGTTCGTCTTGGCAGCTCGTACGACCTGCCGTTTAAACTCTGCTACACAATATTTTATGGTCGTAAACGAAAGAGCAGACTCTCCCAGAGTAGAATCTAGTTTGGCTTTAATATTCCTTGGACTGAGACCTGAAAGTATTGAATTACATAACGGTGACCCATTTTTTCCATGTTTACAAATTCACTGAGGTCGTTAATTTTCGATGGCCAAAAAAAAAAAAAATTACAAAACAACGTGGAACCTTGAAACTTAAAACATATGTTTTATAAGGTTGCCAATTTTCACCAAAGTAATTTTTTTCAAACTACTGCAGCCACATATACCACCTTGATCAAAAAGTTCCCGGAATAACCACCGTGTGGCGCTCACTTTGTTCCAATTTGAGTTCTGTTTTTTTTTTGTTAAGTTGATATATTTGTTGTTGTCATAGCTAAGCGCCACACGGTGGTTATTCCGGGAACTTTCTGATCAAGGTGGTATGTCAGGTCGGATAGTTCTGGGACCTCCTTGTAAGTATTCTTGAAATCACACTGAAGGCTACTCACCAAAATGACGAATTAGTTAATTTTCGTTGGTATGTGTGCATAATCATATAAGTATTAATATCATTCATTTAACATTAAACATGAATATCTAATAACTGCATGCTGTTCTGAACTCCAGGAGGGAGAAATAGGTGGTAAAGCTCGGCAAAGTCATGTTAGAAAGGTTCCACTATTTGTTTGCTGACTAATGGACCAGGTGGCTATCTATCAGAAAAGCTCTTTCAATATTTTTTATATCTTAGTAATAGAATGTAAACATATGCATCGAAGTATTTAAGTTGTTAATTCTTGATGCTAATCTTTTCTAATCCATTTTTGCGTGATGTCTATTTTAAACTAGTTTTAATAAGTTGGAGATGTACATATGTAAATACTAATTGAATTCCACTTATCATGGCTTACGATATATAATGGATATGTATAGATAAATGTCACTTCCTTGACCATGATAACAAGAAAGTCAAGTACAATAAATGCATGTACATTGTGTGTGTGTGTGTGTGTATATATACATGTAAATGTTGCTGGTCTTACTTTACTTTTTTATTGTTGGGTTTTTCATAAAACAAATTTACAGAGCAGCAATCACCTTTTTCTTTTTTATTGACTACAGAAAAATATAAATAAATACCACTGAAATAAGTTCACTCTGTGGCATATCAAATCATATTGAAAAATTTAATGTGTTTCTTTCATTGCAATTTGATGTGCAGACGCACGAGGGTATAATATAAATACATACATATATGAGGTATCTACTACTACTAGTATATATCGTACATATGTATTTTTTGTATTTTTCTTCTTTTTTTTGTAATTTTATTGCATTTGACATTTGCAGCAAGTTTTTTGCATTCGTGTTTTTAATGGTAATTAATGCGCCACTTGACATTAGCCATCTCCATCATCATCAGCATGATCATCATCATCGCTACTAATGTCCGAACAAATACCATTTGTAGACATTTTATAGGTATACTGGTTTCAGATGTAAGCACAAAAAAAAAAAAAAAAATTTAAGTTTATTATTAGTAGTTATAAATGTTCTTGTAGTTGAGCATCATTTCAAGCAAATTAATATAAGCGAATAATTCAGATGACAAATTATGAATTTTGATTTTTTTTCAAAAAAAGAAAAACAATTTTTTTTTCGTATTAGTGGTTTTTTAAAAATTTGTTAAAGCAACAAAATCCATAATATCATTTTTGTTTTTTTTTTTGTGATTTTGTATTTTTTTTTTTATTTTTCTCAAAATACTTATATTTATTAAATTTAATTGAACATTAATTTGTGTTTAGTCTTAGCATTTCGACATAAATTGAGATTTTTGTTAAATTTAACGTTTATCGTATTAAACGAAAATAAAAACCTGTTTTCAAAAAATGCATACGATTTGCATCAGCTTTACTTATGTGCTTGTATGTGTATATGGGCGTTGTTCTATGCATTAATAATTATATTAATATTCACATAAATTGATGTATATATCATATTTTGCGATATATAAAAATATGCAAGCATACCAGACCAATCATTAGAAATGCGGTTAGTTAAGAAAAAAATAAAATAAAAAAAAATTAGTAAAATTTAAGTTGATAAAGTTTTATGCTATTTTTGAAATAAGAATTGCGAAACCTAATTCTTAAAATTAGAAACGAAATCAGCGTATGGTAATTGATTGTAAAATATATTTTGGAGAAATTATGTTTTTTTTTTTTTACATAATAATAATTACCATATATAAGAAAAATCCCACAGAAGACGTAGCTAAATATTTACCCAGATAATCAGAAATGATTTTTGCTATTATTTTACAATTACAAAGTAATTATAATAATTTTGGGACTTCACGGAAATGACAGCCATCGCTAGTTCGATGAAAGTACACTTCCATGGCTCATGGCTCTATTTTGTCATTAGTAAACTCGTGGATTGTTGAAAGAATAAAAGGCTTCCATATTTACGTAATTACTTATGAGGCCACAACAACCGAATAACGATTTAGGACGAATATAACATGCTTCGATAGCCATCTCTGTTCCTCTCTAGCTTGCGCAAGTTAAAAATTCCAAGCGCCGTCAGGTTCTCCAGTACTTGGTCTTTCCACTGGAGGTTAGGTCTTCCTCTTTTGTGTCGTCCTCCAGCGGGTTCCGAATATAACACCTACTTAGCTGGAGCGTGTTCTTTCATTCGCTCGACATGACTTAGCGAGCGCAGCCGCTGGATTTTGATGCGCTTTACTATGTATTCGCCACCAACACAAATAGGTCCAAAGATCTTGCGTAGGTCTTTTCTTTCGAAAACTCCAAGCATTTGGTGGAAATTGTCCAGGCTTCAGCGCCATATGTAAGGACAGGCTGGATGAAAGACTTTTAGAGTGTAGTTTTCGTTCTTCGAGAGAGGGCTCGACTTCTCAATTGCTTATTTAGCCCAAAGTAGCAAATGGCATTCATAGCTCATCGAAAACGCTTCAAGATGTAGAATAGAGAACAATTTTTCGCGTTAGATACACCGGACCATTTGTGGTTTTCGGTGGTTTTGTATAAAATAGGTCAACTAAACAGTGGTTGTGATAATATGAAAGCATAATAGGTGTGATATCTTGGTACAAGTTCAAGATATTACAGGGAAATCGTTAAATATACCCACTGTATCACAAAAAAAAAAAACCTTAATAGAGGTAAAATGTTTGATTGGCGCTACGGATATATCCTTCAAAATATTTTATTTTTTTAAACATTTCCAACCTTTAGGGGACTCCCATATAAAAGTTATAAAATTCATCATCATTGATCTATGGGAGTTTCTTTTTTCTTTGTTCACTCCTCTTGGGAGCATAAGGCCTCAACAAGACTCTTCCATCGTACACGGTTCTGTGCTGTTATTTTTGTGTTGACATCTGATTGCTCGCGCAATATCGATCTACTCCAAGTATTTTTTGGCCAACCTCGACCTCGACCTCCCTTGCGGGTTCCAGTCTAATGTCATTCTTGTAATGTTATCTGCAGGCTCTCTAAGCGTGTGACCTATCCATCGCCACTTTCTGTTTTTGATTTGAAACAGGACGGGTTCTTCATTCGTTAAACTTCTCCACAGCTTTTTGTAGCTTTTGTGTGATGGTGTTTGAGATCAGCCATGTTTCGCTTCCGTACAACACTGATTTCACACATGAGCTGAATATTCGCAGGAGTATGGGTACATGGGTTAAATAGATGATCGATTTTCTTACAGTTTTTTGTTCTTTTCCTTAGGAGGCTTTTCAACTAAATGAACATCAAACCATATTAAAATTGATAAGAAAATCTTTATCACTGCTTAATAAATGACAAAATGCAAATGTAGCCTCCATTAATCATTAATTAAAATGAATAAAAATAAAAAAAAAAAACTCTCAAAATCGACAAATAATCCCATCTAACAATTCTATAGAACTTACTATATTTATGCCTTCGGAGAGTTCTGCTCATCTGAACGTGTAAGAAGTCACACAAAGTAGATTAATAATCCAGAAACTGCATAGTAATGCCGACGCTACTTCAAAAATCTTTATATATGTTTACAAGAGCTTGACGGTTTGATAAGAAAAGTTAGACTTTTTCTACATTTTTGGCGGTTGGTTGATTGTAGTGGCTGATCCACAAAAATTCTGTCTCATAATTGACATTGAATATAATTTTACCTCAACAGTTCTCGCAAAAAGCCTCCAAGATAGAGAACAGAGCATCTGAATAAATCCATTCACTCGAGTTGATGTAATGTAATGTGGGTTTCGGACTAACCTTTAAATAGTCGGACAGATGGTTGAGGAAGTACTTTTTTTCGGGATTTTTTCCAACTATTGTGTTTACCAGATTCGGGCACTCGTAGATAAAGTTGGCGAGTTACTCATTTTCTGATTTGAAAATCAACAAATAATCCCATCTAATAATTCTATAGAATTTAATATATTTATGCCTTTGGAGAGCTATGCTCTTCTGAACGTAGAATTTACACGAAGTAGATTAATAATCCAGAAACTGCATAGTAAAGCCGAGGTTAATTCAGAAATCCTTCTCATTTTATCTAAATATACCTACCCAATATAAAAAAAAAGAATATGTTGCACTTATAAGCCACGAAGGGCTCCTTGGCCGATCTTCTCTTCCATTATTGTTGCATGTGTTAAATTTTTTTTTGGATAGTATTAGAAGTGTCATACTTATTGTAGCCGGTTCCCACCAGCATATCTTTTGTGATATCACTTTTTCTGAGCTTTGTCATAGAGTTTTTTAGAAGCTTTTCTATGACAAATTGTTATTGCCGGAATAATTGCCAATTACCGTTCGAAAGAAAAATCATTTCTATATTAAAGTTGTTCTTCAGAAGGAGATTTTACCCACGACCCATAGATCGGAAGGTCAACGCACTAACCACTGAGCTACTGAGACAATTGACTTTTAATTTCATATAGGGATACTCATATGTAGGTGCAAACATCTAGGTACATCTAGGTACTTATGTACATTCTGTCAAATAAGTACCCGGAAATTCTCATTTTTAATTTTCCCTCTGAGAATATTTCAAAAAATATTTTTTCCCAGATTGGCACAACTGTCAGCCACTATTCTGTGAATTTTTATTGCTATGTGTCATTTAGTTTGGTTACGGCGTCATTAGGAACAAGTCAACCTTTTGTGTGCGTTGCGATTTCTTCTCGCCCCTCTTTGTACGATTTATACCAATCGTAAACTTGAGTTTTCGACATGGTTGAATCACCAAATGTTTTTTTTTCAACATTTTCAACGCTTTGGCATAAGAAATTTCGTTTGAAACACAAAATTTCACACAAATTCTTTGTTCGATATTTTTATCCATAGTAAAAATCGCAACGCACACAAAAGGTTGACTTGTTCCTAATGACGCCGTAACCAAACTAAATGACATATAGCAATAAAAATTCACAGAATAGTGGCTGACAGTTGTGCCAACCTGGGAAATTTTTTTTTTTGAAATATTCTCAGAGGGCAAATTAAAAATAAGAATTTCCGATTTCCGGGTACTTATTTGACAGAATGTATTTATAAGTTGCTTTGTCATTAAAAATATATATTTAAATTATTAAATTAAATAATTTCAGCAATGAATTCTCATTTATTGTTTATGTAAATTTCTATACCGTAGGTGCCGTAGCTCAGTGGTTAGTGTGTTCGCCTTCTGATCTGTAGGTCGTGGTTCAATACCCGGCTGATGCATAACAAATTTAATATCGAAAAGATTTTCTTTCGAACGGTACCCACCTGTCGGCAAGTAATTGGCAATTCTTCCGACAGTAACAACTTGCTATGAAAAAGCTTCTTAAAGAACTCTGTGACAAAGCTCAGAAAAAGTGATGTCACAAGTGTTCTGCCGTTCGGAACCGGCTAAAATAAGTAGGTCCATTTTAATACTGTCCAAGTTTAAGACGCACAACAGTAATGGAAGAGAAACTCGGCTAATGAGCCCTTTGGGGCTTTAAGTGCCACATATTTATTTTTTTTTTTTTTTTATAAATTTCTATACAATCTAAAATTCGATTTGATTTGAAAAATTCAAAGAAAAGAGAACAAACAAGAAATAAACAAAAAATGAAAAATACAGTAGCTATTTATGTAAATGTATAAAAGATGCATTATTCATACGATACATATGTATTTATGTATTATGATCATTTAGTGTTGCTTTTTAATTCAATTTGACATACATAAAATTAATGAAAACAAACTGCATACTACAATAACAAATTAAATGATGATGATGATGATGATGATGAACATAAATAACGACAAATACACCTAGTATGTCATACATATGTAGGTACATTAAAATGCCTCACAAAAAAAAAAAAAAAAAAATGTTTTTAGAGCGTAACATAAAGCTTAATTTACTGTACAAACTGTACCAACATCTTTTGTCTAAATTGAAAGCAATTCGTGAGCTAAATCATTTTGGAAAATCCCTCTAAAAATGTTATTATTTTTAGAGTTTGGGGAGAGTTTTAAAAAATTAGTATTTTATATTTTTCTTTTAGTAGCTCAAAACATTTTACTATCGATCTAAAATATTTTGATGAACGTTAGAAAATAAATCGACCATCTCCTTTCGGCTTTTTTATGCAAAGTAAGTTATCTTAATGTACCTAAGTATATATCATATATGCATACATAATTTCAATGCTTTGTTTTTATTATACCTATTTTTTTATGATTTAATTTTTTTAAATATTCACACAATGCATAATTTAAAGGCAAGAAATATAAAACAAACATAATATAAATTATTGGATTTATGTTGTCAAGATTCCAAGCCCATTACGAGTAAATAATTTTAAGCACATTTAAATGTAGGTACTGTATTCGATTTAGAATAGAACAGCATTATGATGTTTGTATGTATGATATTATGTAAATTTTTTTGTATAGTGTAATGTTTGAAATTTATTATTTTTTTGAGTCAATAATAAAACTCTAAAGTATAGTACATTTGCTTTTTATGTCCCATTGACGCTGTTGATCTTTATCACCACATCATTAAGTCAATATAAATCAAAATGAAACGCCTAACTGAAATAGCTTTATATGACACATTGAAATGTGTGATTTTTATCACATCTTCAAGTGATTTGGAGAAAAAACAAAAGCGATAAATGTATTTCGAAAACTTTTTGCTTAAATACGATTATCTAAATAGGGTTTGTCTAATAAGCCATAATTAAAAAAAAAAAACAGTATCTCATATTCGCTTCGAAATCAATTAGTACTTTCGTCCAAAAATCAATAAGAAATATTATGAAGTTAATCGTCGAAAAGTTCAGATTTGTGAGTACACAGCTCATGGATTTCTCACCACAATAGCGCACGGTCTCACAAAGCAAACTAAATGAATATTAACCATAAAGCGTTTTACTTATATTTGCTATACTACTCAGGTACTACGTTTTAAACACAATGGCACGTAGTTATGGTTAAAGATAAGATCATCTTAATTTTAGAATCGACTTATTTGACACATTTTCTATGCAAACATCTGTCAAAAGACCGAATCCAAATTTAGACGATCTTAACTTTGACTATAACTACGAGCTATTACATACTAGACATATCTCATTTCAAAGCAACGATTACTGTTGGTGTAAAACTCCATCTAGTGAATGGGATTTTCCATTATTTACTTAAAAATATTGTAAATAAATAATTCATAAGAGAAATCACAATGTTTAAAAGACGATTAGGTTTGATAAGAAAAGTTGGATTTTTACCACATTTTAGATGGTTAATTGATTGTAGTGCCTGATCCACAGAAAGACTGTCTCGCAATAACATTGAATATAATTTTACGTCCATATCGCAAAAAGCTCGTAAGTTAGAGGATAGAGGTTCTTTACGTCGAGTTGATGTTGATAGAATGGGGGTTTCGGACTAGAGTGCTGCAGGAATGTATTCGTTTGAATCTTCAAAACACTCTATTGACATTATAATAGAATCTCTCATTTATTCTCTCTAAACAAATACAAATTAGAATGAATGAAATAGAAATAGAATGTAATGGAGTGTATGTTTTGTTTTTATAGAATGAGTAGAACCTCAACATTTGCAAATGGAAGTAAAGCATTTGAGAGTACTTCGATTTGCTTTTCTATGTTACATCACAATATGTACAAACATAAAATACAGTAGATAAGACAACATGACGCGGTAGGACGCAGTAATACAAATCATCAGTTACTGTCATGAAAAGCACCAACAATTATAATGCACAATATACTCGTAGTACTCTCAAACTCTCGTAGTACTCTCAAATATTCGTTTATTTGCAGAAATAAAAAAAAAACAAATTAATAGAATATTTCTTGTACAAGAAATGAGTGAAGTATTCTATTTGCCTAATATTTTACTCTCACTCATTCTCATTCTATTTAGATATGCTTTACAAATGTTGTACATGTTTTGAGAGTAAAGAGAATTATTCGAAAATCAAATACATTCTCGCAGCTCTTTATTTCGGACTAACTTTTGAATAGCCGGATAGATTGTTGAGGAAGTACTTTTTTTTTTTTGATTTTCATTTTATTTGCCAGAGCCGGGCACTCGGACATCAAATTAGTGAGTGACTCATTCTCATTCACATTTTCACAACTTGTACAGTTTTAGAAGAAATACTAAGTTTCTCTGCATGAATGCCTACCCACAAAGTGACATTAGATAAGCGCAGTTAGTCCAGAAGTATCGATACGGTACCTGTGGGCACGTTCTAGAGTTCTAATCTCTCTGAATAGAAGATAAATTGAACGTTCTACGTTTCCGTCTTCTATTTTACAGTTGAAAAGCGTAAAGTTTAGTGCTTCCTGTGGCAACCTCAATGGGAAGGTAAATCTCTACCGTTGGAGATACGTTTAATATCACTTCAAATATCATTTACAAATTAAAAATTTAGCAAAAATACCTGAAGTGCGCTCTTTTCAATGAGATTCCTTTAACTTGTCTTTAGCATATATTCTGCTTAGAGAGTTAATGAATAGGTGTGTATAAAAACAAGTGTTCAATAAATATAGATTTTTACTACTTTAAATTTTAAAAAGTAGCTCAAATTATAATACCACATTCAAACACGAAAAAAAAAAAATATGCACATTAATATGAAATAAACACAAATGTTAATACAAAATATAATATAATAGGCAAAAATGGTACAATAGTATATAAATTTAAAGGAAATGCTTACAAACATGGTCATACCAGTTTTGGGTACAATTATCAATAATTATTATTTCCGGTGACTAGCTTATTTGGTCAATTTTTTTTATGTACAAATTTCCTCTATTTTTATATCATAATTGAGGTAATTGTGTAAATGTTTTGTTATTACTTTTTAAAGTTATATACTTAGTATTTATAGTTCAGACTGTGCAATCGGTTTTTCAATCAAAAGTTTTAGTTGTATTTGAATATTAACATCAGTGAAGAAAAAGAATGTTGAAAATCTCTTAACCGTTTCCCGATCGTTTTTTCATGACCTCTAAGGGGATAGTGGATAGTGGGATAATGTTATTCAATCATACTTCTAATGTCAATTACTTGAAACACAAGAAGACCGAGTTCTTTAAATTTATTCATTCCACAATTAAATTAACTCGTAATACATATTTTAATAATTTTATTAATCACGTGTAATAGGACTTGTATAGCATTTATGAATATTTAAACATACTCATATGTATAATCATCACCCAGTAGAAACTTTAGTACTCAGAAAATTATACAGAATTGGTATACACCAAGTATAGTGAGTTACAGGTAATAGCAAAATGGGTTTTAGATTCAGAACATATAAATACAAAAATGAAATGGAAAGAGTCAGTAAAAAAAAAAAAAGAAATTCTTATTTTTAAAAATAATTATTATACGAACTTATCTAAAGATGTGACTGTAATTCCTTGGAATTAGTTCACATCTGGTTAGAAGTTTGTTGAATAAATATTTAATATTTTCCAGCAAAATATTAAAATTAAAAATAATTTTCATTTCTGAATATTGAATAAATTGATTAGTGATTTTTAGCAAATAACATATTTCCTTGATTTCCATAATTTCTCATTTTCATTAGCTTAATATCAGGTCAGTCCATAAGTTCGTGCATTATTTTTTCAATAGTTTCACATTAGGTAAAGGATAAAGGAACTATTTTCATTTTCTCTAATGTATTGTGCATTCAACAAGTGATTTTAATCGTGGAAGGAGTATAAGAGGCATATTTTGTAGTTTTTTATTTATAAAAGTGGAAAAAATGCAACAACTCATACAGAGAGAATATCGTGAGTGTAAGCACTGCGCAAAAGTTTTCGGTTTTCCAAATTCCGAAGTGGTGATTGTGACGTTGACGATGCCCAATGCTCTGATCGTTCTGAGGTCTTTAACTCCGACGCCTTGCTGGAACTCGTGGAAGCTGAGCCAAGTTTGACAGTCGATATGATGGCTGGAAGATTAAATTCATCCCATGGAACAGTTTTCAGGCACCTGGTTCAATTAAGCAAGGTTCCAAAACTGGGAAAATGGGTTCAGCATAAACTTTCCGTAGCAAAACTTCGGCAGAGAGTGTGAATGTGTGCTCTCTGCTGTTGCAGCGGCTTGAAAATGAGAAAGTTATGAACCGTATTGTTACTGGGGACGAAAAATGGGTCCTTTACAATAATCCTGTTGAAACATCAGAACCAATCCCCAGAAATGGCCTCCTGTTGGTGGGATATGACCGGTATCATTTATTTCAATCCGCTGGAACCAAAACAGACGATCACAGCTGATTATTATTGCCATCAACTATTCAAACTGAATGAAACACTTGAAAAAAAAATCGTTCGTATTTAGTCAATAGACACAAAGTTTTGTTTAACCACGACAACGAAAGACCGCATACAGACCTTAGGCAAGCTGAACGAGCTCGGTTGGTAGCTAATGCAGCATCCACCATACTCTCCGGATATTGCATCTTGCAATTATCACCATTCGCGGACTTCATTTAACTCCCATTGAAGTAATAAGAACTACACCTCAAAAGAACTACAAAAAAAGATATCGATGCGTATTTTGGCTCCAAGGACAAAAAAGTTTTTGAGCAGGGAATTAAAAATTTGCATAAACATTGGAAAGAGACATTGTAAATAATGCAAGGAAATATATATTAGTGATTATTAATTATTGAAAACTTCTTTTTTATTTATTTTAAAAGCACCTAAAAAAAACGCACAAACTTATGGACTGATCTAATAGTTTAGGTATGCATGGTATCGATCTTAAATTCATTCATCCAAGCACTACCAAGTATCACATTCAAAATTTCTCATAGGACGATTTTTCATTATCATCATCATCATTATCATTATCATCATTAGTATTAGTATGATCAATATCATCAATACAACAGTGTTGATTCTTTCATTCAATCCAGCATCAATTACATACATTTGAAATGTGAAGGTCATTCAATTATTGTTACTATGTTGTAGTTGTTGTAATTAATATTTTACTACTGCTGCTACTACTGCTACTATGTTTGCTATGTTTGCTACTGCTGTTAACAATAATGAAGATGAACAATATCTATCTATATATTAGTGTTAGCACCTGTTGTTGTTGTTGTTGTTGTTGTTGCTTTTTAACATTTTGAGTTTTGCTTTTGCATACTCACATGTATTATACTACATTTAGTTTAGTTTATTAGTTGAAGTTTGTTATTTTTATTGCATTATTATTATTCTTCGCGGGTTTTGTATCTATTTTGTTGTTAAGTTCAATTTTCAATTTTAATTCTTGTTGAATGCAATTAACATAAAATTATATTTGTACTTTTCATCTTATTAACTATTTTTTAAGTACTGTGACTATGAATTTAGGAACATAGCCTAAAATATGAAGTTGTTAATGCAATTAAATTTGTTTTAAAATTGCAGACCATTTAATCAACTAAATTAGATGCGAAAGAAAATAATTTATAACATATGTTCTAATAGAAACACAATTGGAGTTTCCTATACCTTGTCCAAATTTGCTGAATGAATGAACATAACTTTTGAAAGTAATCCCTATACAGAAAAATGTATTAAGAGAAAATAAATTAATAGTTTTGAGTAGCGGCCCTAAGTGATAACCACAAAAATTGTGAGGCTCTGCAGTCTTTAGTGTAAAATTTGGCTTAAACCAATCGAATTTCGGATAAACACCCTCAACCCTCCACCCCTTTATATTTAGGTAAATTAATGAAGATGCATAAATATTTAATGATCGTCACTAAAGTTCCCGGCTCAAAGGTGGATCGCATTTAGGCGTATACAGAAAATCCCCATCATTTGGCTATATTCATATTGTACAGAAGCATGTCAAGAAATTATATAGTACTAAAAATGGGTTTTAATCAAAAATATCTGACCCACCGCATATTTCGGGCAACAACTTACAAGTATGTTGGCTTCCTGTTTAATTTTTAATCTCTTAAATTTAGTTGTTATTTCGTAAAATAAAATATATTAAATTATTATATTAAATTTGAGCCTTTAAACTTCTTCAATCATAACCACCACTTTTGTATTGTACCTGCATTTGATGAGGAGACTTTAAGATAATACCTTTTATTTTAATTTTTTTTTATTAATATTAATTAACCTGCTCAGAAGGATTAAAATGCCATTACTTTAAAGTATATTAATATTAAGAAAATATAATAAAACTTTTGCAACATGTTTAAAGCGAATTCGTACGAGTATTTGAGGTGTGCATATAACATCATTCATTTGGTATGGTAATGTGTATTGTCCATTTTAACGATGGCAATATCCGCTCTGACATGTTCTAATTTTTTATTACTCAGCAGTATATTTTTATTTTTGTAAATTTTGTTTTAGGTATTTTTTTCCTTGAAAACGTTTCAGTTTGAATTTCATTTCATATTACGACATATACCAATACCAATAACTACGGAATACTTCTTCTTCTCATTCTACATATTATTAATGAAATTTGCCCCAACGCGATTAATATGCAGTAATAATCGAGAAATAACTATAAGACAATGTGATACATATAGAATTTTTAACGGAAATTAACATCACATACCATATACATATGTATGGAAACATAATGTATAGACACAAGTATAGAAACATCTCTGGAAACATTTAGGTGGGTTTGACTCTTATTAATTGTGTTTCATTTTTAGGGTAATAATGATAGTCATTTTTTAAGTGGAATTAAGTGGTAGTAAAATAAAATTTTCGTATTTTTTTTTTACATTCTTATTGCTTTTTTTTTTGGGGGGGAATGAAATATGTACAATACATATGAAATATAAAAAACAATATTCACTGTGATAATTGCTACAGTTTTAAATAGTCGACACAAGTGGTAACAACGTTAAAATATTTGTATTTGAAAATGACAAAATTGGTAAATAAATATGATTATTTAATTATATTGTACAAAGTACTAAACAAAAAAAAAAAAAAGGATTTATTGGTGCTAGTGAAGTCAAATTAAATATATTAATTCTAAACTAGAGAGAAAGCATATGAAAATTAGAGAATTTTCAATGATATAACGTGATCAGAAATGGATTTAAAATTAAAATTATTGCAAATAATTATTTGAAACAGCGATTAAACGGCAAAAAGTTAACCCAAGGATTACTCACACTCAATTAATTTTGCCTCTTTGCCGTGGAACTATGTATGCAGTATGAACAATTTTGCTTCAAAATACCAGGTTACCGTTAAGTGTTTTGCCAGTTGTCTCAGCTCTTCGCTCATTGGCCGCTTAGAAATTTCAAGAGTTGGCAAATACTCTAGTGCTTGATCCTCGAATGGGTCTTCTCCTCCGTCGATGTCATGCAACGAGTGTGGAATATAACATATTCTTGACTGAAGCGTGTTCTTCTATTTGATCGATATTTTGTTGCGCTTAATTATGTCAATATCGATATAGAGGTCGTATAGTTCTTGGTTGTGCTATATTCTGTACTCAGCATCAAAGCAAATTCGTCCGTTGTAAATTTTTTGAGACATTTTGAGTGGTTGGTAAGATGTAGATGGTGGAATATAATGGAGCGCTTGACTCAACCAATTTAGTGTGAAAAATATTTGGCGCACAAATATATCCACAATATGGTTAATTAGGTTTTACATATTGTGACTGAAATATTCAATAATTATATATATATAAAAATATTTTAGGGATTAACCGAATCAGACCACTTATCTGAGTGTCTTTTCGTCCCTCAAATCGTATGTTAAGTATTTCTTTGGTTGCAAAATTCTTCAACTTCCTTTCTCATAATAACATCACGCGTTATTTCAAGTATATCTTTGTGGGGTATATTCCACATTTCGAGTTCATCAATAAATTGGCGACCCAGTGTGGACATCCTCCTGCTTGCCGATGCAGAACCCTGGCACACTATGTGCGCCGCTATCTCTGCCTCTTCCATGCATAATCTGCAAGCATCAACATCCTCCCCTTCAACAATATCCATCTTGCTGAGGTGGTACCTGAAATTGCCATGCCCAGTTATTAATACAGTCAACCAGCTTAGAGTTAATCATCATAGTCTGAGAGCCCTCTCCGATTCACTGCCCCTTGATAGCCTCAACGAAGCCTTTGCCTGTCTATAAGTGGATAAGTTCTCCCATCTCGTGAGATGGATTTTCTTTATCTACCCTTCGACCTTTGCCTTCACCGTCCCGTTGCTAAGAACATCTACTGGTTCGGGTCCATAAAACTCAGCTTCAGATCCTTATCTAGCCAAGGCGTCTGCAGCTTTATTTTGTTCTATACCAATGTGTCCCTTCACCCACATAAGAGTAATCGCATTACTACGAGCACACCCGTTAAGTCTCTGAACACATTCCAGCGCCAACTTAGAAGATACCGTAGGTTGTTGCAGTCGCCTGACCATCACCGGTTATCGAGTGCTAGCAAGATTTTCTTACCTTGCATCTTTCCATCCAGTAGATGGTTTAGCGCATTCATTAAACCAAGCATTTATGCTTGATAGACCGATACGTAACTTCCCAGATTCAGAGTGCATGCCAGTCCCAACTCTTTAGAGAAGATTCCAGCACCCGCCGTGCTATCCATTAATTAGCCATCAGTGAAAATACTGATGTCATTGATGGCCGTCTTGAATATAATACAATGATGTTCATCTTGTAATTGTTTGTGCATCTTTTTTATTCTTTTTAGTACTCTATAATGTGTCTTATCACATTCGCCATCCTAGTCATAGATACTGCAAAAGCGGCCACAACAACAACAACATCTAAATTGGATAATCGTGGTCGCTATAATCCATATCAAAATGATGCTTTCTATAATAATCGTTACTATAAGAATCGCGACTATTATAATAATCGACAGAATTACTTTCGAAATTTCAATTCCGGTGTAGCCGCACCACAAGCACGAATTATCGAACAAGATTTTCAAGCAAATCATGACGGTGCATATGCTTATAAGTACAATACAGAAAATGGTATTTATGGTGAGGAGCGTGGATATGGTGTAAATGTTGGTACAGATGATCAAAAAGAAGTCGTTGAAGGTTCATATGCATATATTTCACCCGAAGGTATACGCATTAGTGTAAGATATACAGCCGATGAGAATGGCTATCATCCGATTATTACTTGTAAGTATTTAGGCTACTCACATGTTTAGATTTTTGCAAATATTCATAAAATTGTACATATTAAGCTAAATGCTTTTGTGTAATTGTGTAATATATTTACAAATAGATATATGTATAAGAATTTGTATATAAATATTTGAAAATATTTTATTTTGTTTATAGATGATGGTGCTAATGCTGCTGAACTTGCAATTTCGCAACAACCAGCCGATGTTGTTATTAATAAGATACCATAAATTTGAATAAATATATGCGCGCATTTGTACTTATCTTGTTGTTGCTGAATAACACAAACAAACGAACGGCATTTGCCATTCAATATTGAAGACCAAATAACATTTAAATATTGAACGTACTTGTTTCTTGAATAGAGTGTTAATGAAATTGTTCAATAATTATACTATGATGAAAATAAATAATGAAAGTTGAAGACAAAGGAATAACATTATATTTATATATATATATATAACTTTTATTTAGTAGCAGCTTTGTTTCTTTTTAGAAATCTCATTATGACTAAGTAGGTAAGTATGTATGTATGTAAGAAACTTGATTGGAACTATTTCTAGAATATATATTCAAGCTGACTTAAAAGAAACATATTCATATTAATCGTTTAATCTATTGATCTTTTTAGGGCACTCAAGTCTACTCCGTCAGAAGCTTCCATATGAAACATTTTGAATATAGCTCAGTTACTGAGTCGAAACATTAAACACATAAATTGAACTAGTAGCATTCTATTGATTGGTTCCTGAATCGGAATCGAATTTTCGGCATTACTCGTCATTTTCATTATAATCTCAAAAAAAAAAAAACCAACAAAAATACCCAACAAATAATGTTTTTTGATTTTTTACCTAAAGGTCAGTGGCGTACCCAAGATTTTGGCAAGGGGAGATGAGATGAAAAAGATGTATAAAAAAATATTTTCAATAAATGATTTTTAAATGTCTCTATAAGCCTGCACTGCACTATATGCCTGTAGAAGGGCAATAGGAAAAAGGTGGGGAATGCAATCTATAATTATTTACCGGATTTACAAAGCTGTTATCAGGCCAATACCCTTATATTGGGTTCTAGCTTGGTGGATTGCATTCGCTAAATCCTCTCATTTCAAACCTTTGGAAAGAATGTAAAGATCGGCAAGTATACTAATCACAGCAGCACTTAGAACAAAACCAATATTAGTACTAGAAGCTCTTCTTCATTTCACGCCACCCGATTTATTCGGAAAACAGATGGCGGCAAACTCGGCAGTACGACTTAAAGGCTTTTGCCTCTGTGCACCAAACATCTTTGGACATGCAAATATTCTGGGTCAATACAATATCGAAACAACTCTTGATTATGTCAACCCGATATACGCATTTGAAAGGAAATTCTAAATTTCCTTCCCTCACAGTTACGCCTGAGAAGCAAGAGGACCTCCGCCACTCTTTACTCTCACCTTTACAGATGGTTCTAACTTGATGAAAGGTTGTATATTCGGAGGATCTCAACCTTAATATTTCATTCAACATGCCTGATCACTGTAGTGTATTTCAGGCAGAAGTAAAAGCTATTGATACTGCACTCACTTAGGTCAAGTAGGGTACTCTCTCTTACAAGCTGCTATCAAAGTCCTGAACTCCGTTCTCCTTAAATCTAAGACCATTCTTGACTGCCTCAGATCTCTCGATGAGATTGCAGAGCTGCATAACATTCTCCTGTGCTGCGTGCCTGGACACAGAGGTATACGAGGAAACTGCAAAACAGATGAGCTAGCAAGGAAGGGCACAAATGAGGCCTTTACCGAAGAAAATACAGATTTAGGGATTTCTATTGCCACATGCAAGCATAAATTGGAAATAATAACTCTCAACGCAAAAGATGGACGGGCACACCCATCTGTAAAACAGATGAAAATGATGTGGCCAAAAATCAGTAGGAAATGCACACATAAGCTTGCTGACCTTAATAGACTAGGTATTTCGACCTATATTGGAGTGGTCACTTTCCACTTTCTCATAGGTTCACACGCTGCGAGATTGGACCTGGGTCATCTCGCACATGACTTTTGCAAAAGCTGCAGAGGTGAGGAGGAGCTTGAGACCGTCTCACATCTGCTGTGCATCTGCCGTGCTTTGTGCAAGATGCGCAAACAATTTCTGGATCATTATCAAATGCATGACCTAGCAGTAATATCACAGGTTGAAATTAAAACCTCCTAAAGTTAATTAAAAACTCAAGTTGGTTCAACGAGTGAAGGGTTAAAGGGACTATCCGCGTGGTATCACAATGTCTATATCAACGTCTAAATATTATTATTTTTTAACTATTTAATCGATCATTCTGTTGCACATGTGACACTTAAAGCCCCGAAGGGCTCATTGGCCGAGATTCTCTCCAATTACTGTTGTGCGTGTTAAATTTGGACAGTATTAGAAGGGACCTACTTATTTAAGCAGATTCCGAACGGCAGAACCCTTGCGACATCACTTGTTCTGAGCTTTGTCACAGAGTTCCTTTAGAAGCTTTTTCATGACAAGTTGTTACTGTCGGAAGAATTGCCAATTGCTTGCCGACAGGTGGGTACCGTTCGAAAGAAAAATCTTTTCGATATTAAATTTGTTATGCATGAGCCGGGTATTGAACCACGACTTACAGATCAGAAGGCCAACACACTAACCACTGAGCCACGGCACCCATTCAAGTAATATACATACTCATTGATAAATATGGAATTAAAATCTACGTTCAATTGCTTTTCCAACAAACAATAATTTATTACAATCGTTGAATTCTTTTTGATTTTTTTTAATTTCTGATCATTCAAAGGTCGTCCGAATTCCGTAGAAACATCAAGATAGATTTCACGAAATTTTCAAATGCTTCAGCACATCGCCGTGGCACATATTTCTTTGTTTTCTAACCCTGTTTTGACATACATATTTTTAGAAACTGTTTAAATTTCTCATATGTGCAAACCTTCGCCGTGCTGTGTAAAAAGTTGAATTATAAAGAATTAAGAGTAGGTTCTGTATAGTACAACAACGGGTTAAAGTTGACCTAAGTGAGCCCTACGTATGTAACAACACAAGTATACACCTTTTTATAATATATGATTTTCCCTTAAATGCATTGAATTATGTACTAATTATTGCTATTCTATTAATCGATTTACGTATTTATTCGCCTTGCTAAAGAGATGCGATAAAAATGGTTTTCATATTTATTTATTTATTTATTTATTTATTTATTTATTTTTTTTTCGTAATTGAATTAATAGTGTCTAAGTAAAGTTCTTTATTTAAATATCTCCAATACTCTCACTTTCAGCGACGCGTGCTTGTTACGTATGTATGCATATGAAAATACCATTGTGTTCAGGTGTAGTGAAGATTGCTTGAAATAAAATTTGTTTGTAATTGTGCTTAAAAGCTTTTTTAAACACACAATAATTTCATTGCAGTTCTTTTGTGAATAAATATAATACAGAAAATATAAAAAAAAGTGCACCCACCCATTCACTAAATTTATTTTCAATGGAGCCTAAAAATATGCAATGCAAGTAATGCATGCATATTTATACAAAACAAATGATTAATTATGTTGATTTATATTTCAAACACTTGTAATGCCATTTTTAATTATATATTATCACTGTTTATAGATATTAATTATTATACATAGCATAACGTATATATTAGTGTGATTAGTGATATTAGTGTGTGAATCGAATATGTTAATGTAAAGGGGGAAACAAAACAAAAAAAATAAAATAAAAAAAAAATAATAATATCAAACGTTAAAAAAATGTTTGTACAATGAATGAAAACAATAAATTAAATTAAAGAAGTTTGCCATTTAAAATTTAATTATCACCTTTCGATTGCCATTGCTGTTGCTGCTGCTGTGGCTGCTGTTGAGATGATCTCTGTTTGTTATTAAATATTTTAGTAGAAATGTAGTAGTGAACTATATAATCTTCTCATAACTGTTGTTATTGTTGTTGCTATTGATGTTTGTGTTTTTTTGCTTTGATTTATTTTTGTTGTTGTTGTTGTTGTTGTTGTTGTATTATAAATTAAGTTGTTGTGTTTTCAATCATAAAAGATCATACATGTATTTGATTCTTGATGGATTTTCTACATATATATATATAAACATATTTCTATTAAATGATACAATTAATTACATTTTGCCTTTTATGTATATTTTTATATCCAGTTTTAATTTTATTGTAGATTTTGCATTTGTTGTATATTGTTCATTTTAATCATAAAATTTTGTGTTATTCCGTTGACACTGAATTTATTGTTATTTATATTGAGAACTGGTACTGGTTGGTATATTTTGATTGAATGCTTCTACATATGTGTACTTTCTGCTGGCATCATTAATGTCTGTGCGTAAATAAGTGTTTTAGAATTCAATGAAGGACATTGAAGTTTTTTTTTTTTTTTTTTTTTTGTTTTATTTGTGGTTGAAAGCAAGGTAACAGAAATTCGCAATTTATTTTAAATTGCAACAAGTAAGGGTGTGGCAATAAGAACGTAAAATATAAAAAATATTTAATTTTGTAGTGATTTAAATGTGTTGATTTTTATTAGTTGCACAACAATATTGTACTACTACTAGCCATGTAGTTATACTCTCTTAATATGTCTGAGTGCATATGTGATTTAGGAAAAACCCTATAAACTGGTTTCATTAATTCATCATCATCATCATCATTATTATTATTGCTCATTCACTCAATAATATTAGTATTTAATGATAAATTTAATAAATATATTTTTGCACATATAGTCACAATAGTTTTTTTTTTATTCAAACAATGAACTTTATATTGCCAAATATTCCAACATTCCAATTCTAATGGATTAAATAAAAAAAAAATAAAAAAAATACTACAATACATATATCGTTTCTTTGAATTACCTTGTACGGTGACAAGAGTTTCACATTAAATTTAACTACCTACACTGCCATATATATGGTTTAGCTCGAGAATAAAATCCATTATTATTTAACTAAAAATAATCAAGAGATTGTATGACTTGATTATAATGAGGGGGAGAAATAAATACAAATAAAAATAATAAATTTAAAAAAAAAAACCACCACCAAAACAAATTGTCTATTAAATAAATAAGAACAAAATTAATTATTTCGGAAGAGTATTTCACTTGATATTTATTTTATTTGACCCAAATTTAATAGTTGTATTTTTATAATTATTTTAATAGCGGAAAAAAAAAAAACAAATTATACCTACATATGTATATGCCGATAATGATTATTTTTGGCGTAAGCATCAAAAATGATGTAGTCAATTTTTCATAAATACAAGTTCATTGCACTGTATTTGATTATAATTTTAAAACATACTTATTTGGCTGTTTTGCTATCGTTTGTTTATGAAAATATGTTTCTATAGTTTTGCTGCTTTTGTTGTTGTTGTTGTTGTTGTTGTTATACAACAAATTTCATTAGCTAATTCATTAGTATCATAAACAAAATGTGCAAATAGCTTTATTAAATATTATGAAGTGATTATGACTTTTATGTATAGGTCTTATTTTATTTATTTTTTTTTTTTAATATACGCGAATCGAATGGCATTAAAGCTTTTTTTTTAATACTTATTATTATTATTATTTTTTTTTTTTTGTTTAGTTTATTGTTACTATATTTAGTTATGGTATATTATAATATTCATAGTTTAATAGATAATAGTTCGTGTGAATTTATTGCTATATAAAATGCAGGTATATAATCTATGTTAATTTGCATGTATATAGCACATATTATTGCCATTAACTAAGACTTATGATTAGTTCCCCATATTAAATGGAATCATTAACGAATCATGCCTACAATATTAATATATCTTTTTGAATAATCACTTCGGTGTCTATACAAGGGCGTAAAGATATTTTTTAAATGCCAAAGAGAGAAAGAGTGCGAGAGACATTCTGATAGCTTCAAAGAAATAATTGGGGCGACGTACTTTTGGCGTCGATTTATAACTGTGAAATATGCACCAATATCATATGAAGAAAGAGCACAATCAATAGCAATATCTTCGAGGCGATTCTGTATAGAAAAACATCAAGGCACATTATGTTATATCGAATATTAAATACCCTATTCTATGACCAGAATGTTCGAAAGAAAGAAAAATTCTTTTAAATGAGAAGTAGTGTCGTGGTTTTCATCAGGTCACGGTCATGGTCTTAAATAGATCCATTTCATTCTGAATATTATTTATGCAGCAAGTTTTAGCTCAGCAGCAAACACTCAATATATTCTTGGGCTTCTTCAATTGAAGAAGCAAATAGACATAGAAGCCGAGTATATAGCAACAACTCATATATTTTATTTAATTATAAATTTTGAAATTGTTATTTTTTAACTTTAAGCCCACGTAGCGACACGCTTAAGGGGGAAGACCACTTTGACGGTTTGAAAAAATCGAATTTTTTTTTTTTTTTTGCTTGAAATGTTCTATGAGGTATGTATTTTAATGTAGTATACATCTATAGTCAGCCAGAAACATTTAAACGAGGTAACGAGACGATTTTTTAAAAAATTTCCCGGGGCACTGAGCGAGTTTTTAAAACTTCAAACGCGTTTATCTCGAAACGACATTTTGTAAACTGGTGGGACATATCACGCTTGCAGTTTTCAACCGATTTTGATGAAACCTTGCAAAATTATCGAGAATTTAATTCTGCATCGAAATACTGGATGGGATTTTTGATATTTTATAATTTGGATTTTTAAAGCACGATTTTGAGGCAAATTTTACAGGTAAAAAATTAACAATTTTTTATATATAGCCACCATTTTCGTAAAAATTAACTTTTCAAAAAACGGCTTCAGTATTTCAGTGCGAAATTATATGGAAAATAACCTGCCTATCTAACTTTTGTTCCAGATTTACTTGCCAAGGGTCCAGATGTCCCACCGATGGGGAAAACCAGGCTGGAGGGGGGCTACGCGACCTGGTGCAGCGTGTACAGGGAGCCCGAGATCCAAGCAAAAAAAAAAAAATTGACATTTATTGTAAAAAAGATAACTAATAAAATCATATAAAACATTTTATCATTGCAAGTTGTTTTAATGCTGAAAAAAAATTCCGAAAATACTTTATTTTCCGACAGCTCAAGGTGGTCTTCCCCCTTAAGTATACTTCTTGATGATAGCAGCAAATAATCAATGATATCTTGGACGATTGAAATGAGGTATATTTTTGTGTGGTGAATGGTGGTTTATCACTAATTACTCGGTCTCAATTTCAAAGCTAAAGCTAAAAAAAGAAATAGAAGAAATAATATCTCACATTATGTACTATAATGCATCTACATTAGGGAGAACCACGAGGACAAGTTTGAATATTTCACCCATAGTTTGAAAGATTATTTTGAAAGGTTCTCGGGACAAAAAAATGTATATTTTCTTAACCCTTTTAGAACCGCCAAAATGATTTTTTTTTTTTTAAACATAGCTCAGTTGATAATTGTGCCTATTTTAAAAATGATAGCTTGTTGAAAATACCTCAGGGAGTGTTGCAATTGAATTAATGGCTTTTTGAAATTTAAAAATCCTCTAAAAAGCATATTCAGTTCCTCCGATTCTGTCTCTTTTATCGACATTTCTTCCATCATAGAGTTAAAATCCTTTAAAAACTTTATCTAACGAAATTTGTTTGTTTCAAAAGCAGACAACTTTCTTCGCCGTTGCACAATAATTCCATACCAAAAATGGAGAGTATGATAACTTTAGTAAAATCATAAGAGTTAATGAAGATAAGTAATGTAAGTACAATCGAAAACTGAATATCAGTTCGTATTATAAAGCCAAAAGGCGTAATATTCGATTGTTAAAGCAAAGTAACAAAGATGATGATGTGGCTTTAATTTAACAAAGAATACAATGTGATCTTCCGGTATTTTGGCCCATTCCTGAACAATGGATTTCTTCAGCGCACCCATACTGGCATATTTTTTAGTCCTCACCTTCCCTCTCCAAAATGGCCTAAATGAAATAGTGCATCAGATTTGCATCTGGCGATTTCGAAATGATATGTGGAACATAATTTTTTTAACCATTCTTTGTTCATACGAGCTGTATGAGACGGTGCCGAGTCTTGTTGGAACGTCCATGGTCTAGTACCAAAATGTTTGGTGCCCACGGCTCTAAAGCCATTTTCAAAACATTTTTCCGATAATAAGTCGCATTGACTTTGACACCAGGCTCGATGAAAACTATTGGAGAGCGTCCATCGGCTGTCACAGCTGCCCATGTCATTACTTGAGATGGAAAATTACTTCAGGTGGCCATTCGTAGTCTCAAATTTTCGGAAGTGCGTTAAGTTCAGTTAAGTAAATAAGATCATTTTGATAGTTTATGAACTGCTCAATAGGGAAATTTTTCTCATCAGAGGACACAATGTAACAACTCCTTTGCTCTTTCGAATCTAACTTTTCGTTGCTTTGGTGTAAGAACGTGTGCCTCTTGGAAATTGTAAGGCTTGAGTTTATTTTGAAATATGCGTCGAATGCTTCGCTGGAACATTTTCAGCTCTTTGGCCATTTGATTACCATTAGTCAACCTTTTGTGTGCGTTGCGATTTTTACTATGGATAAAAATATCGAACAAAGAGTTTGTGTCAAATTTTTTTTCGACATGGTTGAATCACCAAATGTTTTTTTCAACATTTCCAACGTTTTGGCACAAGAAATTTCGTATGAAACACACAAAAATTTCACACAAACTCTTTGTTCGATATTTTTATCCATAGTAAAAATCACAACGCACACAAAAGGTTGATTTGTTCCTAATGACGCCGTAACCAAACTAAATGACACATAGCAATAAAAATAGTGGCTGACAGTTGAGCCAATTTGGGAAAAAATTTTTTTTGAAATATTCTCAGATGGAAAATTAAAAATGAGAATTTCCGGGTACTTATTTGACAGAATGTATATATATAAATATATATAAAATTGAAAAAAGTTATACCAAATATATTAAGCTAAGAAAATTTACAAGTATGCTCGAAAATACAACACTATTTTCTTTTATAGTAACTTCTAAGTAATTCGAAAGTAAAGTTCTATGCTTGGTAAAGCTTGTCATAAACTATTGCCCTTGACTGTAAATATTGTAGTCATAAGAATAAAATTCTCCAACAAAACTTATTACAAATAAATAAAAACTTCCGTATTGCAATGTAGTGATGGTTTTCCCATATGCATACCACCACAATACACATTTTATATACACTTTGCGATGAGTCTGAATGTGAGCATGCGTCATTTGATATTTGTAGTACACAACGAGTAGTCAATGCTTTGCTCGTATATACTCGTATACCTACATATATGAATGTAGTATGTGAATATATGCGCACGCGTATAATTATATGAATATTATATGGAGCGACCTCTATAAAATGTCAACTGTAACAGTAATGACCAAAATAGCAGCACCGGTAGCGATAATAATGATGATTATTTGTGTATAGTTTATCGAGCAAATATCAACATTAATTAAAAATGTCAAAATTACAAAGTTACTTTTAATGACCACAAAATAACAACGCATACTACAGTGTATGACCATGAATTACCACGAAAGAAAAAAAAAAAAAATAAAATAAAAAACTACAAAACTCTGTTCCACAATTTATTATTAGCTTTTTGCAATTTATAATAAATAAGAAATTATATAAAATTTCATCAAAATAAAATAAATCGTGTATGTACACAATGCTATGTGTGTACCACCATCCCATCATATACGTAAAATCATCATCAACATTATCATTATTATAAGATTCATTCATTTTATTGTTTTAATTAAAAAGTCATTGTAATTAAAATTGCAATTTCAAGTTCAGTAATATAAGTATATGTAGGGGAAAGATTCATAAGATGGGTTAGTTGATTTTCACCTGCAAATTTTTGTGACGTCGCTATTAGTCAAATCAAAAGAAGATAATAATTTACATTGATTGTATTAACATTTTTTTTAATTTACTTTGCTTTTCTTTATTTCATTAATTCCTTATTTCAATTTTCATACATAAATAATTTTTTACAAAAAAAAAAACATAAAATACATTCATATATTTTTGCATAAACAATTTTTTTCTTAAATTATTAAATAATAACATTTCTTTCTATTTCGCTTCATTTCTTGTTTACTTCATTTGCATTCATATATTATAATCAAGCGTCATAAATGAAGATTAAAGAAAAATGGAAGAAAAAAAATTATGTATTCGTTTTAATTTGCCATTGTTATTGATTGTTTTTTGGTATTTTGATATGGTAAGTGCCCATGATAAAAATGCCTCAATATGATGAAAAAGATGATGATAATTATAATAATAATCATAATAATAATAATAATGATAATAGTAATGATGATAATGGATTGAAATTATTTCCAAAATCCCAATTATTTCATCTGCAAGATTTTTTTTTAGATAGTACAACAATATTGTATTGTATGATCAGAAAAGTGTTATTTTATCACAGATTTGTTTGCGTTTTTTTTGCTGGGATAACATCATCTTCACACTCTTTGTCATATGATAATGATTTCAAAAAAATTTTGCTTATGCCAAAAGAAATGAATACTAAAAAAGAGAAAATATTTAAAAAAAAACAAAGAACATAAAACAATTGGCCTATTTTTATCCCTGATTATCATCGCAACGTGTATGAGTATCATTTGCATATCGTAAATACATATATATATTAATGTCTGTCTATTCACTAATCGGTTTTGACTGGTTTGTGTTGATTTTGTTGTTGTTGGTATCAACAATATTTCTCCACAATAAATTCTAAAAATTCTACCCCTCATCCCCCTCTACCCTTCTATACTCTTAGTTCATTCGTTTGCAGTGATGCCAATCGTCGGCGTTCTTCTTGTTCCATTTCACGTTGAAATTCACGAATATTATCGGCAATATCCTTTGGCATGCCATCTAAACGTATCGCCTTAATTTTGGCCATATCTTCCTTGGACATCCGATCGATACGGAAACCACGATGATCAAATAGTGGTTTCTCACCATTCGCCTTCAGTTTATCATCAACATATTTGAGAGCGCGTGCAATTGCATCTGGTATTGGTGGTGGTGTTGGTATATGTTCACCAGTGGGTAGGAAACCTTCATGATTGCTCTTATAGTTGACACGATACAATTTGCCATCATCACCGGTATATTCGTAATAGCCTGTAGCATGAGTACCACCTTCATGATGGAGCTTAGCTTGTTCCTCACCATAAATACCATTTTCGGTTAAGAAACTATAAATTATTTCGAAGTTACGATGAAAAATGCAAATAATCAGATACATAAGTATGTGGTAGGTGCCTCACCGTTGATATAAAAAGAAAAAATTGCTATTCTTATTATCGAAATATGAAGCTTTCTTAATTTTTTGACGTATACAAAAATGTTATTAGCAACTTTTGTGAGGCACTTATACCAACAATATATCAATCGACTTACGCATGATCATATTTATCCTTTTTACGAATTTCCTCTTGATGCAAAATCTTATTTCTTCCCTCATCATCGTATTTGAAGAGACGTGGACGTTTTGTGGTTGTTGTTGTTGTTGTTGTGGTTGTCGTTGTTGTTGTGGTAGTTGTAGGTTTCTTCGTCTATGATGGTGTGGATGATAGTGGCAATGGGTAGTAGTAGTAGTAGTGGTAGTAGTAGTAGAGATGATGATTATAGTAGCAGTAGTAGTAGTAGTGGTGGTGTTGTTGTTGATTGTTGTAGTAGTTGTAGTAGTAGTGATAATATTAAATTGTTGAAAAATTTGAATTTTTTTTTGTACGTTATTTTGTATCAGGTTACTTCTGAGCATTTGGGACATGTGTAGGTTAACGTGCCAATAATATGTTTGTGTGTGTGTGTGTGTATTTGGATTAGTGCAATTGTATATGATGTTTATATGGATATGCTTATGTGTGCAAGGGATAAAAATAATGGCATGTGTGTATGTGTGTGTGTGTGTGTGTGTGTAATTAATGGGCCCATTGATATATGTAATGTATGTATTGGTAGGAATTGAAGGATGTTGTGAATTTTGTTTTTCTCTTTTATAGATTTAATGCTTTGAATAATTTTGCAATGATGCAGCCATTGGACATCTCTGTTGAAGTTTGCTTTAAATGATTTCAAATGTTTATTGTAATTACTTGTAATAAACTTGATCATTTCTTGTTTTTGTTTTGTTTTTTTTTTCGGCATATAGATGAATAAAGAGCGAGTGGAGGGTATTGGTATTTTGGTTGTGTACTTTTGGGATTTTCTGCATGTTTGTGTGTGTGTATGTGATGTATATTTGCAGGATATTGGGATATTGTTGTAGGACACTATGTATGTATGTATTGTGATTGGATTGATTCATCTGGTTTTTTTTTTTTTTTTTTTGATTTTCAATGTAGTGGTTGTAGTGTTTTAGAATTTTGTTTCGACTCCTTGTAGGGAGTCTGCTTTATTTTGATCTGATTTGGATTTTGATACTGAGTGGTCTGTGGTTTTGTGGTGTGATTCAGTTTGTGCCTTATGATCGGGGAAACCGTATTCCAAGCGTATATTGGGTACTTCAAAATCGGCATTACTTACTGTGTAGAGACTGTGACTGCAATGAAAATAATTCAAATAACGTTATTAAAAAAATTATTATCGCAATTATGCTTAAGCTTGATACTATATTTTGACTTTCTTTGGAAATACTTATGTTCTCAAATTATATATACAAAATGCATTACTCTGTAAAAGAAATACTATTATATGTATATAACAACATTATCACTACGAAACACACACAGCATGTAACTCGCAACATGTAACTAGCAATATGTTGATAATGTTTGTTTCAGAGATATGCTAATTCTATGTTTTGAAATATCATTATATACATAAGAGTCGATTGAAATTTCATAATTTAAATAAATAAAATTATTTTATAATTTTTAAAGAAATGTTAACTCTCGAAACTGGTGAAAATTTCGTTTAAATATATATAGTATTGGGTACAAATATCTAAGGATACTTACTCATATGGCCTGTCATCATGTATATAGGGAATGTTGGTGCCATTATATGGTCCATAACCACCATCATATGGATATGGAATATGCACATAAAAGCCAAGTTCACGATTATCATGGACATGGCGATATGGTTGTACATCATGAACGTAATGACCTATATAAGAAATGCAATTAAGGAATAAAAAATAATATAACGGCAAGCATGAGTTAAATGTATCTACGAGTTTGTATTATATATCTAAATAGATGTTTTCGAAAAGTAGTGTAGATAGATATGACGTATGTGCGTATGTGTATGTGTATGTTTGTAAGTATATGTGAGTGAATGAGTAAATGTTGCTTGCGTAAATCGAATACTACAATCATCAATTAATTCCATCATCATTAATTCCATTAATTTCCATCACAACCCTAACCATTGTAATGTAAGTACTACTATATTTACGTAAACAATATGCTCTAGTACACTATATATAAATGTGTGTATGTTTGTTTGTATCTATGTATGTGAAGTAATTTTGATATTGCCAAATCATTTTAATTGGTGAATATTTAATTTCATATTCATAATATAATTTGTAATGATATGTATTGAACGTATGATGTAAATGTATGTATAGAAAGGAAGAGTCTTTACAAAAACAACAAATATTGGGTAGTTGAAAATAATTACCATTGCAATTTAAATGGAAAAATAACTTTAGATTTATTAAATGAATTTCTTCAACTACCCTAGATATAGGGTCCAAAATAATTTAGAGTTAAGAAAAATAACAAAAAATCAAAATAAAATTTCGCATGTCATTTTTGTAAAAGAGCACTTTTTTTTTTTTAAACCACAACAACAAACATATGAGTAATATTCAGATTCACTTTACCGATATTCAAATGTCGGATAGAACAAAATTTTGAAATAAATATTATTATATTGTATTATTCTAATATAGAAATTTACTCTCTCTCTTTCTTGCTTTCATTTTGCTCAGTTAGTTCAACTCAAGAAAAAAGAAGAAGAATATAAACATATTACAATAAAGGCATTCACGATGTGGTAAACCTTTCTTATATTGTTTAGCTGACATTTCTTGATTTAAATAAAAAACAATGCTTTGAAGTTTAGCCAGACTATAGCGAATATTATGTATTATACATATAGTCAGCTCATTTTTTTGGTAATTGTTCAGTTTACACTTGCGGTTTTTTTCTTTTCATTTGCAAAAAATTTATTTCAATAATTTCATTTTTGAAACACTTCAAAGTAACATTTTTTTATATTTCTACTACAACTTTTTTGGACATTTTGGGTCTACAAATGATTTTTAAACAAGGCCCACCAGAAAAATTATGAAATTTTAGGATGTGGAATTAGACAAAAATTAAAAGTGGGCAATATTTAAGAAAAAGTAAGTTAAAAAGGTAAAGAATTGTTTAATTAAAGCGAAGTTGAACTATTATTAAGTGTTCGAATTTATGAAACGCTTGTTTCTTGTAATTTGTTATGTTCCGCTATTTTTCAACTTTTTTTAAATCGATATTACAAGAGCAAAACCATCACATCGTGAATACGCCTAAGCATACTTAAAATTGTAAAATTCCATTGTTAAAGAGTTAACATTGAAACATGTTAACCTAATCTTATAAAAGAGAAAAATCTGGCTATTTTTGACATACGTTTTTTTTGCACTTATGAACAAGATGATTTCTTTTTTAATTTACAAAAAATAAAAACAAGATTACGCTTTGCGACAAGCAGTACAACACGCAACAAAAAAATGTTGCATTTCTTCTAAGAAGAAATGCAACTCTTAAAGCCGACCAATCTGAGCAAAAAAAAAAATTTGATGATTAAATTTTTGACTAAAATCGCATAGTAAATATCTTGAATGAATGCCGAATTCTGATATGTATGTTGTATATGATTAATATATAAATATAAATAACATAAGAAATTTATTTTTACCGGCTGCATCGTAATGACCATATTGTTGGCCTAGAAATAAATGTAATTTAGTATTGAATGTTTTATAAATGTAATTAAAAATGAAAAATTAAATAAAAAATTAATTATAAAATATATAGGCAATTCAGAAGGTGTCATGTGTCCTTAGACCTCGTGAATCACCTAATTGTAAACGAAATTCAAAATGTTATGATATAAATATGTGTAAGTATTATAATGTAAATAAATTGCATGCAATAATATGAAATATATATAAATTGTACGTTTTTTGTTTTTTTTATCGGTTTTGCTGATATAAGTGTTGTTGTGTGTTCACATCATAAGTAGCATCACTAGTACCAATATGTAAAACGTAGAATTTTTATTACGATAATTAGTAGTTCTTCTTTTGTGGGGTTATTTTAATTTGTTGCTTTTTCTTTTTTTTTTTTTTTGTCAATTCTTTCCAATTACTCCATTAAGGTGAGATTATATTTATGTTGTGCGTTCGTTTTTTTTTTTTTAGGTTATTTGCAGCTATTAAATATATATTGTTGTAATATAAAAATATTATATGTAGTATAGAGAGTATATTATAAAAACCATTTTTAAACCAACCATACAAAAATGATCAAATAATCATTTCTATTAATCAGATTAGTATTAGTATAATCCGTGATGTATTCACAACGAAGGTTAGGCAGGTGTGAGAGCAAATCTACTAAGTAAGTAATCCAATGCTTCCGAACTACATACATACTACTCTACGTAAGTATATGTAAGGGCATGAGTTGCACAGAGTGTTTAACTACTAAACGCATTACCTTCATTATGCGAACGTGGTCGATATTTGCCATCATCGGCTGGATTGTATTTGCCACTGTTATACTCTGAAACCTTATACTTGCCATTGTTATTATTTAGATTATTATCAACAGGAGCTCCATTGCAGCTGCAAATAGCTGCTACCGTCTGAAATGAGCATGAGAAATAAAAACAAAATGTCAATCAATATAATGTGAAATTAATGCAATGCATGAATTTCTATACTAACTAGTTCATATAATCGTAGAATATATGTATGTACATATTGTACATATATTCGTATGAATAATTAAAAGACCATATAAATTTAATGGTCAAATAAGTTTTTGCAAGTTTCAATGAATTTTTTTTTTATATAATTTTTTTGTTTTTTGGATGCAATAAGTTGAAATCTAGTTTTAATTTTAACATTGTTAATAATTTTCTCTTTCTTTTATACTTAAAAATGCTGTTATATGAGTCACGGTGATTAAAGTGAGCATGTGCAAAAAATATTATAGCTAACAAAAAAATTTAAAAAAAAAAATAAAAATCACGAAATTAATAAAAAAAAAAACGAATTTAATAAAAAAAAAAATAAAAATAATAAATTAAAAGAAAGAAAAAAAAAAAATACAAAAATTTAAATCAAAAAAATACATCTATTTAAATGTTTATGGATTTTAAAAATAATTTTTTTGCACACACACTAATGAAGAAGCCAGAAGTTGAAAGAATGTGTTGAATTAATATTAAAACAGAATGAATACCAAACAAGAAATAAGCACAATGCGTATTGTTGCCAGAACTAAAAAAAGATATATGTACTTGTTTGTGCTGGTCGTTGCCGAGGAGGCAGAGAAAGAACAAAAAGGTAGCCAGACATGAGTGTTTAAATTAAAACATGATGTTATTAATATTATGTTTGAACAATATTGTTCAAAGCAAATGCATAGTATATTAATGATTATTTTAACACTTTACGTGGAAAAAAAGTTGATAAGCTAGTTGCTAAATTTATACAAAATTGGCAAAGAAAAATTTCTTCTTGCCTTCAAAAGACAAGTGTTCTAAAGCAATGATTAATTGTAGCGAAACAAAGCAAAATAATATCATACAATAAATAAATATAAAATATTTATGACCATTTGAAACTTGAACTGTATGCTGTGTAGTATATAGAGGTTATAGTTTTTAAGGAAATACATATATATATATATATATATGTGAAGATTAATTTCAAAAAAATAATGTGGGTGTGTACAATGTACTTATTTGCTAACGATTACAAATGTTCGTGACATTTACGATTATACTTAATGTAAATGCTTGAGCAAATAATATTGACCTGAAATTTGTATTTGTATTTTTTTTTTTTTGCTATATGAGAAGTAATCAATAACTTTTTTATTAATGATCAATGTTGAGTGCTGCAAAAAAAAACCAAACCAACTAATTATTCTCTAAGGCATTTTGACGCTTTGATTTTGAGTTTTTATATTTGCTATTTTCTGTTTTAAGTTATTTTCTTATTTTTGTATTTTGTAAATGTTAATATAGTCATCAAGATATTGTATATAATTAGTAATTAGGGGAAGTTGGACAATACAGGGACATTGTGAGACAGAGTTGGACACTTGTGATTCGTTCGACTATTCATTTAGGTGAAGCCAACCAAGAATATATAAGTGATAACATTTATATATTATATTTTCTCCTTTAAAAAAAGACCCCAAGCTCATAAAAATCCAATGAGAGTTTAGAAAGCCAAAAGCGTTTGTGTGACCGTATGTTTATGACGTGTTGCGTCAAAGTAATATTGTTCCAAAAAAAAAAAAAAAATTGTGGAACAATATTCTTTTAAACTTTGAAATCCATGTGCTAAAACTTCAAATTTATTACAACAATTTTATGGAGTGTTCTATGTACGACTCTCAAACGAATAGAAGTCGGCAGTAGAACCGAATGTGAAAAGATGACATTTTCAAAGGTCAAAAATCATCAAATTACATTTCATGATTCGCAGAGTTTAATCTTCAAAATATTTATCCCTCAAGGTCAGCTGAACAGCGGAGAATACTAATTAGAGGTTTTGAAACAATTCCGGCTACTATTTGAGCAGACATTTTTATTGCACAATAATACACCGCCTTACAAAACTCTTACAGTTCAGAGGAGTTTTTAACTAATATATTAATTTGTGTCATTGTTCACCCTCTGATTTGTCTGATCTTTCACCATGTGACTATTTCTCTTCTCTAAGCTAAACTGGTACACGATGGGATGATTTTATTACAATGATATTCCAGCAATTTAAGCGGCTGAGACATTATCGCTAAAGAACATTTCTACTGATGAGTTACAAGGTGAGAATTTTGAATAAATTGTATTGAATAAAGAAAGAAAATTGCATTCAAATATGGAAAATATCGATTGTCAAACAAATTGTCCACACAAAAAAATGGTGATGGTACGCTATTACCCAACTTCCCCTATACATTGAGATGATACTAAGAAAGGTCATATATATATGTATAATTACTCCCTTTCACTTTTTACTAATAAATATTTAGTATCTTGCAAAGTTTTCACTTTCAGCATTCTTTATTTCGTTGTACTATGAAATATTTAACATATTTTTGTTGTTGTTTTAGAAAATTTGTATAACATGTTGTATACGTAACATTTATTTACCACCCATTTTTCAAAGAAACGGGTGTTTTTGTGTTTTTTCCAACCGCTGATTCTTAAACTAAAACAAAGAAAGAGATAAATTTGAATGGAGTGTGATTTCAATCGCTATTCTCAAGTGGGATACATTGTTTAGACACATGTATTGGATACATTGAATCAATAACATTTATGGCTTCATTTGATGAAAGCAATCAGTCATAAATTTCTTAATTATTAGACATCATAATTTCTTCCAATCGTTAAGGTTACGAAAAATATGATTACGATTTTATTAAATTTAAATAATTTATTCTACCATTTGAATAGAAGATGGATATATATATACCCTAAAATTTCATAATTTTTCGAAATTGTAATTTTATGTGATTTCAATATCTATTCTTATGTGGGATACATTGTTTAGACACATGTATTGGATACATTGTACCAAAATACATTTATGGTTTCATTTGATGAAAGCAATCATAAAATTCTTAATTATGAGATTATAATTTCTTCCAATCGTTAAGGATACGAAAAATATGATTACGATTTTATTAAATTTAAATAATTTATTCTACCATTTGAATAGAAGATGGATATATATATACCCTAAAATTTCATAAATTTTTGAAATTGTAATTTTATGTAATATCAATCTTTATTCTTAAGTGGGATACATTGTTTAGACACATGTATTGGATACATTGTACCAAAATACATTTATGGTTTCATTTGATGATAGCAATCATCAAATTCTTAATTATGAGACATCATAATTTCTTCCAATCATTAAGAATACGAAAAATATGATTACGATTTTATTCGATTTAAATAATATATTCTACTATTTGAATGGACGATAACTATATGTATATGCCCTAAAATTTCATAATTTTTCCAAAATTATAATTTTAGCTGATCTCAAAACAAGTAAGACTAGATTATATTGTATTTGTAATTCTAGATTTATGTCGATCATATGGTCACATGTCAATGAATCAAGAATAATTGAAGAGTTATGCTGTTCAATATACAATGCCTTCAAATATAATTATTCAATTTCGATTGGAAGCATGATTGCTATTATTTTTTTTTGATTTAATAATTTGTGGTAAATGTCACAATAGCTTTGGACTTTTGCCGTTCACAATTGGCTAATATAAATAAATCCCATCCACTACAATTCCAATTTAATACAGAGAATGATACGATATATTATCCACCACATATTTAATTTCGATTTGGTGATCTGTGGATGGTATCACAAATTCAAAATCAGTTTATATAAGGCGATCCTTGCCAATAGTATTTAAATTTAACACATACTTGAATGTATACTTGAAGAGAAATTTAAAAATTTTACCACGGAGTCTCTAATATATATTTTTTTTTGGATTATCAATAAATCTCATATACAAAACACTCTTTAACACCCTTTTAACAAATACATTGTACTGTTTTTCTTTTGTATGTACAATACACAAATGTATGACTTCTTCACATATATTTTATTTGATTTTTGTTGTCTATTTACTCACCACAATTGCAACAAATAGAATCACTTTGGAATTCATTTTCGAAATTTTATTTTTTTTTTGATATTTTCTCGCACTAATTTTTTGATTTCTTTAATAATTTTTTGCACACTACTTCAATCTCTGTACAGACTGCGTGAGAGATAGAGTGATTTTGCTTCTTTTATCTTTTTAATACTGTTGTTATTAATGTCGTTGCCGATTGACGATCGCCGTTTGCCGTTTGCCGTTTGCGCTGTGTTCTAAGTAAGTAGTAATCCTTACACTTTGATTGTTGCAACAGGAATGTTTGATATCCGTTCAAGTTTGCCGTGTTTATATATCAAAACTCAACTCAAATTGAGTCTACTGTGTCTTGATCTCAATTTGCTACGTTTTATTGTTGGCTTGCTGTGTCTGCCTGTATTGTTGCTATTGAAGCGGTTGATTGTGGCGCTTCTTATTTTGGTTGTCGTGAGTGAGTAAGTATATGGGTATATATGTGTATATGTATATATCCATATGAGAGTATATGTATATGCGTGTGTGGATTCATGATATGCGCGCTCAGTTCAATATTTGTTATTGTTATTGTTATTGTTGTTCTGTTTCTTCTTTTTCATCATTATCAACATTATCATCATCATCATCATCATCATCATCATCATCATCATCATCATCACAGCCATTACCATTGTTATTGTGTTGACCATTTATTCTCAAAACAGTAAATGATGGCACTTCAATATTGATGATTTTGACGCTGACGATGATAATGGTGATTGTGTTGATCATTTGCACTCGCACATGTTTAATATACATACATATGTATTTTTGATTGTACAATATTATATTGTGTCTTATGTGATTTGCTCTAATCTACACTCAATTCAATTATAAAATTAATCGAATTAAATTTTTGAGGCATTTCATCAGTTCAACGTTTTGGATGGTTGTTGTTGTTGTTTTTTTTTTTTTGGTTTTGTTTAAAAATATTTTTGATTTTTTTTTGTATTTTTGCTTGTTATTTTTGTCTTTCATTCAAATTGAATTCATATCAAATATTACTAATCTCAGTAGCTTGTACCTACATAATGTTAGTCATGGATATTATTATATCTATAATTTAGTGTGCTTTTTTTTTGTAAGGTGCTATTTTTACACTGGGACACAAAACCATGATTCGACTATCATTTTTTACTAAAATTAAATTTTTTTTTACATGTTAAATCTTCTTTTAGAAAATAGACAAATTTTTGGTCATCAATTTTTATTAACGTGATTCGTTCTAAATAACGGTTTTTATTGTTGTCCAATAATTTTGCATATTTTTATCATGTTTATTAAATTTAGTTGTTAAGGCAAGTATCAGTCGATTAATAAATAGATAAGTTTTATGTGGACAAGAGCTTTGGATGACTGTATACCACAGATGAGAGTATTTCTATAGCTTTTAAGAGGAAAAACATCATATCCACGATGCCACGATAATTTTTACCATTCTTACTTACTTACTTACTTATGTTGCCATAACAACCGAATATCGATTTAGGCCGAAAATAACATGCTTCGCCAGCCATCTCTGTTCTTCGCTAGCTGGCGCCAGTTAGAAATTCCAAGCGCCGTCAGGTTCTCCAGTACTTGGTCTTTCCACTGGAGGTTTGGTCTTCCTCTTCTGCGCCGTCCTCCAGCAGGTTCCGAATATAACACCTTCTTAGCTGGAGCGTGTTCTTCCATTCGCGCTTTACTATGTCAAATCGTTCAACTTTATTACGAAAATTCACGTTCTGTGAGGAATGTGTTCTGTGCACTTCGCTCAACTTATGGTCAACATGATCGGCCTACTGAGCGTACTATTCGCAACACCATCACCCATCTTGAGACCCAGCATTCATTATTGGATAATATTCGACCGAATAGACCACGTCCAGCACGCAGTGAAGAAAATATAGCGGCCGTAGCTGAGAGTGTACACGAAGACCGTGGAGAGTCGAGTCGGCGCCGTTCGGCGCATTTTACGTCGAGATCTTAAATTGAAAGCGTACAAAATACAACTTGTGCAAGAACTGAAGCCGCCCGACCTTCCCAAGCGACATCGCTTTGCTCTATGGGCTCTTGAAAAGTTCCAAGAAGATCCGACGTTTTCGAGACAAATTTTGTTCAGCGATGAGGCCCATCTCTGGCTCAATGGGTATGTAAACAAGCAAGATTGCCGCATTTGGGACGAACAGCAACCTGAAGAGATTCAACAGCTGCCACTTCATCCAGAAAAAACAACGGTTTGGTGTGATTTGTGGGACGGTGGAATCATCGGTCCATATTTCTTCAAAAATGATGCCGGTGAGAACGTAACCGTCAATGGCGACCGTTATCGTGCTATGATATCCGACTATTTGATGCCTGAAATTGAAGCTCGTGATCTCGGCGACATTTGGTTTCAACAAGACGGTGCCACTTCCCACACATCGCATCAATCAATGGATTTACTGAGAGAACACTTCGGTGAGCAGATAATTTCACGTTTTGGGCCGGTCGATTGGCCACCAAGATCGTGTGTTATCACACCGTTAGACTTTTTCCTGTGGGGATATGTAAGGTCTAAAGTTTATGCGGACAAACCCGCTTCGATTCAGGCCTTGGAGCAAAATATCACGCGTGTCATTCGCCAGTTACCAGTCGAAATGCTCGAACGAGTCATTGAAAATTGGACTCAACGGATGGACCATCTGAGACGTAGCCGCGGCCAACATTTGAAAGACATAATCTTTAAAAAATAAATGCCAAATCATATTCTTTCAAATGATAATAAACATTCCCCATTCAATTTGAATTTTCTGTTTTTTTTTCTATAAAAAAGTAGGGAACCTCGAAATGGATCGCGCTTTGTTTCTTTCTTTTATTTTGTTTCAAAGTTCTCAATCTTATAAAGAACACCCTTTAGATACGAAATGTGATCCTAAAATGCCCATGGGTACACCCCCTCACTACAATTTCTTATTGTATATTAGTATTTTATAGTAGAGAAACAAAAAAAAACAAAATTGAAAATATGTGAAAAATCGCAAAATCACTGTTTCCTAGTGTTCATATTCTTTTAGTTGCAAATTTATTTTATTGTTGTTTTCTTCTCATACCTATGGGTGTAAAATTTATTTTATTTTGCGAGCAAGTTAATTTGATTCTGTTTTTGTGCCTTTTGTGTTAATGAAAACATTTCTTGTTATATTGTTGTTGTTGTTTTGTTGTTCTTATTATTATTATTATTATTATTGTACCGGTATTTTGTAGCTTCTTAAATTTAAATTACATTTTGTCGAGCAAGTTTTTTTTTGTTATTTATTTGTTTCTTTTTTCTCTTCGTTTTTATTCACCTTCATAGGTGAAGCATCTTTTAATTATTTTCAATTTATTTTGGAATTTTAGTAATTTTTAAAGAATATTAAATGGAAAAAAATATTATACCATATTATATGAGCTTATAAAATTATGAATAACTTGTGATTTTTTATTTTATTTTTATTTTGTTTATTACAGCAATATTTTGTTAAAATAATCTATTTAATAATTAGAATTCTTAGAGTTTGACATATAAAATATTTGCAAATCTACATATACATATTTCTTATTATACGTAGTTATAATAAGAAATAGCAAAGTTATTTATTTATTTAGCTCATAACCTCATTATTCCTACTCATTTTCTGTCAACAACAATAATCATTTCCCTCTTTTGCATAATTTGACTATATATCGAAAGCACAATTTTGTCTAGATATTTCTGAAATGTTATATACTAAAGCATTTATGTAGAGGTATTAAATTATAGTGCCATGATTTCTCAGCCTTTAATTAATTAATACATACGTAGCATATATATGCTAATTCCGCCATTAGGGGGTGTACACACATATATGCATATATCGTATGTAGATGTTTGCCCACAATTCACAATTAATCAGTTCTAAAATTATAACAACTTTTTGCAAATCAACATTCTCCAATTTCAATTAGACCTTCATTATAACCATTATTAGCTATGTATGTGGATCACCATTTTAAACTTGAACATACATACATTTATTTATGTACAAGTAGTGGACACATGCGAATGAGTAATATAAAAATTATAGAGGTCAAATGCATTATAACCTTGACAAATAGGGATGTACGATCAATTGAATCATCATCATCATCATCATCATCATCATCATAATCATGATTATTGTAACCACAAATTAATGTGCCTACATATATATAAATTGACGTAGATTTATTATTTCATCAATTCTAAGTACGAGTACATACATTAGAGTGCTTCCCAACTTCTAAAAAAAAAGAAGAAGAAAAAAAGTAAAGCGAAAACATTGTTGTGGTTGCCAACTGATTCATATCATGGTTCTTCAAATATTTTTGAGATTTAACAGTCATGGAAAACACTTCTATAAATTGAGAAAGAATTTTGCTGCTCACCGTTAAACATTTAACAAAAGTCTATGTGCTTCTCAGGAAATTGATTTGAAGAAATTGTCAATTTCACATAAAATCTAAATGCTCCAAACATGGACTCTTAAAATCTACTTTTAATCTAAAACATCGCAAGCATCTTTGCAGAGATTTGAAATTATATAATGACATAGAAACCATAGATTAAACGTCACAAAAACTGATGTCAATTCTATTGAAAATTATATGGCCATCTATAAAGTCTAAACTCCATAAGAAAAAAGAAAAGTCTTTAGTCTTTTTTAAATATATGCAGACAATCCAAGTTTGTAATATGCCAACTAAAAAACTGAACGAAAGTTGTAGACGACGATAGTACCAATATGTGCTATCAAAATATAAGATGTAGTAAAAAGAAATCCATTATTTTTGCATTAAATTGAAGATTTTATTTAGCATAGTTAGAATGATACAATTTAGATCAAATATGCTCTGTTTTGTTCGATAACTTGTTGTCATTTTAAGGGGGACTTACACCATGTCACTTTCAAAAAATCAAGTCATTTTTTTACATTTTCCTGCTCTAAAGGGTCTTATAAATCAGCCTGTAAAAGGATTCGTCTCTATTTCGAGAGTATTGGAGATTAATCCAGATTAATTGTAAGTCTCATAATTCACGTGTTGTACTGTTCTGAAACTTTGAACGCGGTTTTCCGAAACTTTAATTTTTCAAACTTTTGTATACGATTACGAGAGAACAAATCAACGTATCGCATTCATTTTTTTTTTTATTATTTTCAAAAAACACTTAGCAAGGTCCCGATCGTTCATTTTTAAGAAATTTCGATTTACTGCATTTTGACAGTTTTACATAAGACAAAAAACATAGTACGAAAATGAATTTTGTGAAAAAATACCCGCCATTTTGTGAAAAATCGAAATTTTGAAAAAGTGAACGATCGGGACCTCACTAATGTAACAATAATTGAAAGTTTTCTTGGATTTTTGATTTCAGATAACTAGGGTCATCATTCTAATCATGTACACCGTTTGACCTTTCACTTTTGAGGCCCGCGCTGTTAATGTCATCTTAAGGTCTTGTAAGTCAACATAACTATGGAAAAAAAAAATCATGTTCGGTATTCTATTGTTCTACTAATAAGTAAAAAAAAAAAAAATTCAAATGAAAATCTTTTCTAGTTTCTTTACAATAAATTGTCAAAAACTAGCTCCAAAATTGGCTTACAAGGTAATTTCCCCTTAAAGGTAATTTCATAATGCCACTCTCAGAGAAACCCTCGTCCCTATTGGCAAAATTCTGGGACAGTCTATTTTCACAAGCTTCTCTTGAGGCGAATTTTTCACCAGGATAATTATCCGCCATAGATAGGAACAGACAGGAACAACCCAGCTCCCGGAGCTTCTGGCGAGTCACTATCGATGTGTGTGGACTGGCGTTGTCTTGATGGAACACAATTCCTCTCCTGTTGGTCAAAGCTGGCCGCTTCTGGGCGATAGCTTCCTTCAGACGGTCCAATTGTTGACAGTGCAGCAATCAGAAAACTGCCTGAAAGGTTGATTTAGTACGAAATCCTATCGTTCTAACGTCATCTAGCGTAACACGATCGCAATTATACAACGCGAAATACATATTACTAAAGCCATCTATTGGAAAAATAATGGATTACTTTTTACTATACCTTATACAATAAAAATTAAACGATTCACTGAATTTCTGACATTTTTTTTTTCATAGACATGTTCTTTTTGAAAACGCCTACACAATTGTGTTACAATAAATGCGATTTTGGTGAGTTTATTTTTTATTTTTTAATCATTTGCTTTGGGAGGCGATCTAATATAGACAATTTCCAAAATGAGACAAAAATTGAGCATATGAGTATGTTAATTATTTAAATTCGTACTAATATTGCAATTAATCAGAAAGCTATAGAGAAGAAAAATGATACTATATATAGATGAAATTGATAATTAAGGTAGACATTAATTTGAAAAATATGTATGTGTTCCTTTTTAAATTATTGTATAAAATATCTAAATTTGTATTTTATTGGATTCATTTGAAAACCCACACAATGGCACACGTATACAAAAATATGTTAAATATGGTAAAAAAAAAAAAAAATGTATAAAATTGAAAGCTTCACAAAAAAAATTTAAAAGAGGACAAATGAACAAAAACCAAATCGAAAATTCCAACAGATGAAAGTCAAAGACCCTGTGACGGGTGAAAACCACTCTTAAATTATAATCATATCAACAACTAACAATTAAATTATAATATCATTCTAACACTTAATCACAATAATAAAATCAAAAAGAAAAGCAAAAAAAAAAAAAAAATTAAAATAAATTTCCGCTGTTGAATTCATACGGGCGACAATGTGATGTGCTTATTAACTCAAGGTCGATGTTAAATTTATTATCACTTTTATGCGAATGTACAAAAATGTCAGCACATAAAAGTTAATGGCTTCAAGCTAGCATTGTCTCTCCCTCAATGCCCTAATAAAATATATGTGTATGTGTGTGTGTGTGTGTGTGTGTCTGCGTGTTTGTATAGATTGACGTGTAGTGTTAAGGTATGCGATTATGGTCAAGTGAAATTTATACGGGCTTTTGTAGCATGTATACACAAGTATGTGTGTATGAATAGCGAAAGAGAAAGGTTTGCCAAAACAATCAAAATGACAACATTGATTAAGAATTTCATTTGTTCCAATAAGCGATTTATTTTTTCTTTTGATTAATATATCTATTTTTTGTTGTTGTTTTATTTCAAGTTATGTGCTATATTTCAAAAGTAAAATAATGTGATTTATTGTCTTGACATAAGTTAAAAGAGCAATATTGAGAAAACCCTATAGGAAAGTTTTGCATTTTTCACTTTCATTATTACAAAAATAAAATCCAAAAAAAAAAAAAATTATTTTATAAAAACAAGCTAACGACAAGAAATTTGACCTTATTTTCTTATCAAACTGATGATTTTCTTTTGTTTTCACACATACAGCGATTTATATCAAATGAATAGATTAAATATTTTTTGAAAAACATTATCATTTTAAATGGAATTTATATCTCAATTAAAACTAAAATGAGGGAAACAAAATTTTTTATGCAAATAATACAATAAATTTGCTGATAAGAATGAATGAATTACAATATGGCAATTAATTATACAATTTATACTACGCATGTTTTTATAAAATATGATTCTATGATGTTTTGATTTGTATTGATATCTTCATTTAAATACAACATATAATAGTCGTTCACTAAAACAACAACAACAACAACAACAACAACAACAACAACATCAACTCACATTGGTAAGTTCTTTATTCATTTGAACATTTGCTTCAAATCTCTCAGAAAGTTTATATATTTTGCTAAAATTGGAAACTGAGAAAATCAGAGAAGAATCGTAATACAATACAACAATATGCCATTGTACGCTTTAATGTTTTTTATAATTGAGAACATTTGTAATATATTATTGGGTTTTTGAAAAAGTTCAGTAAAAAATTGTCAGAAGATGGCTCTAAAATGTAACATCTCTGGTAATATTAATAGCATCTATACTATAGCGTGTTTGAAAGGCGACGTTTTTAGCTTCATTTTGTTAGAAGACATTATTAAAATCACGTTATTCTGTGGGAAGTTATCGACGTTTACAAATGAGTGGAAATTCGGAACATTATCTTAATATTTAATTTTTCTATTATGCATAGAAAAAATAAGAATACATCTCAGGCTGATAAAAAAAAAATTGTGAAGTTTACGGAGACGATGACGTAACTAAAAAAACCAGCAGCGAAGTGGTTTGCTCGTTTTCGATTTAATAATTTTAAATGTTAAAGATGCACCTCGCTCTGTTCGACCAATCACTGAAAAACTCTATGAAATCATGTATAAAATTGAGCAAGACCAGCATACAAGCAGCATGGACATTGCTAGGATATTAGGCATTTATCACCAAACAGCTATCAATCATTTGAAGAAAGATGGATATACAAACAAACTCGATGTTTTGGTGCCACATGAATTAACAGTGAAAAATTTAATGAATCGAATTTCCATTTGTGATTCACTGCTAAAATGGAACTAAATCGAATCATTTCTGATTGCGAGTGATTGCGCGCGATGAAAAGTGAATTACGTATGACAATAGTGTGTGAAAAACATCATGGTCATAGGCCGGTGACCATTTGAAAACGGTGGCAAAGCCAGAATAGACGCCAAGAAAGGTAATGCTGTGTGTCTGATGAGATTGGAAGGGAATTGTTCGTTACTGATGAGATTCTATAACCTGGTCAAACGATTGATTCTGATCTCTACTCAATGAAATTAAAGCAAGCAATTCAATTAAAATGTCCAGAATTGATCAATAGAAAAGGTGTTGCGTTCCTTCATGATGAGCCGGCAGAAACTGAGTGAGCTTGGCTAGGAAGTTTTGATGCATACACCATATAGTCCGGGCCTTACACCTTCAGATTATCATATGTTTCATTCTCTGTAGAACTCTCTTAATGATGGAAATCTAAATTCCGTAGAGCCCTACAAAACGCACTTGGATTAGTTTTGTGCTCAGAAAACCCAGAAGTTGTACACAGATGGAATAATGGCTTTACCGCAAAAACAGCAAGAGGTTATTGATCAAAACCGTCATATATTTGGTTTAATAAAGCTCGTTTCAAATGTAAGAAAAAAGTGTTTCAATTTTTGGTCAAATTTCTAATCGAACTTTTCCGATCACCAATATTATAAGGAGTGCTTGCTCGCCCCAGTTTTGCGATCACTGGTGTTCTATGATGCATCTCAAAAAACCTTAGGGCTCTTTGATTTGATTTGATTGAAACTGTTTAATATTCACCATTATTATAGTGCGGTTTTTTAAAATTCATATTTCACTAGTTCCAATAACATCATGCTAACTGGGGCAGGGCATCTAAATAGTATACGTTCCACCATATTCCCTTTCTTTCTAACAGCAAAAAGTGTTAATTGCAAAAAGAAAAAAAATTTATATAGTGTGCTTTTTTTCAATTCAGATCTGGCTAGTTCTACTAACATCATCATTTTAGGGCTGGGCATCTTAGCTAGTAAACGTATTCTACTTCATTCTCACAGTAGAATTTGCATTGGCATAAGCTAATTTTGTAAAAGTTTTAATTGCAAAAAAAAGAAAAATGTCCTATGGACTGGTCTGGTCTATGCTTTATGCCTTATTGATTCCATGATCTTCTTTGCTGTAGCTGTAGCTAATTGTATATAAACGTCAAATAAAATACGGCTATTGTGCTAGTGGTAGGCTCGGTTTTCATTGGATTCCACCTCATATTCAACATATTTGGTGAAGTACTAATATCTAATTATTTAATGCTGGCAATAATCTCTCTAAATTCAATTCGTGAGCAATTTAAATGTGTGAAGAGTATAAATTGAATTATTTTCTAATAAAAATTACTTCCATTTTTTTTCTATTGGGATCCATTCTCAAAGACACAATACTTACATCTCTATTAGTAGCTTCTATCTTCGAATTTATCTACTTTCTATGTGATTTAAAATGGTGCTGTGATATTAACATACTTTTTTTTTAGACACATACCTAATAAATTTGAGGCTTAAGTAAATCAGTTTTGCATAAAAAACATATTCAACAATGTAGTAGAAATAAATGTGCACCTACTACTTATTTACTTATATCAAGAAAAATTATACAATAAAAGCAAAGCAAAGCCAATGTGATGACGTCAATTGCATTATAGATATATATATATATATATATATATATATATATATATATATATGAATACATGTCAAAAGAATGTCAACGCTTAAAGTTCACTGTACTTGTATGACTGTGAAATGCTGGAGACCTTTTTTTTTTTTTTGTGTGTGTGACAAGCAAGTATGTAGTGACAACAGCAGCAACAGAAACAATTATCTGGTATTGTTTATGAATATCATTAATTTACAATGTATTTACTAAATATGTTTTGTTGATAGTTTGCTTTTTCTTCGTTTTTTTTTCACCTTTTGAAACCGTTAAGGACGAATAGCTAGTATTTTATGTTTAATTTGTTTTTTATAAATTTCACAAAAATTTATTAAAAATTTTAATAAAAAATATAGACATACTTACAGTTAATTTATTAAGAGTTAAAAGACAGTTGACAGTATATCACAACATTCGAATCACATACTTACATACCAGTAGGTACTTGTATAATATCATATTACGAAAGCGCATAAGAGGTGTGAAAAGCGATTCACTTTTGTATTTCTGGAAAACGAAAACAAACAAAAAATAACACATACTTATACCTTTTTTAAGTTATTAAAATTTATAGCTTTTTACACTGTGGAGAGTAAATATTCATATACATCTCATATGCTTATATCTTTTATAGCCAATTTGTGATGATATTTTTTCCATCACTTTGTTTTTTCCACATTAGTTCGTTATAGTTTCTGAATTGAAGATTTATTATCATCATCATCATCATCATCATCGTCGTCAGTTTTATTGATTTGTAGTAACTCAATACGATGTTTTAAGCATATGCGAATGCAAATGCTTTTATTTTAAACCGTTTATGCTACTTTACGATCAACACAGTCAAATTTTAGCAATTAAAATTGCCATTAATATGAAATGTAGTCACAGATTAAATAAGAATCAAGCGCGAAGGTAACTGTATGCCCATGGCAATGATATTTACGAGTATATAGACTATATATAATCTTAAATACATTATATACGAGCTCATGTTTATAGACAATATATATATATTTTTTTTCAGTGTAATATTTCAATTTATTCACAAAAAATATATATATATACATTCTGTCAAATAAGTACCCGGAAATCGGAAATTCTAATTTTTAATTTTCCCTCTGAGAATATTTCAAAAAAAAAATTTTCCCAGGTTGGCACAACTGTCAGCCACTATTCTGTGAATTTTTATTGCTATGTGTCATTTAGTTTGGTTACGGTGTCATTAGGAACAAGTCAACCTTTTGTGTGCGTTGCTATTTTTACTATGGATAAAAATATCGAACAAAGAGTTTGTGTGAAATTTTGTGTTTCAAACGAAATTTCTTGTGCCAAAACGTTGGAAATGTTGAAAAAAAAAACATTTGGTGATTCAACCATGTCGAAAACTCAAGTTTACGATTGGTATAAATCGTTCAAAGAGGGGCGAGAAGAAATATTCTCAGAGGGAAAATTAAACATGAAATGAGAATTTCCGGGTACTTATTTGACAGAATGTATATATATTTATATGTTTTTTGTTCGATTTGAATTGGTTGATTAAGAATTTTTATAGTTATGTATGAGATACAGCTAGAGATAAATGAGATAAATCAGTTTTTTATCTTAAAAAATGTATCATCACACAAATTGCTAATTTGTTTTGCTAATTTTCATGTAAAACTAGTGGCCACTACTAGTTGACAATATAATTAATGTATTATGAATATTTTTAAATTTGTATATTTTAAATAAATTTATTTAATAAAATTTTTGACAAAACATGTTTGCATCGAGATCGAGATAGAGTGAGAGAGCAATGAAATGTTTTGCAATAAATTTTTCAAAACAACTCATATGTTTAATAGAACTATTAAATGTGTCATGATTATAAGAGATTCTCTACTGTGATCCACAAAGGCTCTTTTAATAAAGTAAAACTAAATTGTATATTCATGCTATTTCAATATATATTTTTTCTCATACATTTATCTAACAAAATGATACTGATAATTTATTTTTCGGTATTGTCAAAGCTTGTCAACATAAAATTTTCCATCCATATTTTAGACAAATAATTACGATAACATCATATATTTATGTGTATTGTATATTTCAAAAAAAAAAAAAAAAAATGTGACCACGAAATACGTTTAGCAACTTCCGTACACAGATACAAGCATGTGCCTACATAATATTATAAATATTTTTTTATTCTATATTCAACTACGATTTAATGCTTTTTAATTTTTGAGAATTTTTATGATAGCTTAAAATTCTAATCCATGCTTATAGTCACTATTTTCCACGTTCTACGAACGAGATCCAGATTTGAACCCAAGACCAACTGCAGCTAATATAAGAGTGATTCAATTGGAGGTAATTTTTCCAATAGATATTCTCAGACATCTCACGCATGACAACTGTCATATTCATATAACATTTATGTTCACTATTCATTAAAATTTCAACATGAATAGACTGTCACACAGCACGCCAAACCATCGATTTATGGATAGAAAATTTTAATGAGAATATCATATTAAGAAATAGACCTGTGAATTGGTCTCGAAGATCTTCTGATATGAGGCCATTGGATTACTTTTTATGGGGCCATGTTAAATCACTTCGATTCCTACATTAGAAGCGAACATAACAATACCGCCCGAAATGCTGGAATGAGTGCTCGAAAATTGAATTCATAGAATGAATCATTTCAAAGAAATTAAATGTCATAAACCGAACCGAACGTCTCAAATACAATTTTTGGTTATTAATTTGATTTTAATGCACTTTATTAAAAAAAAAACTTCCAGAAGCTCTTGGATATCCCTTTAGAATTACTTTTCTTAAAAAAATTCAAGTCAATGCTTCTGACAGGGCTCTGGGTTAGAAAGAAAGTTAAGTTAATAAAGTGCATCGTGCACTTTCTCCATTTTATGGTCAGTTTGGGCGACCTTCTGAGGCGGCTATTCGGAATCTTGTGACTAAATTTCGCACCGAATTTACATTATTGGACATTAAACCTCCAACATGCATACGTAGAGTGCGGACAGAGGGAAATATCGCAGCTGTATCCGCTAGTGTTGTTGATGACCGTGAATTATCGATTCGACGCCGTTCGCCACAATTGGAAGTATTTGGGTGCAAAACCTTTTAGAATACAGCTGATGCAAGAATTGGAGCTAAATTGTGAAAGATCCACTTTTTTATTCGATAATTGTGTTCAGCGACGAAGCTCATTTCTGGTTGAATGGATAGGCGTTCAATCAAAATTGCCATATTTGGTGTGAAGAGTAACCAGAAGCATTGTAAGAACTGCTAGTGCATCCTCAAAAATTCACTGTTTGGTGTGGATTATGGGCCGGTGGCATCCCTGGACCGTACTTTTTCAAAGACGACGAAGGCAGAAATGTTACTGTGAATGGCGAGCGCTACCGTGCGATGATTACAACCTTTTTTTGCCCAAAATGGAAGAGCTGGTTTTGACTGACATGTGGTTTCAACAAGACGGTGCCACATGCCACACAGCACGCAAAACAATGGCCCAATTGAGAGGTGACTTCGATGAACAATTTATTTCACGTTTGGGGCCGGTCAATTGGCCGCCTAAATCGTGTGATTTAATGCCTTTAGACTATTTTTTGTGGGGCTATGTTAAGGCTCATGTCCATAGCGAGAAGCCCGTAACGGTTGACGTTTATTCGTAAGATACCGGCCGATATGTGTGCCAAAATTGAACCCAATGTATGAACCATTTGAAGCGCAGTCATCTTTAAACATTGAATTATATCGATCGTTCTATCGACTCAAATAAAGATTTCATACATTTCTCTAAATTTTATGTTTTTTTTTTTAATCAAATCCGAAGACTCTTAAAAAATCACCCTGTAGATCTCCATATGATTTGCACTAGCGCTTTAATACACTAAAACTTGTCGTTTGTTTATATGAAATGCTTTTAAGACAGACATTATAAAATGGTTCAGAGTCTTATATTTACTCATCGAAGACTCTATTCATGAAATGTTGTGCAAATTTTATTTGGACAGTACTAAAAGCTACTTACAGGCAGTTGTCATTTAAGTGGGAATAGGGTTAATTCGTGTAAAATAAAGGTACATTTGTTTTTTCTTTATGAAACAGTTAAAATGTATTTATTAAAACCAATGGTACATTATAGTATGACATTTGAAGAATATTGTGTAAAATTTTCATGGAGAAATATTAAAAAATACGGCAATGGCAGCAATTATACTGGAGCATCTCGGAAAAAAGTTGAATTGCGGCGTCCCTCATAAATCGGTGCTGGATCATCTGAAATCAAAAACACAAAATTATATCGTTAGATAATCGCTTTGCCCAGGTTGGTTGGGGGTTGGTGTTTTCGAAATTAAAAATTTTTCACTTTTTGGAAATATTTTGAAGGAAAAAACGCGATTTTTTTGCTAGAAAATCGGTTAATTTGTTATTGTAAAATGAAAAATATTAACAAATCTGCGTTACCTCGTAAATTATGTACAGAAATAGTGTTTAAAATTTTAAAACGATCGATGCAGTAGTTTTGAAGTTATGCGGGACACCGACTTAGAAAAGGTGAGTGGTGGAAAAAACGCTTTAAAGTTGTGAATACTAAAAAATTAGGAATGAAAGGTTCATAAGCGTGTTCTATCGGTTTACCTCACACTGAATCATCGATGTCAGGTCCATAATGGATGTTGCAATCATCCATGAGGTCTAAAGCATCTTTTTGCTTTTGTCTACAATGAATTCTTTAGAAATCAAACCAGCTGCCTGGTAACAATAGGGCGCTCGGTAGGTCAGGTAGGTATAAAACCCGACAGGTATAAAAATAGTTATAACTTCGTCAATTTTGCTCCGAATGACTTGAAATATAAATACAACATTCTTGAGATATTATTCATTCATTAAAAAAAAAAATCATAAAAAATTTTTTTTTCTATCGACGGGTCGAGCAAGAAACGCACTATTATGAATTATGAAATGTTTTTAACGATTTTTAGGGCACTTCTCGAGATAAGCATTTCAAATAAGAGAGCTTTTCTCTTAATTGCCACTTCCAAGTATAGGTCACATAAATAAATAAATGCTAAAATAGACTTTATTAAATGTAAAATCGAATAGAGATAATAAAATGGAATGATATTTCTATAAAAAGTTCAATGCACTTTTCTCAGCTCACAACAAATAGAGATGAAACAAAGAAAATAACAATTCTAAGAAATGATACAATATCATATAGCTACTGGTTCCTATGACACACTAATAATTTAATATTAATTTCAACATATTAATCAAATTAAAATTACAGTAGCGATAATTTATTATCGCTATAGAAACCTAAGGATCAGTAGCAATTTATGTTAATTAAATATAAAAAATGATTTTGACAATTACATATAACAATACAACAAATATTAACAAATAAATGATATCGATCAGTAGAACAAAACATTGCTAATCACAGTGTGTCAAAGACAACAATGAAATCAAAAAAAAAAAAAAAAAAATGCTTATACTACTCAGTTGTATGTGTAAGTATATGTATTCAAATGTCAAAATATCATCAATGACAAATGAAATTAAACCATAAGATATAGAGAGACACGTGTAAAGGTGATATTGGCATGAATGTACCCACATATCTGCCTATAGACGTATGTAAATGTTATTCACCCAAATAAATGAATATTTGAATTTTTATATTTATTGATTTCGAAAAACACAAACATACATACATATATAAAAATTTCATATTTGAAATGGTAATAAAATTGTAATAATAACAACGACGACGTCAATGATGTGCATGTGTATGAAAATATATCAACAAATTATCAATACTCTCCATTAGTAGGTAATAATAAATACAAAAAAAAAAAAAAAATTATTGCAATAAAATATTGTTGTAATTATTTTTATTGTTGCTGTTGTTGTATATTAATTATTAAGAATTAAAATTTAATAATACAAAATTTTTGCTGACTTTGAATGATATAAACCTCATTACCATATAAAAATCTGTGCAACAAATATTCTTACGTATATTACTCATTTAAACTCTAATGACCCACATGCAATTAATACGAATTTTTGATTTAATAAAAACGCTTATATTGAAAACAATTGCAATTAAATAATGCAAAATAAGAATTCTTTGGGGAAATGTATAATTTCAAATGTTGATTAAAATATCAAATACTTGTGACAGTTTCTTAAATATTTGGTAATAAAGTTTAATGAAAGCAAATCAAATAAATTTTTGGGTTAAAATAAAAGTAATAATACATAAATAAATCACAACATATTTGGAATACCAAGTGCTCATATTTAATTAAATACTTATGAGTTGATGTGAAAAATTCAAAAAATTATTTATATAACTAAAGGGGGAAAATAAATTCATACTATATTTTATTATTTAAAATATTTATATTGGCGCCAGCATAAAGAAACCAAAGGAAAAAACCCACGATTTTAGTTGTGCTTGCAAAATTTTGTTATGCGTAAGCAAACTGACGTATGCATACTTTAATGAAACCATTATTATTTTTTAAATGAATAATTTTAATTAATAATTTTAATTTAATTTTACTAATGTTTAATTTGCTAAACGTTTATTTTTTCTTCCAAATTGCACTACTTTTGAAAATCAATGTTGATAAAATGATGTTGTCGCGAAAGAGACCGGAAGTTTCTTTAATATACATATTATCTGATATATATATATGCATATGTATGAATGTAGATTGCTTGATATGTATTGCGACATGACAGTTTCGTGATATGAACTAGTATATGTATATACCACTGCACTGAGAACAATTTGTCGATTGCTGGTTTTAGTGAACTTTTTTTTTCTGAATTTGTTTTTGTGTTCTTTATGGATGCCATATCACAGCATCCTCAACCAATTCAACGATATTTTGTATTACATGTTCGTTCAAAAGAGCCCACTTATAAACAAATAATTGATACTTCTCTTGACAGTAAAATTTTGGCATGAAAATATTTTTAAAAGCGCTCTGTGACAAAATTCACCAAAAAAAGAAAGAGAATGTCGCAAGATCTATACCATATGGTCTATTGTCATGACACTCTTGATAGATTAATTGCAAGGATTTTTTTAATCTCCTGCATTGTTCTATGATGAACATTTTGAACTCGCTGGCAATATTTTGTAGAAATTGGCATTCGCTGATCTTAAGACAATGGATCGCTAATAATAGCATTATTCTCAGAAGAAGTCTAAAATGTGTATCACTACATTACGGCCCAAAAAAACCAAAAAAATTAGGCATAGGGGAGCGTTAGCATAGACATACTGAGCTCAAAACAGTACTGGAAGAGATGTTCGGCCAAAGAGCCCTTTAGGGCTTATAACAGGCACTTATTGAGCTTGATCCTTGAGCTAAGAGCTACCCGATAGGTTAGGTTAGGTTAGGTTATGTGGCTACCCTCTCTCTGAGAGGACACACTTAGGCCAGAAAAGTCCATCGTGATACCACCGGGCTTCTATACCAATACTTTTGTGCGTGCTAAATTTGGACAGCATTAGAAGGGACCTACTTATATTAGCCGGTTCCGAACGGCAGAACCCTTGTGACATCACTTTAACTTAGATTTGTCACAGAGCTCTTTTTAACAAGCATTTTTGGCAAATTGTTATTGCCGGAAAAATTGCAAATTCTTGCGGGCAGTTGGGTACCGTTCGAAAGAAAAAAACTTTTCGATATCAAATTTTTTTATGTTTCAGCTGGGGATTGAACCCACGACCTACAGATCAGAAGGCCAACGCACTAACCACTGAGCTACGATACCCACAAGAGCAACCCGAACCCAATCAAGTTTCGTTTTGAGATCGCAATTTTTACTTAAGTTATCGTGTGAGCGGTGAGATGGGCAGATGAAGGGAACTATTCTAAATCTATACCTATGCCTACATTGATTATCTTATGCTGTTATAAATGATCGTTACGTATAACTAAGTTATGGAAGTAGATCGTATGATGAATATTTGAAATGTTGAGTCTTAAAGAACAAAAAAAAAAAATCGTCAAATATTAAAGTTTCATCCGATCTTAGTAATATTAAACTTAAAGTGTTGGAAATTAAAGAGGATAGTATCTAAAAAAGTAAAATATTCCAAATTTTTACAACTTCTTATTAAAAAAAATAACTTTTAAAATCAAATTTTTTTTAATCACAAATATTTTACAAAAATTTGATTTTGGCCAGCTATAACTCTGCAAATTTTAACCCGCTCACTTCAAGTTGTATGTCTTTAAAAACGTATTTTAATTTTTCGAATAAGATGCTGCTTGCGTTGATCACACTTAATAGTTCAGCAATAAAATTTTTTAATGAAATGATACCCTAAAAAATATAAAATTACCGTTATCTCTGGAACCTCCCCCATACAAAGAATTGTAAACCCCCAAAAAAATGAATTTTTTGGTATTTTTTCAAAATAATTAATTATAATATAATAATTCACATGTATACAATATATTGTCTTTCATACTGTTTATATACAGTCATATGACTAAACAATTAAACAATTAAACAATTAAATACATTCTGTCAAATAAGTACCCGGAAATTCTCATTTTTAATTTTCCCTCTGAGAATATTTCAAAAAAAATTTTTTTCCCCAAAAAATTTTTTTTCCCAGGTTGGCACAACTGTCAACCACTATTCTGTGAATTTTTATTGCTATGTGTCATTTAGTTTGGTTACGGCGTCATTAGGAACAAGTCAACCTTTTGTGTGCGTTGCGATTTTTACTATGGATAAAAATATCGAACAAAGAGTTTGTGTGAAATTTTGTGTTTCAAACGAAATTTCTTGTGCCAAAACGTTGGAAATGTTGAAAAAAAAAAAAACATTTGGTGATTCAACCATGTCGAAAACTCAAGTTTACGATTGGTATAAATCGTTCAAAGAGGGGCGAGAAGAAATCGCAACGCACACAAAAGGTTGACTTGTTCCAAATGACGCCATAACCAAACTAAATGACACATAGCTATAAAAATTCACAGAATAGTGGCTGACAGTTGTGCCAACCTGGAAAAAAAAAATTTTTTTTAAATATTCTCAGAGGGAAAAAATGAGAATTTCCGGGTACTTATTTGACAGAATGTATTAAAATATTAATTTTTGGGAAACATAATAAAAAGAATACATTTATTAAAAAATCACCATGATGCTAGAAACAATTCAAATAAATGCATTTGTTTGAATGGATTCTTTTGAAAAATTAATATGAAGATGGGTATGATTAATATATATCAGAGCCTATTTATACGTTGCCAAATATGACTGATCGGATAAATAATGCGAGAGTCATCAGGTGACTTACCACATTGTTGCAATTATTTTGATTTTGTGCAGCTTTCCATAAATGAATAATCGTAATAGTTACACCGAACATGAACATCGAACCCACGAAACATTAATATCACATCTGTTCTTGTTAAAAAGGCTATTTATAAAACAATATCTAGAGTAATTTATGAAGACGAATATTTATCAATGACAGAAAAATATAACAATACATAACAAGATTCTGTAAATTGATACTGACAGAACTGACATGTACCCAAACATATATGCGTGTCAAAATATTTAAAGCGTTCTTTTGAAATTATCTTACAAATGGGTTTAAAGTGAACCTATTTTAACTAATATTATTTTCACGTATGTATATATGATAGAAACACAAAAAAAAATTAATGTATACCATGGAAGATATATGCATGGAACTAAGATCATTATCAGTATAAGAAAAAATAAAAAGTTCAAATACATGGATAATAAATATATTTTGCTATATTTTATTATGAGTTTTGTGCGAAAAATAAAGCGTTCATATTTTTTTTTTTTTTTTTTTTATAATCCATAGACCTTTGCAAGAGCTAAAATCATTGGATTTGACACATAACCCACTACAAAGCGGGAGCCATAGAGAAATTGGACGGTGTAAATAGCTTCCTATACAATTGATCCTTGACAGTTGGAAATAGAAAATTTATTAGGTCAAAAAAAGTGATTTAATTCTGTAATAGATCTAAAACAACCTATGGAATCCATTGCATCCATTGAAAGTTTTAAGCTGATGCATTTTCAATATTGTAATTGAAGATTTAAAGTTTATGAATTACAAGGGTGGTTCCAGAACTATCCGACCTAACAAAGAAAACACAACAAATTTGGGAAAATTTATCTTCATTCCTCAACATAATCTCTTTTCAGCTCTATACACTTTTCCCAGCAATATTCTATAGCTTTGATACCCTGTTTATAGTATGAACTGTCGAGCTCATTAAAATATCCATCTACCGCAGACTCCACCATCTAGCACCAAGCAATTTTTTCAAATTTGGAAATAGAAAATAATCCGAAGGAGCTAAATCTGAAGCAAATCGAGGTTTAACTCATTGATTTTGGCCATCGTAATAGCGGATGTGTGAATTGGTGTTTTTGTTCTACAAACGCGGCACTCATCTTGAACACAGCTTTTTCATTATCAAATTTTCGGTCCATATACGATGTATAGCACTTTTTGAAATGCCTATAATTTCGCCTAGCTCACACACCTTCAGCCGGCGATCATTCAATACCATTTTGTGAATTTTCTTAACCGTTTCTGGAGTGCCCACCTTAATTGGTTGACCACTACGGTGTTCGTCTTGGCAGCTCGTAAGACCTCAATTAAACTATGCCACCCAATATTTTATGGTCGTAAACGAAGGAGCAGACTCCTCCAGAGTAGAATCTAGTTCGGCTTTAATATTCGTTGGACTGAGACCTATCAAATGGAAGTATTAAATTACATAACAGTGACCAATTTTTTCCATGTTTACAAATTCACTGTGGTCGTTAATTTATGATGGCTCCAAAAAAAAAAAAAAAACACCGAACAACGTGGCGCCTTGAAACTTAAAACCTATGTTTTATAAGCTTGCCACTTTTCACTAAAGTAATTTTTTTCAAACTACTGCCGCCATCTATATGTCTGGTCGGGTAGTTCTGGGACCGCTTCTATGAACTGGGAACTTTTGTATGAGGAAAATGTGAGTTTGGGCATTTTGCTTAAGTGTATTTTTTTTAGAAAGGTACAAAGAAACCAAAGGAGAAAGAAAACACTTCATTGCTCAAATTCATCGCATTGATCGCTTCAGTCTTTTTTTTTTTTTTTTTGCTATTGTAACCCCTTGTGATACAAATTCTTTCATACTTCACTGTCATTTATCAACTTGTACTTGCAATAATCATTTATTCTCTCTCACACAAACATATGCATATGGAATTAAGTAAGTAAAAATATGTATGAAGTCTAATCAAAAACCTTGAACTTTGTTAACAAAAAATTTCACAAAAATTAAAGCAAAGAAAACGAAATTAATAAAATAATAATATCCATCGTAATAAAAACAAAATATGAAATTAAAAATACATATCTAAATGAAATGAATACCTATATATTGAAATCTTAAATAGAAATTATCTCGAAATGTACGCGTAAATCGTGTGTTTGAATGCGAGATTGAGATTGTGAGTGAGAATGAGAATTAAATTTTGTGGAAGGCGTTATAAATACATTTGCTCATATATTCTTATAAGTATATGTATGTATGAATTTAAAATACATATGTATATGCATATGTATGTAGTTAATATACAGACCGAGCCGGACCGGTCCATTGAACTCATAGCTTTGATACTCGTATAAAATAGGAAGAACCACATTTTTCAACATGAGCTTTCATAAAATTTACCAAATTAATAAATGCAAATACATACAAATTGTTGTTGTTGTTGTTGTTGTTGTTGTGAAGCACAACAACAACAATAATAGTCTGAACTATTTTTCGCGCTTGTCATGACATTTTTATCTTTTTGGCTATTTTTGGGTAATTCGATTTGTTATTCTTGTGATTTTGTTATTAGCAATATTTATTCTGTTGATAAATAAATATTTTCTATTTCACCTTATATGAAATATTTTTGGCAACATTTTTGTTTGTTTTTAGAATTGGAAATTTTGCATTTTATTATTTGTGATTGGTTTTATTATATTTACTTTGTGAGAGTTTGACCTCATATTGATTGGCTTAATATGTATTGTACATATACATACATACATATATACACATATGTAAATTAGTTTGACGCATTTGAAAGATAATTATTATAACGTGAATGTGATGATTATGATCGACCTTAGTGAGTTCATATTTATTTATAATATATTTATACAAATTTTGTATTTGTATTTGCATATACATACACACATGTATGAGAACAAGTGGAGAAAATAACCTATTAAATTAGCCATATTTTAATTGTGATCTCTAAACATTTTGTTTATTCAAAATTTATTTATTATTAAATTCTTTAGTAAATTAAATTCTACAGTAGCACAAAAAAATATATATATATATATATATATTGTTTTGTATAGAAAGTGATTTGATTTAATATACCAGTTCAAATGTGAATTATCACCATGCGGTGCGAATAAAAATTGCCTATATAGTAAATTTAACACTTTGAATGATTTTCGATTTCATTAGGCCTCATGTGTAATACTTTGAACTGAAAATGAAAGTATAATAATCTAAATAAATTTAATGAAGTTGTAGTTGTAGTTGTAGTTGGATGGCTTTTGGTATTTTCAGTAAAAGTGTTTGTGGTTAAATCATAATAATTCTTTGCTGATATTTTGTATTGCCAATGGTAATGATATTCGATATGCATAGCGGAGGAAATATAAAAAATATTTTCAAACTGTTCTCTCCAATAATGGATACACTAATTTTAACTGGAAACTAACTAGCTTGATTCTTTGACTTTGAACCATTTTTTTTTACAATGAATTTAATCACCGCAAAATTTTCAATTTTTTCCGTGTACAAATTGATGGATTCAAATGAAATATGTTCATATGAAAGATGGATTATTAAAATGGAGTTAATATTTTATTTAGCTTAAACATTTCCAAAGAACAATCCTGCACAAGAACATTGCACCAATTTGCATTCATGACTAGTATGGAGTTGGGGGTCTATTATGATTAATTATAAATGTCTACTGATGTTGACATAATTTGTAATATTTTAAAATATATTTGACATTTTTTTGCGGTGAGGAAGTATCAAAATGGCTAACCCACTGACCCATAACTGCCATCACAGTTATGGAGTGTGCCTTTGCAGACACTAAAACACTTTCTCCTCTTTCTAGGACTTTACAACCTAGCCCAGAACTACTTTACTAGCACTACTTCGGGGTAGAGTCTCGTTTAGTCTTTATCAGACTTTACTAATTTTGACCCGCGTGTAGCTCCCACTTCTTTTTCCTGAGAATGTGTGCCAAAATTTTGCTCTGGCGTTCCAAATTTTCCTCCTAATTGACAATTTTCTTAATTGAATCATTTTCTCCACCATTATAGGACCAATCTGTCTTCTTAATATTTCGTGCTCGCTTTGCCATCTTTGACGAGTCAGTATTATGTGCTCAACGTTGTCTGCATTGGCGTCACCGTAAATGCACCCTGGATCTTCCGATTTATCCATTCTGTTAAGGCATTTCCGAAAGTATCCGAGGCCTGAGAGAAATTGCATTAGATTAGTAGTTCACCTCGATGAACTTTCAATCTACCCACGTGCTAATATTTGCCTGGCCATGTCCATCTGCCTCTCTATTCTCTATCCCATATATCCTACCACAGTTGGTGTATCCGCCTTTATATTTCGAACATATTTACGATGGCCTCTCTTTGTTGCAGTTTCCACTTGTCACTCTTTTGCTGCCAAGTCCACAAGCAAGGTTATGCTAATAACTAATATCGCTGTTTCGGATACTGTTCGGTACGATGAAGTTACTCTGAGTCCGATATTTGACATTGGATTCAATCAATCAAAAGAGACCGTGACGTTGGAGGAAGGACAAAATCCTTGTTCATTAAGTGGACCACGCGAAACCAGACTGAAGTCTATTAGAGAATATGAGCCTTACGGCTGATACCTCTGAGGGCCAACCACAAGTGTTACGTGCACTGCGACCATACGAGGTTTTTTGTACATAAGCCTGTCTATGACACTAGAATATCCTCAACCTTTTTAATGAAAGATAGAATTGATCTTGTCGAACTTTTGATACTTGAAGCTGGTGTTGGGAAACTCAGTTGAAAGTGTTTGAGGCGAAGCCTGGCCAACGCTGGTCATTCGCAAAAGTTGTGGATCGATGTTTCATCCACCTCCAGACAGAGTCTACACTCCGTGTCAGAAGATAATCCCATTTTGTGGAGGTGGTACTTTAACCAATTATGTCATTAGAGATAGCCGGTTACGATAGGCGATGAGGGGTTTCGCTTGACGGAGACTTGTCGAATTTGCCCATTGTATTTGGTATTTGTCGTGGTAATGTTTTTCTATCATAGCCTGTCAGTAGAGAAGACGATCCAGCTCTCGCTAGTTCGTCCGCCGCTTCATTACCCTCAATTCCGTTGTGACCCAGCAACCAACATAATGTGAGCTTATTTTGCATAGACAGTTTTTGTAGGATAAGGAAGCATTCGGTGACTAGTTTGAAAGAGAACTTCCATGAGGAGAGAGATTTGATGGCAGCTTGGCTGTCTGAGTAAATGAGAATGCCTGCGCCTTTGAGCCCTTCTGTTTGGAAGACAATTGGCTACGAGCCCATTGCAACGGATATGCGAGTATTAGGACTGTATATCTACGCGCCTGTACCTTCGACATTGGATTCATTTACATTACAATTATATGAATCTGTCTTTGAGAATAGTGGAAATTAGATTCGTAAATCAAGTTGTAGTTGTAAACAATATTATAAATATTTTTATATTACTTCGATCACAAAGCATTGAATATCTCAGAACGGCAAATGTTTGATTCAGACCACTTTCATAATTATGAGCAAATATAAACAATCGGCTACATTGACTCGGTCAGAAAGTGCTCTCAGCTATGAGAGTGTTCTATCCAGAATCCGATGATGATACTGGCGATTTTGGCAAACAGGTAGATCCAACATTCAGCAAGAAAATCTAGTATAGGCAATTGTGTCAAGACTGGGCATTATTACATATAGCCATAATCGATAAAAATTTTAATCGTCAAAATGTGTTAAAACTCATTTACTCATAAAACAGGTTACATTTATATTTATTGCATTTTTATTTTTCTGTAATATCAAATCTCATAAATAAATTCTATTGTTCATATGCCTACAAAAAATGTAAATAAATAAATTTATCAATGCACATTTTTTTTCTTGCGTTTTTTTTTTCTGTTTTTATACAATTATTATGTGTTTTATATATGTACTTATAATAAATAAGTGACGCCAATACGAATTTATTAATCCCTATTGTTATGGCGGTTGCGATCAGAGAGAAATTTATTATACTACAATATCGAACATATTTCTTATAAATCACAAATGAATAAAACAGATGCATTTAATACATATTTTTGTCAGCTATGAAAAGTAATTATAATGTAAAATTTATTTCGTATCATCATAATGGAATACCCATTATAACAACATTCTTATGAATTCTACAGAATTAACAAAGTTATTGTTTTTATATGAACTTTTGTAATTTTTAGTTTTTTTTTTTTTTATTAACAAATAAGCTAATGATTGAATTTCGTTTGTCCATCTTGATACGTAATAAATTCGAAATTTTATTATTATCTGCACAAGCATATGATTAATTAAAAAAGGTATTTATTATAATTTCTTATTAAAATACAAATATACAGAAAAAGAAAGAGAGCATGATAGACCATGTTTATTGTAAATTTCATTTCTCATAAATTATTTGCTAATTTTTTCTTTAGTTAAACTAATTATCTTAACTTGAATTCATTTCAGATAAAAAACCGGATGAAATAAAATGTTAAACAACAAAAAAGACAATCGAATAGCTAATAAAATCAAAATTTTAATTTTAAATGCCAAAAAATGCTGAGTTCAGAAAGTCATGTGCGGGTACACAGTAAATGTGGGTTGACTGACCCATTTTCACCCACTCGCAGTGTTACATTTTTTTTTTTTTCAATAATTTATTATATTTTGCACAGTTTTGCCAGAGAAGAATTTTACACTGACTGTTTGTAACATTTGCATTTGATGTCGCTCTGATGGTGACGATAATGATGATGATGATGATGATGGTGATGACTTGTAGCATCCTCATCAGTATATTCGAAACATTAGGATATGTATTGTTTAAACATATGTGATCACACGACTGTAACGATAGAAGGACAGGTGTGCTATATTGACATGAAAAAAAATATTGATTGTAGAATTACACAAGATAAATTCAGTATTTTTGTATAGAGACATATTTAATATTATTAATCATATTAATTTGACAATAAAGATCCGACCGATTTGACCGATAAGATCAGTCGTGCCCCCTTCATTTTGTTTCAAAGTATTTCTTTGAGTCCAACATCCTCTATGAACTGTAATATTGCGCCTATATTCCCGAGTCTGATTGCCCCCTTAAGTTATTACATTATCACCTAGGTGTTTCTTTCGTTTGTGCATTACTGTGGGGCATACCTCCAACACGTGTTTCGAAGTTTCATTCTACTCCCCGCAAAACTTACGAATTTCATTAGAGTAAATTACAGTTTTGTCAGGTGATAATTCAGCCTACAATGTTCTGTCAGAATTCCCTTATATGTTTCTAAGAGTGACTTTGATTGTAGTAACCGCGGTAGATTGTCCCAATATTGCTTCCTTTGTATATCTTCTGCTTCCCTAAAGACTTTGAAGAAGTTGCCCTTTCCCAATCCACCGAATGGTTCCGGGCCTACAAACGGAGTTACTGCTACCTTTCTAGCGAGTTCATCTGCCTTTTGGATTCCTGTAATTCCCACGTGATCTGAAACCCATAGTATCGACAGCTGATTGCTTTCACCCAGGATGTTCAGCTTCTCAAGAAACTCCATCACCAGATACGATGGAATTTGATGAGGTTTAAGTGCCTTGATTGCCGCCTGACTCTCACTTGGGATAGCTATTCTTCTGTTCCGATAGTTACGTGAGATATTAAAATAGATGCACGTGTCAATAGCGTAGATTTTCGCTTGAAAGATGATCATGTTTTTGCCTAGAGCTTCCGAGTATCTTACCCCCGGCCCAAATACTCCCATTCCGGGTCCTTCATCTGTGATTGAGCTATCTGTGTAACATGTTATAATGTTCTGGTTTATCTCATATGTTTTAGATATGCCGTCCCATCTATTTTTATTACTGAGTTCAGTTTTAAACCTTTTAATGAAACTGAACCTTGTATGCATCGTGTCCCTCGGCATCATGATTTCAGGTAGCCGTTTCTCAAGAATATCAAACTTTCTGCGGGCAAGTTGCCCTCCTATTTCGATGTTTCCTTTAGACATTCTTAGAATCGCTCTTCCTGTCTGGGACTGGATATAAATATGAAGGGTTGTGAATTCCAATAGAATTTCATTGCTCCTATGATGCATACACACACACACACACTAATCTTTGTATCCTGCTAAGTGTAATTTGGTGTAAAAATTTAAAAAATAATTTTTTTTTTAATTTTAAGATAATAACGCACAGACATCACTTTCTCCCAATTTTGTATATTAACAATTTAACTGAATTCAGTCTATGAAAAATGTATTCTAAAAATGAATAGTTAATCTTAAAGCTTCAAAGGAAAATAAATTAATTTATTAAATCTATCCGAGTGTATTATCGTGGAACGATAATTGGAGTTCACTGTGATTTTGCTCTTTTTCAGCAACATTGTGTATTTTAATTTTTACAGTGAATATTCTTCAAGCGAAATTCAAATTATACTTAAGTATTCGTCATCATTCAGCTTCTCTCCCTTTCAATGATGTATAAATTAGATGTGTAAATGCGTCAGATTGCATTCCGACTTCTCACGGCGCCTGCTTTAGCAAATCGATCGATCGAATCATGGTATATTGACGCGCCATAATTCAATTTTTGCATAAATCATGAAGATTTATCATTTAAATTGACAATTTGATGAGTTGAAAATTTATATAGAAGAGTGAATGCAATAGAATCTATTAATTAGGAACAAATCGATGACATCAACTTGTAGTAAAATAAAATATTATTTGAGTTGACAAATTTGAGATTTGCAAGTTCAATGATTAGAGCGAATAAAAGAAAATATATTGAATAGGGATAACTAAACAATGTCAAATCGAGTTGGATAGAATTATCTTTGACTAAAGTTATCATGTAGAAAATATTCGACTTGTCACCCCCTTAATACAGCGTCTTTCAAACAGAGATGTCATTTTAAATAAAAAAAAAAGTATAATGTTTTTGTGAAAAGAGCTGATAATTTTATTTTAATCCAGTCTCTTAGAATCTCTGAGATTTTAATGGAACACAATATCTGCCAAATATCCGCGGCGACTTTTCTTGCTTATGGCCATTCTTTTGATGAAAACCTTCATGACATTTCTCTGTATCTCACGAATAATACCTCTAATATTGTCTTTGAGTTCTTCAATATTTGCTGGAGCATTAGCGTAGATATCGAAAATATTTTTCATTCGAACGGTACCCATCTAACGGCAAGCAATTGGCAATTCTTCCGGCGGTAACAATTTGCCATGGAAAAGCTTCTAAAAGAACTTTTTGACAATGCTCAGAAAGAGTGATCTCGCAAAAGGTTCTGTCGTTCGGAACCGTCTAAAATAAGTAGGTCCCTTCTAATACTGCCCAAAAATTTAACACGCACAACAGTAATGGTAGAGAAGCTCGGCCAGAGAGCCTTTTGGGGCTTTAAGTGCCACACATTTATTTTTATTTTTTATTAGTGTAGACTTTATCTTTAACCTGATCCCAAAGAAAAAAGTCTAATGGTGTTAAGTCACACAATCTCGGCAGCCATTCAAAGTCTACATTTCCAGAAATCACACGTCCCGGAAATTTTTCACGCAATAGAGCCATTGTATGGCAAGTGGCGCCGTCCTACTGAAAAGAATCGTCCTCCATGTTTGGTAACGTAATCCATTTACTACAACGGTCATGTCGGCATCATTTTCCAAAAAAAAAAATATGGTCCAATAACATCGCCACTACAAAAATAGCACCAAACTGTCACTCGTTGTGGATGGAGAGGTTGTTCGACCACTTCTCTTGAATTTTCGGAGCCCCAGCAGCTTATTGATGTACCCAGATAAGTGCAAATGAGCCTCATCATTCAGAATTATTTTGGTTTGAGAAATTATGATTTTCTTCATCCATTTCCAACACCCAATCCGCGAGTGTACAATGTCTTCCTGTGTGTTTTAAGTTGACCTAGTCGCAGACGAGCATAAGTTGGAGTCTTTACTTCACTAATTTGTCCAAGACGTTCGAATTTATCGATTAATTTTACTATAGATGTGAGAGAAGATGTTTCATCATCATCACCAAAAAAAAAAAAAAAAAAAAAAGAACGAACTTTACAAATCTTGTTCGCGATATTTGCACCGTTTTTGTAGTGAATTTTCACTATTACAATTCTATGTGCTAGCGTGTATTGATGCATATTTGAAAATCTCTAGTTCTCCTTTGTCAAACGTCAACGAATGACAGTTGTATGTTGACACCTGAAAAATTAATGGGAAATTTAAAATGATACTTCTTCTTGAAATGACCTGTAGTACTTGAGTTACATGATCCAATTATCATTCAACTTGATAATTGATCTAAGTAAAAGCCTAGACAGACGGCAGCGTTAATGCGGATTAACGGCGCAATTAATCCGAATAAAATACTAACCTGACAGACGGCAGTATTACGGATTAACTAAACAGCTGATTGCTGTTTTATTAGGTCTGTTCACTTAAATTACTATCACTATCAATTTCTGTCATCTGTCACTCTCGATATGAGAAAATCTACAAGAAGTACGTGAACTGAAAACTATCAGAAATTTGTAAATTGACATTCACAATTCGTAATTGACAGCTGGATTTATTTGTTCGCCAACGCTTTTCATGCTGAAAACTGTTAACAATTGTTGAAAGCTTTTTATAAGCGAACACACCTATTGTTTTGTAAGTTGGATCGAGAAAAATTCACAATAGAAATTTTTCAGCAGTATTGCCATCGAAAATTGACCTAATCCTCTCTAATTTTGAGAATTAACTCGTGGAGTTAATGCATATTAGCTGCAGTTAATGTCAGAGTTAATTCGAATTAAAATGTCTAAAACCTCTCTATATCAATCTCCATACCCATACTCGATACCCATACCTTTCAGTGTGTGGTATCGTTAACCCATATCTGAGCTTGAGTAGACTATATTACAATGTGGTGACAATCTCAGCAATGAAGCAGATCTACAAAGTGATCTAAGCCTAAGATATACAATAAGGTCTTGAGTTTTGTAACGTACTTGAAATATTCATTGTAAATAAAGAGAATAAGAAAAATAAAGACAAACTGACGATTTGAAATCTACGCGTCAGGAAAGATGGCTGAACCAAAAATGCGATAATTAAATAGAGTATGAGCAATAATCAGTCATAATGGAATTTATTAGTGAAATAGGAAGTGTGTCAATCGTGGTTTGACCGTTGAACACCACTTTTTGGATTATTGCAGTCATAAATAAAATAACACGACAATTTTGAAAGCGAACTACACCTTAGAGTAGTTTGTTGGATCAATTGCCGTGTATTAAGGGTATAGAGTCTGATGTCGTATGTGTAACATTTTAATACAGGCAGCAGTTTCTGTGATAATTTATTTTACGACGACAAATCATAGGAATTTCTTCTATTTATACGATATATTTACATATTCAGAAAACAGAGTGTGTAAGGTATAATCAGCATGATATAGACGCCATGACAAAGCAGCCGCTATTAATCATAATGCTAAGTATGTTAGAAAGTTTTTATTTATTTTTATTAAATGAGTAAATAAATACATTACAAATGTCATACACTTGAATGATATTTATGGATTAAGTATATGTATTTCATGTAATAGATGTACCAACATGTATCACGCAATAAGCGTACGCCAGTGTTCATAATTCACCAAGAAAAATTCTCACTATTAAAATTCCACAATTTAATTACAACAACAAATTCTATTGAAATAATGAAAAAAAAAAAAAAAATTATAATAAAAAAAAAAAAAATACGAACAAAAGATGTGCTACTTAATAAAATCGAGAAATTATTTGCATACTTGATAATGATGATAATGATGGTGGTGAGATGATGGTAAAGCTACATCTGTTAGGTAAAAAGTAGAAGTAAAATAATCACCGGTCACAATAGTGAGATAGACGTGAAACATAGCAAAACGTATCCAGCCTCGCTAATTGAGTAATAATAATAATTAGAAAATAAAACCAGTAGTAGGAACTCGTCCCAGCAGAAAGTAACAATGTATTCGCAACGACAATTAATTAAATGCATAAATATTGTGATAATTTTATTGTGTGCAACCAATGGCAACACTGACAAAACGGATGCATTAGATAATTTTTTCAACCAAATTCGTCCTGGACGTTATGTGCCACAATTGCATGGTGCTGATCGTGGTAAATATGTACGAGACGATAGTGGTCGATATCATCACATTTTTATACCATATAATGGTGGCTATGGGGATACTGGTCTAAAATATGAACATCAAGAGCCGCCTCGTCCTTTGATGTTGGGTCCCCGGGATCATTTACGTTTTATGATCGATTTCAATTACAATGACAATGGTTGGCAAATTATACAATTCGATTGGATACGTGATGGTGATAAAGAACGTCAATATAAATATGTGAATGAGAATCGTTTGTGGGATGGTGATGGCAGCAAAAGTTACCAACGAAATGAGTCTAAAGATGATGATGATGATGATGATGATGATGATGCTAGTGGTGGTGGTGGTGGTGGTGGCATCGATGATGAAAGTGAGAATGATGACAATACCAATGTACATGTGGAGGGTGATTATGATGCTGATAAACATAAGCTGATTTCCACAAATAAACAAACATTGACTGAAGGAGATGTAAGTGCATTCATATTACTACTCCTTCTATTATATACATAAAATTTTAATATTATCATTTCTCTTTATTTTGATTTTGATGTCATTTTTTTTTCATTTTGCAGCCCATCAAAATACAATCAGCCATAAGTGAGGTTTTAGATTATATCCAATCGAATATTTTGCCCACACTCACCTGAACTACGGCTAATGCAATTATTTCGATTAAAAAAAAAAACAAAAAAACTTTGTCATTGCATTTAATCAATGTAATTAAAGAGTAAAGTTTCATTTAATTAATATTACGAGCATATTCATATTCACTTTCATGATTCATTAGAACGTTATACACATATGTAATATATATATATTAAGGTGACGCATTCCAAATTCTGATATTAAAAAAAAAAAAAAAGAGCACATTAAAACACATTTTAAAAATCACAATAAAACAATTGATTTTCGTTTAAGTTAGGGGCAATATGTAGTTTTTTCTTTAGTGATAATCATTAAATTATTATTTAACGCATACATATAACGAATACATACACGGGATGCAAATCAAAAATGGAGTTTCCATACGGAGGAAGTAATTTCTCAAACACAGACACTTCGGCTGTTAATTCGTTTTAATCCAGCAAACACAAATGTTCTTCAATTTTCTGTAATAACTGGTTGCATTTGAATTGGATCGTTGTGCAAAAAATAGCACAGGTTGTACATGAAGAGCACATGAACTCGAAAAGCCCACACGAAACTCGAAGTATTAGGTTCTTAACTGAATTTACGCCCAAAAAGGCTTAGGAAAAAATTATTTATGGGAAAAAATTTGTACAATGTATTTGAATGAAAGTAATTTCCATTACTTTCTACAACTTTTTTCCATCTTTCTGGCAAATGAGCGATACCATCTCGATAAAACGATGTCGGTTTGGAAGCAATCCATTCATCCACCCATTTTCGCATTTCTTCAACATTTCGAACATCGATCTGAACAAGTGATAATCAGAAGGCGCTATCTCTGATGAGTACGCTGGGTGAGGAAGAGTTTCCCCATTCGAGCTACATCAGTGTTTCTTTGACAGCTTTTCCAGTGTGTAGTCGAACGTTCTCGTGAGGGAAAATAACCTTGCGCCTGTTACACGCTATTACTGGTCTTTTTCACAACAGCTCATCATTCAATTTGTTCAATTGACGTTTGTTGACATCAGTAGTAGCAGTTTCATTCGATTTCAGCAGCTCGTAGTACAACACTCCTTGCTGATCCCACCAAATGCAGAGCATTACCTTATGACGGTGGATATTCCGTTTTGGCTGTGATATTGATGGCTGTTCTGGGTCCACCCATGACTTCTTCCATTTGAGATTGTCGTTGTAGATCCACTTTTCATCGCCAGTCACAATACGCCAAAGAAAACTCTTCTTTTTCTGTCTGGTAAGCAAGGAAACCGCGATATTGAAACGGTTGTGAATGGCACTTTCAGACAAATCATGTGGTACCCATTTTCCATCCTTTTGGACCTTTGCCATGGCGTGTAAACGTTTGGAAACAGCTGTTTCAGTAACACCTAGCTCGTTTCCAATTTCTTCTAACGTTCGAGCTGAGTTTTCATGCAATAATGCTTGCAATTCATCTTCTTCGAATTTTTTAATGATTACTAAAACTATTTACATCTCCCTCTAACGTTCGCGGGCAGAAATTAAGTTAAGCACCTAATATATTTACTATAAAATATTGCTTTAATTGGGAAAGTATGTAAATAATCCATAAATAAATACATCCTCCAGCTATTTATAGATCGTAAATATTATCACTGCCAGTGTTAAATATTTCGCTTTGAGCTTGTGTGTGGTATATTTTTATGATAACTCACAATGACTGTAGATTTATATTAGGATTTTTATCTCTGTCAGCCATCGATGCAGTCAAATGCAACAGCAATTTCAAAGTTCAGACATATTATTGCATAGTTGCTATTAAAGCGAGCAAATATTTTATTTTGGATGTTGTATTTTATCCCTTAATCTGATACAGATACGAATAGAAGGATGATTAGCAGTCAGCAGTAAGATTAAATGATTTAGCAGCAACACATATTTTATTTTACTGTTACTGCATGAATTATACTAAAGTCAACCATGAACTTTATGTTATTTTATCCAGATTATTATAGAAGAAAGGCAATGCAGTGCAATGTCCTACCAATCGAAGGTCACCTTGATTAATATATTCCATGTTTAGACTTAAATAGAGCTTGTATCAATACACATGTCATTAACATTGACTGCTATACTATATCTAGCAATCGAACACAAACATTAACAACACAATAAAATTATGTTTCCACACATTTATTGGTAGTTAAAAACTGATAAATATTATGCCAAATTAATTAAAAGTAATGACCTATATGTTTCTCAACAAATTCCATAATATGTATATACATTCTTATACATTCACCTCATGTTGCTCAAAAGGTGATTTATTCTCTATGTATGCAATTATATGTGAATGTTTATTAGAGATGCCTTGAGTATGATGTGCCAAGTAATTGTCATCATTGTATATAAACATTATTGAAACAAGTTTCACAAAACATATTTGTACATATTGTATGCATACAAAACGGATGGTATGTATCGTACATATGTAGATTCACGTTTTAAAAACTCCAATAACCCAGAGTCGATTTGTGAATTATTTTAAGCATATGATTTGTTTTAATTCAATAATCGATTGAACGATATACATACATTATATAAAAACCTTCAATTTTATTTTTATTTTAGTTAGCTGTTTTATTTCAATTTTTTTTTTAATTTTTTTTTTATTAGGTATTATTTATCTTTAACTACAGAATTATAAATATTCATAGAATTATACATACGTACGTATATATTTATTTATAACTATGCATTAATATCAATTTAATAGAATATATAATATAAAAAATGCAAAAACAACAAAAAAAAAAAAAATAAATTCAAATTAAATTAGCAAACAAATTAAACGAGAAATAATAAAGAAATAAATACAAAAATTAAATCATTTTTTTGTAGCACCGTTAGCCTCAAGATAAGCTAACAATTTGGCTACATGTGGTGGTGGTGTTGGTATATGAGCACCTACTGGTACAAAACCATTGTCGTCGGCTATGTAGTCAACGCGATACAGTCGACCGTCATCGCTGGTGTATTCGAAAAAACCTTTCGAACGTAATCCATCGTATGGGGTATTTAATTTTTCAATGCGTCCAGTCTCCTCGGCAAGGATACCATTCTCTGTTTCATAACTGCCATGGTGAGATTTGTAAAACGAAATTAGTAAATATTTTCAGGGCTAAATAATTATTTAAAAAATACTTTTGGTTTGTGCATAAGCTAAACAATGATTTTGTTACCAAAACGATGATAATTAATTCCAATTACTCACAGATAATGATAACCATCCTCTTCGATTTTATTTTCCAAACGTATGATCTGCCAGTCATTACCACCTTCAGCAGTACCTTTGCCTTGGGGAAGATTAATTTCAGCAGCAGCTGTAGCAGCGGCAGCAGCGCCAAAAGCTCCAACCGAAGCAAGACCAGCAGCAGCAGCAGCATTTGTTTTTCTGGCCGCAGTTGCTAAAGGTATACCACTTCTACCAATGCCTCCACCACGACCACCAATTCGATGCCTATCAGGCTTATAACGATTCAGATCACTCAAATATCCAGCATCAGGACGATTATCAGGCATGTATTTCACATCTTTATGTTGATATCTGCCAGCATTGCCACCACGATACTTGCCATCGGCGACAGGATTATAACGTCCATCGCTTACACGCGGTTTGATTGTTGCACGATTTCGAAGTGCTCGATATATACCATCTCTTTGTCCATTAACCAGCGCAATGGCCAACATCGAGAGTAAGGACAACAACTATAACAATAAAAAGACTCCTTGCTCAAGTACAATGTGATTGTATGTATGTATGTACTTACCATAAGTTTTGCAAGCATATTCCTTTTGATCGTTTTGATTCCTTTATTTAGATTATTTTCAAATACTTTTCATAGATGGAATTGCCGCCTTTTATATGTTGCTCGAAGAACACTCATCACAAGAATGACCGTTATGATGGTAGTGTACGCTAATGTTAGCATAATGCATACAAACATTGAATTTCTAGTTTTTTTACATGACATAAATGATATTTCTTGTAAATGATAAGTTGCTCATATAAAATATCACAATTTATGATATGTAGCCATTCATAATTCTCACACAATGCTACAGAGAAGAACGCGAAAAAGTTCACAATGACTTAATCGATGATTAAATAATTGCCATGGTTACAAATAAGGGGGTGTTTAAATACATTTATTTTTTTTTTATCTAATTTCAAACTGGATTTTTTATGATAAATTGTCATTAACAATCACACAAACTAGGTCTATGAGTACGTTTACATGCGTAGTCTTCTATACATATCGATCATACATTAAATATTCTACGTAACATTGGAATGTTGAAAAAAATCGTAGCATAGTTTTAGGATGTGTTTTTTTAACATTGTCAATGCAATATGATGCTGTTAAGGTTTGCAACAATGTTGATAAAGAAATCATAATTATGTATTGGAATTTATATTGAATAATGGAATTGAGTATATTGTTTGAGTTAGCTAATTTGTTAGCTAATTTTCAAAAAATAAAGTTACCATTTAAATCCAGATTTTAATCAATATGGGTATCATTTGGATATTAACATTATGTACCAAACTGTTTCCAGTACTTGATTTTTTTAAATAATACGCAAAAACTTTCGCTATATTTCGGGGTTCGTACGTTCGATTTGTTGCGTGAACTCACATTATTTCAAAGGCCAATACACATAACTAGATCTTAATATTAGACGTCGCGGGGAAATTCTCTTCCAATACCTACAGTCAAAACGGGCTATACTGTATGGTTTGTGGAACAGTGTTGTTGGGGCTACATATTGTCGAGATCTATATATTAAATTTTGTGCCAAAAAAAAAACGTTGGTGATACGACATCGTTCTCAAAAGAAATACGAGCTTATGATGATCATGGTCTCTTTTTAGAAGGTATCTTTCCCAAAATACGGCAATTCTGCATATTCGCCTTTGTAACTCATGAGTCATTGGAAAGCTCAAATACTAAGCACGTTTTGGAATCGATCAATTTTGATCATGCCTAGATCTTGCAATATAATATAAGTGACAGGGCAAGTAACTTCCAGTTTCTTTACTATTATTATTATTATTATTATTATTTGATTTTTTTTTTTTTTGTGGCACTTATAAGCCCCAAAGGGCTCTTTGAGCGAGCTTTTCTTCCATTACTGTTATGCGTGTTAAATTTTGAACAGTATTAGAAGGGAAATACTTATTTTAGCCGCTTCTGAATGGCAGAACTCTTGCGATATTACTTTTTCTGAGCTTTGTCACAGAGTTCATTTAGAAGTTTTTCCATGGAAAATTGTTACTACCGGAAGAATTGCCAATTGGTTGCCGACAGGTGAGTACCATTCGAAAGACAAATCTTTTCGATAGTACATATTTTACACTTCAACCGGGGATTGAGCCCCCGACCTACAGATCTGAGAGCCAACACACTAACCACTGAGCTGCGGCACCCACTTCTTCACTATTCTGCGTACAGTTTATTGAGCCGGCCGAGTTGCAGAATAATAATTATATTTGTAGTATATCTTTATGATTCTAAAGTGACCAATCATTTACGGTATCTTCGGTCGGCGAGTACCAAGTATTTGTGCAGAAAATAGAAAATATGAAAATAATCTCAATCGAAAATTTTTAATAGACAATTAATTATTAATAACAAAATATCTCTTCAAATACGTTGGGTGTGAATCCGAGATGTTAGCAATTCAATTGTTTTATTTTAACATTTTTTATTCACATTTTACTATCATAATTACGTATATGCTATAGAAAAAAAATGAATTTGTATGATATACGCATTTTACGACTATAACAATTTTTTTCCCATATTAATGATTCACTTAAACATTTACTCATTAAATACTGACATACATACATATTTATAGTCTATGATAATAAATTTATTAACCCATTCTCTACTGCTAATCAATTCTTTAAATTACTAGTTTAGTTTAATTTTACTTGAATCCAAATTGAAAGTAGTCTTTTCAAGTGAAATTATGTCTATTGATTTTTATTATTTTTATTCGATATTTATCATAAATATTGCTTATTTTCATTGATACATTTTAGCAATATTTTTGGTTCCAAGTATTTTCTGGTCATTTTAGGTCACAATATATTTGCACCAGTCATGTTTTTCTGCATTTTCCCTGATTTTATTTATGTGCACAGTATATCCATTTGTCCACATTTCAATCTGTTCACTTTCTTACCTGTTCGAATTAAAAAAAGTTCCATATCTACTGCTAAAAGTTAAGTACATGTGGAAAAAGGATGTTTCTTTGCTTGAGAGAGAATGGGTTAATATAAATTGTACATTATCTTTTTCAAAATTTATTCGGCATTTTAATTGATTTTTTATGAATGTACCTGTGTATGTTCAATTAGCAACAACTACTCGCATTATTTTCATTATGGATATACAATTACTGTGATTGAGAGTTATTTTAGAAGTGCTCGTGCTTATGTAAATGTGTTAGTAGGTTTAATATGTCTATATTGACAGCCATTAAGTGTTTTATTTATAGCTCTGTGAATAATACGTTGACCTTCTGCCATAAGAGGTTGTCAGTGCGAAACTCCTTTCTGCAAACTTTTGAAAAATGCAAAAATCCGCCTGCCAGAGGGCATTTAACAATTCTTCAGAAATATTTCTTGTAAAAACCCGAATACATGTGATGCAATAAAAATTTTGTCTTTCAAAATATTATTGTAGTAATTTCATTTTAACAATGCTTAGATGTAACACAGGGTGATTTTTTGGTAACACTGTTTTTGGCAGCTTAGCTGTTTTCGTGTAACATGTTACTGTCAAATATGTACAGTTTGGTCTATAATTTAACCATGAATCGACTTACAAACGAACAACGCTTGCAGGTTATTAAAATTTATTATCAAAATTCATGCTCGGTTAAAAAAGTGTGTAAATCGGAAAATTGTGTTCAGCGACGAAGCTCATTTCTGGTTGAATGGATACGTGAACAATCAAAATTGCCGTATTTGGTGTGAAGAGCAGCCAATGCATTCCGAAAAATTCAATGTTTGGTGTGGATTATGGGCCGGTGGCATCATTGTACCGTACTTTTTCAAAAACTACGAAGGCAGGAACGCTACTGTGGATAGCGAGCGCTACCGTGCGATGATTACGAACATTTTTTTTTGCCCAAAATGGAAGAATTTACTGACATGTGGTTTCAACAAGACGGTGCCACATGCCACACAGCATGCCAAACAATGGCCCAATTGAGAGGTGAGTTCGATGAACAGTTCATTTCACGTTTGGGTCCGGTCAATTGACCGCCTAGATCGTGCGATTTAAAGCCTTTAGACTATTTTTTGTGGTCTATGTTAAGGCTCATGACTACAGCGACAAGATTGAAGTATTTATTCGTGAGTTACCGGTCGATATGTTGGAGAGAGTATGCCAAAATTGAATCCAGCGTAGGAACCATTTGAGGCTCAGCCGCGGTAAACATTTACATGAAATCATCTTTAAACATTGAATTATATAGATCGTTCTATCGACTCAAATAAAGATTTGATACATTTATCTAAATTTTATGTGTTTTTTTTTTTTTTAAATCAAATCCGAAGGCTCTTACAAAATCAACCCTGGACAAACAGTTGGATTGATTTATGGTGGAAAATGATTAAAATTCATATGATTAAAATGATTAAAATTCAAAATTGGGGCTGAATTCGATTTGTTAGAAAGACATTTATTGTTATCTCAATTCGTTGTTTTTGTATTGGACAACTTTGGTTCAATCAATAATGACACAATTGATTTTTACACACTATGAGTATGTTCAGCAACCGATCGGTAATAATCATGGGTCATTGAATCGTTCTTCCTACCAAACTGCTACTGATTGATATTACTCTAGCAATTCACAATTAATTGAAGTATCCATTGATCGTTTCGGTAAGTACAGCTGTAGATGTACAATATGTAGAGAATGTAGAATATTTGTTACAAAATTATGTCATCTGGATCTGGTCATATGCCAAGCGTGCCATCTTGATATTGAAAAATTAAATTTAAAATTAAATTAAAAATTTGATAATACATTAATTCAACACTTGTCCGACCCTTTATAAAAATATCAGTAATACTAGTGGTATTGTTATAGCCTAGACAGACGGCAGCCTAATTCCGGATTACCGAGTTAATTCGAATTAACTCGGGCATTAACTGCAGCTAATCCGCATAAACTCTATGAGTTAATTCTCAAAATAAAAGAGGATTAGGGCAATTTGATCCATTTTACAAAATATTAGGTTTGTTCGCTAACAAAAAACTTTCCACAATTGTTAACAGTTTTCAACATCAAAAGTGTTGGCGAACAAATAAATCCATCTGTCAATTACGAACGGTGAATTTCAATTTACAAGTTTCTGATAGTTTTCAGTTCACGTAATTCTTGTAGATTTTCTCATATCGAGAGTGACAGATGACAGAAATTGTAATGTAAGTGAGCAGACCTAATAAAACAGCAATTAGCCGTTTAGTTAATCCGCAATACTGCCGTCTGTCAGATTATTATTTTATTCGGATTAAGTGCGCCGGTAATCCGGAATTAGGCTGCCGTCTGTCTAGGCTATTACTCATCAATCAATCAATAGAAGATCAGAATAATGATAATATGATTTTGTATGAGTGTTTACACATTGGTTGGATATGATTCGATTGCAATGATTGCAATGATATGTTTTGTAAAGAAAGTGATATTTGACGTAAGTAATTTCTCGCATGATGGCTTTCGAACAAGTTAAAAATATTTTACATTCTTCTTCTTCTTTCTTCTCTTCTCCTTCTGATCAATCTTAAACAAATCAATATCAATTTTTCCTCCAATTGAACATAATCAAGTTTTTAAGGTTTTTTCATACGACTTTATGTCATTTAGAATATATTAATTTCACTTTCATATATATTAAAAAAAAAAATATATATATTTTCGGTACCATTGGCAACTTCATTTTATTTAATTCTTTTATTTATTTCAAACATTTAATTCAATTTCTTATAATTACAATAATTTTTTTTTTTTTGTATATATATACATAAAATAATATACAATAAATTCTTTACAAACAAGTAGCGAAAAGAAAAGAAAAAAAAAATGAAAAAAATTAAAGAAAGAAAAAATACAGATCACAAAATTATATATGTATGTATGTGTAGTGGCGGTGTTGTTGTTGTCTTGTTCTTCTTGTAATCGTGTGTCATATTGTTGCGCAGCAGCATTATCCCATAGAAAAAGTAGATATTGATTAAGCAGAAAACAAAACAAAAAAACGATCGTAAAAAAGTACTACAATGAAAAATTGAATAAAAACTCTTTGATCATCTACTTTAGCCTCTTCGTGGGCTATTGAATGTATTGGGTTCATCTCTTGGTGGTGGTGCCGTTGCCAGATATGCTAAGGCCTTTTGTATTGCTGGTGGTATCGGTGGTGGTGTAGGCAAATGATCGCCCTGCGGTTGGAAACCATTTTCATCAGCCAAATAACTAATACGTATTGGTGTGCCATCGGGAGCGGTGTATGAGAAGAAACCTTGTGCAACCTGTGATGAGACCGAAATGCAATGCAATGAAATAAATAAATCGATTTATTATGTATTGGCAGACTATCTTTTGATTTATAGTGACCTATTTTCTTCTTGAACAGCACTACTATAGTATAAATAAAATTGTACTTTCATGAAATGTCAACATAAATTAGTATTGCAATGCAATATTATTACATCGACCAAGTAAAAGCATACTATTGGCAAATAACCAAAGAAACTAATTGCCTGGAGGGCAACTATAAGTTCATCTATGTAATGCACATAAATTCATATGTGTTTTTGTGTGTGTGTAGGTACATTATCGTGCCGTATTATATGGTTAGTTAAACAGCATCATATACACCATTGCATATTTCATGCAATGATGATATTTCCATTTCGCCAAGACAATATTTAGATAGGCAGTTTTTGCTTATTTTCTGTTCTCACACAAAATGTCATATGGCAGCACTGGTGGGTTGAGTGTTTAATGGAAAATGTATTAAACATCATTTAATGCCACATTAAAAAAACAAACGGCATTTGTTGCAGCAGCCATTAATGATGGGGCGTTAACAAAAGCATATCAGATTGCTGCTGATTTATGGTAAATAGCAAATTATTTGAAACGCTTCTTATTGAAATTGAATAAATGTTTTTTTCTTTTTGCCGTTTGCATAAAAAGCCATTTAAAAATATCATCATCATAATACTTATAAATATTTACAAAACCCAAATCAAATGGTTAAACATACCTGTCCTTCATTATCAGTACCAGCATTTTTTAAATAGCCTTCTTCTTCGGCTACAATACCATTGCCCGTTTCGTAGGCATACTTGTAAGATCCATCAAAATTAACTTCTTGCTCTTGCCGTATAATCGGTATCGGTTCCGTGACTGGTCCCTGTGGTCGTGCTATAACCACTGTCAGCAAAAATGCGAGTGCGAGATATATCTATGGACGGGAGCATATGTAAAATATGAATTATATTATATTGTTAATTCTTTGTCGTACTGTGCTTGTTTGAAGTCGCTAAAGAATAAAATCAAGTTAGAATTAATACAATTAAATATATGCAATCTATAAATATGAGTATCATAATAGCGACAATTCTTATAAGAATTAAAAATCAAGGTGGAGAATATTGCAATTAATTGAAATTGAACATACGCTGATTTAATTTCTTAAATAAATACACAAAATTGAAGTTATATATTATTTCCTAATTTTTAATTTCTTTCTTAGCTAAGAAACAGATATGTTATTCAATTTTCCTATATTTATATTTTCTATTATTTTGTATTAATTAATTATTAATATTATTGTATTATTATTAATAATTTAATTTCTTAAATAAATACACAAAATTGAAATTTATTTATAATTTTCTGATTTTTAATTTCTTTCTTAGCTAAGAAACAGATATGTTATTCAATTTTTCCTATATTTATGGTTTCTATTATTTTGTATTTATCAATTATTAATATTATTGTATTATTATTAATATTATATATGTTATTAAATTTGAAATTTAAAATTGAAAAATTGAAATTTACTTATTATTTCCTTATTTTTAATTTCTTTCTTAGCTAAGAAACAGATATGTTATTCAATTTTCTATTATTTTGTATTTATTAATTATTAATATTATTATATTATTATTAATATTATATATGTTATTATTATTATTATTATTAATTGCAGAAAATCCCATAATATGATGTAAAAGTTGCTAAGCTTAAATAATTAATTTATTTTCTATTCTTTAGAGAGTAACCGAAAAGAAAAAATTTTTTTAAACAAATGTGAATTAATTTAAATTACTAATAAAGTTCAAAATAATGTTTTTGCAACAGATTTAACAAACATAAATCTATATGATCTTGACCACTTTTGGCCTTTAAAGTTTAATTCATGCAATTCCGAGTTTTTATCTATTCGCGTTTGAATGCCTAAAGAGACATAAGAAATCTTTGATTTGCAGAATTATAAATTTAAAAAAACTATGACAAACTCATTCAATTTAATAGCAATGCTTATTATTAATTTAATGAATTTATTTTAAAATATTTTAAACAACAATTTTAAATATTTCGCTGTTACAGATTTAGTTTTTAAAATATTATGCACTAGGTGGGCGATCTGTTGGTCCTTTTTTCTAATAATGATTTTAAGTACTAAATGCTATTCAATGTTAAAAATCGTAATAATAAAAGATAATATATGAAAGGTCAAAGCTATGCCATTTATAGTCATAGACAACAACAACAACAACAACAACAACAACAACAACGAAATGGTCGTTAAAAAACAATATTTTGCAAATTATGTTAAATTTTTAGTCGTCATAATCATTCAACTGAACGTATAATTGGCAAAATTATTGCTCCTTTTTGTTTAGTGGAAGTTCATAGACCATATGACGAATTCGCATCGGTGATGCAGTGGCAGCTATAAGTTTTTTTGCTTTTTTTTTGAAAACGCCAAAGAAGAAGCTGTTACGATGAATGTTGAACGTTATAGTGGCATGCTCACCGGTTTTTTATGATCAAAGTTGAATGAATTGAATGCTAATGACATGTGATTCCAACAAGACGAAGCGACATGCCTCATCAGCCGTAAAACACTTAACTCAATGGCAACCAAATTCGATGATCACATAATTTCAAGAAATTCCGAAACTGTGATCTAACACATTTGGATTATTTGAAACATAAAGTGTACGCCAATAATCCACAAATAATTCAAAATCTTAAAAACAATATTCGAACTGAAGTTGAGCTCATTGAAGTTGAGCTCGTTTTTCTTGTAACGAGTCATCGAAAATTTTGATGTTCGGATGCTGGCCCGTAATCGAAGTCGTGGCGGCCATATGAACGATATTATTTGCCATAAATAGCATAGACTTATCTTTCATAATTAATAATTTTGAAGTTTCCATCATAAAAAGTTGGTTTTTATTATGAATAAAAAAAGGACCAGCAAATTGTACACGCTGAATGTTACGGGACTGAGGTAGTTTTATTATTTATATTGACGCCACCTAAAATACAATGAGTTTTTTGCAACATTTTAGCCTGCACGGATGTGAGTTTAAAAAAAATGTACCAAAATCATTTCATGAAGACTCATGAAAAACCAAAAATTATTCAGATTTTTTTAATGAATAATTTCAATTTTGGGATTAAATCTTCTGAAGTATATATATTTTTTTTTAAACAAAAAATTCTTCATGTCTATTATGATAATTGAAAAGAGAATCGAAAAAAACTGGAAAACTACAACAAATTTATTCGCCAAAAATGTAAATTTTTATCAATCACTTTCAGGATTTTTTACAGCATCAAAAATAATTTTAATAAAATTTGAATGTAGCTGTTTTTCGTCTAAGAAGAATCTCTTGCATCAACATTCTGTAAAAATATGCGGTAACAAAAATGTATTTTATGTATTGTATTATCGTGCAGCAGATAATTATTAGTATCCTTATGTGAATGTCGACAGCATAAAATTTTACTGCAAAATATTTATAAAAATAGGAAATTCACTTTTTGTCTAATGATAACGTCCTTTGATTTTTTTTGTGTTTTCGTTTTTTTTTTGTTTATGTTATTTTTATTTTTTATTTAAATTTTTTTTTTTTTTTTGTTTCTTACAGAATCCACAATTTTTCACACTTACAATAAATTTCATGTTAATTCAACAGCAATTTAATCCTTTCGAATGAGAAATCAATCAATGATAATCCTTGAGGAGTGAAGTTCTCTGTCGTCGAAGGAATTCTTAGAAGAAGAAGAAACAAAAACGCGTGTTTACACACACTCACACAATACGCCTAAATGCTGGACGAGTATGTAAGAATGTATATGACTGATGAAATGTTATTTTAAAACTGTAAAGTTATGCGAAATCAGCAGGAATATTTATACTGAAAACAATTTACACAAAAACTACATAATATTCACTTGAACTTTACATTATAATTGTGTGTGTTTGAGTGTGTGTGTGAGCACAAATACAATAATAATATGAGTAATAATAATAACAACAACAACAACAACAATAGCACAATATAACAACTACAAATGAATTGTTCCGTAGTGGTGCCATCAGTAATTGTTTATGTCTCATAGTAACACAAGACAAGAAGAAGAAGAAGAACAACAACAACAACAATGACAACGACAACAGCAAACACATGTTAATGGTGAGTGAGTGAGCAACAGGCAGAAGGCAGAAAACCATTTTTTTTTGTTTCAGATAGACATGACAAACTATAGATAAGCGCACAAAGGCAATCCAAGACATAACAGCAACAACTACAACAACAACACGATCAAATGAATGAATATGCAAGTATGTATAATGGAAGAAGAATGCGCGGCACCACTAATAGACACACACACACACACACAACTAAGAGCATCAGAAGCGCAACCACTGCTTAGCTCTTCATCAGATGTACGTACATAGTTGGCAGTATATATGATTTTATAAGCAAATGAAGCAATTACTTGCAGAGCAATAATTGTAGAATTGCTAATATGTATTTGCATTTTCATATATTATTTATACATATACATATTAATGCGTATGTATGTGGATTATTCGTAGGAGTTACCGGCATAAATACATACTTGAAGCTTTAATAATAACCATGAGCTTTAGGATGCCATATCACTTACTTAGGCCATATACGTTATGTCCACATGGATATGCTACTTGATAATAAATTTATATTGTATGATTTGTTTGTTTTTTTTCCATAAATATAGAATGTTTCAAAAAGAGTCGTCATTTGAATTATTCAAAAGAAAAAGATCAAATATGGATCATAGGTCATCGATTTATGATTCAAAATGAATAAAATTAAATTGGTGCATATGATAACAAGAATATGTACTTATAATCATAATCGAACAGAATGGAACAACAGAGCGTGTTCTTTCAACCTGAAGTCCATCCAAGTTTGGTTTCTGAACCAGAAACTCAAAAATTATACAATCCTTAGGACAAAATCTATAATAGAGTAGATTGTGTTGAATATGTTGGAGTATGTGATACTAACACACCTTACTTACTTACTTACTTACTTACTTACTTACTTACTTACTTGCTTACTTACTTATGTGGCCATTACAACCGATAATTGATTTATGCCGAATCTAGTATGCTTCGCCAGCCAACTCCTTCCTTCGTTAGCTGACGCCAGTTAGAGATTCCAAACGCTGAAAAGTTTTCCAGTACTTGGTCTTTCCACTGGAGCCTAGGTCTACCTCTGCCGCGTGCTCCACCAGTGGGTTCCGAATATAACACCTTCTTAGCTGGAGCGTCTTCTTTCATTCTCTCGACTTGACCCCCTGTATTTTAATGCGATTTACTATGTCGGTGTCGGCATTCAGCTCATATAGGTCATGGTTATACCATATTCGATATTCGCCACCAACACAAATAGGTTCAAAAATCTTGAGTAGGATTTTGCTCTCCGAAAACTCCGACCATTTTGTCATCTGAAGTGGAAATTGTCCAAGCTTCGGCGTCATATGTAAGGACAGGCATGATGAGAGAGAAGGATCGACTTCTATATTGCTTACTTAGGCCAAAGTAGTACCTATTACCAAGAATAATCCTTCGCAATATCTCCAGGCTGACGTTATTACTGGCGTTAATGCTGGTTCCAAGATAGACAAAGTCCTTCACTACTTCAAAACCATAATTATCAATAATGACATGCTGTCCAAGACGCTGGGACTCTTTGTGTGTTGACACTACGTACTTCATCTTGCCCTCGTTCACCATAAGACCCATTCGACGCGACTATTTCTCTCAGTTCTGAGAATTCTGAGGCTCTGACCGATCACGTGTTCATGATCAGTTCGTAATATTTTCTCCATAATAAGATTGAAGAAGTCGATAACGAATCACCTTGTCTGAAACCCCTTTCGTAATTAAACGTCAGGGAGATGTCGTTCCTAATATTCACTGCACTTCGAACGACAGCTATCCTCGCATAAGGAACTTGGGCGCAAATTACAAATTACAAAATTCTCAAACCCAAAAGTACTATGGATCGACTAGCTGATGTCTGACTTGTAAAAGAATGTAATTCCAAGTCATGTTCTTACGTAAGTTATTTGGATATTAACGTGCAATGTAACATATTTCAAAGATATGATTATTGCGATAATAATGACTCGGTCGAGTATTTAAAATTTACAAGCAAAAGAACATAGTCGCTGTAAGATATTTTTGAGGATATGATCAGAATCACTGGAATTTAACGACAATTACCACAATTACAGTGGTTAACAACATTAAGTATGCAAATATCAAATGAAAACATTTTGTTTGTATGTTTTTTTTTTCCTTGTTCGCTTGGGCCTTGGGCGCATAGGGCCTCAACAAGACTCTTCCATCGTACACGGTTCTGTGTTGTTATTTTTGCGCTGTCCCATGTTGTGTTGACATCGGTTAGCTCGCGCCATATCGATCTACTCCAAGTAATTTTTAGCCTACCTCGACCTCAACCTCTACTCCCTTGAGGGTTCCAGTCTAGTGCCATTCTTGTAATGCTATCTACAGGTTTTCTAGGCGTGTGACCTATCCATCGCCACTTTCTGTTTTTGATTTGTAACAGGACGGGTTTTTCATTCGTTAGTCTCTACAGCGTGTCGTTGCTGATGGTGTTCGGCCAGAATATTGTACAGATGATACGGAGGCATCTGTTGACGAAAGTTTGTAGCTTTTGTGTGATGGTGTTAGAGATCGGCCATATTTCACTTCCGCACAACAATACTGACTTCACACATGCGCTGAATTTTTCGCAGTTTTGTGCGCCTGGAGATACGCGAGCTCACCCACACTGCATGCAGTCGCTCGAACGCCGCCCTTACTTTGTTTAAACTGCTGTTGACATCTTCATTAGCTCCGCCGGTAACAGAAGTCTTCAACAAATTCCACCGGGCATCTGTCGACCATTATATCGAGTGCGTTTTTGTGGTTAACTCTTTGCGATCTTTGCGATCTTTAGCCTTTGCGATCTTTATCTAAAATGCGACAGTACGTGATAGCGCAACTAAGCTGTCCGCCTTCGCTTGCATGTCGATGAGATTGTGTGAGAGGAGGCAGATGTCATCTGCGAAATCCAAATTCTCCAGGTGCCTGCTAAAACTCCATACAATGCCTCTCTTGTGCAAGGTAAGTTGGCACATGACGTCGTCCAGGACGATGGCGAAGTGAAGGGGCAACAGGGGGCAACCTCGCCTTACGCCTGTACCTGGAATTAAAAACCCAAAGTTCTTACTTTGAAATTTTTCTTTCGAATATTATTTCGTTTAGTTTTGAAGAATTACTTTTGAACATTTGTAAGGGATTAAAAGTGATATAATCCCAGATCCCTTTAAGTGATCCCAGAAACAATATAGTGTAAACTTTCAAAATATGTTATGTAGCTATTACTCCTTTTAACACACTCTCTATAAACATTTATTTATTTGCAATCAAAATTCTTTCATGCTCATAAATTAGAAAATTTCAAAATTCTAAGAAGTTTTTATTAATTTGCTCCATCAATATCAGTAATATTGTTGTTGTTGTTGTTGTTGTTGTTGTAGGTGCATAACATTTTGCATCATCTTTATGCTATAAAATGCAGTTATATACTTATATACTTTTGGATTATTTATTAATCATCTTCATCAATTTGTCAGTTTGATACGAGTGAGATATTTAAGTATGTGTGTGTGTTTGTGTGTGCATGTGTGTCTGACACTTAGCACACATTTAACAAAGCAACCAACTGACCGTCGAACTGATCAACAAATCGACTGGCGGCAATAGTCATGATGCATTGCATATTGAATGCTGTATATACGAGTACGTATAGCATGGCGTGTCATACAATTGAACTTTAACGCATTGCTATACGAGTATATGTATGTGTTCATTTTGAACTTCTATGAGAAATCAATGCTTAAAGATGTACAATTCCATACATACATACACATAGAAATACACATATGCAATGCATTCAGTATTTTTTTTTTTCTTTTTTTCTTTTCATATGTTGGCAGAATATTGTTGCTTGTTTGATGTGCCACCACCATCATTGCTATTGCTTCATGACCAATCTAAGGTTTGGCATCGTTTTTGAAATTAATCTATGGTTTGTTTGATTTGTTATTACTGGATTTGTGTGCATATAAAAAAATTGAAAAAGAATAAGAAAAAAAAAAAACACACATATCAAAACGAATTACAAATTGAGCGAGAATTCTTGTACATATAGAAATAAATAAATATTTGAAATAATTGCAGATTAATCACTATTTTGTAAAGATTAGAGATTTCTATCTAGTAAATCATTATCTTTGAGCATATAATTACTATTTAATGTCAGATTAAAGCACAGTTGAATCTAATATTCTTTTTACATACACATTGTTTTTTTTGTGAGTTAAACACACAGTCCACATTTATTAGTTACTAATAAGTCGGATGATATAGCATTAATGATATTAAACACTTCTATTTAGTATATTTTATTAGTAATGTAATTGAAATTCCTCATTTATGTAATTACTTGTAAATATATACTTTAATCTCATACGAATTTGTTCAATGTCATTCAATTGTTTTGCTTGATGAGTGATATTCTGATATCCAACCAAATCGCACTATCAAATTAATACAAATGAAATAAATTAAAATAAGAAAATATAAGTTAATTAACTATGAACTCACTATTAGTACCTGCTTTACTTTAAATTCCATAAATTTCATATTAATTTTTTATTTTTTTTTTTGATTTAATTAATTGAATTAAAAGATTCACAAATGAAAGTAGCCCTAAAAATTGTCTCTCTTATTTTTGGACTATATGTGCAATAATTACCTACAAATTACTAATAAAGACTAATTGAGACTTTTCGTCTCAATTTTTTGTAACCCTTGGAAATTATCAGAAATCACATAGGAACACGGTGCTAGGTTTGAAAGCGGTTCGAAAGCACAATGAAATTGACGAGATTTTGAGCAGTATAAATTGATACAATTGGTACATATTAAAGAATGGAGATGATCTGTTTTGAAGATTATTTGTTTTTTTTTTTTTAATCACTTTTTGGAAATCTATGATAGCTGTGACGATCTGACCATCGTTAAGGCAAAAAGAACTACGATTTTTAACCTCATGAAGTAAATAAATTGATATCGTCGCTTTTGCTAATGATTTTTGGTTTTCTTGTTTTAATAAGTAGACTTGAACTCTCCAGGCTCCATTTCGTGAACTGCTCTTTAGTTTTCAGTTGGCATTTATGGGCTCAGGCTTTAGAATGCTGCAAAACTCTCCGTTTTATAATTTAGTATGGATATACATATTTGGCAAAATGACTATGTGATTCTCTTTGAGATTGAAAATTCTCCAGAGCCACAATGCATCGTCGATCAAAGATTTCGGGCAGCTTTCATGACGTTCACTGGAATCTTTGAAACTACGAGGGCAGTCCTACAACTACCCGACCTGACATATAAATGGCGGCAGTAGTTTGAAAAAAAATTACTTTGGTGAAAAGAGACAACCTTATAGGCGCCACGTTGTTTAGTATTTTTTTTTGGAGCCATCGAAAGTTAACGACCTCAGTGAATTTGTAAACATGGCAAAAATTGGTCACCGTTATGTAATTCAATACTTTCATTTGAAAGGTCTCAGTCCAACGAATATTAAAGCCGAACCCCAAACTCGAACTCGAAGTCTACTCCTTCGTTTACGACCATTAATTGGTCAACGAATTGAGGTGGCCACGCCAGAAACGGTTAAGAAAATCCACAAAATGCTATTGGATGATCGCCAGCTGAAGATGCGTGAGCTAGGTGAAATTACAGGCATTTCAAAAAGTGCTATACATCGTATATTGACCGAAAATTTGGAGATGAATGTGCAAGATTGGTGCAGCGTTTGCTCACAGTGTTTGGCGATGTTTCTCAGTAAGAAAGCCGAGTTTTTGCGTCAATTCGCACTGAGACACCTGAGACAAAGGAGCAGTCAAAACAATGGACTGAAAGGGGAGAACTGTGTCCAAAGAAGGCGAAGACAGTTCCATCTGCAGGCAAGATTATGGCGTCTGTTTTTTGGGATGCACGATAATTTTTATTGATTATCTTCAAAAAGGAAAACCAATCAACGTCGAGTATTATGCTAATTTGTTGCAGAGTTTAAGTGATGAAATTAAAGAAAAAGGCCGCATTTGGCGAAAAAGAAAATGTTGTTTCATCAAGACAATGCACCAGTTCACATATCCGGTATTGCGATGGCCAAAAATCAATGAGTTAAATCTCGAATTGCTTCAGCACGCACCTGCCATTTGCCAAATTTAGTTCCTTCGGATTATTTTCTATTTCCAAATTTAAGAAAAAATGGCTTGGTGGTAGAATATTTGCAAACAATGAAGAGGTGGAGTCTGCGGTAGATGGTTATTTTAATGAGCTAGACAGTTCATACTATAAACAGGATTTCGAAGCTATAGAATATCGCTGGGAGAAGTGTATACAGCTAAAAGGAGATTATGTTGAGAAATAAAGAAAAATTTTCCCAAATTTGTTGTGTTTTCTTTGTTAGGTCGAATAATTCTGGGACCGCCTTCGTACTACAAAATACTAACAAGTCACGATGCGTTCTTATGCGTTTTATCATTCCTAATAGAAATGTATTACATTGACCCTGAAATGAGTAAATGAATTGTTGTAAAAACAGTGAGATTTCAATTTACCTTTTAAATATACAGAATTTTGCGATTTTTCATCATCATTCACACAAATCTGATTGAAATTTTAAATAGAAAATCGTCTACAAATTGGCACACAATTTTAATATCGATCGATAATATAAATCGATAAATATTAGTATTCGACATATAACAAAAATGTCTATCCGATAAACATCTACAGTTGTTAATAGATGTTATTGAACCACAAAGTGTTTGTAATTATTTCGGAAATTCTTAACAGTATTTTGAAATCATTATTATTCTTCAGCATATTAGATATATCTTTGTACAAGCATTTGATCAACTTTTTATAGCTATACTATAAAACATACTTTCTGGTATCAGCATAGAATTTCTTATATTATATAATATGAATAACATAGCTTTCTTTGAATAGCATTTAACATTTCACTGATTACCTAAGCTTTTTTTTTTTCATTCACTATCAAAAATCATTCGTAAATTAATTTTACCAAATAAATGAAGGAGTTTTTCTACAGGCCACAAAGAATGTTATTATGAAGTATTACGTGTCTTAATGACTTTACAATTGCTTTTATAGTTTTTCTGGTCATTAGGAATTCTTGTTTGTTCTCTATTGCTTTCTCTCTTTCTTTGCTCAAGAAAAAAAAAAAAAACGTGTGGTGAAATTAAAATAAAGCATTTACCATCAAAATAAAGAATATAATTTATTAGAGCAAATAATATAGTATATATGTACATATTTGCGAAATGGTACTTTTATATATCATTGCTATTACGAGCAGAAGAATAAAAAAAGAAGAACAATTCGTATGTCAGTTAAATAAATTTATATACACTCCTTTTTATGGATTTACGTGTTGATGTCAATCACCTTTATCATATGTTGACAAACAAAGTCTATGAATTTATTTTATATACATGTGTATATGCATATAGATGAATTCCTCATAAATAATTAAGCATCTACAATGTTGTCAACATGTCGCAAAACAATGTTGATGTTGCGCAAGATATGTATATTCGAATGCCTATGGGTATGTATACATAGTCGTATTCATGTAGAAATGTAAAATACTTTTTACCATACAATTCGATTATATCTTTATTTAATTTTGTTACAAAAATATATAGAGAAGAGACCGCCATATATTTTCTTTATTTATAATATAATCGTTTTTACTATTTTTTATGCATGTCTCTTTATTTATTTTATTATAACAACCAAATAAGAAGTAGATGTTCTTGATTTATATAAAGGATATTATAATATCTGAATATAGTTTATGAGGACAACTTGATACAAGCAACAAATATGCATAGTATAAAATGTACGTGATTTGAGTGATCAATTAAAGTAAGTCATTAATATTAATAACTTGTAAATATACAATAAATATTTTATTTATTTATTTTTCGGTTGTACTTTGTGTATGAAATTGCAATTCTTCAAAAAGACACACAAAGTCAGCGCTGGATTTTAGTTAATTCAAAACACTTTACATCTTAAGTTTTTATTTATTTAAGTTTCTATTTTGGAGCAGGGAAATTGAAGTATTTTATATGAATCTTCACTAGTAAGAGTTCTTTGATCAATATTATTATGCCTTCTGGGCATAGACTGACAAAGGCATTCTTAAAAGTTATCTCATCGTTGACAAGTAAATTATTAAGGTCTCTGTGGATATTAGCATATTATCATTCAATTATAATATTTTATTTGGAACTACTATAAAACTATTCTATTCCATCAAATTACGAATTACTTAAGAATCGAGGAAAAAATAGTTAAAATCAAGTCATCAAAGTCATCAATCAAAAATCTCGAAATTTTTTATGGAAGTCAATGAACTATATAATTATCAGAGATATTTATAAAGGTCATCCATTGCTTAGTGCCATTATTAGTATATCAATCAACAACAAGAAAAAAATATTTAACAAAATTAAATATTATGTTAATTTGCAATGAAAACAAAAGTATCAATAATCAAATATTATTTAAACAGTAGCTGATGAAACAAGATCATGCAACATTATCGCTAACATTATGTATTATGTATTAGTCAAAACGAAAAATGAAACCACACCAACTAGTTTAAAATTAGTAGGCGATTTAAGCATCTGTCTGCAATATTTAATTAAAATTTTTTTATTTATTTTTATTTTTATTTATTTATTAATTATTTATTATTTTTTATTTATTTTATACTTAAATGGAATGAATGCAAATCGATTTCTTGACGTAGTTAATGTAGTAACAGTAATGGTATGATAATATTTATTGTTAAAAACTAGATTTTTAGGAAATATCACAAAAAAATCACAAAATCACAACAAAAACGACGAAAAACGTAATTAGAAAGAAATTGACAGAATAGAGATTACTATAGTCGCTATATTGGGGCATAAATCGGTACTAATTACGTATTACTTTCTTCTGTCAACAACTGCATATAAGTATGTACTTAACTTTTGGATTTTGCTAAGTATAAATAAGCAATTTATAGCGACCATTGTTAGTCAGTTCACAAAAAGCAAATCATTAAAGTTAGTTGCAGCTGTTAACTAATATGAAATATCTCGTGGGTATTTGTTTTTATTATTTATAAGCATTTTATGTATTTTTATGTATTTTATTCGACTATTGCAATCGATATTCGATTGTGGCTGCATGGAGTGCATGGGTTGGACATTTTAAATTCTTACAAATTTTTCAGTATTTGCATCTTCATTCATATGAGTTGTCTTCCTCCATATTTATAAGGTCAAGTCAAAGGGGTTGTTCCACCAGATAAATATATATATATTGTAATATATAAAAATATATAAAAATAACAATTTTTATATTTTATTTTAATATAAAATAGATTTTCATTTTCATTTCAAATTATATTTTTTTAATATTAATTTCCTAATTAATTTTATCTTTTGCTAGATTCTCACATTTCTATATGTATTGGTTATTGTTGCGGCCAATGAAGATGCCAAGGTGATTCGTAATAACAATGAAATATATGAGGGCAAATACGCTTATGATTTCGAATTAGATAATTCAATTAAAGCACGTCAACATGGTGTTCTATTTGATGCAGGAAATTTAGTAGTTGGTGGTGAATTTGAATGGACATCACCCGAAGGACAACATATTAAATTAAGCTATGTTGCTGATGAAAATGGCTATCAGCCAGATGTTAGCAATCCATTATTGCCAACACCACCACCAACTCCTGAATATATTATCAAAGCTTTGGAATATATTGCATCTCATCCAGACACATCCAAATAATTATAATATGTATATATCTAAATGGATCGATGAATCTCTATGTAGATAATGTCTGCTACAAAGATGTAAATTGAAATATAGAAATTTTGTGAAAGTAAAACGACCAACTAAGAATTTTTCATATAGTATATTTTCTCCTCACACATAAATAATTTAAATCATAACTGCCTATAGCCAAAAGTAGATGTGTTTCTTTAACAAAATGTATTTAAAATTATTTGGTTATGTCTTTTAGTTATAATTCTATGAAATATTTAGGTCGATGTTTTACACTAAAGTTTAATTTTTTAAATATATTATTTTCGTTATAACTACAAAATATTGTGAAATACATTCTGTCAAATAAGTACCCGGAATTTCACATTTTTAATTTTCCCTCTGAGAATATTTCAAAAATAGTTTTTTTCCCAGGTTGGCACAACTGTCAGCCACTATTCTGTGAATTTTTATTGCTATGTGTCATTTAGTTTGGTTACGGCGTCATTAGGAACAAGTCAACCTTTTGTGTGCGTTGCGATTTCTTCTCGCCCCTCTTTGAACGATTTATACCAATCGTAAACTTGAGTTTTCGACATGGTTGAATCACCAAATGTTTTTTTTTTCAACATTTCCAACGTTTTGGCACAAGAAATTTCGTTTGAAACACAAAATTTCACACAAACTCTTTGTTCGATATTTTTATCCATAGTAAAAATCGCAACGCACACAAAAGGTTGACTTGTTCCTAATGACGCCGTAACGAAACTAAATGACACATAGCAATAAAAATTCACAAAATAGTGGCTGACAGTTGTGCCAACCTGGGAAAATTTTTTTTTTTAAATATTCTCAGAGTGAAAATTAAAAATGAGAATTTCCGATTTCCGGGTACTTATTTGACAGAATGTACGTAATGGCGAAATTGTAATTTTTGCAATTACAAAATAATTTTGTTTAACAATGTTGCTAAATGATTTCGAAATATATTGTAAAAAATATATAATTAATTAAAATATAAATTAAGATATAAAATTAATTAATGTTGCCTTTAAAGCAATTTTCTCCAAATTTAATGTACAGTAAATGATTCCTATTGCTGTTATTCCAAAGCAAAATAAACACTATATTATTGCATCGTGTAGTTCATAACTTATTCCTCATATCTAATTTTCTTTGAGGCTTCGATGACCATATATATGTAGCTAATACATTTTACTCTTCAAATAAATTGCCTTTGAAGGTATACAATTCTTTCCCCTACACTCCTTGACACAATTTATCAATCTAAAAGAACAACACTACCTATGAACTCTTCGTATTATTGCAAAGTTGAATAATTTAAGCGACCAGTTATAAGGCATCTAGTCCTGAATCAACTACTAAGCCTTACTGAAATTATAAAAAAAAAAATAGTTTAGCTCTTTACTAGGAAACTGTTACCATTTGTCTGAACGATATTTACAAAACTAAAAGCTAAAAAAAAATTTATTGTTACTTGTACTATTGTACATTCTTCAAAACGTCTTTGGTCTAACTAAGAAAAACATATTCTTTTATTAGCTCCATAATGTTAGTTTTGCCATCTTTCAACAACCATTAAAAAAATAGATAATATTATCTGGATAGGGAAGCAATTGAAGTCTGTTTTTTTTTGCTTGGTTTTTTGTCCTGCAAATAAGATTATGTTTCTTTGCTTTGCAGTGTCTGGATTGTTTAATTGGTCTCAATAATGCTGCACACTACGATAAAATATTTGCCTTATATAGTTCTTCATTTTTGATATTAGTCAATTAATGAAATGTCAAAACACCTGATCACACCTTTAGCAACCAATTGTTGTATCACTTGGTCCAAACTATCATTTTATATGTTAAGCTAGTCCGGAGTTTTGAATCACAATTAATCCTAATCTAATCGACATCTAACCTCAGAATCACGAACTCGTTATATTTTGCTCGATTGTTAACCCAAGTGGCACTTAGCAATTAGAATCCACATTTTTCCATCCACAATTTTCATGTAAAATTGAAATCACTGAATCCTAATATCTTTGTAATTATCATTCTCAACAACTTGTCACATCATATAGAACTTTGAGGATAGATAGGGGTTAACACCTCTACAACATTGTGTTGATGGGAACACTACTAATACTACTACTACTACACTACTTACTACTACGTAAAAACCTTACACTATATTCGTAGTCGAAGTAAAAATTTGGATGATGTGTAATTTTTCGGGTAAATGCCATCGCGTAATAATTAAAACTCTTTGCTTCAGTGTCACGTTCAGTCGCCTAGTGGCGAAAGTTTATACTGTATACCTTTTTATGATATTTCATTCGCTCTGTTATGTTGTGTCGATGCCAAATTATCTACTCCATGGAAATTTATAATTAGATAATAAATTTTATTAATTTATACAACAAAAAACAATGCACAAACGCAACAAACAACGCATAAAACAGATAAAGACAAGCCTGCCTCGTCATTGAAACGATTGAGATAAATATTGAAATTATTTGGAAATTCTTTGAAATTTTCTTTGAATTTATCACCGCATGTTGCAAAACAACAACGTAGAAAATAATACAATACCAACAATACCAGTGCACAGACACAACATCAATAGCAAGTGAAAAATGTGCATCTCTGATTAATTTCCCATACAACATCTTGGCGTAGGTAACGTAGTAACAGTTATAATAATATAAATACTTGAACAAAATTCGAAATTTTCTAAATAATCTAAATTATATGTAGTACTGTGAAAAATTAGAAACGAAAGTTTCAACAAGTATTAATTAAACGAAAAGTAATTTAATTAATTGATTTTGAACATATACATAAATGCTTAGTACGAAAGTATAGATATTTTTTAAATCTGAAAAGTATAAATATGCAATTTGACGCAATCAGAGCTACACAATTCAACAAAGATATCCATCCAAGTTAGTTGCAGCTGCATAAAATGAAATATCTCGTAAGTATTTTTCATCTATTTTATGATATTTCAAAATTCTAATCGATAATCGTGATAGAGCAAATTAAAGTTTGGCTTGAAAATCGTAAGCATTTGCTTTTTTTGGTTCTTCTGAACAGGTTGAGCCAACGCTGGTCATATCTTAATCTCTAATCACTAAGCACTAAATCACTGTTAATTTTTTATTTTTACTTTTATGCAAAAAAAAAAACAATTTTTTTTTTAGATAATCGGATTTGCTGGAATATTAATTGCTTTTGCTACTAATGAAGTTGTTAAAGTGCTTCGTAATGTAGACGAAAGAAATGAAGACAGTTATAATTAGGAACACGAATTAGATAATTCGATTAAGGCACGTCAACAAGGCGCTTTGTTAGATTCTGAACATTAGAGGGTAATTGGTGAATTCGATTGGGTATCCCCTGAAGGTTAACATATAGTATTAAGCTACATTGATGAAAAATACGTTTATAGACCAGATTCTAATAGCACATTATTGCCAACACCACCACCAACTCCTGAACATATTCTAAAGGCTTTCGAATACATTGCATCTCATCCAACAACAAAAGAATGAAAGTAATAATATGAGGTGATAATATACATAATACTTACTTACTTATGTGGCCATAACAACCGAATATCGATTTAGGCCGAAAATAACATGCTTCGCCAGCCATCTCTGTTCTTCGCTAGCTGGCGCCAGTTAGAAATTCCAAGCGCCGTCAGGTTCTCCAGTACTTGGTCTTTCCACCGGAGGTTTGGTCTTCCTCTTCTGCGTCATCCTCCAGCGGGTTCCGAATATAACACCTTCTTAGCTGGAACGTGCTCTTCCATTCGCTCAACATGACCTAGCCAGCGCAGCCGCTGGATTTTGATGCGCTTTACTATGTCAATATCGGCATACAGCTCGTATAGCTCATGGTTGTACCTTATTCGGTACTCGCCACCAACGCAAATAGGTCCAAAGATCTTGCGTAGGACTTTTCTCTCGAAAACTCCAAGCATTCGCTCATCCGAGGTGGAAATTGTCCAGGATTCAGCGCCATATGTTAGGACAGGCATGATGAGAGACTTGTAGAGTGTAGTTTTCGTTCTTCGAGAGAGCGCTCGACTTCTCAATTGCTTACTCAGCCCAAAGTAACACCTGTTAGCAAGAGTTATCCTACGCATGATCTCCAAGCTGACGTCATTACTGCTGTTAATGCTGGTTCCAAGATAGACAAAGTCTCTTACTACTTCAAAAGCGTAGTTGTCAACAGTGATGTGCTGTCCAAGACGCCGGGACTCTTTGTTTGTTGACACTAGATACTTCGTCTTGCCCTCGTTCACCGTGAGACCCATCCGACGCGACTCTCTTTCCAACTCTGAGAATGCTGCACTGACTGCTCTCGTGTTCATGCCGATTATTCAATATCGTCGGCATACGCTAACAGCATGACACTTTTGTTGAAGATAGTACCATTATGTCGTAGATCAGCAGCTCGTATTATTTTCTCCATAATAAGATTGAAGAAGTCGCACGATAACGAATCACCTTGTCTGAAACCCCGTTCGGTATTAAACGGTGCGGAGAGGTCCTTCCCAATTTTCACTGCACAACGGGAGTTATGCAGTGTCATTCTACAAAGTCGAATGAGCTTTGCAGAAATACCGAACTCAGACATTGTTGCATAGAGGTAATCCCTTACCGGACTGTCGAAAGCGGCTTTATAATCAACAAATAGGTGGTGTGTGTCGATCTGTTTTTCTTGGGTCTTCTCCAGGAGTTGGCGCAGTGTGAAAATCTGGTCGATGGTGGATTTACCAGGTCTGAAGCCACACTGATAAGGTCCAATCAGGTTGCTGAGCATAGGCTTCAACCTTTCACATAGTACGCTCGATAGAACCTTGTATGCGATGCTCAGGAGACTTATTCCACGGTAGTTGGCGCAAATTGTGGGGTCTCCTTTTTTATGTACAGGACAGAGAACACTGAGCCTCCAATCATCAGGCATGCTTTCATCCGACCATATTCTGCTTATACATAATATACACTGAAAATATACCAAACACTGCGATATGCAAGAGTTCTTCATTCAAAATATGTAAATTAGAGTGGTTTTCAAAATCAAATTAACGATTTTTTTCAAAAACTCAAAAAGTTTTAATTAATTTTTTTTTCATCTAATATCCAAAATCACATATAAATTTTGGTCCCGATTAGGTTAGGTTAGGTTATGTAGCTGGTCTCTCTCTTTGAGAGGACACACTTAGGCCAGAAAGGCCCATTGTGATACCACTGAGCTTCTCTTCGAATACTGTTGTGAGTGTTAAATTTGGACAGCATTAGAAGGGACCTACTTATATTAGCCGGTTCCAAATGGCAGAACTCTTGTACCATCACTTTAACTTAGTTTTATCACAGAGCTCTTTTAAGTAGTATTTTTGGCAAATTGTTACTACCGGAAAAATGATCAATTCTTGCCGTACCGTTCGAAAGAAAGTCCCGATTGGAGACAATTAAGTAGCACGGATTCCTTAACTGTCTCCAATCGGGACCAAAATTTATATGTGATATCTTCTACTAAGTAGTATCGACTTCAGGTATTAGATGCAATTATTATTATATTAGATCTCTGACATCTGTGCGACAAGCCTTAAGCGTCTCCAGTAGAGACCCGTAGTATTACCGATTGAGAGGGCGAGGTTTAGGAAATGTTATGTAAAAATTTTCTTCTTCCATTCAAGAACCACCCTAATGTACATACATTTTCATGACGATATCTAAGAGTCTAAGAGACAATATTGGATTATTTCATGAAATAAATTGTTGCAGTAGTGAGTTCAATATATTGCATACTTGCTGCATGGAGGAATTCTCTCTTTTATTGCTATGCTTATACGAAAAATTGTCTATGAGAATAGTTTAATAAGTCCTTACCAAGCAATAGGAATAAAAAGTAATAAGAAATAGAAATATTCATAATATTTAGAAATAATTATTATCGTATTTATTATCGTTTTAGTTGGAAGCACAAACTCCAGCAGCGCATAAAGTAAGTTTTCGGCAGATCCTAATAATAATCGACTGTTTTGGTGATGATTTTTGTTTGTTTGACGTAAATCTATTTTACAGCTAGTCGTTTTTTTTTTTGTGTCTTTGGACTAAAAAAAAAAGGATGAATTTCGGTGAATTAGGTAACCACGTGAATTTTAATTGCCCAGTGCTGTTGCAATGCTAACAGGTATTAATGAAAGGGTGTTATCTTTCTGATAACTTTAGGTGATGCCTCTTGATTGTTTCGCAAAGTTGACTGATCCCTCTGTCCTTTGTGTTTTTGGAGCCTAATCACCAACAAGAATCCACTTCTTCAATTATTATTTTACAACTACTTTCCAGAGTTGTGGGATGTGATTGCTCAGTTGTCGGCGCCTTGCCCTTCTGTGAATAACATTCCCGGTTTGGCTATGAAAAAAATCTCTGAAATATTATATAAATTTTGGAAAAAAATAACAGATAAATGTAATGTTAGTTGCATCCCAACTTTCATCCCATGATGACTTCATAATATTTGTTATTGTACTGGTTTTTGTTGGATTAAGAATTTGCAAAGACTGAAAATATCTCCGTCTCACTCTCTCTTATCTATGGATCATACTGGCTGCAGTCTTTTGTTTTCAATTGTGATACAAAAATATTGAACAATACGTTAAGATGATCCTGTTTACTAAACCTTTAAAATCATTTCAAAATAATCACAATGATTGGTGCATGGTTTTCGTGAAATATTCGCAGCAATTGTAACTTAATGACAGAGTTTCTAAAAAAAAACTACACAATTAATGTTGAATTGGATTTCTATTGACTTTAGTTTCTTTCCCATCAACTTTTTTGAAATTTTAAGCCATGGATATTGAACATTCCAAGAAGTAACAAAAAGAATAACACTATTGACTTAGCGAACTTTTGTTAGATCCATATGAATCATAATGTATGTTAATAAATTCTCATTTATATTGTGCTTTGATAATTACACTGTCCAACAATTATAAGTTCTTTGATTGCAGTTTTGCCGAATTTCAGCAGACTTTAGCAGACTAGAGTTTAAGAATAGAAGTTACTCGTATATCGAATTATGAATGTCTAGTTTTTAGATTAATATTTAATTTAATCTAGTATTGAATATTTTTTAAGCCGCTTTCGACAGTCCGGTAAGGGATTACCTCTACACAACAATGTCTGAGTTCGGTATTCCTGCAAAGCTCATTCGACTTTGTAGAATGACACTGCATAACTCGGGTTGTGCTGTGAAAATTGGGAAGGACCTCTCCGCACCGTTTAATACCGAACGGGGTTTCAGACAAGGTGATTCGTTATCGTGCGACTTCTTCAATTTTGTTATGGAGAAAATAATACGAGCTGCAGATCTACGACATAATGGCACTATCTTCAACAAAAGTGTCATGCTGCTGGCGTATGCCGACGATATTGACATTATCGGCATGAACACGCGACCAGTCAGTGCAGCAGTCGAATGAGTCTTACGGTGAACGAGGGCAAGACGAAGTATCTAGTGTCAACAAACAAAGAGTCCCGGCGTCTTGGACAGCACGTCACTGTTGACAACTACACTTTTGAGGTAGTAAGGGACTTTGTCTATCTTGGAACCAGCATCAACAACTGTAATGACGTCAGCCTGGAGATCATGCGTAGGATAACTCTTGCGAACAGGTGTTACTTTGGGCTGAGTAAGCAATTGAGAAGTCGAGCCCTCTCTCGAAGAACGAAAACTACACTCTACAAGTCTCTCATCATGTCTGTCCTAACATATGGCGCTGAAGCCTGGACAATTTCCACCTCGGATGAGCGAATGCTTGGAGTTTTCGAGAGAAAAGTCCTACGCAAGATCTTTGGACCTATTTGTGTTGGTGGCGAGTACCGAATAAGGTACAACCATGAGCTGTATGAGCTGTATGCTGATATTGACATAGTAAAGCGCATCAAAATCCTGCAGCTGCTTTGGCTAGGTCATGTCGAGCGAATGGAAGAACATGCTTCAGCTAAGAAGGTGTTATATTCGGAACCCGTTGAAGGGCGACGCAGAAGAGGAACACATAACGTCCGTTGGAAAGACCAAGTACTGGAGAACCTGACGGCACTTAGAATTTCTAACTGGCGCCAACTAGCGAAGAACAGAGATGGCTGGCGAAGCATATTATATTCGGCCTAAATCGATATTCGGTTGTTATGGCCACATAAGAAGAAGAAGAAGAAGTTTTTAATATACAATATACAATATAAAGAGGCAGACCCAACCTTCGGTGGAAAGTTCAAGTACGCCTGTCAACGCTTGGAACCTCTTACTGGCGCCTGCTAGGGAAGGAAAAATTTGGCTGGCGAAGCATACTACATTCGGCTTAAATAATATAATATAAAGGGTGTTACTTGTACATAATTTTCATAATTTTGCGATTTTTTAATTTCAATAAACATTTAAATTTAATATTGAAATGTTTTTAGAAATAACTAGAGCCATCTATTATTATCAAAATTATTGGCAAAACGTCTGTTGAATTGTGTTATGATGTACCTTTTTTTTTTTTTTATATTTTATATACGATAATATACGACATAATACATAAATATTCAGGCAAGATTCCGGTTCGTTTAAGAATGGGCTTTTTTTTATAGCTTTTTGATCTCATCATTATCTATTGGCACTTACCATACATTATATAAAAATGTATGTAAATGAATTGCTTTAATGAAAACACATTCTTTTGCGTAAATATATGTACTGTCATACGTTACGTACGTACCATTTCTGCAAAAATATTATGTTGACCGGTCTAGAATTTAATAAACAAATATTTAATCCATAAATAGAGATTATAAAATCTGCGTATAAATAAAGTATGTCGCAAAAAAAAATATATTGTTTAGAACTTCTCGCACTTGTATAAAAGGCTGTTGTGCCACAAATGCTGTTATCAGTTATTAGTTAAATTTTGCTCAACTTGTAAACACTATGAAATATTTTGTAAGTATACGAGAGCTTATACAATATTGTTGAGGAGAGTGTCAAAAGGATAATAAAATAAAATTTCATATAATTATAATCCTTTTAGATTGTATTTGCTTGCCTTTTGGCTGCCACAGTTTATGCTGCCGATGATGTGAACGTCATTCGTAATGATGCTGAAGTAAATGTGGATAGTTTTAAATATGCCTATGAATTCGACAACAGCATCAAAGCGGAACAACAAGGCAATTTGAAACCAGAAGATAATTGGGTTGTCAACGGTCAATACTCGTATATTTCACCCGAAGGTGAACAAGTCTCTTTGGCCTATACAGCCGATGAGAATGGTTATCATGTTGATGCTGCCAATCCATTATTGCCACAACCACACCCAATTCCAGAGGCCATTCAAAGATCCTTGGAATATATTGCTGCTCATCCACCACCAGTAGCCAGTAATTAAATATTGTATAGAATAGAAATAATAATAATAAAATAAGACGATTTGGATTATGGATATAATTGCTTTGTAATATTATTGTATTTCACACACGCAACAGATAGTGCCAATGTTTGGCAAACAAGTGGCTAACCAGTATATGGCATACTTGAATTTATCTTGTGATACTAAATAACAAAATTCACAACACGGGCAAACCAACTAACTGGTAATCATTATTTAACAATTTTATTAAAATTATTGTATAGACATCGCATATATATTTAGAAATGACATGAAAAAAATATAGGGTAAATCATACATAAAAAGGTTATTATCTAGGTAATACCACCTTGATCAAAAAGTTCCCGGAATAGGCACCGTGTCGCGCTCTCATCGTTCCAATTTGAGTTCTCTTCTTTTTTTTTTTTTTTTTTTTTTTTTTTTGTTAAGTTGGTACATATGTTGTTGATATTTCCTCAAGTTACGTAGTCAAAAGTACATCTATCTCTGTATGTGTTGGCGATTTTTTACAATTTTCAATCAATATCATGCAAAAAAGAGACCGTGTTGACGTCGCAAAAGACGTTGCGAGACTGAATTCGATCCCACATTCTTCTAAAGAATCATTACTAGAGACGAGACGTGGGTTTATGAGTACGACGGAAAGAGACCAGAATTGTGGGCAGAAAACTCGTGGATTTTGCACCTTGATAACGCACCGTCGCACAGTGCCATCATTATGCGTATTTTTTTGACGAAAAATGCAACAAAGACCATCCAACAGGCACCGAATTCACCTGATTTGGCTCCCTGTGATTTCTTTCTGTTCAATCGTATTAAAAAACCATTACGGGGAACGTGTTTCAGCAGCCGAGAGGAAGTAATGGAAAAATCGCAGGTAGCACTGAGATAGATGTACTCTTGGCTACGTAACTTTTGCAAATGTCATGCTATGCCGCTAAGATTTAGAGGGAATATCAACAAAAGATGTACCAACTTAAAAAAAAAAAAACAGAACTTAAATTGGAACAATGGGAGAGAGCGCCACACGGTGGTTATTCAGGGAAATTTTTTATCAAGGTGGTATATAGATGTACTCTTGGCTACTTAACTTTTGCAAATGTCATGCTATGACACTAAGATTTAGATGGAATATCAACCCAACTTAAAAAAAAAAAAACAGAACTTAAATTGGAACAATGGGAGGGAGCGCCACACGGTGGTTATTCAGGGAAATTTTTTATCAAGGTGGTATATTTGTTGTGTATTCCTTTTTTCTCTATTTTACTACAAATTTTATTAAATAATTTTATTTTCATTTTTGTAAAATTGTAAAACTGTAAAAGTTGAGTAAGAAATCTACAAATTTTATTAAATAATTTTATTTTCATTTTTGTAAAATTGTAAAACTGAAAAAGTTGAGTAAGAAATTCTAATCACTTTGAGCTTTCGAATAACTAAAAGCAATTACTTACTATCCATGGACACTTTTGAATATACATAAGTGCAAATATTCGAAAAATTCATTACTTACGACTTAGCTTTAGCTGCCAAGACAACTATCGTTGACACAAACAATTTGCATATGCATTATTTCTTTTTTCTTTTTCTCTCTCTCTCTCTCTCTCTCTGTTAATATTTATTCATCTTTTTGTAACCAGTTTAAATCTTTTGTTCCCGTTTTTTGTTCTTGTAGCACATTTGGCCACAAAAAAAAAAAAAATATATAATAATAAAAATAATAAGAAAACACAATAACAAACATATTTTCAAAACAAATTGATTAAAAAATGAAAAAGAGAAAAACACGAATTTCATATTTGAGATGCACATTCGTTAAGGAAGCAAAAAATATAAATAGGAATGTCAACAAAAATGAAAGCATTAGTTTGTGAACGCGTGTGGTCAATTGAACTTAAATAATTGTAAATATGAAATTCATTGTAAGTGTAATTATACAAACAAATATTTATTCATACAGAGAGAAGTAAATTCATATATATATTTTTCCTTTAGATTGTTTTTGCTGTACTATTGGTTGTTGCCTATGCTGAGGATAATGTTGCCATACTAAGAAATGATGCCGAAGTCAATACTGATAGTTTCAAGTATGCCTATGAATTCGATAATCACATTAAGGCTAATCAAGAGGGTATCCTAAAGGAGAAGGATAATTGGCTTGTGACTGGCGAATATGAATATATTTCGCCAGAAGGTAAACCCATTAAAGTTACTTATGTTGCCGACGATCAAGGCTATCATCCAAAAGTTCATTGGTAAATTATCGCCTTTCTTCAACGATATAAATGCTCATTGATGATTGTTCATTGTAAATACGTAAAAATTAAATAAATTATAATATTTATTCAAATAAATGTTTTATTAATAATGAACAAAGCAATTGGAGTCTATGGACACTGCTTGGGTCACTCTACTTTTCTCTGGTTTTAAGAGAAAGTGCTTAGAAGTTGTGAAAATACCAAATATACTAAATATTTATTTAGTAATTTATTTTAGAATGGATAATTCTTCATAACTGACTGCTTAGCGATTTCACATTTATCACATTTTTAGTATACGAAAGCATAGATCAGTAAGAATCAGCTAAATTGACTCATTTCATTGACTCATCCCCTATTTAAAGCTAAATGGAGCATTCGTTATAAAAAGGCAAACCAAATATACCTTGAAATCAATTCACCACAGTCTTTGTGTGTATTATGATTTTTTCACAGCTTCATCTCCTGCACGATATTTCCTTTCATTCCTTTCCCATCGAAACTATAACATTAAGATTGCTTCTTTTATATCTGTTTAATAATAATAAGTTTTGCAGAAAAATAAAAGTTTCAAAAAAATAGGAATTAATAAAAAAAAACCACCATTTGATTCTTGCATCACAATTTTGAGCTATACCGCGACTGACTTTTACAATCTTCAATGGCTGATGCAATCGATTTCTTTAGCAATTATATGGATTAATATGACAATCTAACATATTAAATATGCAATGTTATTGTAGGAAATATTTTTAATCGTTCTGGTGTAGAAAACCGCAATCAACTGCGGTTGGCAACTAAGTAAGTGCCGATTTCGCACATGGCTGTTTCTGGCTGTACACATATTTTTGATACGTTTTGTCAATGTTATGTGATCTTATCTTTCTGACATTAATTAACTATCACATTTCTCTTGCTTAGGAAATAAATTGCACATATATTTGTTTACGGGTGATTGTTTGAGGTCAATTTGTGTATGAAAACATCGGCAATTACTTCGGCAATTCTTTAGTTGCCGACGCAATATGTTATTATTGCACAATTATTTAAAACCATAATGAATGAGAAGATTATAGAAACTTCGCTTATTAAGATACAAGCATCAGTATAGTATTTAGTAAAATTATGACACAAAAAAAAAAAAACCTAAAATGCTAAGAAAAGTATCTACGTATGAGGTCTTGAATTAGTTTTGAGGGATTTTCGTTAGATGGTGTAACTTGTACATTTGCTATCGGACCGTACTGTAGCTATATACATTTTAAAGCACCATTATTAAGCTTTCTTTCTCAGTACTCTCAGTTATTTCGTTAAAATGTAAATAACTAATTTTTATAGACTTTTAAACATGTCGACCTTTGCGCCAACAAAACAAGCAATTCAATTCATGTTTGATTCAAAAAAAAAAAAAAGTATCGCTGAAAGTCATCGATTGGTGTTGGAAACTTACTAGAAGCATTGTATATAGATTCTTCAAATAGTTTGATGATGAAGAATTGACGGCTTTATGCGACGAAGATTCATGTCAAGCCCTTAAAGAGTTGGCAACAGCATTAGTGGTTGACGAATCAACCAAGGAAATCCGCAAGGAAATTGGGTCCCAATCGAATTGAAGTCGAGAGATGTTTTTCACGTGCGAACAATTGCTTCAACGAAAAAAGTAAGAGTTTTTGCATTGCATCGTCACTGGTGATGAAAAAAATGAAGCGAAAAAATCATGAGTTATGACCAGCCAACCATTAACATCAACGGCAAAGCCGCACAATACCTCGAAAGGCACAACAAAATAATTTTACAACTTTACAATGCTCGTCCACATGTTGCTGAAGTCCTTCAAACATACTTAGGAACGGTGAAATGGGTGGTCCTACCACAACCGATTACAACTTGTTCCGATCGGTGACACACTGCGTGGAATAGCAGCACTTCGATTCTTACGAAGAAGCCAAAAATTGAATAGATTCATCGATTGCGGAATTAATATGCTGCCAGAAAGATGGGAAAATGTCGTAACTAACAATGGACAATACTTTGAATAATTTATTGTATAAATTTATTTTGTTAATTAATTAAAGGTTTAAAAACAAACAAAAAATCCCTCAAAACTAATTCAAGCCCCACTATTACAATTTACAATTAAAAATGCCCTACTGACCTTTACTTATGTTTATTTAGATGGCTCACCAAAAAAGTTGCTGTTATAATCGACTACAAATATAGTTGGGCTTATTTTATGATGATCCCAAAATGTTTAGGCTATAAGTACAGGGTAATTTTTTGGCAACTTTCTTTTTGGCAACACTGGTTTTGCTCAGCTCAGCTGTTTTCGTGTAACATGTTACTGTCAAACATGTTCAGTTTGGTCTATAATTTAACCATGAATCAACTTACAAACGAACAACGCTTACGGATTATTGAATTTTATTATCAAAATTCATGCTCGGTTACGAAAGTGTGAAAATCGGAAAATTGTGTTCAGTGACGAAGCTCATTTCTGGTTGAATACATATGTGAACAATCAAAATTGTCGTATTTGGTGTGAAGAGCAGCCAAAAGCATTGCAAGAATTACCAATGCATCCCGTAAAATGCACTGTTTGGTGTGGATTATGGGCCAGCCGGTGGCATAATTGGACCGTACATTTTCCCATTCGACGAAGACGGGGACGTTACTGTGAATGGCGAGCGCTACCGTGCGATGATTACAAACTTTTTTTTTTTGGCCAAAATGGAAGAAAATGCTGTCCATGGCTGACATTTGGCTTCAACAAGACCCAATTGAGAGGTGAGTTCGGTGAACAGTTTATTTCACGTCATGCGATGTAACGCCTTTAGACTATTTTTTGTGGGGTTATATTAAGACTCATGTCTATAGCGACAAGCCCGCAACGGTTGACGCACTGGAAGCCAATATTAAAGAATTTATTTATTTTTGAAGCTGCATTTGAAAAACCTCTAAAAAGCTAGTTTGGTATTGAATCATTTTTATTTATGATTTAATACCCGATCATTCTATTTGGAGGACATTGGCGCCGAATGCATTAAGTCGATGAAGAGTGAAGATTTTAAGAGTCGTCTGTCTTCTAAATGAAAAACAGTAACTAATATCTTCTCTAAGCTGGCTTAATCACGAAGATTGAAATGAAAACTAGAAAATTTATTCAAAAAGAAATCTCTTTGTTGATAGACTATCGATAATTTGTGAATAAAATTACAATAAGATTGTGAAATCACCACGTATTTGTGAAATAAAATACTCCACTTTTATACTAATGACTTAGAACACTTCATTTTTTTTTATTTAATTACACTTAATACTATACTTCCTACTAACCGAACTATTGTAGATGGTACATAAGTCGTATATAATTTTAGATCATTTATTGCATGAACAACTACAAAGCCTACTTCTACTTCTACTTCTCTGGTGGTGGTGGATGAGCAGCAATGTATTCCAAGGATCTTTGAATGGCCTCTGGAATTGGTGGTGGAGTTGGCAACAATGGATTGGCAGCATCCACATGATAACCATTCTCATCGGCTGTGTAGGCTAAAGAGACTTGTTCACCTTCGGGTGAAATATATGAGTATTGACCGTTGACAAGCCAACTATCCTCGGCCTTCAAATTGCCTTGTTGTTCCGCTTTGATGCTGTTATCGAATTCATAGGCATATTTAAAACTATCCACATTTACTTCGGCCTCATTGCGAATGACGTTCACATCATTGGCAGCATAAACTGTGGCAGCCAAAAGGCATGCAAATACGGCAACCTAATCGTAGATTTGAATGAAAGTAATGGACAAAAGAAAAAATAAAAAATTAGAAGTTTTTTTTTTTAGCAATTATCTGCAATCCTCTTCAATCACTTACGTAGAATTTCATTTTAGTTTGTTCGTTGTTCGTTGATTGTTTTTCAATAAACTACTGACATCAGATACACTAATGTTGATGGTTTTTATACAAAAGTGTTAATTTTCTATCGATTTGAAGCAACACTACAAGTTTTTTTTTTCGAACATTTACAAAAGCTAATATTATCATTTCATATTTACCTAACTCATAATTTTATTGTATGTATCTGCATGACCTCCCCACTAGTGAATTCTCGTTTTTTTGGTTTGTTTGTTTGATTGTTTGTTTGTATTATTTTAAATATATTTAATTTGCTTTGGTCCCATCTACATAAATACGAGTATGTACCTACTTGTATTATATTATACGTATGATCATCGTTTATTGTTTTATGCGGCTGTCAATTTTTGTCAATGATCGCTTAATAATATATTGCTTCTTCTTCTTCTTCTTCTTCTTCTTCTGCTTGCAGTTTTCTTCTTTTGTAAATTGTTCAACTTGTTTTACTCAACACCGTATAGCCCCCTCTCTAAATTTTCTATTGATATAATAAATACAAATTATCATATTGAACTGGAATATATTAATATATTAAAAAAACAAAAAAATATGTATATTCATATTTTCATATTGTAACTGTTTTCATAGTTTTATGCAATAGATATTTGAAATCATTAGCTGGTTTTCGAAACAAGAAAAATCAACTACCTACATTTTTTATAACGTGTCTATACTCGTATTTATATACTATTAAATATTTTGTTAATTATTGTATTATCACCATTATGCGCATTAATGTTTAAATAATTAATTTTTAATAGTATGAATTTAGAAGAGATAATTAAAAAAAAAAAAAAACCAAAAAACTTGAAAAAAAGTTTTAAAATATACACATCATGCAACAAAATAAAGTGGTTACCAGCGCAACATGAAGTTTGTTTCATTTTATGACACTATGAGGCATCCTAATCTTAGATTCTTAGGAGGGAAAACTTTAAAAAGCTTTAGAAATGATCTTAGAAAAAATACCTATAATTAAATTTAGTAGTATTGGCTAAATATAAAATTTTGAAATACATTTACCAGCATATATGCATATTAGGGTGGCTCTCCAATGCATGGGATAAAATGTTTGAAGCTCATTCTTAAAATATTCGATTTGATAAGAAAAAAAAAATAAAATACTTCCAAATATTGGGTAATTTAAAAAGTTTCCACGGTTTTTTTGGTACATTTTTGAAAAAAAAAAAAAGATTTTTTTTATTGAAACTCAATTTTGATCAAGTACGTATTGGCCATTATTATCTATGACGTTTTGTTATTTTTTGTGTTACTTCATAATTCCATCGGTGTAGAACTGCTATGCTTTATCGGCGAAAAACTTGGCCCAGTGATTTTCAACGGTTCTTCGGTCGGTATATTTTTTACCATTAAGAGCATTTTGGAGAGACCAAAACAAATGGTATTCAGACGTTGCAAGATCCGGGTTATATGCTGGATACATCAAAATTTCTCAGCCAAGTTCCGTCAATTTGTTCGGAGTCGTCAAAGTTGTGTTTGGCCTGACATTGTCATGATGGAACATAAATTCTTTTCTGTTGTCCAATTCTGGTCACTTTTCCTTAATTGCTTCATTTATGCGATCGAGTTGTGAGCAATAGAGATCAGAATTAACTGCTTTAACAGGTTTTAACAGCTCGTTATAGATTTTATAGACAATTGCCTTCAAGTTCCACCAAACACTCAATATAACCATGTGTGCTCTCAATACAGGCTTTCAAGTCGTTTGTGAAGAATCACCGGCCTTTCATCATGATCACAATTCTTCCGAGAGTAATAATTTTCCACGACAATCTTCTAAAAGAGCTCTATGACAAAGCTTAGAAAAGGTGATGTCAGAAGTGTTTTGCCGTTCGCAACCGGATAATATCAGGTGTAGTAAAAACAAATCCATTATTTTTCCAATAAATGGCTTTAGGAATCTGTATCTCGTGTTGTATAAGTGCAATCACTACATGGCATTAGAAAGATAGGATTTCGTACTAAATAAACTTTTCAGGCAGTTTTGTGATTCCATGACTCAGTATTGTTTGAGCACGCGTCAAAAATGGACACCAGTAAAGAGAAAATATGCCATATTTTACAGTTTTTCTTCGATAAAAGCGAAAACCCAAGCCAGACGGCTGAAAATATGAATAGTGTTTATGGTCCTGATACTGTAACAGCCAATCACGTGCAATTTTGATTTCGTCGGTTCCGTTCCGGTAATTTTGATGTAAATTGTAGAAAATATCGATAAAATAATAGAAATCGTTGAGTCTGACCGTCATGTAAGCACTGTTTCTATTGCTCAGGTGCTAAACATTGCACAAAAAACCATTGGGAACCATTTAAATAAGGCTGGATACAAAAAGAAGCTCGATGTATGGGTGCCACACGAGTTAACGCAAAAAAACCTCATGGACCATGCAACAAAATCGATCCATTTCTGAAGCGGATGGTTACTGGTGATGAAAAGTGGGTCACTGACGACAACTTCAATCGGCAATGGTCATGTTCGAATTGGGGTGAGCCGCCGCAAACGGTGGCCAATCCAGCCTTGACGGTCAGGAAGATTTTGCTATTTGTTTGGTGGGATTGGCAGAGAGTCATCTACTATGAGCTGCTCCCCTACGTCCAAACTCTTACACTTCGGACCTGTACTGTCAACAATTGGAACGCCTGAAGGATGCAATCGCCCAGAAGCGGCCAGCTTTGGCCAATAGGAGAGGAATTGTGTTCCATCGGGACAACGCCAGGCCACTCACGTCGATAGTGGCTAGCCAGAAGCTCCGGAAGCTTGATTGGGAGGCTCTTATGCATCCACCTTATAGTCCGGACCTGGCACCAAGTGATTACTACCTGATCCTGTCTATGGCGAATAATTTTGCTGGTGAAAAAATCGCCTCAAGAGAAGCTTGTGAAAATCGACTGTTCCAGTTTTTTGCCAATAGGGACGAGGGTTTCTATGAGAGTGGCAATATGAAATTACCTTTAAAATGGCAACAAGTTATTGAACATATTCATACTTATTGCATATTTGACCTAAATCCGATAATTCCAACTATGCTAAATAAAACCTGCAATTTTATGCTAAAATAATGGATTTCTTTTTACTAGAACTTATATAAGTAGGTCCCTTCTAATAGCGTCCAAAATATCACATGCACAACATCATTGGATAAGAAGCTCAGTCAAAGGGCCCTTGGGGGCCTATAAGTGTCACATATTTTTTGTTTGTTTTTTTTTTTTTTTTTTGTTTAAGAGAGCCCACATAACTTTTTAATTAGCACCACCATTAGCAAATGTAAATAAAACACATATAAAATATTTTTTATCATGATATTTCTTTTTTATTATAAAGTTTGAACGTTGACATTATGTGTGAAATACTACATCATTTAAATGACCACCACGCGAATTGTTGAAAGCATCGATTCGTTTTGAGGTAATTTTCTCAGCCATAACGTGACGAATGTTGATTTTTAGGTGCTCAAGAGTTAAAGGTTTATCTGCATAAACACGGTCTTTCGCATAGCCCTACAAAAAAAAGTCAAGCGGTGTCAAATCGCATGATCTTGGTGGCCACTTGATATCGCCACGACGAGAAATTACGCGGCCAGAAAATTTCTCTTGCAATAAAGCCATATTCGCTCGAGTTGTGTGGCATATGGCACCGTCTTGTTGAAACCACATATTCTCTAAGTTGTATTCTTCAATAGCATGCAAAAAAAAGTCGGTTATCATATGACCATAACGCTCCGAATTGACGGTGACAGTCGTTCCATCGTCGTTTTCGAAGAAGTAAGGTCCAATCACACCTCCGGACCAAAGAGCGCACCAAGCAGTGACTTTTTGTGGATGTAGTGGCCTCTCTTCAATTACTTGAGGATTCTCAGAACCTCAAATACGACAATTTTGTTTGTTAACATACCCACCGAGTGAGAAATGTGCTTCGTCGCTGAAGAAAATTTTGTTCGAAAAATCGCCGTCCACCGCCTGTTGTTCAAGCACCCATTCGACGTATCTACGACGTTGTGAATGGTCAGCTGGCTTCAGTTGTTGTGTGAGCTGGATTTTATATGGATGTAGGTGTAGATCCAAATGCAAAATATGCCATAATGTGCCGTAAGATAGTCCTAATTCCTGAGAACGACTAGGAATCGACACATTCGGGTCTTCGGCAACACTTTCACTTACAGCAGCGATATTTTCGGTGGTACGAGCGAAACGATGATGCACAGGCCTTACAATATCTGTAACCGATCCAGTCTCTTCATATTTCTTCACAATTTTGCCAATTGCTTGCGTAGTTGGACGATTATGTAAACCATAATCTCCTCTTCAAGCACGATATGTGGCTGTGGCAGAATCACCATTTTTGTAGTAGGTTTTTACAATTTTCATGCGTTGTGCGATAGTTAAGCGATCCATTTTCGCAAATGTCAGACTTTGAACTGAAAAAGAAAGAAATTGTTTTAACAACTCAGTTTGACAGATGTCGAATTCTAGCCCTATACTTATGAAACCGCGAAATGGATAATCCTTTACTTATTGTACAATTCATAAATTTGATGTTAACGTAAATAAATTGTCACAACTGCCTCTCCCAAGAAACATTGTACGAAATTTACAATAATAAATGCAGGAGGGACTCCCTCTTTATTTCGGAATTTTTATATAAATTTACGAAACGGAGAGAACTTTTTGGACTTTCATTTGAGATTGAAAATTGAAAGAAAAAAAATGTTCTGAAGTACATTTTACACATCAGTCGAAGCGTCATAACGACTCGCAACCCAAGGAAACGATTGAGATTATTGCATTTTCCGAAGGTTGTCATGCTACTGAAATTAATGAGAATTATTCGAAATCGAATATTGCGCAATGCGCATCATTCGTGATATACTAACGAATACAAAAGATGCATTTGAAATTTTCTACGACCTTAGTAGACTAGTTTTATCTATCATTCGGTTGTCTAATGATATATATTCAAATTAATTTCCTGTGCTTAAACAATGATAATACATGGAATCAACATAATTCATTTTCAAGATGGAACAAATCATAAATATAAAGGTATTTACATAAATTGTCTATTGGTTGTTATTGCAATATTTTCATCATACTAAATGCTAAACCATGTTAGATATTAGATTCTAGATCATTGATAATTCTATTCTATTTGAGATGTTTGTTCATAATAATTATGTATATAAAATAATAATTTTATTTATTAATAATCATGAAACGGTCTAATTTAACGACGGCGTAGAAAACCATATAATAACATAGATGCTTCCTGCAAATTTATCGAGTTTTTATGGATGTTGATGTTGATTTATTTATATTGAAATCATGTTCATCCGATGTAGATAATTATGCATAGAAATTCGTTTTCCGACTTTATAGCTAGGCAAATTTGACATAGGTTACGGTATTCATTCGACATGTCTCTCTGTAATTAATTATCAGGTTGAAATCTAGGCCTTTTGTTGGTGTTCCTATTTATTATTTTCTCAAAATACAATAGTGTAATTGTAATATCAATAAAATATATCTACATTGTAATATTTTTGTTTATTTGATTTTATAATTATCATAAATATTTACTACTGATCAGGTAGACGTAGTGAATTAATTATTGGAAACCTGTTGATCATATACTCGATATTGTATGTATGAATTGTTAAATATAGAATTCTTAATAATATGTTGTTGTTTGTTTGTTTTAATATTATCTAATTATAATTTTGTTGTTGTTTTGTTTTCTTCATATTTAGTTTTGTTTTGCTTCTTTTGCTAGTTTATATTTAGTTTTGACTTGTTGTCATAGTCTGGTGTTTATCTCATTGAGCTGAGCTGTATATAAGATCCCAGTTTTGAGCAACATTATTCAATTGATTAGTTATTATTTTGGTTTTATTGCTCACCAATTGGTATTTGCTTTATTGCAAATTGTTCCTGTGCTATGAAGAGCTTTCATTTATAAGAGTTTTGTGCCAAAATTCAAGAATTTCTATTATTTCTGAAGCATCAACCCTTAACAGGGTTGATGCTTAATTTGACAATATGCAATTATTGCTTTTATAGTTTTTTTTTTTTGCAATCTGCCTTAAACGTACTTTAATAGAAAGGTACAGTTTCTTCCCATTCGCAGCTTGCAGTCTCCAAAATTATACAATAGTTCTAAAATTCGACTGAATGTAATTTTCGGTTAAAATATCGACCAAGAGACATCATCCCACATAAAAATTAATAAAACTACAATTTTTTAATTATCAAACAGAATAAATAAAATCAATAATTTTTTTTTTTTCCATAAAAATTGTCGTTTTATTAACAATAACTTTGCTGACCATAGCAAATAATAATATTTTTTAAAATTGCGAAAAAAAAAAAAAAAATTATAAATAAAAATGCAATAAAATAGCAATTATTATTATTTGTTACTTTTTTTTATATTATTTTAAACAGAAATAACTAACAATAGCGACGAATCTCAATGTTTTGCATTGTGTCTTTGGTGGAAAGATTCTTGAATTTAATTAAATTTATTTATACTAATTTATTGTATTATATCATTTTGAACAACTATTCTGGAGTCAATAAATGGTTGTTTTGGAATTTAAAGGCCTTTTTTTTTTTTAAATCAAATACTCTCAAAGAAATGTTTGATTGAAATTTATTATATTTTATTGCATATCGATGGTCAAACATTGACAGCACATAACTGTCAATTTTTCCAAAAATTGATTTATATAAATTGTTAGTTTTTATAGAAATTATATAAACTTTTAATTATGAGTTGTTAATGTTTGACCATCGATTTGCAATAAAATATATTAAAATAATCTCTTTATTTCAGAATTTTTATATAAATTTACGAAACGGAGAGGACTTTTTGGACTTTCATTTGAAACTGAAAATTAAAAAAAAAAAAAAACACGCTCTGAAAAATGCATCATACCGCCTAGTACCCTAACGGAACGATAGACAGTATTGTATTTTCCAAGGTCAAGTCTTGCTAATGAAATTAATGAGAAATGTTCGATGGTCAAACATTGACAGCACATAACTGTCAATTTTTCCAAAAATTGATTTATATAAATTGTTAGTTTTTATAGAAATTATATAAACTGTTTGTTATGAGTTGTCAATGTTTGCCCATCGATTTGCAATAAAATATTAATAAAGTAGTATTTTTATTTCGAAATTTTTACATAAATTTACGAAACGGAGAGAACTTTTTGATCTTTCATTTGAAACTGAAAATTATTTTAAAAAAATGCTCTGAAAATTGTGCACCAGTCAGAGCGTCATTCCGCCTCGTACCCTAAAGGAACGATTGACAGTATTGTATTTTCCAAGGTCAAGTCTTGCTAATGAAATTAATGAAAAATGTTCGATGTTCCAAGAATGACAACACATAAATGTCAATTTTTCCAAAAATTGATTTATATAAATTGTTAGTTTTTATAGAAATTATATAAACTGTTTGTTATGAGTTGTCAATGTTTGACCATCGATGTATTATATGTATATGAGACATTTCATGAGTGTATTAGAAATATGAAGAAAATTAAATTTAAATATTGACACTAACAAATTTTGAGTATAAATTTTATGTGAAATGCAGCACATTTGGGAATTTTTTTTTTTTTTTTTTTTTGAAAATGCCATATTTAAGTTCAAACATTCTGATTACATAATATTGTATACTCGCCCTGTGAGAGGATCATTTTTAGTTTCTTTGTACAACAAAATTTTTCTTTGAAAATATATCATATAAATAATGATATAGAAAATTTATTTGACAGATTTATTTTGAGTAAAAGAGATATCAAAATAAATAGCCAATAATGTGCAACCTATATAGATAGATCATAGGTCACAAAAGATGATTAAAGTCGCAGTGTTTGACTTATAGGTTAACCATAAATAATTTTTACATTTTGATAAGCATTAAAATTGCCCACAAATATTGTATAAAATAATTTTGAAATATATAATACATACATACGAGGGTGGTCCCAGAACTACCCGACCTGACATATAGATGGCGGCAGTAGTTTGAAAAAAATTATTTTGGTGGCAACCTTATAAAATATGTTTTCAATTTCAAGGTGTCACGTTGTCTAGTATTTTTTTTTTTTTGTGGAGCCATCGAAAGTTAACGACATCAGTGAGTTTATAAATGGAAAAAATTGGTCACCGTTATGTAGTTCAGTACTTTCATTTGAAAGGTCTCAGTCCAACGAATATTAAAGCTGAACTAGATTCTACTCTGGGGGAGTCTGCTCCTTCATTTACGGCCATAAACAAATTGGATGACATAGTTTAAACGAGGTCGTACGAGCTGTCAAGACAAACACCGTAGCGGTCAACCAATTGAGGTGGCCACGCCAGAAACGCTTAAAAAAATCCACAAAATGGTATTGTATGATCGCCGGCTGAAGGTGCGTGAGTTAGGTGAAATTACAGGCATTTCAAAAAGTCCTATACATCATATATTGACCGTAAATTTTGAGATGGGTGCCGCGTTTGCTTACAATAGCACCAAAAACAACGTCGTGAAGATGTTTCTGTAGAGTGTTTGGCGATGTTTCACAGTAATAAAGCAATGTTTCACAATAAGTAATAATGGGTCCATCACTTCACATCTGAGACAAACCTGAACAGTCAAAACAGTGGACTGAAAAGGGGTGAATCGTGTCCAAAGAAGGCGAAGACAGTTCCATTTGCAGGCAAGGTTATGGCGTCTGTTTTTTTTGCTATTGCGATGGCCAAAATCAATGAATTAAAGCTTGAATTGCTTCAGTACGCACCTTATTCGCCAGATTTAGCTTCTTCGGCTTATTTTCAATTGCAAATTTGAAAAAATATCTTGGTGGTAGAAGATATGCAAACAATAAAGAGATGGAGTCTGTGGTAGATGGCAATTTTAATGAGCTAAACAGTTCATAATATAAACATGGTATCGATGCTATAGAATATCGCTGGGAAAAGTGTAAAAAGCTAAAGGGAAATTATGATTCCAAAATTTGTTGTGTTTTCTTTGTTAGGTAGGGTATTTCTGGGACCACTCTCGTATGTTACAGAATCTGCCATAAAAAAAAAAAAAACTTCAGAATGAGTTGCGAACCGAAGTTAGGAAATTTTTTATTCACGATTAGTCTAATATACACCTATGTAGATATCTATTACAATAACATTTTAGAGAAACTTGATCAATATTATTTGCAACTATTTCTACATTTTAAAAGAAATCTTATAACATCTAGGAATGTGGAATTACACATTTAAGAAATACTTGAAGTAAGGCCAGCCTGTCAAGTAGCACGTATTAAATATTTTCCAACATTACATATGAAGATTTTGCATTTGAGAATCTTTTTTTGTGACTATACAATTTTATACGAATACTTGGAGTTTTCGAGAGAAAAGTCCTACGCAAGATCTTTGGACCTATTTGCGTTGGTGGCGAGTACCGAATAAGGTACAACCATGAGCTGTACGAGCTGTATGCCGATATTGACATAGTAAAGCGCATCAAAATCCAGCGGCTGCGCTGGCTAGGTCATGTCGAGCGAATGGAAGAACACGCTCCAGCTAAGAAGGTGTTATATTCGGAACCCGCTGGAGGACGACGCAAAAGAGGAAGACCAAACCTCCGGTGGAAAGACCAAGTACTGTAGAACCTGACGGCGCTTGGAATTTCTAACTGGCGCCAGCTAGCGAAGAACAGAGATGGCTGGCGAAGCATGTTATTTTCGGCCTAAATCGATATTCGGTTGTTATGGCCACATAAGTAAGTAAGTAAGTATACAATTTTATTCAGCAATTTTGAATTTTTTTGCATTATAAGCACTCATCATTTGAATGCAATACTTACTACTTCACACGCTTTTCTTCAGCATCAGCATTATTCATGTCATCTTTAACACGATCTAATGACATTTGAAATTTCATTACCAAAGTCAGCAGCAGCATCATCAGCATCATCAGCATCATCATCAATAGCATAATAATCATCATCGATAAGCACGACAAAGTGTCAACTTCGATGTAGTCATTGTTAGTTCTTCTTCTTTTTCTTCTACTGTTTCTTTGTCATGCCATTTATGGTAAGTACATCCTGTATAGGAGAAAAAAAAACAGACTATTATTAATATAACTCAGTAGTTTCAAACAATGGCAATAATGTTAAATAGTTTTTTTAATCTGCATATACATATGTATATAAACAAAATATGTATGAATGCTCTTTGACGTATAGCAACATCAACAGCAACATTTATGTATATACATAATCTTTATGTATATACATTGATCTTTGGTTTGCCACCATCCATGTATTTGGTTAATATGCGTATTACCTGCATATTGGATGTTCATTTGGTTTTAATAGTTTTAAGTACATAAGTATTTGAACTCTAACATATATACCTACATATTGATTTTACATATTAATGGTATTTTGATATGTGTATTTAAACAATAATGCTTAATTCGTTTTGTTATTTATTATTTGAGTAATTCTTTTTTTTGTTTTTTTCTACACATTTTAATTTTATGATGATGATTTGTTTCTTGCATTTTACATCTTCGCCGTACCACACAAAATATAATAAATAAAAAAAAAAAAAATAAAAATATAAAATAAATTCAAAAATAATAATAATAAAATAAAACAAAAATCGAAGAAGAGGCATATGTATTTATCATAATCAACTCCCAGGGTGAATAAATGTATATGGCAAGCCATGCAAATATACCCAGATGGAAATCATGAAATGAGTGACAATATTTTTAGTTACTCATATAATAGTGAATTGAGTGCCGTAGCTCAGTGGTTAGTAAAGCATTAGGAAGCATAACAAATTTCATTTAGAAAAGATAATATAGAAAAGATTTTCTTTTGAATGGTACCCATCTGTCGGCAAGCAATTGGCCATTCTTCCGGCAGTAACAATTTGCCATGGAAAAGCTTCTAAAAGAACTCTGTGGCAAAGCTCAGAAAAAGTGATGTCGCAAAAAGTTCGGAACCGGCTAAAATAATTATAATACTGCCCAAAATTTAACACGCACAACCGTAATGGGAGACAAAAAGGTAATAAAACCTACCAACGCTTGATCGAGTAAGTCGTAACCCGACATACTAGTTGAAACGATCTTACTAAATTTTTGGAATCGGCCAGTTCGAATAGCTTGCTATCCGAACGAGTGCTCTTATAGTCGGGCAGGCAGTAATTCGCTCGACACCTCTAAGTAGTTCTTGCTTTAAGCGAGGCTGTCTGTTTTTGACCGCTCGCTTATAGCAGCCGCCTGCGAGCCATCAGCTCTGCCCGGGGTCATTTTGACCAACCGCATATACCAGGAGCAACCATCCGCCACCCCGTTGGTTGTTCCTATATATATTGCTAAAGGTATCCCTCTTCTAGGTGTGAGACCAGGGTGCTGGATTCAGGAGACCCCTTTATCAGGCTACCCTACACAACTATCAGTCGCTTGGAGACTTCTGCTAAGGCGGATCTGCCAAACGACTGATTCATTAGGTACGACCAGGTGGCACTCAAAAAAAAAAATCCTCATTGTATTAACCTTAACCTATAAGTAAGGTTAGGTAAGGTTAGGTATTCCATTTAGGCGTAGAATAAGAAATTGAATTTGTATTGAAATTGTAAAAAGAAAGAAACAAAGGAAAATAAAGAAAAATAAAAGAAAATAGTAGTAGTTTCATTAGTACCGAGCCGAACACTCTTCTAGTGTCGGTGAATTGATTGTCAATAGGCAATCGTGCGGAATTCGGTCTTCCTCCTCCTTCTACAACAAGAGTTTTACGCTGCTCTCTCTGCTCTCTGACCCTGGCTGACTGAGTAATAGCTCAGCTGGAAACAAAAGGCACGCGTTACAAGGATGCGTTCTTAGTTATTCAATTTTTAATTTTTAGACGACAACAAATTTCCCTAGCAAAGGCAAGTACCGGTTTTAGAAGGTTTTAGAAGGTCGTGCAATTTTACATCCTTACTGAGCACAAAAAATACAGAGCGTTGCATTTTTTTATGATATTTTTTCTTGCGTCAAAATGACTGATTAACCGTGGCTGACGTATGATTTTTTCAATCTAAGGTTCTCAAAATATAACCACGTTTTATCATAATTTAATGCAGAAATTATACCCCATACTTTAGATGGAAACAAAAAACCCATGCTATATGTATATTTTTGTCTGAAGGCACAAAACCCAACTTAATATTGGAAAAAATTCGTTGCCTTAGAAAACTCGCAAGGTCGTGAATTGAATATTGGTGTCAGATGTCAGATGCTCGGTTGATGAGGTTTGGAGGTTAAACCATGACTTTTTCTCCCTCCAAAATCCATCATCTCAACGATTGTACATTTAGAATGAAGTAACTCTTTCGCATAAAAACCTTTTTATATGAATTCTTTACAATTTAATCATTCACTGACGACTTCAATAGGCTTATCTTGATCATTCAGGGATCCATTAGGGTTTTCCTTATCTCTTTGGACAAAACAAAACTATAAGATGTTCAGAATGTGTATATGATAGAAAAGAAAACATACATTGGTTCTTTGAAATGACATCTCTTCAGTGACTTTCACGGGATATCTAAACTTCCATTTCCAATTGGGTGCTTATGCATATACTATACACACAATACATATTGAAATAATCGTATATACATAAATATATGTAAATGTATGTATGTAGTTGTTTAGTTTGATCGATCGATTTGTCTTTTTGTCAGATTGTTGTTGTTCATCTGACTGTCGTCGTCAGACACTTGGTCCGTTCTACTCAATAGTCATACCGTGATATTATGGTGTGAATATGGGACTTTTAAGTCCGTCTTTTGGATTAAAAGAGCACTTGATTACCTTTAGAGCTTGTTGAAAATTCAATTCAAACTGGTATCGAGGGTGTACTGAGACACTGAATTTCTTCTTTGATTACATACACATATGTAAGTACACATTTACATATACATACACATAAATTATAGTGTAATGCAATAACTTCTTTTTCTTATTCTTCAAATTCAACTATTCATTCAACAGCAACAGCAAGCCAAGCAGACAGACAGACAGACAGCAACTCACATTCATTTAGTTATGTTATTTAGTTGTTCATCAGCAAGCAGCCATCGCGAGGCAATTCATAAATTTCGATGACACCAGAAAATGACAATAGCAACAACAACAACACACCGCTATTTATTTATCGGACATTGGGGCACGGCTGCATGATTGTAGCCTTTGCATTTCAATTCATTATTTTGTTGTTTCTTTAGCTTCTATTTGGATATATTTATGTATGTATATGTACATATTTATATGTAAACATAAATTCAGACATAGATACATAAATAATATATTTGTAAATACAAATTTACGTCTATTTTATTCAAAATTAATAAAAAAAAAAAAAAATCTTCCATAACGAATGCTACGAATCGAATTGAATTTATTTTAATAGTAAGCTTATTGATGCTAATTAAAATTAAAGCTGTTGGATCATATAATTTAAGCAGCCTATTTTTATTGAATAGATCTGAAAGCTTATAACACTATATAAAGGTTAATAACAACTTAATGGTTTGATTACGAAAACAATGTTTTTACTGTTTTTATTCTTTGGTCTAAATTATGCCATTAATAAATGACGATCTAAGCCATATCTGCCAAATGGGCACATCGATGGGTCGTCTGTAATCAAAAGCTACATTTCATTAAAATGCCAAAATTTGTTGAAATTTTTACACAAGGTGGCTGATGAAAGCTACTAACAAAAGGAAACGTAATAACTTTTTTCGTATGTAACATACCTGTTTCATTTTTTATTTATTTAATTGATTAATCTTTCAATTAAACGATAATAAAAGATTGGGATAATGAAATAAGAATTTGAATTGTGCGCCGCTAGCACGCGTTGGATTCCATTGTTTCCGTCCGAAGAGAATATAGGCGCACGTTTAGCACCACTCCTCCTAGCAGATGGACTACAATGATGTTCGTGAATAATTTTGCCTACCGTGGGACAATCGCAAGAATACCTTATTATTGCGAACCTTCAGTTCGGACGCAGGAAGCAATAGCCGCTGTAGCTGCTGCCATACAAGCCAATCGAATAGTTTCGACAAGGAGCTTATCTGCTCAAATGAATATCAACAGACAATCACTGCACACGATTTTGCATAAAGATTTAAACATATTCTCGTATAAAATTCAACTAAAAAGCCAACTGAATACAGCAGACTTGCCAATTTTCTTAAAATTTTGCGAAAAGTTCCTCCGGAAGAGGAGAAAAACATCTTGAAATGCATTTTTATGTCTGATGAGGCCCATTTTGATTTGAATGGCAATGTTAACAAACAAAATTGTCAGATATGGAGTGATTGTCACCAACAAATACTACATGAGACGAAATTACATCCACTTCGCATCACAGTATGGTGTGCAGTTTTTTTCAAGATGCATTGTCGGACCTTACTTTTTCGAAGAAAACGGCATTACTGTTACGGTCAATGGCGATCGTTACTTAAAGAAGGTTTTCTTTCCAGAACTATGCCGAAAAATAATATCTTTCAACTCTGTGTGGTTTCAACAAGATAGTGCAACTGCTCACATAGCCAGGCCTGTTATGACAGAATTGCAGCGAAAATTCCTCAATAAGCTGATTTCAAGGCCAACTTCACCTTTCGTTGGCCTCGAACTTCTCCTGATCTTACGCCACTCGATTTTTTCTTCTGGCGATATTGCAAACAGGAAGTTGACAAAACCCAAATCAACAAATTTGAATGATTTGAAGCAATCCATTCGAACGATAATTGAGGCAATTCCTGCTACAACCCTCCAGGCAATAATGAAAAACATTTTGATAAGATGTTGCATATGCGTCACTGAGCGTGCAGGCCATTTAAAATGAAACAAAAAAAGAAAAAGTGAATTAAATGAATTTAAGAAAACGTTATTTGAGTTTCTTAATGTAGCAGTAATATTCATCAGCCACCTTGTAAGTTATATAATTTTAATATTTTATTTGATAAGTAAATGGATTTACATTGGGTAACGATATCACAACAGTATGATTTTACTATTTTATGTAGCTCCCGTAAAAAGTCATTATTTTGCTTACATCAAACCTGTGTATGCCCATATTATTTTAGTTTTTGTAAATGTGGTGATTTAAGCGCTCCAAATATGGAAATTGCTTAGAAATAACTTTGGCGTAGAAAGGGTTAAAAAAAAATAATTTATTTTACATTTTTTATACTTAAGTAGTCGATATATATACAAAATTGCCTAAAAATAATTTTATTCACATAACTTATACATACTAAAGGAAACACTATGCATCAGTGACGTCACTATATTTTTTTTATAAATTACACTAAGCTATCTATCATGCTTGATAGAAGGGTTTCTATTTTAAAGGTAAAACATTTAATAAACATATTTGTCAATTATTTTGTGTCGCTTCCTAAATATTTTGATTCACTCAATAATGATGTTTTACCTAATGTGTGATTATAGAATGAATATTTTAAATGTTAAGGTTATATGCTATTGTATATTGGGTACAGAAAACACAAAAACGTATATTCAATCCATAATATTATTTACTACATATACATTGTATTTTCATAAATAGCTTATAAATTAAATCGGATCGAATGAAATATTGTTACTTGTTTAAATTTTGTTTTTGTTTTTCATTTTTTTTTTTTTCTTCATATTTTATTCTAAGTGAAATATATGTTTATACGATATTTATAGAATTTAATTAAGTATGTACATATTTCTAATTAAAATTAAATTAATTTGACGCCAATAAGCTGCTGACTATGACTCTTCGTGTTATGTGTTTTTATTTTTTTGTGTTTGTTGCGTTTTCAAACTGTAGTTTTTTTGAAAATTATCTTTTAAAGTATGTATTTATTTTTTGTTTCATAATACTTTGCAAAATATTTTTAATTAATAATTAAAAATGCTAAACTAAACAGTTGCCGAAACTAGTTAAACACGCCAATCGTATAATTCCGATTATCGGGTATGTTATCTAGTAATATATCTACGCAACAAAAAAAAAAAAAAAATGAAAACAACAACAACAACAACAACATAATCATATAAATTATGATAAAAATTATTGAAAAGATGATAATAATAATAATAATCATTTAATATCTGTTTGTATACATTCAATATACCATATACCTAGAAAGGTCATCTTAATTTGTTCTCAACTACCAACGTCTAAAAAAAACCAATTTTTTAATAGAATCATTGTAAAAAAAAAAAAATAGTCATAATTATTGAATGACCCGGTACCACTGCCAGTGGTTCACAGTCTACATCACTCATACTAGTTGTCAGCACAAAAAGAAAATCAAAAAAATTAAACCGGTAATATACACTCACTATTACTCTCACTCTATCGCTCTCACACACCCCCATGCTCAATTTCTCATTCTCTAACAATTACTTCAATTCAGTAGAAAGTCGTGGGTATGTATGTATTGTGTACATTATAACCTACTTTGATGTATAAATTGATGATGCCCACGAACCACTTTTGTTTTCTTTTCATTTGCATGTCATTGAACTTGCGCGACGTGCCATAATGTGAAGAGCATCGATGAAAGTGAAACTTATTGTCTGTCGCTTTGATTATTTTTTGTATTGTCTACATTTCCTGAGTGTGTGTGTGTGTGTGTGTGTGTGTGTGTATGCGAGTATATGTAAACTAAAACTTGTATGCACGAAAGTAGTCGGCTTGAACTTGACCGACATTTTTCGTGTTTTAAAGGTTATATGCTTTTCATAAGCTTCGAGCATACGAATATATGTACATATATACACTCTTATATATGAACCAATTTGCATATAAACATAAAAGAAAATCCATTCAAAATTCAAATATGATATATGTATAATTAAATCCTTTGTTTTTTGGTTTTGATTATTATTTACGCTCAATAAAATTATATTATATCGAATACTTTTGTATAAATTTCAATTTAAATTTTATTTTCTTATACACTGTCTAAGGTTAAAATGTCATATGATATTACTAAAATATATGCAGCTGCAGGTAAATATAAAAATTATTAACGATACATAAATAAACGATACTATTACCGTTTATATTCACAAATTATATAGTATTTAGTTGATAACAATATAGCCTTTTTAATGGAACATTTTAATTTTGGTCGAAAAAAGCTTTCCATTTGCATTAAAATGTTTTCTTTTAACAAATGATTTGTATAAATAAAATGTTGCATACTTTTAGGCATATTTGTTTTTATTCACGATTACTCAAGGTATACTCTCTATTTGTCCATAGACTATACCGTTAATTAAATCTAGGGTTTACAACACACTTTCATTTTTTTACAAGTGATTGTTGCAAAAATAATTTAATTCATTTTTGAGCAACTAGGAAGCTTCTGATGAACCGTGTTTCAGCAATTTTATACTTGGTGAAATGGAAATGCAAAGCTTATTCGTTTTTGCATTTAATACCAAACGGGGTTTCAGATAAGATGATTCGTTATCGTGCGACTTCTTCAATCTTATTGTGGAGAAAATAATACGAGCTGCTGATTTACGACATAATGGCACTATCTTCAACAAAAGTGTCATGCTGTTGGCGTATGCCGATTATATTCACATAATCGGTATGAACACGCGAGCAGTCGGTGAAGCATTCTCAGATAAAGGGTCGAATGGGTCTTACGGTGAATGAGGGCAAGACGAAGTACCTAGTGTCAGGAAACAAATACACCCGGCGTCTTGGACAGCACTTCATTGTTGCTAACTACACTTTTGAAGTAGTGATGGGGACTTTATCTATTTTGGAATCAACATTATCACCAGTAATGACGTCAGCCTGGAAATATAGCGAAGGATCACTCTTGCTAACGGATGCTACTTTGGACTAATTAAGCAATTGTGGAGTCGAGCCTTCTCTCGAGAAACGAAAACCACACTCTACAAGTCTTTCAACATGCCTGTCCTTACATATGGCGCCGACACCGACATAGTAAAGCCCATTAAAATACAGCGGTTGCGATGGCTGGGTTATGTTCAATGAATATGCTCCGACTAAGAAGGTGTTATATCCCGAACCCGATGGTGGATGACGCAGAAGAGGCAGACTGGATAACTTGATAGCGCTTGGACTTTCTAAATGGCGCCAACTGGTGAAGGAAAGTGTTGGCTGGCTTGGCATGCTAGATTCTCGGTTGTAATGGCCACATAAGTAAGTAATATGAGGAGAATTTGACAAGATAATGGTTCTATTAAAAAATAAATGTATTGAAATGAAAACCACGTGTACCCCACAAACATTGGTATTTGTCCATATGTATGTTTTTACACATTGCGGGAGCAATATAAAGCCATTGAACTGAAACTCGGTATATATGATTATGATTGACGAATTCTAGAATGAGTGGAATCGAAAAAAAAGGCATTCTTACACATTTATGTCTACAGACTTGACAAATGAATATCCAAAGTTATAGGACTACAGTTCGTAATGTATGATTATTTTTTTGACAGAGCACGAGTATGTTTGAAAATGGGTTTTATCGTCTATCACCTTGTTGGGCATTTAAACTATAATTATATCGAAGTTAGATGGGCTAGCTTCAGGTGGCTTCGCAGAAGAAGCACTCTTAGGTCAATATAGGAAGTTAAAGTTTTTGCTTAAAATTCCGTTACGATTTTCTTTAATTTTAATTTGTTTTTGTTTCTTAGCAGTTGGTTGCGACCAATCCTTCTCTTCTGCTAAGGTCTCACAGTTCAGACCAATTTGAGCTTCAATATGAATCATGCGAAGTTTTTATTATCAATCGAAGACAGATTTGTCAAACTATTTAAACCATAAAATCATACATGTAATTTGAGCGTATCACAAAGAGCTTAGCTGGCAAGTAATAAATACAGGATCATCCCGTCTTTATCATCGTCTCTGTAACTTCTGCAAAAGTAGCATGTTAGGCAGCCAGTAATTACTCCTAATATAACTCTCAATGCGCTTCTGTCTAAGTAGACCGAGTAGATTTTTGGTATTGCGCTGCCACACCTGCATTAGGGCGTGATAAATATTTATTTTATACAGTGAACTTGTAACATTAAGGTGTTACACCACTGTAGAATTTTCAAAAAATGGAAAAAAAATTTTTTATCTTAAATAGTCATTAATAGTCTCAAAAATAATATACTAAAGGATGGAAGGCGGGAAAAATGTCTAAGTGTCTGAATTTCGAGTTTTGCCGCAAGACGTCTGAGGTATTCTCCGATCACCTCAGACGTCTTGAAATTTGAAATCGTTTTCTTCAGCGACATACGTAGGGGTTTTTTGAAATTGTGCATATTTTTTTATTTATAAACAATTTTTTGATGATTTTTTAGGTGAAATTACGAACTTTTTCTTCAAAGGGTCGCCATTTTACGAAAAATCAATTAATCCAAAAACCCCTACGTACGTCTCTTGCTATTGTAATAAATCAAAAAATCAAAATAAAAAAATATTCGGTTTTTTGTTCCAGATTGAAAATTGCGGGCGCTAGGTTTCCGGCCGTGCATCGCGGTGAAAAAAACGCATCAGCGGGGATATGCTGCACAGCCGCCATTTTGTTTTTGAATCGCGCAACTTTATAGTTTTTTTGGACTTCAAGATTGACATTAAAAAATACTTTTTACAGAATTTGAATATCTCCTTTTGATTGGCCTACGAAAATTCCCGAAATATGCGTTTTTTTTTGTGCTCTACAGTGGTGTAACCCCTTAAAGTAAGTAACATAAAGTAATGAAGAAATTAACAGCTCCATATTAATAATGCAAATAATAAAATATATTTGCAGGTGTTACACAATACAAAATCATTCCTTAATATTAGAAGAGCGGTAAAAGTTGTTAGCTCTATTCAAGTATTCAAGAAAGGATAATCATGTATATAAATGCAATCACTTTATTTTTAAAAACACAATAGCCATGGAGTATAAAGTTGTCGGAAAGATAATCTACCATGGAGTTGCTTATATACCCACAGTACGTTATTGCTATAATAGACCATTTGGTAAATGAACATTGAAGTAACAATGATAGTTTCTAATTTCAATTTTAATATTTTTGACATTTACAGCAATTGAAATATGTACGAGCATCAGTTAATGGAGCATTTAAGCAACAACAACAAAATATTTAGATCACTGAGAGGTGTTAAAGAGTATATGGTACTACAATACGATACCTACTTACCCATGTACCTAACTCATTGCAAAAATCTAAATCGTGTCATATCAAAATGAGTTTTCATTTAAGTAATAGCATCTGCAACAACTGCAACAACAATAAAGAGTATAATAAAAATTACAAAAAAAAAACTACAATTGAAATAAAACTCATGTTCATGGTAACAATAATAATGAAATGGAAAAAAAAATAAAAAATAAAAAATTTTCCACATAATAAAGCTGGGAAATAGTCGGGCGCAATGCAGATAGAGAGCAAAAGTATGCATTTAATCTATACTTCCCAAGCATCGCAGATTCAAAATTCATTCATTGACTCATACATGTAGCACATATTTCAAAACTTACATGAGAAGGATGAGGAAGTCGCAATGTACATATGTGCTAAGGCTGCCAATCTCGGCATCCCGAATCTGTAGATTATTTTCAATCTCGTAAATTATCGATCTTTTTTAATGATCTACGATCTATGATTACACAGTAGGACACTCAGATGGGTATTGGAGCAAACTAAATTTTCTTAAGAGTCATAAATAAACAAGTAATTTCTCAGTTTTTCGAAGTTGGCCTCCAAAATCAAGAAATACGAATACGAATTGAAAAATAAAAACACAATTTGATTTGACTTTTTTCATAATAACTTACATATCAAATTAAAGGTAATTTAATATGTAACTTATTACTAATACAATTATTTAATTGTATTAGTAATTAGTAATTTTTTTTTTGTTTGTTTTTTTTTTTAATAAAAAATTTGGTATATTTTCCTTTTACGTGTTTCTGTTCAATTTTTTATATACAAAGTACGATATATCGTCAGTGCATGCGAAAAAAGACGCACAAGTGTTTTAACGACGAAGAAAGACGCGTAAAAAAATAAGACAAAGAAAGTCGCGTAATCATTCTTGATGGCGAACAAAGGCTTGTAAGCATATTTGACGACGGAAAAGGCGCGTAAACACATTTGACGACGAAGAAAGACGCTCTATGACGGATTTATCTCTGGAGAATTGGCGTCTTTGCATTCATCTGACCGACTATTTAATATTATTAAAATGTAATAATTTAATAGTAATAATTACAACCGAATATCGATTTAGGTCGAATCTAGCATGCTTCTCCTGCAAGCTCCTTCCTTCGCTAGTTGGCTCCAGTTAGAAATTCCAGGCGCTGACATGTTCTCCAGTACTTCATCTTTCCACAGGAGGTTAGGTCTTCCTCTTCTGCGTCGTTCACCAGCGGGTTCCGAATATAACACCTTTTTAGCCGGAGCGTGTTTTTCCATTGGCTCGACATTCGTCTAGCCTAGATTTTAATGTACTTTGTTTATTCGGTGCCGGCATACAGCTCATGGTTGTACCTTATTCGATAATCGCCACCAACGCAAATATGTCCAAAGGTCTTGCGTAAGACTTTACTCTCGAAATTTATCACTAATTATAATTAGTGTATGTAATTTTTTATATGTTTTGCCTTATGAATTAAGAACAAAATGAGTTTTAGACTTCGTTTGTATCAAACTTAATGAATAAGAATTAATTTTTACTGAAAAAAATTTTTGTTTATGAAAACAGAAAGTAAATCTAGTTTCTGTTATGCTATTAAAGCCTTTGTGTATATTTATTTTCATTTACGTTTAAAACAAATTTCATGAAAATTTGATTTTAATATTCTCCGACAGCGCTTATTTTAAATGCGCGTCTTTATCGCCGTTAATTATGTTTACTCGTCTTTCTTCAGCGTCAATTATATTTACGCGTCTTTCTTCGTCGTCAATTATATTTGCACGTCTTTCTTCGCCGTCAATTATGTTTATGCGTCGTTCTTCGGCGAAGGTTTTTTACGGGTCTTTTTTCGCCGTCAATTCTTGTGCTCGCATCTTTCTTTGCTTGCATCGATGATATAAATATGCATATCGGAAAAAGGGGTGTTTAATTACCTCTACAGGTATAGCAATCTTTTGAAAATCTGTTTAAAAATTTTTTGAAATATAAGGTTTTCAATTTATAACCCCTAGAAATTGCTTCTTAATAGATACTTTTGAGAAGCTACCTTCTAGTAATCATCGAATTAAACACGTACACGGTCTTAAGAATTTTTATGCATCAAACATTTGCACATAGAAACCTTGATTAGTGCTTTGGTCTTTCGTATATAGAATCCCAATTTAAATTATTAAGAAAAACAGATCGCTGTGCATAAAGGCCTTAGCCTAAACCGTACTACCATTACCAAGAAAAATAGAAATCTGGTGCTATTTCATAGCAGTCACCTAGCAATAACTAAAATACTGTCATGGAAAAAATCTTCTAACAAATCTATATGATAAGTATCTACGTTTCAGTTTTCACTGAATTAATTGAATTAAATTGACTAGACTCGGACTAGAACCATCTTGGTAGAGGTGTGGTTGAGGCTGGTGTATCCTTAAACTATGAATTATTATAGGTAACAGAAAATTTGTTTGCGGGACGGTGAGTTTTGCTCGGGATCGACAGCTCTGGTGTGAAAATTATGTATAACAATTTGCTGTTTTTGATTTATTTATTTTTTTATTTTTATTTTTTTTTTTATATTTTCTTCATAGAATAGCAATAGAGTGGGCAGCTTGCGTGTCTATATTTATAAATAATTTTTTTCTTTAATTTGTCTTTTTTATTTTTTTGTTTTTTTTTCTATTCAATGTTACTTTGGTACCTACTACACAAAAAGAGTACGAGTGTGTCATAGCTATTGTTACTGTGATATACAAAAGATGATTAAAGATGCCGCTGCTACGTTTGGTAGACCAATATGATCGTATATATTTATATTAAAGTTGTAGTTTTTGTTGTTGTTGTTGTTATTTTTGGTGTCATAATTAAAATTAGTACCACTGTACAGTGTGAGAATGTCTTCTTTCAATTTTAGTATTTCATTTCAGAGTTCAATTTCAATTTCAAATCTATGAGAATGAAATAGTTATTCACTAATTATACAAACATACACAAAATGTATGTTGTTGTTATGTGTAAATAATTATTATGTTCTTAATTTAATTATGTATTAAATAAATGTATAATTATTAAGGGTGTTGATATACTACTACAGCCCGTATAATGGGCGTAATCTAGTGTTGTACTGTTTAAATATAATTATACATATAATTTATTATCATACTAATATGATATTTTTAGCTCATTGTTTGAGTATAGCATATTTTAATTATATTTACATATAATTAAACAAGTATTTTACATGTATTGTAACAGTGCATATGAGTAATTGAAAGTTGAACATTGAATTTGGTATTCAATTAAATGTTTCAATCAAAAGTAATGCATATGAAATATTGCTGACATCAAGTATTTGTCATACGAGGTACGAGTATGTACATACGTATATGTGTATTAGTATGAATCAAATATAAATAATTGTACAGCATTTGACTAATGAAATGTTGTTAAATATTTTGCATTTATATTTTTATCAATGTTCAAAAATAATACAAATTTAACAATGAAAAATTCATTCTACATATTTTTAAAGATTGAAGTGAGAAATTTTTAATATTGAAGAATACATAAATCGTATTTTCCTCAATATAACTTACAACACAATATTTCTAAAATTTGAACCCACTATTTCCTATATATAAGGTCTAGTAAAAAACAATCCATTATTATTGCATTAAATTGTTTTATTTAGCATAGTTAGAATGATACGATTTAGGTCAAATATGCACCGTTTTGTTCGATAACTTGTTGCCATTTTGAAGGTAATTTCATATGGCTACTCTCATAGAAACCCTCGTCTCTATTGGCAAAAAACTGGTACAGTCGATTTTCACAAGCATCTCTTGAGGCGAATTTTACACCAGCAAAATCATTCGCCATAGACAGAAACAGGTAGTAATCACTTGGTACCACGTCCGTACTATAAGGTGGATGCATAAGAACCTTCCAACCAAGCTTCCAGAACTTCTGGCGAGTCACTATCGATGTGTGTGTGGCCTGGCGTTGTCCTGATGAAACATGATTCCTCTCCTATTGGCCAAAGCTGGCCGCTCCTGGGCGATTGCTTCCTTCAGACGGTTCAATTGTTGACTGTACAGGTACGAAGTGTAAGAGTTTGACCATAGGGGAGCAGTTCATAGTAGATGATTCCCTGCCAATCCCACCAAAGACCTAACAAAACCTTTTTGACTGTTAATCCTGGCTTGGCCACCGTTTGCGCCGGCTCACCGCGATTCGACCACGATCATTTTCGCTTGACGTTGTCGTAAGTGACCCATTTTTCATCACCAGTAACCATCCGCTTCAGAAATGGATCGATTTTGTTGCGATTCAGCATGAGGTCCATGAGGTTTTTTTTGTGTTGACTCGTGTGGCACCCATACATTGAGCTTCTTTTTGTATTCAGCCTTATTTAAATGGTTCCAAACGGTTTTTTGTGCAATGTTTAGCACCTGGGCAATAGAAACAGTGCTTACATGATGGTCAGACTCGACGATTTCCATTATTTTATCGATATTTTCGACAATTGGTCTTGCATCTTTGACATCAAAATTACCGGAACGGAACCGACGAAATCAAAATTGCACGTGATTGGCTGTTACAGTATCAGGACCATAAACACTATTAATATTTTCAGCCGTCTGGCTTGGGTTTTCGCCTTTATCGAAGAAAAACTGTAAAATATGGCATATTTTCTCTTTACTGGTGTCCAATCTTTGACGTGTGCTCAAACAATACTGAGTCAAGCAATCACAAAACTGCTTGAAAAGTTTATTTAGTACGAAATCCTATCTTTCTAATGCCATCTAGCGTAACCCGATCGCACTTATACAACGCGAAATATAGATTACTAAAGCCATCTATTGCAAAAATGATGGATTTCTTTTTACTATACCTTATATTTCAAACTCGCGTTTTGGGGATGAGATCCAGCAGGTCCAGCTCAACTAGAACCAAACTTTGTCAACTGTAGGCAAGAAATTGCTGCTTTCTCTTGACATAATCATAACTGAGTGTTATTATTATTATTTGTGAAGGTCTCCTGAAAATTTTCCATCCAAACATATTTGGACCATCCTAATGTACACACAAGTAATATGTAATCTATAATACATATATATATATATATATTTTTTTTTTCATCAATCTGTTGACTGATTTAAAGCGTACTTGTCAATAGGTTAAACCATAAAAAGCACTACCACTCACATCACTAAGATGTCACGATGATAAATATAGCACACTTTGATCTAAGTTGTATGTAGTTCTGTACGAGTGTGTAGCTATGTACATATATATCGAAAGTGCAATGAGAGTGAATGTCATAATGAATGGTGATGGTGATGGTGATGTACTGTTTTAAAAGTGTTGCTTGATGTTTGATGCATGATGCTGTACTGCAAAGACAAGAAAAACATCAAGAACATGCTTACCAAGGTTACCAGTACAGCTAATTAATTGTTAATACATAGGTACACATACTCCTTACTATATGTACATATTTCTATGAAGTAAGTATAAAAAAAGAAGAAGAAGAAGAAGAAGAAGAAACAAATTTAATATCAAATGCATTCTAAATTATGCGATGCGTCGTTGATTTTCTGTCGATTATTATTTATTAAAAAAAAACCAAACAATTTTTTTTTTTCCTTCTTCATCTTTATGCATGACATGTCGCGTGAGCAATAATTTAGAATGTAGAAAAAAAAAAAAAAATAAATAATAAACAGAAAAAAAAGTAATAAAAAAAATGCAAAAATCATTAAAAATATATTAAATATTCTTCTAAATAAGTTGACGACGACGACGACCAACAACATACATAAAATAGTAATAAAATGCGACTATGTAGGTGAGCTAAATTTTTCCAAAATCACCATGCAACCATTATGAAGTATGAAAATTATATTTGTTTCTTCAAATTTGTTTCGTTTATTATTTTGAAATGTTTTACTAGATATTTTAACTATAAGACATATAGTATATAGAATCTGGTCAAGTGTGCGGTATAATTAGAAGACAAATAAACCGAGAAATTGGAAAAAATTTACCATTCAAAAATACTTTCGTTCATAGTTTTGTGCATTTAGCATTTAATTATAATTTTTAGTTCACATACCTATCTGCTTAGATATGCAAATTGCAGTATGGCAAAGTAACCGGAATTGCTAATGTGAGATAACCTTAACTTGTGCAATTCTTGATAACACTGAACACAGATAACTGTATGTAATTGTAAGTAATGTAAAAATTTCAGCAAATTTTCAGCCTTAAAATACTTTTCATCAGATGATCGTTTAAATTTGAGAAATAAAAAAAAAAAAAGGCACATGAGGCAATATTTGGAGACTTTTGGTACTCGTTCGATTAGAAACTCAAAAATTCCTTTACAAAAGTTAATATTGTGTGCATATTCGTGGTACAAATTGCAAGAATTATTATTGTTATATATTTATCTCTCAAAAGCTTCCGGAACTTCGGGATTCTGGGTTCCCGGTGCGTTTTAAGTTTATCCGATTCAAATCCCGGGATTGTTGAAATCAATTTTTTTATTAAAAAAAAAAATAAATATGTGACACTTAAAGCTCCGAAAGGCTCATTAGCCGAGCTTCTCTTCCAGTACTGTTGTGCGTGTTAAATATTGGACAGTATTAGAGGGGGTCCACTTATTTTAGACCGTTCCGAACGGCAGAACCCTTTTGACTTTTTCTGAGCTTTACCACAGAATTGCCAATTGCCTGCCGACAGGTGGGTTACGTTCGAAAGAAAAATTTTTTCGATATTAAATATATGTTTCAGCCGAGAATTGAACCAACGACCTACAGATCAAAAGGCCAACACTCTAACCACTGAGGCACCCCATCAATTTTTTATTAGCCAATTAAATTTTTCAAATTTTATTCACAACTATTGCAACACCTTTTTGATAAAGCAGCGGGCAATTGAATTTTTAGAAAGGAAGGAAAAATTGTAGCCAAAATGACTGATACACACAACAGTTGAGGTAAATATTTATTGGGTGAATAATCCTAAAATTTCAGATTTAAAGTCTAAAATTCATATTTATTTGAGGCACATTTTACATAGTAATATTAATCAAAGTATGCTCCATCAGAAGCTATGATATTTGCCCATATTTCATGCAATTTGCTGATTTCATCTCTAAAAAAAGTGATTGTCTTTCGATGCAATCCATCTCTCAAGCCAGATTTTTATACTTCCGTAAGAATCAAAGCGTTCTCCAGACACAGCTGACTGCATCGACCTGAACAAATATTGTAGTAATCTGATGAAGCAATGTCTGATGAATATGGTGGGTGGTGTAATACTTTCCAGTTCTGGCCTGGCGTTGTCATATTGGGAAATTTATTTGTTGTATCTATTCAATCATTCTCATCATGTTTCTTCAATAACTCGCTTCAAACATATAAATTGTCGTCTGTAAATAATGACATCGGCAACAATTCATGGTACACAATAGAGTGCTGCAGGAATATATTTTTTTGCATCTTCAAAACACTCTATTGATATTAGAATAGAATCTCTCATTCATTCTCTCAGAATGAATAAAATAGAAATAGAATGGAATGGAGTGTATGTTTCGTTTTCATAGAATGAGTAGAATCTCAACATTTGCAAATGGAAGTAAATTATTTAAGAATACTCCAAATATTCGCTTTGCTTTTCTCTGTCACATTACAATACATACATTATCATATAAGCACAAAATACAATAGAAATGACATGACGCAGCAAGACGCAGTAATACAAATCATCAGTGTCTGTCATGAAAAGCAACAACAACAACAACTACGTACAACATACGTCGTAACTCGCAGTACTCTCAAATTCTCGTCGTATATATGGAATATTTCTTGTACAAGAAACGAATGGAGTATTCTATTTGCCTAATATTTTACTCTCACTCATTCTTATTCTATTTACATATGCTTCGCAAATATTGTTTTGAGAGTAAAGAGAATCATTCGAAAATCAAATAAATTCTCGAAGCTCTTTAGTACACGATACCTTTCTTATCCCACCACCTTAGCACAATGAATATCTCGTTTTGGCTGTAATGGATCCTGTTCATCAGGCTTCAATCTTGCTCTTTTATGTTTAGGTTTCTCGTAATATATTCATTTTCATCTCCAGTGACAATTCGATAAACAAATCCTTTTCTTTGTTGTCTTTGAAGGAGAGTTTCACAAATAATTTTACGGGGATAAATCTGAATTTATCAAAGGATGTCGTCGCCATCACAAGTCGATTATTATTATTATTAAGGCTATGATGCACCGCGATCTGCAAATCTTTTGTGCAGCCTATTCCCTAACTAGCAGATCTCAAGACTAATTAGAAATCTTGTCACTGCTGTGGGATTGATTTTAACTAGGTCCCTGGGAACTATGAATCCGTTGCCTAGGTAGTATAATCTGCTTCTAGCCACAGCTGGGCAATTGCAAAGAACGTGTTCTGTTGTTTCCTGCTCTTCAAGACTGAGTCGACAGAGATCGTTGTTTACCACATCCATTTTCATCATGTGATAATTAAGTTTACAATGACCTGTTAGTAGTTCAGTGTACAGTTTGATGGCTTTTCTGCTGAAGTCCAAGATAGTATCAACCTTAATATGGTCAGGGTCAATGAATATTTTCGACTGCCGCATGCCTGTTTGGGCTCTCCAGTAATAGGTTAGACTACTTTTTCCTTTTCATATATTAAGTTGTTTATGAAACTACTGTTTACCCCACAGAAGGGTTCTGAGCCTATGAAAGAAGTGTCTGCGCATTTTTTTGGCCAGTAAATCTGCCATTTCATTTCCTGCATGCCCCTCGTGTCCCGGTACCCATATTAGAGTCACAGAGTTCCTCTTTGCTAAGGTATTGAGGAGTTCAAAGCATTCCCAAACCAACTTAGATTGGAACGAGAAATTCATTAGTGATTTTAGAGATGCCTGACTATCCGATAGAATGCATATGTTGGTTCCTCGAATGCCCCTATGTAGGCATTCTCTGACAGATAGCTCTAAGGTGTGGACCTCCGCCTGAAAAATGGAATCACAAGACGATGGTCCGAGCACGAGTACGTTGGTGAAAGTGGAGAGATTGGTAAAGCCGTACCAGCAACTACGCTCTGCACATGGCCTCTAGTTGATGTTGATGGTTTGTATAAAACGGAACAAAAATCATGTACAAAAATTACGAAAAAAAAAACTGCCTGCATTTTGGAATACCGGGATTGTATTTTCAGATACCGAAAAATCGGAGATCGACTAAATTCCGAAAATTCACATTTCTATTTATAGACCAAGCTCATAATTCCTCAACCTGCCATCAATATTTTGTTGGAATTTGTTCATTCTTAAAGGAATTTACTTAAATTCTCATCATTGTTATTCTTCTATTTTTTTCATTGCAAATTAACAACAAATTTTTTTTTATATTAATATTTCCCGATACTTTGTTATTACTGAATTCATAGAATTCATAGCTTGCACATTATGCATATTTAAATGGTAATTTCAAAAATAATATTTTCCAAAAATTTTTTTTCAAAAAATAATAATAATAAATAAATAATAGAAAAATGTATAATATAATAAGAGAGAAGAAGTGGGTGACAGCATATAAGTATGGTTAATTATTTTCTATAATGTATATCGTACATAGTCGTATAGAGTGAACCAAATAAGCATTCTTAAAAGATTGTTTTGGCAAAAATTAAGCAAATTATGTTAAGGCGTCGGTAATGTCATGAAGTTAGTTAATGGTTTTCTGTACATTAGTAGTTTGAATTCGGCGACAAATTTAATAGCAAACGGAAAGAAAATTTATTTCAAATGTTGCCTGGCTATTTACAATTTAATATGCCATTAAATGCTCAAATAAAAATTTAGAAAGAATTTAATTTAAGAATTGCATTTTTGATTTATATACTTCTCATATGACTCGACTATATAAAATCTACAAGTTCAAACTTCTTCAATTCGCTATTATACTTGTGACCTACATGCACTTCGAACAGGTGTTTAATAAAAATTTAAAGAACATATGGAAGCATCATTATTAGACATAAAGCATTTCAATGATTCCAAATTTCTTGTATTTACACAAATAATATGTACTAGTAATAAATCAAAATTAATTATCAACAAACTGAAAAAACAAAACAAACAAAACATATTCAAGAAGTCATGAAAAGACATACAAAAATGTAGAACCTTCAACACTTAAGTAAGATATGTATATGTGAACATGCATACTTGTAAACATATACAATTATGTTTACATATGCTTATCTCATTAGATGTGATTCAAAATCAAAATTATTCTTTTAATTTCATATACATCCATACACATATACCAATGTTGCATACTACCGAATTCCCCTTCCAAATATAATAATGAAATAGGAAAAAGGAAGAATAAAATACTAAATATTATTAAACATGATTTTAATTATAAAACTTGGTTAAAATCTGCATATAATAATATCCTTGATGATTTTGATTTGTATTACTAATTACAAGCACAAAAAAAAAACAAAAACAAATTAGATAGTCTACGAACATTTATTCAATAATCACATATCATCGAATAGACATTGAGTAGGCTATATTTATCAGTGTGTGCGTGTATGAATGTATGTAGCAATAAGTACTTATATGTTAAACGATTTGTAGCTTTTCATCGACCATAAATAAATTTAAATATTAAGCAATTTGATAATAAAATCTTTTATATCTGCATATACATCTATATAGATACATGCTTCATCTTATCTAGACACTTAAATAGACTTGCTCAACATTCAATGTACTTGTACTCTACATATATTAGTGTGTTTCACAAAATAAAAAAAATTTTAAGAAGATGTTTCAATTTTATTTTTCTTTTTTTTTTTACATTGAAAGTGTTTGAGTGATGAAAAACTGTTTTCTTTCTGCATCCTTTAAAATTTCTAAATTTCACTTTTCTTATAAATTCTTTATACCATGATGATTTATTATTACAAATATATTACTAAACTCGTCCCTAGAAGCCATTGAATAGGATTTCATAGATTCCATAGCTAAATAATGCCAACAAATAATTTATTTGAGCGCGAAACTACTACAAAATTGCACGTAGATCAATAATATTGAATAGCTCAGTCTTCTAAGACCCGTCAAGTACCCGTCATCTAGCAAAAAATAACAGAAATAACAGAAAAAAGATGTAGTTTTTAAGAGCTCATATTATAAAGTGAGATAAAAACCATAGCTTGGACTTGCTTGGAACCTAAATAAAATATTTATTTATTATTTATTCATTTTCCTATTATTTGACTGTGTAACTCAATTTAGCTTGGATACCTAAAACTATTCATGCAGTGAAGAAGAAAAAAAAAAAAATCTACTTGAACTTCGTTACATACCATAGCTAAACAACAAAGATAAATAATTTACTTAGCACGAAACTACTACAAAATTGCACGTAGATTGCAAATCACTAATATTGAATAGCTCAGTCTTCTAAGACCCGTCAAGTACTAAAAATTGATCTACATCGTCGACTAGGAAAAAAATTGCAGAAAAAAGATATTGATTTTAAGAGCTCATGTAATAAAGATAGATGGGAATCATAGCTTGGATTTGCTTGGAGCCTAAATAAAATATTTAATATTTATTATTTTATGTAACTCAATTTGGCTTGGCTACGTAAAACTATTCATGTAATGAAAAAAAAAAAACTCTACTTAAACATAAAGAGTTTTCCATTAATAACAATTTTATCTATTAATAAAATACAGAAATATTTAAGATATTGAGTTCAAATTTATTGTGGATATATTGCTAGCATTACATTTTATGAAAGAAATTCGATTTCGTTCACCACGAGCCCGTTTACAGCGGTCGATTCTTTGGACCCAATTTTCCACCACTCTAGCACATATTTCGGCAATTTCACGTTGGATGTTGTCTTTGAGCTCGTCTAAAGTTTCTGGCTTGTTGGCATGAACGAGGCGGCCATTCGACCGGATAACACGTTCACCGAATTTGCCTTGCAATAAATCGATTGTGATGTGTGCTGTGTGGCTAGTGGCACCGTCTTGTTGAAACCACATATCGCTGATGTCAAGTTCATTCAATTCTGGCCACAAATAATCTTCCAACATAGCACGATAGCGCTCTCTATTGACGGTAACATGACGGTCGTTATCATCCACGAAAAAATACGGCCCAATTACACCACCGGCATGAAAACCGCACCAAACAGTAATTTTTTGCGGGTGCAACGGTGTCTCAAGAAGCACTTGTGGGTTTGTTGCTGACCAATAACGCATATTTTGCTTATTGATAAAGCCATTGAGCCAGAAATGAGCTTCATCGCTGAAGATGATTTTTCGCTCTTAAAGTTGCGACCACTGACTGAGAATTTCGGTAGTAAGTTTTAATGATTTCCAAACGTTGCTGGTTCGTAAACTTTACCATGATGAAAATCTTGACTTAAACTAACTTTTTGACATTGACAGTTGATTAAAAAAGTTTAAGGGTGCGTTCATATAAAGATACGAAATTGTTATGTCCCTAATGGAAAACCCTTTAGTTAGATACCTGAGAATGACGGTTCCATAGCTAAATAACACCAACAAATAATTTACTTAGCACGAAACTGCTCTAAAATTGAAAGACTTAAGGTCGCTTCAATGTAAACACGAACTGTGGTTTTTAATGAGATATTTAAATACTGCTAAACAGTACCTTATTAAGCATTCTAATTAAGTAATATGGTGAGTTAAGAGAGTCTCTTGCCCAGTGTGTGACTTTAAAATTTCAATACCAACTTCAAGTGAAAATCGAGTTTGACGTCATATAACCTCATAAATAGGTTATGGAAAAATAATATCAATATAGCTGTCAATAGGGTGTCCCAAAAATTGTTTCTAATTTCTGAAACATCATCATGGTAAGTTTTCCAAAATAAATGAAACATATTCAGTAGCACTTTTTCTTCATATTACATGATACAATCTAATATATAGAAATACCTTACCAAAAAATACTCGTAAATCAAATTTCCATAGACTGTATCATATATTTCTAGCCTCTTTTTTGTAATTTAAAATATATGTAGAAAGGTTACTTTACATGAAAACCTCTTACTGGCAGAAGAATTGCCAATTGTGACTTGCAGATAGGTCAATAATATTTGCCAACAATTTTTTTTTTTGGTTTTACTGAATTGATCGAGAGTTCAATTAGCCATTACATTACTAAATTGTGTCAAGTGACCCATATTTTTTTTTTTATATATTTAAAAATAATCTAATTTTATACAATGCTTCATGTGTTGTCGATGTCCTTAAATCGATTTCTATCGAAAATAAAATTTTTAAAAAACTTTTTTTTTTAATCCTTTATTGGATATGATTAATACAATTTTCACTTAGTTAATTCATTACTACTATTGAAATGTACTTAATTATATTATTTTATATAAATTATGGTGTGCAGTGTGGACTTTCAACTTGCCGACATACACTGGACCAACCTACAGTCATGCTAATACGCTGCGATGAGGGTGATCACTGGCTGCCACTTAATGACCAATGAAGACCACCTTCATGCGGAAACATCACTTCTTCCTGTGAAGTCTCACAATGCATCGCTTACCAGACAGTTCGTGCTTGCCGGCCTTGTTGCTGGGCAACCTAACAGAGACTTAATGTTGCAAGAACCGCCACCACGAATTCTACGCAAGAATGTGCAATCATACATCGAGGAACTGGCGGATATTATTACAGATGACCCAGCGGACTACAGGAGGAACTTCACGAGGTTCCGGACATTTGCAAATCCTACGGACCTGCACGTTGAGGCGCGGTGGACGGCCGGACGTGATGTTGCAAGCTTCCTCAATTTGCCGCTGCATGAGGGAGTAAATAACAACAGCACCGATGCCAACGGCAATACTGACATCAACAACAACACCGACGCAAACAGCAATACCATTGCCAGTAATGGCACCAATTAATATTACCGTATTCCTGCTGCTACAACAACAACAACAACAACAACATTTCGAATTTTTGAATCTCTTCTTACTAGTAGGATTTCTTCAATCCTTCATTCTCAGTAAATTTTTATTTCAACAAATAATTTTGTAAAGTTAGGAAATCATTTATTTTGTGCATGGTAAAAACAAAATTTTTCCCGTCAAATGTAAAGGTTTTTTCTTTCAAAATCTTATTAAGATGGTCCAATTAGAAAAAAAAATCCCCATAAACATCATTTAATTTTGTTTTACCATTTATGCAATCATATTAATGACATATTTTGCCCTTGCCAGGTATATATCAAACAGCCATCATTTTCATATGTGTAAAAAATATGTTTGCCAAAAAATGACATACATACTTACAATTCGTTGTAAATTATTGCACAAATAAACATCGCGTGCGTAAAAGAGATAGAGTTAAATGTTCACCAATGCGACACTCGCCGCTCGACAGCTGGCTAATATGATAAATACTACCTTGCTACCTACCTATCAAATGCTTACAAGTGGCAAATGTTTCTATTAACTGTAAAATTCATATGAATTATAAGTGTTCGTAATTATTTTTGACACTTAATGTTCGAAATATGCATTAAAGTTGTTACTTTTTTTTTTTTTTTTTTTTTTTTGTTTTATTACAATCAGATTTTTTTGTTCTTTTTTTAGTTTTACTTCTGGTATTCTAGGAATTCAAAATATGAATATAGCGGTAGTGTAAATATTGTCAATGCTAAAGAATGCTACCGGTATGCGTATTTTGTTGCAGTTGTTATACATACAAGTAATACATATCCATCCATACATACACCACATAGTGTTTCGTTAATGACATTAACTGCTTCCAGCAATACAACGAGTAAGTATGTACTACATATGTACTACTCGTATTAGGAAGACTTGAATGCAATAGCATAGCTAATCAATTTGATGGAAATGATTTTAACGCAAATTAATTATGACCATGGGCTTATTTGTATGTGCAGCTAGCTATCTATTGCTTAGTTGATGATGTGTAAAATTGTTCATCAATTATTTTGATCAATGCCAATAAATACTCGTATACTCGTATAAGTAAGTAGTAGTAGTAGGTACATAAAGACACACATGCATATACCATAAGAGTACGAGACCATACGGGTACATACAACGCATAGAGGTCGTTGATAAGGTATGCTCCACCCCAAATCAACTGGACTCATTGCCAATTTATGTGTTATTAATTATATTGAAAATTAACCATGTTAACAAGTCAATATTTGTATAATTAAATAAATAATTAATTTCTTTTGAAAAAATCAACTCTTTAATTTGCACACTGTAAACTCTAAGTAAGCACAATTGTTTATACAACAAATTTATACATATTTTATCTTTTAATTTGGCGAATTAAATAGCAAAAAAAAAATACATTTTTAATTAACGCGCTTATGATCGAAATTTTGAAGGTGATTAAGAAAACAGCATATGAACTAAAATTAATATAATATTGCAAATTGTATTTTAATAAAAAAAAAACAGTTTAGAAAAATGATTTTCTGCTTACACATTATTAGAAAAAAATATTATGAAAAAAATCATCAAAAAATTTCGTGATCAAAAAATTTTGATCACGAACAAATAAATTGCATTGTTGAAGGGCTTTAATCATTATTATAAATAATTTCTGTTTTTATTATTATTTTTTAACCTTTTTTAATTTAACCCTACTTCCCTTTTTCAAATTAGAGTATAATTCTCTATTGAAAAAAAATATTGATCCGGCAATATTTTTTAATGGACTTTAGACTGTTTTCGAGCTTTCGAGATATTATTTTTTATTTTTTATTTAATTTTTTATTTATTTTGCTATTTAGGTAAGAGTGGAGATGGGGGCAATTAAGGAGCGTCCCAAAATAAACAGGACTTTTCAAAAATATCCCCTTTTAGGGGTGCTACCTATTAGTTTTTCAGTGTCAGTGTGTTTCCAATATCGGTACAAGAAAGACAGTAAAACGTTTAACGAAACGTTCAAGAATGGTCGTGAAGACTTCAATGACGGCGAACATGTGGGCCAGCCAAAATTTGTGATCACGTAAATTAATAAAAAAAAGTTAGCCAAAATCTTCGGTGAAATTGATGGAAATGGAATTAAATATCTCCAAATTAACGACTAACCTATTTTAACCAAATATTTGTGTCTTCATAAGGTATATTCACGCTTTGTTCTGCATAAATTGACTGACGATCAAAAATTGCTCCGAATTCAATTTACGAAAGATATGGTTAAAGAGGTAAAAAAATACCCAAACATCTTGTTAAATGTTATGACTGGCAACAGAATGTGGTATATTCAATACAATCCTGAAACCAAGCACCAAAGTGTCGAATAGAAGCACCCAGATGAGCCCATACCGAAAAAAAGTCGTTTGGAAAAGTCAAAATGCGGAATATCTCTGCTTCTATTTAACCAATTGTCATGAAATATTGACAGGATATCAAGAGAAGATATATCTTTCAAACGCAATCACCTATCAATTTGTGACGTCACTATAAAGAGATACTTTTGAAAAGTCTTCTTTATTTTGGGACGCATTTTGTATGTTTCAAGAAAACATTGATGTAAGAAAATGAGTGCGAGTCATTCACATACGTGATCCCTCTAGAGATGATTTATGTGCAACATTGAAGATATTTGTATATTTTGGGATTAAATTTTTAATTCAATACTTTCATTTAATTGCTCATAATTAGGGTTTTAATAGATGTTCCTCACCAATACCTTAATTTCATCACAAAAAATTTTAAAAATAAGCAAAATAGAATAATTCATTTCTATTTTCACGATATATATTTTTGCTGATTGTTTTTAGTAAATTTTCGATGACCACTTCGGTCCAAAAAACCAAGTTTTCATTTTAAACTGAAACTTATTTAATAGAATCTGAACAATTACAGCCTATTGTTATAGTCAATATTAATTCCATGAAATCCTATTAGTAAATTCGGCGGATATAGTTTTCAATATATAAATTTCTTATACTAAACAAAGCGATGAAATCAAAATTTAAAAAAAAATCATGTCCCTCAAACTCTGCGATCTTATTAAACCAACGGAATATGTGAAGGCAAAAGATAACAAAATGGGAAATAAAATGTATAAAGATTCTGCAAATTTTATATTAAAACAAAGAAAACCAAAGATTATTTAAATATTGTATAAAATTTATAAATATATTTATATATTGTACATAAGTATGACTGTTCAGAATAAAGTGGATGAAAAATATTAGCAATTTTTCAGAAATGACGACAATTGTGAGAAACAGCCAATTTTTATAATAGTGAAAAAAAATTCCATAATTTTTTTTTTTTTTTTGTCTTCTTTTTAATACGATATATTCATCATACCAATTGTTAAATCACAATGTTTAACAAATTTGATCAACATACATACAAACATACATATGCATGCAACATATACTATGTATATTTGACGAAGACACTCACCATTTCAACATTTTCATGTGAATACAATTACACACGTACTCATATGTTTAATATGGCCATGCAGAAAAGCAATAAGCAAATGACACAACAACAACAACGTACAAAATTGAATGAATATACAACAAATCTTATTGTGATCATTAATTAAAATTTTGCATGAAATGATTAACGAAAATACAAAAATAAAATAAAAATCTTGAAACGACATCAACTACAACAACAATAACAAATGTTTTTGGAAAAAGACAATAATTTTTGAATCGTTTATAAAATTACGTATACTACAATATATGATATTGATAAGATATCTTCTCTCTCACTCTCTCGCTCTCTCTGGCATTCAGACACATAGTGCATTTCATTTCAACTTGTTTATTAAAAAAGATTTAAGAAAAAAAAAAAAAATCATGCGAATAAATTCGAAATAAAAGTCACAATACAAAAAGTAAAAAACAAATTAAATTTTTTTTTCATATTTTTTTCATACATATTATGTAGCATTTTCAAATTTTCCGGTAGTTGTATGGATAGCGTTGATGCAAAAGTTTGTCCCGATTTAATTAAATGTTCAATTTTTCAAAATAGGATTTGGATTTTTTTATAAAAGGTGTAAAACGACTAGCATATTATATATTCATGATGCATTTATGTATAAAATATCAAAAGTCTATGTTTTTCGTCCTCTTAAAATTTTCATTTTGATTGTTTAGTATATCATGAGAAACAACCTTAATGTAGGAAAACAGCAATTTTTAAAAGTTTTCTTTTTATTTGAAACATTTTTAATTTGTTATTTTTATGATGAAGATAAACCAAAATAAGTATGCTTTCTTGAGAAAAATAATTGAGTTTGAAGATTTAACATTGATTTTCAAAAACTACTGAAGGATAATTTTTGTTTGAATTCTATTAATTTTTTGTGATTTTGTACTGAGTTCTAGGCTTCTAAATTTTTTTATTTTTCTATTTTTATTTTTTAATTTTTAATATTTTATTTTATTTTATTTTATTTTTTTTTATAACCCCTTAATGACCACTATATGATACGTAGCCGATTTAAACCTCTAATTTTTACACAAATATGTTCTCATTATGATGTTTTAATATTGTAATAATTATTTTTAGTCAAAGTTGAAAATTTTTGAATTATTTTCAATAGTTTTCGTTATAAAAATTGCACAACACACACTTTTTGAAATAATTGTACATTACATCTTCTAAATTATCTATACTAATCTGTGATCCAACGTGAAATTTCAACTGTACTAAAATTTTCATTTGTATGACAGATATCACACCTTCATCGTAAGTGTTATACCTACGAAATCAGAGAAGTCATCATCAGAGAAAAATATGGACTTAACCGATTGTGTAGGGACTCAATCAAAGCAACTGAGAATAAAACTATTGTATTTCCTGAGTTTTACTCAATTGTATTAAAATTGTGTATGGGTGCCAAATAATGTTGAACCTTTCGTGATTTCCTCATATTCAATTTGTGCAGCGACTGCAACGAAATTCGTTAATAATTAATAGTTTTACTACTTAACTGATAGAGACATTGCTTCATAGGAAGATTTTAAAAATTATGTGAATTGATTCTTTAAACAAATATCTCAAAATTAAAGAAAACAGGCTACAAATTTAGATCTTGTACAAATTTGCAGCATTTTTAATAAAAATCTTATAACTCATATTTAACTTATATTTTGTGATGTATAATGTTACAAATTAAGCGAAGGACGAGGGCATAAAGAATAAATATATCTGCATTCCTCGCAGAAATGTAATGTTTTTGCAAGAACATTAATTCAAAAACTAACTCTCATAATAGTTTATCAAAGACACACTTAGATCGGAAAAGCCCATTAAGAATATACTTACTCATTAAGGATACCACAAGAGACTCTAGTGCCCAATCTCATACTTCTAAATCTACTGTCCAATCACAAAGCTTCAATGGCAAGCAAACAACAACAACAATTACACAATTTTTTTATAATACATAAAATTTTTTATAAAAAATATGAAAAACTTCTACATCAATCCAATATATCTGGATGATTGAATAGTTATGTTTATAATCTATGTATATTAGTTTATTAGTTTATACGATATACATACAAATATATTCTCACCTTATTTACCTATGGCATGATCTAAATTACGTTTATTTGTTTATAAAACAATATATTCAGAGGTATAAATATGTATGCATATATATTGCATTTTTCTATATGCCATACACTGACAACAATTTCTTTATTTGTTTTTTTGTTTGTTTTTTTTTTTTTTTTTTGCATTAAAATTTTCTTTAAATATTTAAACAACAATTAATAATATTGTATTTCCAATAATAGCAGTTTTTGTACTCGAGCATTTTACAAAAAAAAATTTTACTCTCATAAGATCGTTTGTTTATGTCGTATGAGCCGCTATGTACTCTCAATTGTACTCGTTAATATAATTTCTCGTTACTAATAATTGCTCAATGCAAAATTTCGGCAGCAACAATAGAATAATGAGAAAAGTACTCAAACTCTCATTAGAATTTAGAAGAGATAATTTATTTATTTATTTTTTTTTCTTTATGATCTGTTGTACAATTGAGTTCTAAGAGTACATATACTCAATTGTATTGAATGGGTAGGTTGAAATAGTATACGTACAACAAGAGAGTATGGAATATTTATGGATATTGTGGAAAATGTAAAGTTCAGTTCATTTCAATCAAATTTGATTCAAGTTTTGTTAAAATAAAATTATTTAAAAATTTTTAAATATTCAAATTTTCATATAGCAAAACAAAACTTCTGCTCCATTTAATCGACCTCGTAATTAATCAATATAAAAGTGCTTGCTATCTTCAGTGTACTTAACCCATTTCTTACCATTGTGCGAATTTCTAAAATTGTAAAATGCATTATTTTATAGTATTAATTTATATTTTAGCTATTAATAATAACTATTTTATTAGATGTTTTTACTAAAATCCTTTTTTGAAATCTGCTTAATATTGTGTGCCATCTTAAAGTAACTTTTGACGATTTTCTCTTATGCTGGATTTGACATTCTTTAGTTAAATTTCATTTTATTGTGGTGAGAAAATACTAACACGCATGGCATGGTATGGTTTAATTCAACAATGAAATAATTTACTCCACATTAAGCTTAGTAAACCACTACAAAATATTTTGGGCGGCAAAATAAAAATAACAAACACATGAAATTTTATGATTTTACAGTGTTTTTCTTCAGGTAGATATTTCAATATTCATACCTATAAGGGTGTGTGTGTATGTGTTTGTGTGTATATGGCATAAATTTTGGAATTTATTTCCATGCAATCATTTGTATACGTGTGGGTGGATGGAAGAACGGCAAATAAAAAAATATTCATTTCATTTGAGGTTTTTTGTTGAGTGAAATTTTTCGAGAGTTCTCAGTTGAGCAGTGTGCGCTGAAGTGGCACAATTGGTAATCGTTTCAATTTAGCAGAACAAGAAATTTGCATATAAAAACAACAATGGATACAAATATTGTAAGTGAAAGATTTTCACTTGAACACTAAGCACTGAACAAAAAATTTTAATTGTTGCAATTGTGTTAGTGGAATAGTTGAAAATACTTTTGTGAAAAATGGTTCGAATAATTAAATATATTCAATTGAGTGGAGTGTATTCTTAGACAAAATTTAATTCCAACTTATATTTAGTAGCGACTTTTTTGACAAATTTCCCAAAGAAAAATTTGTCGAAAAAACCAATACAAAATTTAAGTTGAAGCTTAATTTTGACTATGAATACGCACAAATGTTTTTATGAGCAGGAATTAAAAAAAAAATTTTAATTTCTAATAATTGATAAATTGACATTAATCACAATTGCTTTACTTACAGGATGAGGAGCTTACCCCAGAGCAAATTGCTGTTTTGCAAAAGGCCTTCAACAGTTTCGATAACCAAAAAATCGGCAGCATCTCAACTGAAATGGTTGCTGATATCCTTCGTTTGATGGGTCAACCCTTCGACAAGAAAATCTTGGAAGAGCTCATCGAACAAGTTGATGAAGACAGTAAGTGTTGACAAAATGAATTGTATCTAATATGGGACATGAAATAGAACATTCCAAAAACCAATGTGATTAAGTTCATAAAGCAAAAATTAAACAAAAAAAGTTTACCAAAATGCTCTTATTACATTCGTACGAAAAAAATAAATCACGAAAGGAATCACATTGGCTACTGAATGTCTCATATATGAATTCACTATTAATTTTACCATACAAATCTATTTATTATTTTATTTTTTTTCCATAGAATCTGGCCGTTTGGAATTCGGTGAATTCGTACAACTTGCTGCCAAATTCATTGTTGAAGAAGACGATGAAGCCATGCAAAAGGAATTGCGTGAAGCATTCCGTTTGTACGATAAACAAGGCAATGGCTACATTCCAACCACCTGCCTACGTGAAATCCTTCGTGAGTTGGACGATCAATTGACCGCTGAGGAATTGGACATCATGATTGAGGAAATCGATTCTGATGGCTCTGGTACCGTTGATTTCGATGGTAAGTCATACAAAACCATCAAAAATTAACCATATATTTTATATACATGCATTCATCATACTTACATATGTACAATATGTACCTCAATGTATATGATATATTTACACGTATGAGTTACCACTCATGTGCATGTCATATGTGTTAACATTTTAGTTAATTAACACTTCCCACAGTTGTCAAAATGATTTCAACGAAATCATTTTCTACAACACCAATTGTAGTTGGTGCTGTTGTTGTTGTTGTTGTTGTTGTTTTTCTTGTGTCTAATTTCAAAATTATTGGCTCTATGCCATCAGTGAAATTAAGTTGACATTTGCTTGCTGTGTGCTGTATACGAAACTAAACAACAACAACAACAGTGCTATCAATAAAATATATTCTTTTGACATTTTGGAATCCACAATAAACAGTGAAACAGTGAAGGCGAAATTTCAAGAAAAAAAAAAAACAACAACAAAAAACAAATATACAATTCAGTAATATTAAATTGAAATCAAGAAATATATACAGAAATACAAAAATACATATTCATATAATATGAAGCACTTGACCCAAATGTTCATATGACACATGATGACAACAAATAAATGGCAATATTTGCAGTTGAAAATTAACGTATTTTTGTGAAAGTCATCATAAGAGTATTGTCATATTTTGCTTCGAATTTTCTTTTAAATTTCAATATTTTTATATATATTTTAATTAATACATATTTTTTTTTTTATAAATAAACTCCCCATTTTCGAGTGACCCACATATGTATTGAAATATGTATAATACTAATATTGTAATGTGGTAAATAGAAAATGGTTTCTAATTACATTTTCATTACTATTGCGCATATATGCAATATACTGTAGATATTATGCTGGGGAAAAAATATCGGTCTTCAGTCAAAATGCAGTCAAACTTCTTGCAAACCCCACCTCTACAATTAAAGCGATTTTAATTAAATTAAATATTTACAAAATATCTACCTTCTGTGGAGATTTAGTTAGCGATAAACAGAGCTATGTGTATTTTTGACATAAACATTTTTCTCTTGAAACTGGCTTAACCAAATATCTATTATTCTCAATTATCTTTTCTACAGCGCACAAATTTTCAATGAAATTTTAAATTATACACTGCCCGTGTGATACCAATATTTTTTCCCCAATTTAATATAATAAAAAGTTATAATTTACTATAAAAGAAAAAAGCATGACAAAAATAGCATAGTGGATATTTATCACAAGCACATTACGCCTTGCTATATGATACAAAATTTGTTTACATATAGTCCTCTTTATCCCTCTCAGTCTCACTCCCACTTTGCGCCAGTCGCTCTAAATAAACTCAACAATATCATCGAAATAGTATGAATATATGAAGCCTTCAGTTTATTTTTAATGATACAAAAAAACAACGAATATATAGTGATTTTCTATTTTGTTTCTATTTTTTTGTTATTTATTCACTCCCACACGACCCCACACATATGTATGTACAGTCAAACGCACAAACAGTTGTTTTTTTTTTATTAGTATTTTTTATTTTTACTATTTTTATCGTCATTTTTACACAACACCACCATATGCATATTATATTTTCCTTCTATTAATTGTTTTTATAATTTTCTCCATACAATTTTTGATATTTTTCTTTTAGAATTCATGGAAATGATGACTGGCGAATAAGCATACGATGTCGTAGTGTTTACAAAAGAATACACACTCTCTCTCAAACAGACATTTTCAACATACATATACACGCTTTTCACGTGCACAACATGTTTGGCCGTATTTCCCAACTTACAACAAATCTAGTCTGCAGCCAATCAACACAATTACACAATTCAACACAATTTCAATTTCTTTCTGAAACACTTCATTAATTTTGTTCAGTGTAAATATTAAAGAAGAAGGGTAGAAGTCGAAGGAAGCAAAAACAGTGAAAAATATATAAATTTATTATTTTGTATAAAATATGTAGTTAAATACCAAAAAAAAAAATCACAATTAATTTAAATGGAAACATTATTTTGGTTTTATTTTAAACAGTAACAAAAAATGAAAAGATGTCAGCAGTTGGCATGGGTATTACGAAATTCATTTAATGTGATAATATATTTTTTTTTTTTTCCTCTTAGGCTGCCATCAGATTTTTATATTTTAATTTTAATCTTTTTCCATAAATAAGATAATTGTCTCCAATAAGGTATAGAAATTTGATAAATCTAATAATTAAAAATTGGAGGGAACTCCAAAGGTTGTTTGTAAGTACATTAGGGTGGTCCTTAAATGTAGGAAGAAGAATTTTACATCAGATTTCCTAAACCTCAACCCCTCAATCGATAATACCACCAATAGTAGTATCGATTTTCGTATTAGATGAAAACAAAAATAATTTTAATTTTATTGAGCCTCCCTAGATTAATCTGAGCTTTGACATCTGTGCGACACTGCTTAAGCATCTCCAATCACAACCAAAATTTATATGTGTTATCTTTGACCGTGGTATTACCAATTGAGGGGCTGACACTGAAATAAATCGTTCATTTGATTTTAAGGACCAACCTAATGTACATATTCATACATGGTGGGAATAGGATTTTTTTTTTATTAAAACCAATGGTACATTATAGTATGACATTTGAAGAATATTGTGTAAAATTTTCATGGAGAAATATTAAAAAATACGGCAATGGCAGCAATTATACTGGAGCATCTCGGAAAAAAATTGAATTGCGATGCACCTCATAAATCGGTGCTGGATCATCTGAAATCAAAAAATCAAAATTATATAGTTAGATAATCGCTTTGCCCAGGTTGGGTGGGGGTTGGTGTTTTCGCAATTAAAATTTTTCACTTTTTGGAAACACTTTGAAGGAAAACACGCGATTTTTTTGCTAGAAAATCAGTTAATTTGTTATGGTAAAATGAAAAATATTAACAAATCTGCGTTACCTCGTAAATTATGTACAGAAATAGTGTTCAAAATTTTAAAACGATCGATGCAGTAGTTTTGAAGTTATGAGGGACACCGACTTAGAAAAGATGAGTGGTGGAAAAAACGCTTTAAAGTTTTGTACACTAAAAAATTAGGAATGAAACGTTCATAAGCGAGTTCTATCGGTTTACCTCACACTGAATCATCGATGCCAGTTCCATAAAGGATGTTGCAATCATCCTTTATGGTAATGGTCTTTATTCTTGATTCTTTCTCGGAAGATTGATTCTTGTGTAAATAAAAGTGGTCATTCCGAAGACCACACTTAAGTCCACAAGGGTAAATTGTGACACCAAATGGTTCGAATACCAATACATTACAGCTCACATCAATTCGACATCAACCGTAGGCAGCACTGTTCGACTGTCTGCCGTATAAGTAGCTAGATGTGCCTTGGCCCTGCCACCAAAATACACCAAATGATTCCTCTTTGTCATTATCTCTGCAAATCTACTCTGATTACTCCAGTCATGACTCTGACTACATTACTTTCTAGAACAAGCACATTTTTCATGCAGCTCCAACCTAGTGTTTACTAGATCTGCTGCTCTATTTTTTAGCAGAATTTCGAGTTTAGAAGTGTTAGAGTGGAGTAGTGGACTGCAAAAGCCTGCGAATTCAGAGTAGTGTTTTATAGTAATAGCATTTCAATTTACTCGTGCTCTCTATCAAAGTTCTCAAGCGTCTTTCGTATAGGAATGTCACTTAATCGCATTCCCCAATCGATAGATAAACGATTTTATCGTTTGTTCCAAGCTTATTATGAACGTGCCCTGTAAATTTGAAGTTTCGAATTTAAACCCCAACATATCCTTTGTGTACGCTACTACGCTACAGCTCAGCATCAATTGATTTCAATATTTTTTATTTATATTACATATTTATTTCTTATTTTTATATTTTGGCTCTTTTTAAAATGTTTATTTATTGCATATTATATATGCAATATTAAAAATTTATTTGCATATGCATTAGGGTGTCTAACATAAAAAAAATTTATGTTGTCAACCACATGAATTGAATTTTGTTTCGTCAAAATATTTCGGTGTTTATGATAACTGACTAATTTTCGGTAAAAAAAAATAATACGATTAATTACATGAATCAAAATTAAATGTAAAATAGCATAGAGATATAAATTATCCATTCAAGGTGACATAAATATTTTTAATCGAACGAACATCTTTGAAAAAACACATGAAAAGCATCATGAACACCATGAGAAAAAAAAAACATAGCTTAAAAAACTGTTTTCATCCATTTGATTTGTAAATTAGAAACAAACATAAAGAATAGATATCCAGATGATGTAACTTTAATATGCCCATAAGTCAATAGTATTTTATCAGTAATCTGGAAAATATTCAAATGTTCGATTTGATTTACAGAAAACTTATTAATCTGATAAAGGTTTGAGCATTTTTTTCTTGTTTGCCCTTAAAGCGAAACTTGCAGTAATTCAGAATATATTCATTATCCAAGTATATACTCATATATATATGTATATTGCACAATAGCATAGCCCTAGTGAAGGTCAAATGAGATATTAGGTGTAGTAAAAAGAAATCCATTATTTTTCCAATAGATGGCTTTAGGAGTCTGTATCTCGCGTTGTGTAAGTGCGGTTGGGTTCCGCTAAACAACGTTAGAAAGATAAGGTTTCGTACTAAATAAACTTCTCGGGCAATTTTGTGATTGCTAGACTCAGTATTGTTTGAGCACGCGTCAAAAATGGACACCAGTAAAAAGAAAATACGCCATATATTTTACTGTTTTTCTTCGCTAAAGGCAAAAACGCAAGCCAGACGACTGAAAATGTGAATAGTGTTTATGGTCCTGATACTGGAACAGTCAATAACGTGCAATTTTGGTTTCGTCGATTCCGTTCCGGTAAATTTGATGTCAAAGATGCAAGACCAATTGTCGAAAATATCGATAAAATAATGGAAATCGTCGAGTCTGACCGTCGTGTAAGCACTGTTTCTATTTCCCAGGAGCTAAACATTGCACAAGAAACCGTTTGGAACCATTTAAATAAGGCTGGATACAAAAAGAAGGTCGATATATGCGTGCCACACGAGTTAACGCAAAAAAAAAAACTCATGGACTAAATTTCCATCTGCGAATCCCTGCTGAATCGCAACAAAATCTATTAATTTCGGAAGCAGATGGTTACTGGTGATGAAAATTGGGTTACTTACGACAACGTCAAGTGAAAACGGCCGTGATCAAATCGCGATGAGTCGGCTCAAACGTTGGCCAAGCCAGGATTGACGGTCAGGTAGGTTTTGCTATGTGTTTGGTGGGATTGGCAGGAAATCATCTACTACGAGCTGCTCCCCTAAGGCCAAACTTTTAATTCGGATCTGTACCGTCAACAATTGGACCGTCTGAAGGAAGCAATCGCCCAGAAGCGGCTAGCTTTGGCCAATAGGAGAGGAATTGTGTTCCATCAGGCACCAAGGGATTTTGCTGGTGAAAAATTCGCCCCAAGAGAAGCATTGAATATCGACTGTCCCAGTTTTTTGCCAACAGGGACGCGGGTTTCTATGAGAGTGGCATTATGAAATTACCTTCAAAATGGCAACATGTTATCGAATAAAACGGTGCATGTTTGACCTAAATCGGATCATTCTAACTATGCTAAATAATTCAATTTAATGCAAAAATAATAGATTTCTTTTTACTAGACCTTATGTATTAATGACATCTATTCATTATATTAAAGTGTTAATAAAATAAACATATTTAATATTCTTGACATTAGCATGGAATTATAATTCACAACAATGCATTTCGAAGTGCCATCCATACCTACATATTGTATAAAGCAATCTTCATAAAATAGCACCTACATAATCAGGTACATAAATACATACATTGATAGGAGTACATACAAAAGGTACCTGAAGGCAGTGTCCATTGTTAATGTTGATTTGAGAATACAAATAAAATTTTACCATTATTATTTGAAGAAGATAATAAAACATCATAGACAATCATCGGTGACTAGTACGAGTATTAATAATTTAATTTATTGCAAGAAACAAAATAGAAATATAAAAAATAAAAACCAAGCGCAAAAGAAAAATAATCGTTTTCAAGGATTTAAACCATTTGTGGTAACTTAGAAACGAGTCATACTCATACATATGTATGAGGGCGGTCCCAGAACTACCCGACCTAACAAAGAAAAGAACGAATTTTTTCTTTATTCCTCAACATAATTTCTTTTTAGCTCTATCCACTTTTCCCAGCGATATTCTATACCTTCGATAGCCTGTTTATAGTATGAACTGTCGAGCTCATTAAAATAACCATCTACCGCAGACTCCACCTCATCAATTTTTCCATGTTTACAAATTCACTGAGGTAGTTAACTTTCGATGGCTCCAAAAAAAGAAAATACTAAACAACTTGGTTCCTTGAAACTTAAAACATTTGTTGCCACTTTTCACCAAAGTAATTTTTTTCAAACTACAGCCTCCATCTATATGTAAGGTCGGATATTTCTGGGACCGTACTCGTATGTACAGTGTACACTGTAAGGTAGTACACTATGTTTTGTATATGTCAATTGTCTTTTTTTTTTTTGTCATTTTGACTAAAGCTAATTTGCCTAAATGGAAATCCGTTTTATTACTTTTTGCGATACATCCAATATACATATGTTCAAACAATATATATACAAGTCTGTTTGTATATGTTTATATCGTACTTTGAAAATTCCAAATTGATAATCTAACATATTAAATGTTAAAGATCTTTCTCACACACACATTAAGCACATTTAAGATGTCATAATTGTATAGAATTACATTATAATTTGTGAATATTTTGCATATTATGTAGCTATTCTAATAACAACAACAACAATAACAACAATAGTATTCAATATGTGCAAAATATATGTACTCATATACCTAATCGTATGTGGAAGATAATAATAAAATAATAATAATTGGTAAGAAAACCCAGCCAGCAAAATTTAAACATGAGCTAAGCAATCGATGAAATAAAGATTAATATGTATTTATATGCACACGATTTGTAGTCAATGATCGAATACGTATAGATGTACGTATCATAAAAATGCACACTCAATCACACAAAAATACAAACGCACATGTATAATCATTATTATCGGCATATTGAATGAGCGGATTAGCAAAAAATACTATTGAAGAGACATATCATATATTCACATAGTCATTTGGTCCACACGAGCAGGCATACAAACATATACATTACCTACAATATATTTACTCGTGAACAAATACAAATTGATTTGTATTTATTGCATTGTTGCAAAAGTTCATATTTTATTCTCATAGTAAAATCAAAATCTTTATTTTTCTCTCCAGTGGTTGCAATTTATTATGATTTATAAATTATTGCAAAATTATTTGTAATCCGCTACTTTTAATTCACGTCCGGCCAATTTCTGGACCTGGACATCTGACTCAGATGCACTCCATTGTCTTCTCCTTTTCACAGCAGATTCTACATTGATGAGAGTCTAAAAAGTCGATTTTGTGTAATCTAAAATGAATGCTTCACAAAGAAATTCTCTCAGCAACATCTCAGCAGTCTCTCAACAGGCACTCAGTGAATATGAGAATACAATAAAAAATGTTTACAAAATAATTGTCTCATGTGTAGCAACATGTCGCTAAAAGAAATTCTATATGATGTGTATCAAATCTTGGTGACAATGTTCATAGAAGGCACAACAAATGATGATTCTTTCAAAAAGGTTTATAAAAACATAAAAATTAATAAAAATAGATAAAATAATATAAATAAATAAGAAAAAAATTTGAAAATAAAAAAAAAATTAAATTATGTTCATTTGTTTAAAGCTGCTTTCTCTCTGCTCTTCTGCTCTCTTTACTATTCAAGATGAGAAATTTTTTGGAATAATTACAATAATGTATGGTCAGCTATATAATTAATGGTTTTATGTCATCACCAGTTTTCTATATATAACGTCGTTTTGGTTATGTTTTGTAAAACCAAGAGCCTGATACTAGGAAATTTCAGCTTTTAGTCCTGGTTCTGTATCTACTTTCTCATTGTCTCTGTAACTTATGTGCAGAAGCATCATTTAATTACCATCTTATTACACAAAGGTTGTATTACTTCGAAGTTGATGGTATTAAAATGTGAAAACATATATAAGAAAAATATTTTTATATAAGAGGTAGACTTGATTTTCTATTGATTACGCCCACGTCCATATAAATTTATTTTTATGCATAACTGACCTCACCTATTGAGTTTCAGATCGATGTCTTTATAATTTCGTGTGCAAAATGTGAAAACATACATATTGAGCAATATTTTTGTATGGGAGCTATGTGTAGTTTTCATCCCATTCCACCCATTTACAAATATATTAATTGATTGGTAAAATAAACCTTACGTACTGAATTTCAGTACGATAGCTTTATATTTATATGCAATTATATGGCTTATACACACGAGTTTGTGCCTAAAATCTAATTTCCTGCCATCCTTAATGCTTTCGAGCTTCTATATTTCACATCTCATTTGAACAACGTTACACTTAAAATTTTCGACATCAAATTAACTTTCACCTATAATCTTAAAAATATCTGAAATAATTCAACTGAAAATGAGTGATTTTCAAAAAAGTCAAATAATCCACTTTTTTTGAATTTCATCGATTATAAGTATATCGGAATAAATTGGACTGAGATAAGTACGAATCTTAAAAAAACGACTAGTTTTGAATAGAAGCACATTTATTGTTACTATTAAATTTCTAATTATTGTTCATATCTACAGATAATTCTGCAGATGTAGATTTTTCTGTGAAATTATTGCTGTAAAAAATTTATAAATTTAAAAAAAAAAATTATAAACAAAGTAATTTATTTTTTTTACGATTAGAAATTAAATGCCAAACAATTTTCGTAAAAAGCAACTTATTCATATCTATAGACCGTTAAATACATATACAAAATCAAAATCAATTATAGTAGTGACTACATTTGAAGCGCATCATAAATACTTGTATCTAAGCTGCCATTTACAATATTCATTAATATTGTAACGATCTTTGATGAATTGAAGATAAAATCAAATACAATTCGACAAATAAAATTTATATCATAAATACAATGCGAGTAGAGAGCATCCATCCATCCATCCTATTTTGGAATATAATACTCTACAAATTGTACAAACGTGCATACATACACAGTCACATGGTATGCTCGCATAAATTTGATCATAATAATAATATGGTTGACAATTACGTATACCATCTGCATAATGTTATTGTTACCTCTCCTATATGTACACTTATAGTATGTAAGTGTAGTATATAAACTATTACCTACTACGAAGAATACGAGTACAAAGATGTTACTTATTCCTTCAACAATCGATCAGCAAGTAAATTTCGTATTAGATGTGATTTCTTATTGTATTGCAGATACTTTGATGAATTTTATCAACAACGGAAATCAGTTGCAAATATATAAAATTATGTCACAATTTTGGTTCCCTCTTCTTCTCCTTCTTCTTCTTTCAAATATATTTTCGAATGTACATAAGTATATCGATGTGAAACACTTGTTTCATTGTTGTACATATCATTACTACAAATAGTTTAGCGTTTAGGAAAGATTTAGGTAATCAATGGCATATAAAGAGAATATACAATACATAAAGTAAGAGTCGTAAGCATATGTGAGGGAACAGCATTGCTGAAAAACTGACATTTAATAATGCACATATTAGTGTATGTATGAATGTTCAAATTGTTAAATATTTAATTAAAAGATTTAATTAGTTATTTCGGAGAGCCTAGTGTGACTATGTGATGAACGTATGACATAGCTGACACCTATATTAGAAGTTGTTTTTCTATTTCACGGCGTTTGGATGTATAAATTTAAACGCAAGCGATGCCGATTAGAAATCAATTAAATTAGAGACCTTCGCGGCTGCTATCGAGTTATTCATCGTTGATGCAAATATATGCAGCGTTTATTTCTGGCATATTAATTAGTTAGAGGCTTTAGAAAATTTCAAGTAAAAGGTACTTGAACGAAATTAAATGAAATTGATCGTTAGCATTATGTTAATATTTTTTATTCAATATCATCTTTCATTTGAGATCTGAGATAAAAATATCATCGAAGTGTTTCACTCAGAAAAATTCGACAAATTTGGAACGCTTCAAAATCACTGTTCGTTTTCATCCAAGTAATAGATCATGTGATGACTAATGGATTGATATTCGTAGTGGCAACATCCACTCGGATCATTGTACACCAATGGGACGAGAAGCAGGTCAGCTCGCAGAAAATTTAACATGAGTAACCATCAGAGATACGATTAAATTCGCTTCGATTTATGATACATACAATACTTTTTAACTAGGTTCACACATAGATGGCGTTACTATAACTAAATCCGTATGATTTGTAATTAGTACCAACCTTTAGAAGATAAAAAATAAATAATTATGTTGGGCTTATAAGCCCCGAAAGGCTCAATGGCCGAGTTTCTCTTCCATTACTGTTGTGCGTGTTAAATTTTGAACAGTATTAGAATGGACCTACTTATTTTAGACAGTTTTAAATGGCAGAACTCAAATTTATACATGAAGATACATGTATAAATTTGACAGCTGTTGGACAATTGATTCGTGAGATATGGCATTGTGAGTGAAGCAATTTTTTTCTTTGTGATAAAAATGGATAACAAAAATTTCGTGTGTTGATGAAGCATTGCTTTTTATCGAAAAAAAAAATACAGTTAATCTAAGGCTTAGCTTAAAAAAAAAAAATAAATATGTGGCACTTAAATCCCTGAAGGTTTCTTTGGCCGAGCTTCTCTTCCATTACTGTTGTGTGTGTTAAATTTTGGCTTGGCTTGATAAACATTATTCGGACTCTGTACCTGGAAAATCAAACGCTGAGCAGTGATATGTAAAATTTAAATGAGAAGAAATAAGTATCTAGGACAATGCACATAGTGGACTCCCGAAAGAGGCTGTTACCAACGACAACATTAAAAATATCCACAAAATAAATTTGAATGATCGTGAGGTTAATTTGATTGAGACTCTAAAGAAATCAAAGGAATGAGTCGGACATATCATGCCTGAATATTTAGATATGCGAAATCTGTGTGCAAATTGGATGCCGCACGTGATCACAATCCATCAAAAGCAAGTACGTGTTGTTGCTTGAGAGTAAGCTTTAGCGATATTCAATCGTAATAAAAAATCATTTTTTCCGTCAATATATTACAATGAATGAATCATTGCTGCATATCACTACACTCCAGAGTCCAATCGCCAGTCAGATGAGGCCTATTTTGAGGCCAAAGAGAAATCGTACTACAAAAAATGCTATAATCGTTGTATCGCCTTCGATTACCTTAATTACCTTAAAATAATTTTTTCTAGTCTGTCAGCGTAGATTATTTCCATAGCGCTATGTAAACGATTAACACCTGTTTCTCTAATGAAATTTTGTGGCAAAAAAATTTTCTTAAATATTTCATCTCTCTAGCGATCTTGGAAATGCCATTTTATTCAGACTTACCAAAAAAATGCTATTCAAAACGATTATTTCGTAAGAGAGCTAATGGGTTAAAAAATCATCCTCCAACTACATATTTCGGTCCGATATGAATTTTCTAGCTTTTTGTTTTTTCAACACAATCTAAAAACGCTCAGTCAAAAAATTGCAGACTTAATATGATCGAAAAGATTTAGAGTTTTTCCTATATGGGCCTATTTCTTTCATTCTGAGTTGGAATTATTTCGCCAAAAAAAAGATGCTGTTTCACATTGTTACTTGTTACCTTTTCGATATTTGTAATGAAACCAGTACGGAATTGAATTATTCCCACTATCGTTCCTGCATCATGTGTCCATACGTCTGCTCGTCGTGCATGATGGCTATTCTGGGTAGGCCTCAATCGTTGGGGTGGGTTTTGTCGCAGAGCGCACGCGATGCAGATCATTACGAAAAACAAAATTTCATGCACTTACAAAAATACAAAAAAAAAAAACTCCCTCGCCATTCTTCTTGACGCGAGGATAAGCAGGGAAAATGTCGCCCTAAACTATCAACACTCCATCCATGCCTAATCTGGCCAATTGGCAATTTTTCGCCTCCTATTAGGCATCAGTCTAACAGGAGAGGGGTCAGCCACTATTTGGGGGGAAAATTGCCACTACTAACACTTCATTTCATTTGGCTTCGATGCCATTAATTTCTCCACTTTTTTTTTTTTTTTTGCTTTTACAAAACTGTATATTCTATATTATAATAGAATCTATTAATATAACATAATATTATTATATAAAAATTATATATACTATTTATATTATATATTATTATATATTATTATAAAAAAAAACTGGAATAATGTCGATAAAAATGTATAGAATTAGATCTTTGAAATAATGAAAAAAAAAATGTTGCAATATTTTTGAAATATATGTTTACCATAACAAAATTATGACATATTACATCAACACAATATACACGCATGATACATTATCGCTTGTAATGGTCAGATAATTAAATAAGTAAGTAAATATTGTACATAAGATTCATTCAGTGTGTCTTATAAATAAACATTGTGTAATATGTATGTTACAGTATACGTAATAAATTAAATGCTAACAATTAGCAGAGAGAACATCATAAAAGATGACAACATTCATTGCTGCCATCCAATTACAAAATAACTTTGTTTGAATGTAATTATTTCATTTATTTTTGTTTTTTTTTTTTTTACCATCGAACAACACAATGCAAACCAATCAAATTTAATATAAAACGGATACAAATGTAATCAATATTTGTGTTATATGTACCTAATACTTATGTTTATATACAAATGTACCAGTACCAATAAAAAGAAAAAAAGCAAAACAACAAGCATTGTAATGAGTTGTAATTAAATGCAAAAAATCATCATTACTATAAAGAATATTTTAAAATATCAATAAATTAAAAAAAAAAAAAAAAGCAGCACATAAATATTTAAGTACATAGCACCTAAACAAACAAAAAAGATATTATATGCCATACTAAGTATATATAAAATACTAAATATTGTATAAATATAAATATATGTATATGTGCTTAGTTCCTGTTTCGTTGTCAACAAAATGACAAAAACCCGAATAGTTAGTGTAATTGCGAAAATACAAAATCATGCAATATCGTGTCAAACACAATATCGAGTATAATAGTACAAAAAAAAAAAATAGTCACTTAGCTAAATTATTATATATGATACTTTGTTAAGTAAAAAAAAAAAAAACATAATGATAAATACTAAATAGAAAATGAAATTTTTAGAAATTCCCAAATAGGATAGAAATATTCACTTATGTAATCATAAGCAACAATAAATTCTCATTACAACACGACAACCACAAACAAATCAGCATCAGCAACAACATGAATTCCAAGTTCAAGTATACATACGATTTATCCCCACTACACTATACTACGTACGACAATATTAAAATATGAAAAAAAAAAAAAAACAAAATATAGAAAAAAAGCAACAACTATGATTTGAAATGAGTCATACTTATAGATGGTGAATTTAAATTCATACAGACATCGATACATGTGTGTATATGCATGTATATGAAATGACTAGTAGAATGTACAACAGCAACAACAACAACAACAACAACAACAACAAATAATAATAATAAATTTTTCATATTGTACCATATTATGGATGAATAGGTTGATTATTGTCGTTATAGCAGCATTGATAGATAATAATTAATGTCAAAATTAATATGCAAATTGATTTTGCAATAAATTAATTTAAAATTTTTATAGCACATGCGTAACATTCATACATACACACAAATACTTATGTTCACTCAAATCGCTTATGGCATGATGCCAAAAATAATTAATTATTCTTCGATAAATATGAATATGTTCTGTTGTTGCATATTGTTGGTATACTGATTGATTCATAATATGTATTTATAAATTTAATTAAATTTTATATTTATTGAAAATTATAGATCATATCATATCACTACACATACCATACACATATCCTCGAACATACAATATTACCTACAATATTAGAATGTAATTCGATGGAACTATTATTAATAATAATTTACTAGTTATGTCATACTTATTGTACAATTTAGGATTAGATTGATTTAATGAATTATTAAAAATACCATTTTATATTATAAGAAAATGTTTCAAATATATTTTGCTGCTCGGTAGACAGAAACCGAGACTCAATTAGCACATAGAAAAGCGTCATTTTGCTACACTATTCCTGGAACAACGAACCATCTTGTTCCGTTATTAAAACCTGCTAATGTCGTCCATTTTGTTTTCAGCAATTTCATTTAGACTATCCATTATGAATTTCCCTTGACTTCTATGTCGTAGAGCTCCCAGATTTGCGCACATATTTTGGTATATTTTTTCCCACTCTTGTGATGATAAATATTAACGTTAACTAATAAATAGATAATTGATTTTTAAATGATTTCCTGGCACAGCAAATTTTTGAGCATCCATAAAATTGTCAAATTTCTATCTGTCTGAAAAAATTACTACATAAATTAATCAAGTTCCAAAAAAAATATTATGACGTTTTATTAAAAAAATCATTATGATTAATGATAGTGATTTTTATTTTTTTAATAAAACACCAAGATATTTTTGGCAATTTTTTCGAAATCGATGCATTTATGACACCTTCATGAAATATGGCATTCATCGATGACAAAAGATAATAATCGAACGAAACAAAGTCTGGTGAATTCTTTCTCTTTGCTTCACAGTGGACCATAGTGGACCATAGCTTCAACTCCAACAACTCTTCTCCAGTTTGTTCTCTCCCTCGTTTCCTCTCTCCAATTTCGAACATTCATCATATTCAGGTCTGATCTTCTACATCGTTAAGCCATCTCTTTCTTGGCCAGCCACTCTTCCTTCGACCAATCGGACGAAGTGCAAACACTTTCTCCTGGATTCTTTCAGTTGACATTCGGCCTATCCATCTAATTTGCTCTGCTTTTATGAAACGTACGACATTTGCGCCATCAATTTGGTTTTCAATTTCATGGTTATAACGGATACGATAAGTATCTTCTTATATTATTTTAACAGGACCAAAATTTTTCAAAATTTTTCGCATGATGCTCCTTTCAAAACGTGGCAGTTGATTTATATCGTTTGTTTTCAGTGTCCACAAATCGTCTTTATAGGTAAGAACAGGACGTATTAATGTTTTATACATTGTGATTTTTTGCTTTCGAGACAAGGTTAGGTTATGGGACTGCCCTCTCTCTGAGAGGACACACTTAGGCCAGAAAGGCCCATTGTGATACCACCGAGCTTCTCCTCCAATACAGTTGTGCGTGTTAAATTTGGACAGCATTAGAAGGCACCTACTTATATTAGCCGATTCCGAACGGCAGAACTCTTGTGACATCACTTTAACTTAGTTTGGCCACAGAGCTCTTTTAAGAAGCATTTTTGGCAAATTGTTACTGCCGGAAAAATTGCCAATTCTTGCCGCAGGTGACTACCGTTCGAAAGAAAAATCTTTTCGATATCAAATTTTATTATGCTTCAACCGGGGATTGAAACCACGACCTTCAGATCAGAAGGCCAACGCACTAACCACTAAGCTACAGCACCCAATTTCGAGACAATATTTTGGATCTGAACGTAGTATTTGCGTAGTATGCTTTATTAGATGATTTAATTCTTTCATCGATAGCGATTGACGAGTCTTTGCATGATGATAGGATAAAGTATTTAAACTCGGAAACACCTTCAACGCCTGTCTGGTGAATTAGACAGACGGAATAGGACTTTCCACTTGATTGGTCAAATATCAGACAGGCTTATGTTACAAAATCACGTTGTCGTGCCTTTCTTCGTCCTCGACAGATTTTACGTGTTAATATGAAATGACTTCCATAATCCATTTCTTCTGTAGACTGGCTCAAAATTAGCTCTGTAAAACAATCCATAATACTTTTAAAGATCAGGTGAATGTCTTAAAATTAGTTTGATTTAATTTTAATAAAAAGGAGAACGTAGGAACAAATATTCGATTCCGCTCATATGCAACCTTCATAATTTAAACTCACATAATTACTGTACATATATACAGGGTATTTCAATAAGAGCTGTCATTTGAAATTTCCCATTATTTTTCAAGTGTCAACATACAACAGTCATTCGATGGCAAATGTATTTGACAAAGAAGAACTAAAGATTTTCAGATATGGATCGATACACACTAGAACAACGCATTGAAATAGTGGAAGAGAAGATAATGATTTCTCAAAAAAAAAAATTCTTTTGAGTGATGAGGCTCATTTTCATATGACTCAGTACTTGAATAAGCAAAACTTTCGCATATGGGGTTCCAAAAACCCAAGAGAAATCATCGAACCACCCCTCCATCTACTATCCACCAACTATCTAGTAATAGTTTGGTGTGGTTTTTGGAGTGGGGTTATCATTGGGTCATATTTTTTTGAAAATTATTCTGATGCGATCGTTTTAGTGAACGCGGTCGGCTGAATTTCTTTGTCCTAAAGTTGATTCCATGGACGTGGATGACGTTTATTTTCAGCAGAACAATGGATGTATTGGGTGAAAAATTTTCCCCAAAATATCATCAAAAGAATGCCCATATGCGAGAAGAGTTGCGGTGAACATTTGGCAAATATTTTATTCCATCACTAACCTCAGAATTTGTATTTTGGATTAAAATAAAATAATCAGCTCTTTTCACAAAAAAAAAAAATTGCGTTTTGTTTATTTTTTTAAATAAATTTTTTTATTTAAAATGACACCTCTGTTTGAAATACCCTGTATATGGATTATAAATAGGATGACTTTATTTTACAAATCACCAATTACACTTAACCTTTCGTTGGATGACTTTTGTTGCAATTATGTAAATACGATACATGAATCTCAACATGCCGAGATTCATGCATATGCAAATGAGTACAATAATGATGATTTTATATGTTTTTCCTCAATAATAAAATTTTACAACAAAATTATTTCAATGGAATTAGCTTTATGTTAACAATTATGTCTTAATGGTTTCTTCGTTTAAAAAAAAAAATGTTTTCTTGTATTTGTATGTTTATCTCTATATTTTGTTTGTTTTAATTTTATGGCGGCAATTGTAACAAAAGTCAAAAAGTTCAGAAAGAACTTATTTTATTTCAAAATACCTAGTACGATTATATGTTTATGTATACACACACACACACACACACATACATACATTCATACAGTTTATTATCGCAAATTAAGTGTTTGCACGTGTATGAATGAATTAATGTGTATGTGTGTGTATGTGTGTGTGTGTGTGTGTGTTTTTGTGTGCGAAAATATATTCTCTTGTGTATGCATAAAATGTTGCATGTTGCATATGATATGTATTTATTATTGTATTGGTATTTGAAATTTTAGTTTGGTTTTAATAATTATTACAACCGCTAACAAATCATAAGATTATTAGCTATTATACTGTATAAGTAAGGTATAAGAATACAATACCTTACAAGTATGAAATGCATTTTATACACTTACTATATATAATGTACACATAGTGCTTTGAACTCATCGCCTGACAAAATAACAAGTGTTCGTTCGATAACTGATTGAATGCAATATTTTGACATTTGACAATTGTTTTGTCAATGAAGCGGCAAATGCGTTTACACAATGCACATGAAGATCAGCAACATTTTTGAAAGGCATTTTTAAAAGGCACATCTCATCACATCATCCACATCAAATTAATGTGAGTGTGAGTGTGTGTGTATGTGTGTTTTAATTATGCGATGTTTTTTGTTTTTTTTGTTTTGTTTTTGTGCATTAAAGCAGTTTATATGACGCAGAGAATAATAATATCGACAAATTAAGAATTATAAACCTTCATTGCAAAATGACACTATACTGGCAGAGGGTGTTTTTTGTTAGAGATTGTGCACAAAAGTTAGTGTTATCACATGACCTCAATTAGTAGTTTTCTAATCACATTAAAAGTTTTCCATATTAAATTATTATTCAATTTTTAAATGATAAGTCTCTCGGAATAAAAATAGCAATACTTTAAGCTTCCAACAAGAGTAAAGTTCACATACACATCAATTTTGGTTGTGCTCTTTATAACGATTCCTTAGCACTATGTATGCCCTATCCACCACCTGGGCACGCGTCCGATAGGAACAACTTCACACACCCTATGCTCCAAATAGGAGTTAAAGGAACACCACATATATTCCCCTCTGCTATATTAGTTCTGTTTAGGATTAATTTTTATGGCGACAAAATATAAACACTCAACCCGAGTTAGAACAAATTGTGTTGCGAGAGCTAATAAATTGTTTTTGACCACACATCTTAACAACTTTTCATACTGATCTGACTGATCATGAAACTTTTTTACTGATTATATTAGCACCATTTGGTTATCGATATGTTCTATTTTCACTTTTTATGCCGAACATGTTACCAAACTAGGTCCTGGACAAAATAGAAATTTTTGGTTTCAAGAGAAAAAATTACAACTTTTAGCATGTATTCTTTTGTTTTCTATTTTTTTTTTTTTTTTTTGAAGACAATAATTTGTTTTTCTTCAAGGATATTCAAGAATAAATCTTAAAATGCATTTTCTATTATTTTTCTTCAGAAGAATTTTAAAGTAGGATTCTTACTCAACTGCCACGAATATTTTCTTTCATTTGATACCCATATCATTACATTTGTGGCAAAAATGTGGGAAATTATGAAAATCGATTACTCGAAAATTTGTCATGATACAGTCCTCTGATGGATACCGATCAATTCATTGGGCTTGCCCTTAACCGAAAAAAATTACTAGAACGTACAGAACGAACTAAATCAAAAGTTGTTGTTTTCACAAATTTATTCACAGTAAAATTTGAGATATGGTCAGTAAATATTTTTTTTATAAATAAAGTTATTCTAAATCGTATTATTTTTTTGTATTTTTTGTATTCATCCGACAGATAACCTTGTTTAATTTGATCACATTGAACATGAAAATGGTACTTCTCGTCAAAGTGAGACAAATAAAGAGTAAAACAAATGAGAATAGCAATAATATAACATAATTGACACGATACAAGACAAAAACATATAACTATTCAAAAAAAAAAAAATTCCAATTTACAATAATTTGTAAAGAAATTCACTATTTACTCATCCTTCGATAATCAGCTATATTGTTGTTGGCAATACTGGTAAAAGCAATTATTTTTTTCTATATCAATTTTGACAAAAATTGATATAGATATGCTTATTTACACAGCAATACGTGATTATCCTACCAATTTGTAATAATAATAATGATCATTCAATAAGATAATTCCAAAATTTGAAATCCTACTATGCCATAAATTGCTACAAAGAACATTAAGTATCTCTATCAAATGTTATATTAAGGATTCTTATTTAGCTTTTCAGAAAATTGATTAACAATGAGATAATAATCAAGACAATCACACTACTATACATTTAACAAGTAATTATATTCAATGTGACCGATCTTAAATGCTAATGCTGCTAGTGAAGATGTTAATTAATATATTTTTCTTTTTTTTTTAATTATTATTAACAAATTAGTTAATTTGTTAAGGTAAAATGGTATATAAAATTGCATCTTCTCTTTCATAATATAAGTTTAACTTTAACTTTAGCTTTAGTTGCAACACAAAAGGTCTTTCATTGAGGCATGACGTAAGCTTATATGTTTGTATTCTATATGTAAATGTTGCCTAATTCGCATATAGATGTATACAATTTTTCTTTTTTTTTTTTTCTCTTTTAAATAAGGTATATTATTAATTTTAAATGGCATAAAAGAAAAAGTAATAATTTTTTGTTCTACAAAAATGTTCAAAACAAATTGATATTTTATATTAAAATCATAGTATTGCCATACAAAAATTGTGAAATTATAGAGAGGATGTTTGGAGCATTAAAAAAATATACATGTACAAATAAATCATATATATACTTTTATATTTTCATCCAGAAAATATTCATATCAAATATGCTTAGAATTTTTTTTTTTTTTTTTTTTTTTTTAACTTGTGATTCCTTTAATATAGATTGATTTCAAATTGAAATGGGTTCGCATCACAACATTTTTATTTTCCTAGTAAAAATCGGAATAAGTGCATTTCATGGTCCTTACTTAATAGTTTTTTTTTGCCCAGGACCCCGAATTTGATATTTCGGCCGCTAGAGGGCGCCAAACTGTTGATCCCCAATCATAAAAGTGGGCATAATATACATGTACAAATAAATATAATATAATATTCCGTATAATTTTTTTTTTTTTTAATTTTAAAAACTAAAGTGAAGACCCCGATAAGCTTTATCGATATTTAAGCAGGGGCGCCCATTTTTTTCAGTGAATAACCCCCAAGCAAATTTTCTAAAATTGGAAGAAAAAAAAAGAAGTTTTCGAGTTTCTGAACCTCGGAAATGCATTTTGGAGCATTTAGTGTTTTTTGGGGAGTAAACCACCCCGCCCATTTTTGTACCCCTATTATTAAAAACTTGGATTCAATACTTTTTTTTGCTTCTTTTTAGTTGATATATTTTTGTTTTGTTTTTTGGGGCGAAGCTGCGGCGATATTTCGTGCCTTCGACACTCACCATCTCCTCTCGGCTCAAAAATGCACTTAGCCTAAAAATCTTCTTTTGTATGTCAAATCTCATTGATGTACTAAACGTTGTGTTGTCATGAAATGTTGCTACACAAGCTAACGATATTATCAAATATATAGAATAAATACTTCATACTATTATGACTCATTTTTCAAAATGTGAATCATAAAACAAATCAAAAACACCCTCTATTTATATGCAATTGATGTCTTTGCACGTATGAGTAACAATCTGTGTGGCATGTCAATCCAATTATATATTGTAATTGTTATGTACTTAATACATAATTTGATATCATCAATGAGTAGAAACTATTTTACAAAAACATAACAATTTCATTTGTTGAAATTGCTAAAATACTCAAATAAATTATTAACAATTAGAAACTGAAATATTTAGGGGAGCTACATACATGAGCCGTCACATTTCACACGGTCACATCAAGGAATAAAATAAAAAGCAATGCACTAATAAACATTGTGCTGTGATCGTCATCAAATATGCAATCATGTCATGTAATTTAATCCTTAAGATATTTCAAAATACAATATTTCCAAATAATTTTTAATTAAGATTTCTCAAAAAAAAAAAACAAAAACACACAAAAACAAAAAATTCGAAAATATAATAGAAACACTGAAAATGCAATAACACAAAGAATTAACACTTTAAGGCACAATAAGTATAGTATATAGGTAGGTACATGCATTTGTATGACTCTATACAACAAATTGTAGACATAAAATTTAACAACTTGAAATTTATTGACATCCGCCCTCCCTTTTGAGATTTGTGAGCTCATGCCATCACACAAACGATGGGGAGTTGGTGTGAAATTTATGTTGTATGTATATACGTGTACAACTATATGCCAACATTAATGTTGGTTGACTGGCAAACTGACTGACTACCTGGCTAGCTAGTTAGCTTACTGGCAAGCTCGTTGGTTGGTTGGTTGGTTGGTTGGTTGGTTGGCTGGCTATGATTGAACAATTCTTACCAAACAGTGCAAACATTAAAAGTGCATAAAACTTCAATTTAATACCGTACAAAATGCAGTATTCTTCTCAAAAGATGCTGCAACAACAATAACAATAGCAATAACAATAACAACAACATTGCATCTATTATCTTGTATACATCAGAATCGACTGCTGTTGAATTTATGAGCTCATAAATGCAAAACAATGCACAATTGCAAGCAATGCGTATACGCGCACTCACTCACTCACTCACTCACTCTCTCAAACAAAAATATTTGAAAAATAATCTATCAATAGTATTGGTATATTTATGTGTGTGAGAGATTTGATAGAGAATGAGAGAACTTTGATATTGACGACGACGACGACGACGACGACGACGACAATGATAATGATGATGATGATGATGATGATGATGAGCGTTTATATTTGAACCTGTTGTTTGCCATTGTACATATAGTACATATTTCCCTTTATTTTCCGTATATTGTTGTTGTTGTTGTTATTAGAGGTTTTTACAAAAAAAAATGCAATAATTATTATGACAATGATGATGCTTTCAACTACTACTAGCTATCACCGTTAATAATATATGTACATGTAATAACTGCTCAACTATCACACACACACACACACACACATATATATATATATATACACATTCTCACTTATTCACACTGAATAACAATAAAAGTATCATAATGTATCGGCATCACCAACAGCAACAACAACAGTAGCAGCAGCAGCAGCAGCAGCAGCAGCAAATAATCTCAGCTTAGAAAATGGATTTGTTGCTATTATTATTATTATTTTCGTTGTTGTTGTTGTTGTTGCTGTGTTGTTGGTTTGTTGTTTCAAGATATTTGTATCGTATGTACATATATACATACATACTCGCTCATACCCATACATTCGTAAATACATACATACATACTTCGATAGTTACGTAGTTGGCAACACTAACGATTGCAATTTGATTTGATTTGGCGCCCAAACCTAACATCCGAATAAATGTATAAAAGGCAGAGAATTTTTATATTTGATGGCACATTAGTTTCAACAACAATACAGCTTACAGCCCAACTGTAAGCATCACAATATTGCAAATTATCATCTAACTTACATATAATCGTATTTCTATTTTAATTTCTTTTTTTTTTTTTTTGTTTTCATTTTTTTGCAGTGCTATAATTACAATATATAATTTTTCAATTCAGTAGTGTTGTGCAGTGATAACGAAAAAAAGAATACCTAAAACAGGCAAAATTTGTTTTTCAATATAAAAATTCAACGAACGTCAACAAATTTTCGAATATTTCGAATAATCAAAAATTAACAACAACAACAACAACAAAAACATGGTGCTGAAAATGAACGTGGTGAGTTCCTTATAATGAATATCGAATACATATTCCATATACATATACATATATGTAAATATGTATAGTGAAAACATATAATAACAACAACAACGACAACAATAAAAAATGTATGTGCAAAAAGGAATCAATGTGTAATGTGTGCTACTACAACTACTTTCCAACTTCAAACTTCAACTTCGAAAGGATTTATTTGATGTATTCATCTACCTTACATACTAAAAATGTCTGAATTAGTATAAGTCCTTAAATTTAATGAACAAAGTTTCGATAAATTCTAAAAAAAATTCATAATTTTTCAATTCAATTCATCCATACCGCGATATGAATGAAAATAGAAATATAAGATTTTCGAAATTGTTGCAGCAACATGTTTATAATGTTCATATGATATAATAAATATTCTTCAATGCATTAGTTATCACATGCTCAAATACTATGTACTACATTTACCATTTTCTACAGTAAATAATACATAAAATAATTACTTTTTTCGGTGTCACGAGGTAACAAAATGCCTGATGCATCATCATCATTGTCGTCAGGTCGATGTTATGTGATATTTGAGGCCATTAAAAAACTTCTCGCTTATTACAATTTCTCTCAAACTTTCCATAAATAATTACTTTGTACCTCTGTTCATTATTTATTATTTTAAAAAAGAGTAAAATGCTCTTGAAATGTTGCATCAACATGTTTGTATATTACGTTCCTAGCAACATTTTCATCATTCTTTAGTAGTACTTGCAAAACGACTATAATAATGCACATTGCCCATTAAAATCTTCAGAGCTATCACGGAGAATGGTATGAAAATAGAGATCGATTTGGTTTTTTGAAATCAACATGTCACTTTTTGATAACAACAAAGGTGTAAAAGCATGAGAGTGAAAAAAAAAATCTTACTAAACTTCTTGGATACATCAAAATGAATAGAAATTTATAGGATTTTTTGAAAAAATAGAAAAAGTTTTATTAAATATATCTGCTCCATGGATTGAAACACTACAAAAAACTTGCTTGAAACTTTCAAATTAGAGGTAGACATGTTAATTGGCATAGGTTGTTTATACTTTAGAATAATATCATATTTCATATTTCATTCTACAAACTCCCAATCGGAAACCTATATACAGCAAATATCCCAATATAGACCGTGATCGTCGTAAATTAAAAAAAAATATATATTTTATTGGAAATTGAAATATAGCATCTTCTCAATAAAATTTCAATGATTTTAAAATATTAAAAATTTTTCTTTAAACTCGAGATCGCATTTGATATTTCACAACCGCAACCACAATTCTCTTGATAATTTCAAACTTCCAGCCGATATCGAATGTACAAGAATATAATGTCAACAAACAAGCACTGGACTGAAATAATTGAAATTGTCGAATAAAATGTAAATTTTCATTAGTTAAATTTCCAAAAAAATTCAACACCATTAACTTAGATATTACTGCAACTTGTTTCATTATTGAAATGTTGCAGAATTATATTTATATGCATAATTTAACAATTGTTAGTGATTAAATTTTTTGAATTGCATATACAAAAATATTAAATTTCCCAGAACTAAATCATTGTCATTAGTACCTAGTATGGCATACATAAATTTGAAATAATTTTATGTTTAGCAATTATCCAGTTTCAAATATACATATATATTTATGTATAATTTACACAAATAGTTGCATCAACTATAATGGCTTCTTTTTAAACGAGTCATGAAATTCAAAAAAAAACCTCAGTATATATATATTCTACTTTTTTAATACCAATTACAAAACGTAAAAATGTTTATTATTTAAGTTTAAGTATACTACTTTACTTTATTATAGTATTTTATTCGTCCGTATTCAAAATTATTATGAAATGAAATGTTGCAGCAACATGATTGTTTAATATTACCCCGTTGCATTTGATCTCAGCATTTTTCTTATCAACATTCTTCAATGCATTAGCATTAGCATATGCATAAATGCTAAAATACTAAGAAAACAAACAATCTACATTAATACTTGGTATGGCATGCATAAATTAGTCTTTGTTTTTTTTTTTTGTACATCGATATAATGTTTTTTTTTGTGGTAATGTCGGTTTTGTAATTAATTTATTGTTGTTTGTTTTATATATTTTTTTTTTCTTTATACTTTTCATTTTAATTTCTTCTGCACGAAATGTTAAAAATCATTGCAACATATTGCATAAAAACAAAATTTGAATTCGTTTAGGGATGTTTAACGTCATTTGACTCACTTTTCCATCAACATGTATCTACAACAATGAATATTTGTTTAATAACATTAGCAATGTATACAGTAGTCAAAGCAACAACAACATGTATATGTAGTGCATTGGTGCATTTCTTCTTCTGAGTATCAACTACCGTGTCTTAGATCGCGTATGAAATTTGATGCCATGAAATGAGAAGATAATAAACAACATTTTTAAACAAATTAACGATTTTCAAAGTAAAAGTAATCTTCTTCGTATATATACAATATATGTATATATACAATATATGTATATATACAATATATGTATATATACAATATATGTATATATACAATATATGTATATATTGTGTAAGAAACCATGTGAAAAATATAATGATATTTATGTGAGGCAGAGTAATCGACATATCGACATACATATGTATGTATGTATGTATAATCGTAATAAAAATCAAATTTAAATTTATCTACTCCAAGATGATATTTTTATGTACGAAATAGGTGGGATGTTGCCAAGAAATGCCATAAGCATGGTTAAAAACTAAATTTAGAAACTCATGTTTTCTATGACATACTCACATGCATATACATACATATAGAGAGACACAATAATCTGCACGACTGCAATAGCATAATCACAGTCATAGTTGCTGTTTAGTACTCTAGTAATATAATATAAGTATATCTAGTACTGCAATATGCAATATGAAGATAGCAAGACTTAATAGATGATCGTTGAAATGTTTCGTTGCTGCAAAATATTTTCCATTAAATATCAGACACTTATGTGAGTATATTTACAAATCATAAAATCGATTTAAAAGATTTTTAGTTCATTGAACATTGTCGTATTTTATTCTTCATATTATCCTCTCGTGATGTTTAATCTAAATAATAGTTTGAGCTACCATTTGACATTTTGGATAAACTCACCTACTATTATTTTGTACTTAACCTTCTAAGAAGAAGCATCCATAAACGATCGTATTCAAATTCTGAAGCACTTAGTTATTCTTGGAAACGCATATGCACGATCTCTGTTCATTGTTTTTCACACACACACACACATACACCAACAACTAAAATTTACTAAAATACTTAACAATAACATTGGTCGCATTTAATATAAAAAAAATTATTGTGCACAAAATAAACTACAATATATATTTCTATTTACGATTGTTTGTGCTATGTTATGTGAATGATGACGATGAGACACCATATGGTCTCAGTTAGAAGACACTGCTTAAAAGACAAATGTCAAAGATCAGATATTAACAAGGCGCAGACAATGTACAAATATTACTCTACAATGATGAGCTTAAACACAAAAACTATTAATAATACATTGAGAATGAAATTAAAAGTTAAATACAGTACACGCTCGATTAATTCTACTTCTAATATGAGAACATATAAAAATCGTATTTTTCAAATTTTCGCAAATTGCAATTAAAATATTAGATTTTACATACCTTCACATACACCTTCAATCCAAATACAAATCTAAATATATTTAAATAGCTAAGAAAGTAAACTCAAATCTAATCGATATGCTCAATGACATAGAGTTGTCATTTCACAATTGAAATGTAATAATTTGACAAAACTCTGTTTTCAAAAAATTTCCATATAATAAATATTTCATCGAAAGCAAAGAGACTAATATGGAATGCAAAGAACATCTATTTAATTTGCAAAGTGCTTGGAAAAAATTTACGCAAATTTACGCAATACAAATTAGTAAGGTATGAGAGAAAAAAACGTAATATTTTAAGTGCATAAAGTTTCAAGTCGTGATTTAAGAATTTAATCGACAACTGTAGAGAAACCAGAGTGATTTTTATCCACTTGTGAACATTTTCGAACTCATTCTGTGGTAATTGTTACTTGTCAACATACTTTTTTCATAAGTTCGATGCCTCTTTCGGGATGTTCTAAATGGGATCACAAAACCCATACCACATTGATCAAAAAGTTCCCGAAATTTATTCAGAAAATTAAAAATACAAGTTTACTCATCTAAATCTATATTGTCCCCATCAAAGTAATACCCATCGATTGCAACACACTTATGCCAGCACTTGATCCAATACTCAAAACATTTTTTATATTCGGGTTTCGGTATGTCCATCAGTGCTTCCTGTGATTTTTCCATTACTTCCTCTCGGCTGCTGAAACGCTATCCACGTAATGGTTTTTTAACTCGATTGAACAAAAAGAAGTCACAGGGAGCCAAATCAAGTGTAATAATCAAAAATAATCAACGAATAATGATGGCACTTATCATGGTTCAAAATCCACGAGTTTTATGCCCACAATTCTGGTCTCTTTCGGCGAACTGCTTCACGCAAACGTCTCATAACGCCCAAGTAATACTCTTAATTTACTGTCTGGCCTTCTGGCAAAAATTCAAGATGCACTACACCGTTGTAATCCATGAAAACCGTAATCATTGCCTTCTTTTTTGATTGAAAACGACGCTGATTTAATTCCTTCGACTTTACAATCTCATTGAAAATTTCTCGAAAATTCATTTTTTTTTTTTATGAAATTTTATTTTACATATTTTCAAAATGGATTGCTCCACAAAGTATTTCTAGTTAACTGCACTACATATAAAATCTTCTTACTATAAATTCTTCTCGAACTCCGAAGAAAAATATGGTGCCACACCATAACTGTCATTTGATTTTGTTTAACAACCCTGACAGACGGCAGCGTTAATACGGATTAACGATTTAATTCGAATTAACTCGGGCATTAACTGCAGCTAATCCGCAATAACTCAACGAGTTAATTGTCAAAATTAAAGATGATTAGGGCAATTTTCGATGGCAACACTGCTGGAAAATTTCTATTGTGAATTTTTGTCGATCCAACTTACAATACAATAGGTGTGTTCGCTTATAAAAATCTTTCAACAATTGTTAACAGCTTTCGACATGAAAACCGTTGGGAAACAAGTAAATCACGCGGTCAATTACGAACTGTGAATGTCAATTTACAAGTTTCTGATTGTTCTCAGTTCACGTACTTCTTGTAGATTTTCTCATATAGAGAGTGACAGATGACAGAAATTGTAATGTAAGTAAGTAATAGTAATGTAAGTGAGCAGACCTAATACAACAGCAATCAGCTGTTCAGTTAATCCGCGGATTAAGTGGGCCGTTAACCCGGATTAATGCTATAGTCTGTCTAGGCTATAATATGCTCATAAGTTCCCTCGATTACAGCTACAAACTTAGTTAATGCAACAAACGAGAGTTGAGTGTACACTCATTAAGCACATGTATTAAAATTCTGAATGAATCTTATATTGATTCAATAGTGCAGACAATATGCACACAACTAGAAATACATGCAACAACATATAACACATAATATTCTCATCACGGTGATTGCTTTACTACGAATATATAACTACACAATACATAGCAAATAAAATATATATATTCATTCATGCTTTTATTGCATAAATTTGTGTAGATTAATGTGTGTGTGTGTGTGTGTGAATGACCTCTTATTAGCAGTCTTCAGCTGTCAGCGGTTAGTTAGCATCAGTCTGATTGTTTGCCGATTAAAGAATACTCAGTCGACAAGCAAAAGCAAAAGAGTATATTGATTCGATGCTATCTGAAGGTATTCTACATATGTTGCAATATACTCAATTAACGCTTGAATAATGAATATCAAGCTGTGCTCTTCTTCATCTATGTGTTTTGGATGCGCAGTAGCGCATAGCAAACAGTATAGTTTATACATACGTATCACATATTTGTTCATATAATTATTGTTCTACGATCATTTGGACCATTGTGCTTAAATATTTTCCCTTCACTTTGCTCAACAGCCAACTGCATAAATGCACGATGATTTTATCATCAATCATATCATTAAAAATCAACGATTATATATACTTACAAAAATATGCATTAATTAAATGATCACTATTTAGTTTTTGGCACTTAATTTGAATATTTTGCGGAATTAGAATTTTTGTTACAACCTAACCGTTATTAATACAATATGAAAGAAAATTCTCCACAGCTCCAGCACTTACATGCCTTAATTTTTTAAATAAGTTAGTGCCATAGGACTCTAACTCACATAAATACTATCTATTCATACAAATACGTGTATACTGTATTTTAAGTGTAGTCCCAACCCAAATGGCATTTAAGCATTTATGTACATCATTCGATATACAAGGAAATTCCAAAGATTTGCATCACTTAGTTAGTGCTTATACTTGCAGTAAATGCTTGTACGATGAGTATTATGAAGTTGCACAGCTAGCGCCGCTAGACGTTAGAGCGAATGGAGCGCAAATTCAGCCGCTGGTATAAAACGTGCATCGCAATGCTATGATATACTATGTACTGTTGCAACTCATACAGTATAACAGTGATATAGTGACCCACTGCCATAGACATTAAGTCTATATGGCTAAATTTATTACACACACACATACATACATACGTACAGCAGACAAGTTGAACTTTTATGGTTGAAGCTATGTCGATTGATTGGTTTTTTTTTCTTTCTGTGTATCGTTACAGCCGATTTTCTTGACACTTTTGGCGCTAACGCATAGTGCACGCTTAGATAATAAATACTTACCACCACCACCGAATGCAGCTACAGCAGGTGGCGGTCCCGGCTTACAAGGACCCGGTGGCAATAATGGTCTAGGTGGTGGATTCCCCGGTGCTGGTGGTCCTGGCAGACCATTCGGCGGAGCACCGGGTGGTGGTGGTGGTGCACCAGGCAGACCGTCTGGTCCATCAGGCCCGTCATCTCAGCCATCTGGTCCACAAATTCCAATCATCTCGTATGTGAATGAAAATGACGGTGATGGTAACTATCGATTCAGCTATGAGACTGGCAATGGCATACGTGCCCAAGAGGAAGGCACCATCAAGAATAGGGGCTCCGAAAATGAAGGTCCCTCTGTAATGGGTACATACTCGTACACAAATCCCGAGGGCGAACTTGTTGAGATCTCATACATTGCCGATGAGAATGGTTTCCAACCGACCGGTGATGCATTACCTACACCACCTCCCATACCCGAAGCAATTGCTAAGGCCTTAGCGTCACAAGGTATTTCTCCGGCTCCTGGCGGTGGTTATACTGGTGGTACTGGTGCTGGTGCGCCTGGTAGTCCTGGAAGTGAGTATAACATGGCATTACTTATGCGTTTAATGAATAATTTTGTGTTTTTGTGCAACCGTAGGTTATGGCGGTGCTGGTGGTGGTGCTGGAGCTGGTGGATATGGTGGTGGTGCTGGCGGTCGTGGTGGTAGTGGTGCCGGTGGACCAGGTGGTTATGGAGGTGCTCCCGGTGGTGGTTATGGAGCGCCCGGTGCTGGTGGTGGTGCTGGAGCAGGAGGTTATGGTGGTGGCGCAGGAATAGGCGGAGGTCGAGGTGGTGGTGCTGGCGGCCGTGGTAGTAGTGGTGCCAGTGGACCAGGTGGTTATGGTGGTGCTCCCGGCGGTGGTTATGGAGCGCCCGGTGCTGGAACAGGAAGCTTTGGGGGTGCCGGCGGACGTGGTGCTAGTGGAGGAACTGGCGGTTTCGGTGGTGGTGCAGGAGCTGGAGGTGCTGGAACAGGAAGCTTTGGCGGTGCCGGTGGACGTGGTAGTAGCGGAGGAGCTGGCGGTTTTGGTGGTGGTGCAGGAGCTGGAGGTGCTGGAGCAGGCGCTGGAGGTTATGGTAGCGGTCCGGGTGCTGGAGGTTATGCAGGCAGCCCTGGTGCAGGTGCTGGCTCCGGTGGTCATGGTGGTGCGGGAAGTGGAGGTTACGGCGGTGCTCCCGGTGCAGGTGCAGGTGGTCGAGGCGGTGCTAGCGGAGCAGGCGGCTATGGTGGTAGACCCGGTGCTGGCGGTGCAGGCTCCGGAGGTTTCGGTGGCAGTTCAGGTACTGGAGGCTATGGAGGCGGTCCCGGAGCGGGTGCTGGTGCCGGTGGTCATGGTAGTGCTGGTGGTGCAGGTTATGGTGGTGCTCCCGGTGCAGGTGCAGGTGGTCGAGGCGGTGGTAGCGGCGCAGGAGGCTATGGTGGTGGACCTGGTGCCGGCGGTGCAGGCTCCGGCGGTTTCGGTGGCAGCCCAGGTGCTGGAGGTTATGGCGGCGGTCCCGGAGCGGGTGCTGGTGCCGGCGGTCGTGGTAGTGCCGGTGGCGCAGGTTATGGTGGTGCTCCCGGTGCAGGTGCTGGAGCTGGTTCCGGTGGTCGAGGCGGTGGTAGCGGAGCAGGAGGCTATGGTGGTGGATCTGGCGCAGGTGGTGCAGGTGCTGGCGGTTTCGGTGGCAGTCCTGGTGCTGGAGGTTTTGGTGGCGGAACCGGCGCTGGTGCTGGTGGTCGCGGCAGTGCTGGCGGTGCTGGTGCTGGTGCCGGACGTCCTGGTGGCTTTGGAGGTGGTGGTGCTGGTGCTGCTGGACCAGGTACACAATATATTCCTCCCGCTTCAGGTCGGCCTGGGAATGGCGAATTCAATCCACAAACTGGCTACAATTACTAAACCACTTACCGTCGAATCTATAGCCCTGCTGAATACAAACTCCTTGAAACATCATCTACCGAAAATACTCTTACCACTTAAGTGTTTGCTAATTTGAGAAGTAAATTTTATGTATGTTTTTAATATGGCTAGTGACGTATGTATGTAAAATAAAAAATAAACAAACAAACATAAAATATAATTAAACGATTAAACGCTTCAGCAACGACATATGCCTGCCTCCACAATTTATATGAATATGTTATATTAAATGTTGCCAAATTACAATGTTATCCTCTGTCTTAATTGTACATAAACATATACATTCATATAAGTATATATACTACATATGTACTTTTAAGGTTCATATAACTATGATTCTTATGTCCTTAAGTATATGCATATTTTTTTTAAATTGTATTTTCATTTTCTTTTATTTAAATTGTGTAAATTAACTTCAAGCTTTTGCAAATAGCCTACATGTATGAAATCTCTTCAAATTTGAGTGTATGTAGGTTGAAAAATGAACAATAAAAAACATGTTCAAAATGAATCGAAAGACTTTTAATAAACATTTAAAGGGAAATCACAAGTAACATCTTCATCGACAGTTTAGAGACATTTCTACATATTTCCCAATAAGTAAATTAATTAGCACTAAGAAAACAACTTTCAATTTATTCAATTCAATTGCATTTCTGGTAAGCATAATAGCTTAAAATGGCATTGCCGTTGATGGAGAGATAATAACAAAGTGGTAATACATAGTGATAGTTAATTAAATGGGTATGGAAGCAGCCAAAAGAATAATGAATACTAAAGAATAGGAGAATAAATTATATTTCACAATCTACACAAAAATGTTTAAAATACTAAGTACTGCGAATTAATTACAATGATTTTTATCATAAAAATAAAAGACATTTACAATTTGTATTGTTATTGCACAATGATACCGATTTGGTAGAAAAAAATATTTATGCGCAAATTTTTTTAAATTATTTATTACATTATGAATGCAATAAATCTTATATTTATTGAATTTGAGATATGATAATACTGAGCTAAGAAATAGCTCATATCATTTCTTATAAAAAAGCTGCTAACATTTAACTCTGAGTTATGAGGAACATTTTAGCGATTATATTAATTAATTTTTGTAAAATTTTTATCACTCGCTAATACTTGCTTTAGAATTGTTGTCCTACTTCAATGTATGTACTTCCCTTTCATGTTTTTGAACGTGTGAACGACTACTCCACCGGCAAAAAACAAAGGAGTTTTTGCATCAAATTGTGTGTGGCGATAAAAAGTCGTTCCATTACGATCATCCAAAATGTCGGGCAACGCATGGATACCCCTGCCATGCCTCATCATCGATGGCCAAGCCAAATTTTCATGGCGAGATCATGCTGTGTATTTAGTAGGACCAGCTGGGTGTGGTGTATTATACAAGGTGCGACAAATATGTATTAAGACTCGAACCATATCTCAGCAATCATCATATGTGTGAGCACGTGCATTTTAAAGCTTCAACCTACCTCTACTAACTGTCAAAATTTCATGGCATTTGGTTGACATTTAATGTTTATTGATATTCATTTTACAAAACACGTGTTCGTTTGATGTTGAAATTTTAACAATTTTAACCAAAAATTAATGAGAGTCAGTTATTATAGAGACATGGTTGCAGCTGCAGAAAATGATCTAAACTTCCTGAAAACAATGGTTACGGATGATTAAACATGGTGTTTTCAATACGATCCAGAAACCAAGCGTCAAAGTGCGGAATGGAAATCAAAAAACTAACCACAAGCCAAAAAAAACACGAAAAGTTCCATAAAAAATCAAAACAATGCTCATCATATTCTTCGATAGCAAAGGAATTATCCACAAAGAATTTGTTCCAGCTGGCCAAACAGTTACTTCCGCATGTTACCTCGAAGTTTTGAAGCGTTTGATGTGCAGAATCCGTCGTGTTCGACCAGAATACCGCGATCCAAAAACTTGGTCTCTGTTGCACGATAATGCACCGAGTCACACAGCACTCATTGTTCGTCAATTTTTGGCTCGGAATTAGGTCTGTGTGTTGAAACACCCGCCGTATTCACCTGATTTGGCACCGTGCGACTTCTTTTTGTTCCCAAAACTGAAATTGAAGTTGAAAGTATGCTTTTTTGATGACATTCAGACCATACAACGGGCTTCGACGAGGGCACTGGAGACAATTCCGAAAAATGGGCTGGAACACGCGTTTGAATCACTATTAAATCGTTGTAACAAGTGTATTGAAGCAGGAGGAGAATATTTCGAATTAATATACCGAAAAATTAGCAGATATTGTGTTTTAATTGTTTTAATTTTCTAGAGGCAGTCTTAATACATAATTGTCGCACCATGTAAGCTGTTGAAATCGAGTCAGCCGATCAAAGGGAACCTGTACCGATGACATTTGATGCGTTTGAGCTGAGCATTGCGTTACAAACGGTCACAATACGACGGCGGACACGAAAAAGTTATTTTGCAACATGATAATGCTCGATCACATGCTGCAGCGCCCGTTCGTACGTACTTATAAACGCTCAAACTGGAAGTCCTACCCTACCCGCTGTACAACCCAGACATTGCTCCCTCCAATTACCACTTGTTTCGGTTGATGACACACGGCCTGAAAGAACAGCGCTTCCATTCTTATGAAGAAGCCAAATATTGGGTGGATTGCCTCAAAACATGTCGACTTCTTCCAACGCAGGATCTGCATGCTGCCTGAAAGATGGGGAAAAACTAGCGGCTAGCGGCGGACAATACTTGAACATTGAATCTATAACAAATTTTTCTAAAATTACTTAGAAACTAACAATAAGTAATCAAATCTTACAAACTAAATAAAATTATGTGATATTCCCAACGTTCCATCACAATTTGTTGAGTCACGAGGTATAGCAATTTCACAGCATATTCAGTGTGTCTTTTCTTTTTAATCGACGATGCCCCGTGCTCAGCAACAATTGCCTAGCAAGGGGATTCGGATGACTGTGTAATTTTTGAATGTAGCTTCTGCAAGACATTGCAACTTCCTCAGAAATTGTGGGTACATTTAAATCTCGATGGATGTTAACGTTCCTCATATACCAAGGCGCGTTTACAATAATACGCAGACACTTGGATTGTATTCGCTGCAATTTTTCGATATTAGAGGGAGATGCGGTGCCCCAAAACTGAATACCATAAGTCCAGATTGGCTTCAGGATTGCTTTATATAATAGCACTTTGTATTCGAGATTCAACTTTGATCTTTTGTGTATCAGCCACCATAACTGATTAATTTTAAGCTTGATCTGAGTTTTCTTTGCCTCTATGTGATTTTTCCAGATCAGCCTTCTGTCGAGGTGAATACCCAAGTTCCTTGTTGAGGAACATTGTGGAACTGATTGGCCATTAATTTTAAGTGGGGGACATGTATCTGGCCTTAGCGTGAAGGTTACATGTACGCTCTTTGATTCATTGACTTTTATACGCCATTTTGCTAGCCAGATTTCGAAAGAATCGATATGAGTTTGCAGGAGTTTAGTAGCTTCTATGGGGTTAGAGCGAGAGCACAATATTGCCGTATCATCTGCAAAGGTCGATATAAATGTACAGTTATTGCTGGGCATATCTGTAGTGTATAAGAGATACAGTAAGGGGCCCAAAACGCTTCCCTGAGGAACGCCAGCGTGAATATCCAATGGATTTGTTGTGTAATCCTTGTGATGTACGAGAAATTGTCTTTTCGTGAGGTAGCTACTAAGCAATGAGGAGACATTTGCAGGCAGTAATAGTTTGAGTTTGTAAATAAGGCCATCGTGCCATACTTTATCGAAAGCTTGAGTGATATCAAGAAAGACAGCTGAGCAATACTTTTTTTTCTTCAAAAGTGTTCCTTATCAGAGTTACAATGCGGTGGACTTGTTCTATTGTGCCGTGCTGTTTTCTAAATCCAAACTGATGTTGAGGAATCAGTTGGTTGAGATTAATAAATGGAGTTATATTCATGACAAGTAGCTTGTGTATGTGTGTTCACAATTGACAACAAACGCAATCGTGTAACCACTTCAAAGGAGAGTTTGGCGCGGTTCAACCGGAATACGAACGAGATTTTGCACCATTTCGTAGTCATGGAGTTAACATGGATCTATTAACAACAACAAAACTCTATGCATTTGCAAAGCATTAAACGTCGTTGGCCATTTGGCTTTAAAAAAATTATAATCTTCATTCTGCAAAACCATCCTACATTTATTCAACAATAGCCACTGTAAAGCAGTAATAGTTGCAATTAAATGCAAACCGAATTGCATCAATTTTTGTTTTGGTTTATTGAGTTTGTTTATTTTTCTTAAACTTCTGAATTTTACTTCTCAAAAAAGGTATGTGTTTACCTAATGGCAAATATCTTTGGTTTGTATGTAGCGGTCCGCTTGAAATGTCCAATTATAGCCAATTTGAGCTATAATTGGACATTTCAAGCGAAGACCAAATTTCGCTCTCCTTCGATGGCCGCCATCAAATTTTCATTAAACACTCTTGCTTCTGTTTCATTGAATTATGTCTAATTTTACAGTACTTTTCTCTTTAACCTATTGGCGATGCATTTTCATATAATGTATTGGTGGCGAAAATAGCCTTACATCTATGCATGTGGTTGTTCCTTTTTTTTTTTTTTCTTGTGTTTTTCAGTTTTCGCAACACAACAATTATTGAAGAACATGTTCCAACTTATATATATTTTGTAATATCTCAAAAAACACATAAATCAACAACTGATGGCTGTGCTCTCTTCTTTCTCTGTCTCTATGTTACAATACTAGACTAGACTATACATATTCAGTTGTTGGTGTTCAGTGATCATATGGAAAAGTTTAAAGTTTAATAATAATGGTTTATTATTCACTTTGGCATTTTTCTTCGTAAATAAATATATGTTTCATCAGAAAAAAAAACAAATAATAATAATAAATAAATAAAATAAAATATATTGACTGTGCACACATCAAAAATCAACACGAAACACCTAAATAAGAGCATTTTGTATTCTTATAATGATGGCACATCGTTTAAATTTTATTTGAATTTTCTTCACATTTTTTGACATTTAATTTTGTCTTTTAATTTATATTTTATTGTCACGTTTTCAACATAATATTTAGGAAGGTTATATGATATATTCCAAGCTATTGTGAGAATTTATGTATTCTTTTAAATTTTGGATTTGAAATCTGACAATTCATTTGATGTAATCAAGTGATTCAATGGGACAGAATTTCAATGGCATGATTCGAGTAATTTTCAGAATATCATTAGTATAAGAGAAAATTCTCAATTGATAATAAATGCATACAAATGCATGTGTGGAATCTTCAAAGAAATGCAAAGGAATGCCTTCGATTTATAACGATTCATAACTAATAATAATAATTTCAAAACAACTTTGTATGAAAACCAATTATACGAGTACATGTGCTATCGACACAACACATTTGTCAAGATCATATTAAAATTAAATATATATAAAGACATTAAATGCTCTTAAATCCAGCATATTCCCCAGATTAAATCATATGCAACTATTTTCATCTTTATAACCTTAAGACTAAGTGAATTCTAAGTGGGAAGAGTTAGGGCTCCAGATATGAGGCTTTCAATGGGTGAGTCATTCTTTTTTAAATCGCACAACTTTCAGGATTTGATGTCTTATATTCGACCGAAAATTTTAAAAAATTTTTTACGTGAAGAAAGAGGTATATATATAATTTATAAAGAGATAGTTAAGTGAAGACATACGGAATCAGTGTTACCACTTAACTTAGTTTTAGTACGAAATGATCTCTCACAGTTTCCATATAATAGCCTAGACAGACGGCATCGTTAATCTGGATTAACGGCGTATTTAATCCGAATAAAATACTAACCTGACAGACGGCAGTATTGCGGGTTAAGTAAACAGCTGATTGCTGTTTTATTAGGTTTGCTCACTTACATTACTATTACTATCAATTTCTGTCATCTGTCACTCTTGATATGAGAAAATATACAAGAAGTACGCGAACTGAAAACTATCAGACACTTGTAAATTGACATTCACAGTTTGTAATTGATAGCTGGATTGTTTTGTTTCATGTCGAAAACTGTTAACAATTGTTGAAAGCTTTTTATTAGCGAACACACCTATTGTTTTGTAAGATGGATCGAGGAAAAATTCACAATAGAAAACAGCTGTTAATTTTCATTTTAATTGTCCTAATCCTCTTTAATTTTGAGAATTAACTCACACAGGTAATGCGGATTAGCTGCATTTAATGCCTGAGTTAATTCGAATTAGCACGTTAATCTGGATTAACGCTGCCGTCTGTCAGGGCTATAAGTTCACACGTGTATCGGGATTTCTCTCCGAAAAAATTTTTAACGAAATATCAATATTAGGTCAAAATTTTGTGAATTTCTGTGTTACTTAAATCGCAATATCTCAGGTTCGACTGGTCCGATTTAGTTCGTTCAACACCCGTTGGATAGACAATTTCATATACTCTAATTTGATAAATTACAATTTTTTATAATTTAAAATAAATGTATAAAATATTGAATGAAAATTTCATACGGCTTTTTCATGCCCGTCCCCATGGATAAATGAGTTTTTCTTACCACACCAATGAACGCGCCATACATTTTTAGAAAATTCGAAATTGTATTTATTTACCACGACCTACATATATGTATGTATATATCGTAAAATTTGCGAACTAACGAGCACAGCATTTATAAACACATGTATGTCCCATGCATTTATTTCAAATTCAATATTTTTCGTTTGCTTGCTACCGCAATACTTCATAGTATAAAATGACCGCAGAGTGGTGTCGGCCCATACATTTTTTGGAGAAAAATAGAAAGAGTTTAAATAGGACTTAAATTATGAACGTATGTAAATTTTATGGACGTAAATCAAGAAAAAAAAGTAGATTAGGCGTGATCAGTTTATTTTAAAGCATACCTTCCATACAAACCTAAGCTCAAAATTGTCTTAAAAATGCCATAAAAAGTGCCCTGATGAGTAAATGACTCCAAAATTTTGGATACTTATTTATAATAATATTAAAAGTAAATATCCCAAAAATGAGAGTGATCGGTTTATTGTAAATCATACCTCCCATACAAACCTAACCTCAAAATAGCATTAAAAATGCCATAAAAAGTGCACCGATAAGTATGTGACTCCAAAATTTTGGTTATTTATTTAAAATAATATTAAAATTGAACATTCCAAAAATGGGACTGATCTGTTTATTGTTAAGCATACCTCCCATACAAACCTAACCTCAAAATAGTCTTAAAAATGCCATAAAAAGTGCACCGATAAGTATGTGACTCCAAAATTTTGGTTATTTATTTAAAATAATATTAAAATTGAACATTCCAAAAATGGGACTGATCTGTTTATTGTTAAGCATACCTCCCATACAAACCTAACCTTAATATCGCGTTAAAAATGCACTAAAAAGTGTACCGATAAGTATATGACTCCAAAATTTTTGCAATTTATTTATAATAATATTAAAAGTGAATACCTCAAAAATGGGTGAAATCGGTTTTTAGTAAAGCATACCTCCCATACAAACCTAAGCTCGAAATCGCCTTAACAATGCCATAAAAAGTGCACCGATAAGTATAAGACTTCAAAATTTTGAACATTTATTTATAATAATATTAAAAGTGAATATCTTAAAAATGGGAGTGATCGGTTTATTATAAAACATACCTCCCATACTAACCTAACCACAAGAACGTCTTAAAATGCCATAAAAAGGACTAAAAAAGGACACAAAAACCTTATAATTGTATTCCGTTAAAAATTTTTTCCGATAAAAATTCTGATACACATGTAAACTTATTTTATGTAAAGATTTTTTTTTTTATGTAAAGATTTTTTTTGCCTAATCAATGTGATTTAAAAAGGAATGACCCAGGTTTGTAAGAAATCTTATTACTGTAAAATGTAGTTCAAAGTATAACGATCCCAAAAAATGTTAACCAAAACAAATCGCTTATTTTTCGCTGTGATACATATCATACAACCAGCCCTAGTAAGTACAATGCAAAACAGCAATCACTAACTTATTAGCCATATTTCAATATTTACATAAAATTCTACAAAAAGGTTAATAGCGCCAGCAAATTGAGTTGATTTGCGAATGATTAAAAAGTATTTAAGTAAGTTCAATCGAAAATTGATTCATTTTTTTTTTTTGCACTTAGTATGATGAGTATAAAATTATCCCATCATAAGACACACACCCATCAAAAAATTTCAAATTATTATTACAAATATATTTCGAAGAATAGAATAGAAATTAACTTTAAACAAATTTGTATTGTATTTCCTCTTCATCTGATTTTTTTTTTTTTTGTGCAACCCATTACTGTCATATTTATTGTAGAGTATATAAAGTACATTAACTCCATTAACAATTCGCACACTCACAAAGAAAACTACAACATTTTGAGGTGAGGTATGAATGATTAAACATTAAAACATGGATGTAACCTGATCATTAACATGTTGCACTTTAAGGAATCAGAACTACGTGATCACGATTACCAGAGGCATAGGAAATAAGTACGAGCAAGATGCAAATTTGTACAATATTCGTATGTGTATGTATGCGTTTCTGTAATCATCAGCAGAAGCTGAACTAACAGCAATTAGATACTCTAATGAGAATTCATAGAATAGTCGAATTTTATTGAAATATCACAAATGAAACAAATGAAAATAAACCAAAAATATGTGTAAAAATTCAGAAAAACTGAGTATCACAAACGCTATATGTAATATGTGAACCAACTAAGGTAACAACAATAATATAAAGAAAACAAATTTAATCATTAAATACATACAATCAATTTTATCCATATCCGCTCCTCTACAGAAGAGTGTCTACTACATGAATATAGCCTATAGGAAATGTAACTAGTCTGAGAACTAGTTGATCAGTTTACAAATTTCAATTGCTCTATTTTCTTTATTAAATATTCAAAATTTTTTTTAATAAAAATAAATAGAAATAATTTAATAAATTTGTGCATTAATTCATTAATTTTCAACATTAATGCACATAGCCATTATCGACTCAATTTTCCAATATTTCATTCCATTGCACCCTATTTCTATAGTTATCATACGAGTATATACAAAAATTGACTGAAGACCATATGTAAAGACCATATTATATGTGTTACATACATCTCGAAACATACGCTGATGACGTTGATGTTGATTTTATTGGCATGGCATGGCTGTGAATTTTCAATTTGTTCCGTATAAAGTTTGTGAAGAAAAAAAAGGCAATATAAAGAAAAATAGAAAAATTAAATAAAATGGGCAACAACAACAATATAACAACAAATAAATTATGATGCAAATGTTAATGTTCGTTAAGTACAAAAGTTGTTATTGGTGTTATTGTTGCTTCTGTTGCTGCAGCAATTGAACGAATGAGTTAATTAACAATAAAAATTACAACAACTACAAAATCAATATTTTATTTTTTATTTTTTTTTTATCCTATTTTTTACAAATTCTACTGTTTGACATTACAAGCTTAGACGTGTTTATATACATGTACAAGTACTGCGCATATTGCACATACATACATACACACACATGCGTTAATCTCTTCAGACAGTCATTGGTCATTTTTTTGGAGTTAGAAGTTCAAAGTATTCAATTTGGAGTGCTAATTTAGTGATTATTAGTATTGTTTATCTTGTATACTTATACATATAGTTTTTACTTCCGCTTATGTGTTAAATATCACAATTTAGTTCTTTACATTGCCATCGTTATATCATAAGAAAATATGTACAAAATTATAACCTTTACAATTTCTAATTTATGATTATTATTTTAACTACATAGTATTGTATTAAATTCCTCGATATGACACAATCAAATTTCAATAACTGGTGTATATATATTTCTTTTCGATTTGATAATAAATTATTTTATTTGTATAATTATAGTTTATGCTTTTAATTAATACATGAGCCAAATATGCAGATAATTAATAATTAATTATAATATAATAATCAATAATAAAGTGTCCACAAGATTCGTATGCATACGACTTAAGTATATGGTACAATTTAACATTGAACTTGGACTACAAGAATAAGCAAATTATTTTAGTAATTTTATTCGATTTTTTGTTTTATAAAACTAATTCAATTATGATTATTCGTAATAATATCTCTCTTTATACAATATATCAATCATGAAATAAAAAAACAAACTAAATACAAAATCCAAATTGACAAAAAATTTTCAGTGTTGGCAAATTTTTGAATATTTTTCAATTTATAGGGTTATCCATTTTGCGGTTTCAAAAGTAAATGTAAATAAAACACATATAAAATACTTTTTATCATGATATTTCTTTTTATACCCTGCATAATGCAATATGCATGGTATATTCATTTCGGTCAGATGTTTGTGTCCACTTGAAGGAATCTCCGGAGATATAGACATAGATATATATTCGTGATCAGCGTCGATTAAACTTTCGATTTAACGATGTCCGTCCGTCCGTCCGTCCGTCCGTCCGTCCGTCCGTCCGTCTGTCTGTCACCTGGCTGGTTCGCACGATAACTTGAGTAAATATTGAGCTATTTCGATGAAATTTGGCATAAGTAATCTATGATCCAAGGGTACGGAGGGGATTGATATTGGGCATGATCGGTCAATAACCACGCCCACACCAAGCATTCAAAGCGACTAACCTCGAAATTTTCAAAATCTTTAACTTGCTATAACTCACATAATATACCACTTGGGACAACAATATTTTGCACATAGAGTTATATTATACTACTATATAACCTCGCCAAAAGTGGGTGAGCCACGCCTACTTTCTACCGTAGCTCCCATACAAAGTGTCTGTACTTCTTTTAAATTGAAACTGCTGTAACTTCTACAATCTTCTGTCTAGAATAACCATAATTGACACTTTGATTAACACGGCAATCAGAAATAATATAGCAGAAAATCAATGTGCCACGCCCACTCCTTTTTGGGTCTCCCATACAAAGTTGCGGAAATTAAAAAAAATGTTACCGGTTATAACTTGCAAACTATTCAGCGTAGAATAACGAGATTTAAGGTGTGGATTAGTATTGTACGAGCAACTAGGCTCACAGAAAATGGGCGCACCACGCCCAGTGTTTATCGTAGCCCCCATACAAATTTTAAATTGAAACAGCTGTAACTTAGGCAATCTTATGTCTACAATAACCATAATTGACACTTAAATTAATATCGTAGTCGGAAATAATCTGGCGAAAAATCTGCGTACCACGCCCAGTTCTTATTGGGGCTCCCATACAAAGTTGAGGAAATTAAACAAAAATGTTAACCACCATAACTTAGAAACTATTCAACGTAGGACACCAAATTTAAGGTGTGGATTAACATTGAAAAATTAATTGGATTTACTAGAAAGTGGTAAGCCACGCCCACTTTTTATATAGCTCCCATACTAAGCCTCGGAATTATCTTAAAATCCTTTTACTTCGTCAAAGTCAACCATATTTCGGGTGTAAATTAGTAGTATATGCAAAAATTGTTTCTCGAAAAGTGGAAATAAAAGAAAAGTTGGATATTCGAGTAAACTTTTTATATATAAATCTACATATGCAGGGTATAGTTTGGTCGGCCCCAGCCGACTGTAAGGAGATTTTTTATTATAAAGTTTGAACGTTGACATTATGTGTGAAATACTACATCATTTAAATGACCACCACGCGAATTATTGCAAGCATTGATTCTTTTGAGGTAATTTTCGGCCACTTTTTGACACATATTAGGCGGTATCTCAGCCATAACGTGACGAATGTTAGTTTTTAGGTGCTCAAGAGTTAAAGGTTTATCTGCATAAACACGGTCTTTCGCGTAGCCCCACAAAAAAAAGTCAAACGGTGTCAAATCGCATGATCTTGGTGGCCACTTGATATCGCCACGACGAGAAATTACGCGGCCAGAAAATTTCTCTTGCAAAAAAGCCATATTCGCTCGAGTTGTGTGGCATGTGGCACCGTCTTGTTGAAGCCACATATTCTCTAAGTCGTATTCTTCAATAGCAGGCAAAAAAAAGTCGATTATCATATGACCATAACGCTTCGAATTGACGGTGACAGTCGTTCCATCGTCGTTTTCGAAGGAGTAAGGTCCAATCACACCTCCGGACCAAAGAGCGCACCAAGCAGTGACTTTTTGTGGATGTAGTGGCCTCCCTTCAATTACTTGAGGATTCTCAGAACCCCAAATACGACAATTTTGTTTGTTAAAATACCCACCGAGTGAGAAATGTGCTTCGTCGCTGAAGAAAATTTTGTTCGAAAAATCGCCGTCCACCGCCTGTTGTTCAAGAACCCATTCGACGTATCTACGACGTTGTGAATGGTCAGCAGGCTTCAGTTGTTGTGTGAGCTGGATTTTATATGGATGTAGGTGTAGATCCAAATGCAAAATACGCCATAATGTGCCGTAAGACAGTTCTAATTCCTGAGAACGACGAGGAATCGACACATTCGGGTCTTCGGCAACACTTTCACTTACAGCAGCGATATTTTCGGTGGTACGAGCGAAACGATGATGCACAGGCCTTACAATATCCGTAACCGATCCAGTCTCTTCATATTTCTTCACAATTTTGCCAATTTCTTGCGTTGTTGGACGATTATGTAAACCATAATCTCCTCTTAAAGCACGATATGTGGCTGTGGCAGAATCACCATTTTTGTAGTAGGTTTTTACAATTCAAATGCATTGTGCGATAGTTAAGCGATCCATTTTCGCAAATGTCAGACTTTGAACTGAAAAAGAAAGAAATTGTTTTAACAACTCAGTTTGACAGATGTCGAATTCTAGCCCTATACTTTTGAAACTGCGAAATGGATAACCCTTTATTTAATTGATAGTTGTTACGTTTCCTGTTGTTACGAGTACCAATGTTTAAAGTTATTTGTTGTAAATTTTTGTAAGTTTTATGTCTGCTGGAATTAGATCAATGAATCGTATTTCAAAGGTCTTGCTATTTTTTTGCCTATAACTTCAAAATTATTCACTTAACTATTTATTAGATTGATATCATCTCACAGATTTTACATCGCATTCGAAGCACAACTAATTGGAATTAAAAATTTAATAGAAAAATTAATATTGCAATTACAAATAAATTCTGTCATGTTTTTTATGCAGTTCATCTTTATTAAAAACATACTTGTTACAAAGCTTAATAATCGAAATCGAAATATTCACCATAACTATCTATGATCTTTTGCCATTTATCGGGTAGATAATGGATCACCTCACAATAAATACTTGATGGTTTTAAAGCAAAATAGTCTTCGAACCATTTTCGTACATTGAACAATTATTGATCAGCTAAATAAGAATTGATCTAAATAAGTGGTAGTCAGAAGGAGCCAAGTTTGGTTCCTGAATTGATTTTGCTGTACGCACCGGTACATGAATCATCCTCAAAGCAAAAATTATTATTACGAAATCTTGCAAACCATCTTCATGCTGTTCTAAGTTTCACATAATTCTCATCCAAAGTCGAATTAATCAATTTCACAGCTTCAGCAGTACTTTTTTTTCATTTGAAATCAAAATAAAATACAATGGCGTGAATGTTGCTTTTCGGTTTCCATCTCTTCTAAAATTGATACACACTGAATGACAATGCTTGTAAATGATTGAAACTTATGTCATATAAACAAATAGAATGCGAAATGGATGCGTTTAAGTATGTCTTTTAATGCAATGAACTTCACATGACCGCATTTATGTATAAAAATATTTTAAAATACTTTTCAACACAAAAATTATCTTATATTAATTTTGATTATATAATATAGGGTAGAAATTTGGAATTGCTTTACTTATTGGAATCTAGGAGTTTATACACCATGTAACCCGTTCTCAAATTACCAATGTCATATTGTTGGATAGAATTCGCTGAGCCATAGTTTACTTTCCTTATTTCTGAGACGGTCGAATTATAATAAAAATTATATAACAGCTCTTTGATTCGCTAAAATCATGGTTGCGTCATATCCAATGTTTTCGTAAAAATGCAAAAGTGACGATTTGTTTCAAAGAATATCATACAAACAAAACCGTTTACGAAAATAATTCAGTTCTAACTGAGATCAACTCAATTAAAATAAATCTATTAGTATCTCGATTAGGGAACGATCTTTATGAAGAGAACGTGAGATTGCTCTTAATTACGTAAATCTCATAATTCGAGTTATCTGTAACATTGTGTACAATTCAAATTATCATCCCATCATCTACGTTACACCAGAGACTATGATTGCACACAAATTGTTTAACATAAATGCAGTACTGAGTGTAGCTGGTATGCGATTTAAAAATTTACTATGCCTGAATGTATGCTATAATTTACGTGCGCATGTGAGTGAGTAAATAAAGAGCTTTTCAAAAGCTATAGAATACTAATAATTTTAGATTTTAGATGTATGCACATTAAGATGCCTTATGCCTTATACCAAATAAAATGGCTGATGTGGTTATTGATTTAGAATGAACTCTGATTAATATTATTTAGATATTTGCAACAAAAAAAAAAACCAAAGCTTTTTTCGAATAAAATGACTATCCGATGTCAGAATGACAATTGATAGCGCGAGTTAGAAATGTCAAAACATGCCGCAAGAAAGAGCTGACCATTTTGTGAAATTTTATTTTCAAATTTTTGAAGTTGTGCGATCATGACAGAAGAGGCTCATTTTACGCTGTGTGAAAGTGTTAGTACACAAACTGCTCGTTATTGGGGCTCTGAAAATACTCAATTGATCAATGAAGTGCATTTACATTCACCAAAAGTTATTGTTGGCCCGTATTTTTACGAGGATGATAATGGTGCGACAGTAACAGTCAACGGAGTGCGATTTTGGGCAATGGTACGAGCTTTTCTGGCATCTGAGCTAGATGAAAATGTCATTGATGATTACTGATTTCAACAGGATGGCACAATATGCCATACTGCTGCTAAAACAATGGATTTATTGAAGGTAATGTTTCCCGGTCGATTGATTTCCACAGAAGGTGATTTTGATTGGCCACCACGCTCATCTGATTTAACTCCGCCTGATTTTTTGTTGTGGGGATACGTAAAAAGCTAGATTTATTCCAACAAACCAGAGTCTCTCGAACAACTTAAGACCAACATATGCCAACGAAATTGCCAGAATTGAATTAGAAACACTCAAAACAGAGCTGATCTTTGTGTAGCTGCAGGTGATGGACATTTACCAAATATAATTTTCAAAAAATTATCAAACAAATTGTAAATGTTTAAATTTAAATAAAATAAACAATAAAATAATTATTGTACATTTTTTTTTTATATTTTTTCTTGAAAAAATCAACCTGTTAATTTGCAAAATCAGCAAAAGAAAATAATACTTGCGCATTTTCTGTAGAAATTTAAACAAAATTAGCAAAAATATGAAGAATTATTTATCAAATAATTTTATAAATAATTTTGATATTTCTATGCTTAGCCTTTTTTGTAGTTCCAATCAATTTTTACCCCATCAAAACATTCGAATTTCTCTAAAAAACAGCAGATCTTCAGATGAGCACATTATCGTTATCTTTCTCCATTGTCTCCAACATGCTAGAAAATACAAATTACAGAATATAATGGAGCCAAGAATTTGAACGATCGATTTGAGAGATCGTGAAAATCGTAACAAATTTCAGATATTAATTTAATATATTGTAAAATTATCCCAAATATTTGAACGGTTTTTGATAAGAAAATTTTTCTAATGATCCCAATCAAATATTAAGAATAATTTAATAAATTTTGGAATTTTTATGCTTAGCTTTTTCGAAGCCTTACTCATTGTTTACCTCATTCCTTTTGGACGATATAAAAAATTTCAAATTTCTTAAAAACACTGGATTATTTAGCAGATTTTCAAAAATGAGACCAGATGAGATGATCCAAAATCCATATGGCTTATGATAAAAATCTTGCTTACTCTTCTTATGCCAAGTATTTTGAAAAATATTAATTTTGATTTTTCATTTAACATTTATTGAATGTTCTTGAGACTCTCTATATTAAGATATTCTTATAATACAATAAAAACAAATTATATTGAAGATTTCTTCTAAATATACATGGAATACAAAATTACTTATTAAATACTCATGTGTACACTTAAATTATGAAAAGCATATAGACATAGAGATGTAAAAAAATATCAAATGATGATTTGTGTAACATCCCTGGCCGATGAAATCATTTCTTTGTTGCCTTCTTGAAACGTCGATACTGATTGTAGGCGTAAGGGTTCACATATTGATTGGAACGCCCGCGTAATTCTTGTGTTACCAATTGTTGTTGTTGTTTCGTATTTTGTTGTTGCTGCTGTTGTTGCTGTTGCTGCTGCTGCTGTTGTGGTTGCTGCTGTTGTTGATGATGTGGCTGCAGCTGCTGCTGCTGCTGTTGCTGATTGGATGTTAATTGATTCTGTTGCTGTGTATAATTTTGTTGAATATTACTAGTACCACCAGTACTACCACCAGCCGCAACTCCAAACACATTTAATTGTCCACCACCACCACCACCACCAACACTGCCAAAAGGCAAATCCTGTTGCTGGGCCACACCAAATTGATTCTCTGGCTGATATTGTCCGGAATTTTGTTGTAGCTGTTGCTGATAAATTCGTTGCTGCTGTTGCAATTGTAATGGTGTCAATTGCTGCTGTCCCGATTGTCCTGGACGAAATGGCGGCACTGTTGGATATTGCCGATATGGTGTTTGATATGGATTCAAATTGGGATTTATTGTCTGCTGATATGGTTGTACACTAGCAATATATTGTAGCGATTTGGCAATAGCATCAGGTACGGGTGGTGGTGTCGGAATGTGTGCACCCTCAGCACGAAATCCTAAACGCCGCATTGATTTCAAAAACAAATGAACACCTCAATAGACTGGCACATCGACTCTGTTCAACAGCAATGTCACTTACCATTTTCATCGGCAATATATCGCACCGTAATCGGTGTACCCTCCGGTGAGGTGTACGAATAGGAGCCCTGTACTACTTGCGCCTCAACCGCTTCACCCAAACCCAAATTTTTGACATAACCTTGTGCCTGTGCAGTAGTGCCATCAGCAGCAGCATAACCATATGCGAAGCTGCCGTCGTAGTTGATTTCATTCTGATATGCGGTGATGGGTACAAAATTTTGTGGATTCAATTGATTGTACGAACGATAAGGATTCTGGAAAAGGGGCCATAAAATTCAATTACATCGTATGTAAAGAAAAAAAATAGAAAAATATCATACACATACCTGTGATAATATTGGTGAGATGGGTGTAATTGTATTCAATGCTGTCAGCGATGTGAGTGGCGGATTCAATGCATTTGGAAATGTTTGATCACGCTGCAATTGCTGCTGTTGTTGTTGTTGCTGCTGCTGCTGTTGTTGTAATTGCTGACGTAATTGTTGTTGTTGTGGTGTTTGTTGCCGCCGTTGAAATGGTGATTGATTAAAGATTGTACTTTGTTGTTGACAACGACATGTATTCAATAGGCTGAACAATAATAAAAAGCCGGCTAGAAGCTACAATTGTTTTGAGAATTATTTATGAGTTTTGTATAATAGTAGTAGATATTTTTGCTACGATTGAAATTATATACACATGTATTTGATTCTTCTTCTTATTTTAACGATATATGTAATTGTGGGAAATGTAGGTGATTGTAAGTGAATAATGAATGCTGCTTGTATGGAGAGAGAAAAGTGGAAATAGTTTGTAGTAATATATTGTACATATATATTTATATTTGTCATAAACATTTTTCTTTATATTATAACTTATTAATATATGTATTGTATTATAAATTTAAAATATCCGTTTAATTAATTAAACACAAAAGCAACTACACATAAATTGAAAGAGCATGCGAACCATGAGCTCAAGACCAAATTCTTGACATCTTCAAATCATCATCAATGGCTCAAGTGAAAAAAGTGATATTTATGTTAAATTCATAGAGAGCTCAGTGTCTTTTACCCTAATAGCCTAGACAGACGGCAGCGTTAATCCGGATTAACGGCACACTTAATCCGAATAAAATACTAACGTGACAGACGGCAGTATTGCTCACTTACATTACTATTACTTACTTACATTACAATTTCTGTCGTCTGTCACTCTCGATATGAGAAAATATACAAGATGTACGCGAACTGAAAACTATCAGAAACTTGCAAATTGACATTCACAGTTCGTAATTGACTGCTGGTTTTTTTTGCTCGCCAACGCTTTTCATGTGGAAAACTGTTAACAATTTCTGAAAGTTGTTTGTTAGCAAACACACCTATTGTTTTGTAAGAATTCACAATAGAAAATTTTCAACAGTGTTGCCATCGAAAATTGCCCTAATCCTCTTTAATTTTGTGGATTAACTCGTAGAGTTAATGCGGATTAGTTGCAGTTAATGCCTGAGTTAATTCGAATTAAATCATTAATCCGGATTAACGCTGCCATCTGTAAGGGCTATAAGTCATCGTCATAGTTGAGAATATGCTTAAGGGAGAAAATTCGTTTTTTTTCCATTTTTGCATTTTTGTTTTTTTTTTGTTTTTTAGATTGAATCACATTTGATTTGATTTGATTTGATTAAGGAAATCAGACCATGGAATGTAGTCAAACTTCAAAAGTGAAACATTTGATATTTTTCGAATGATTATGGCATGGTCATAGTCAAAAGAAAGTCTACTTTAAAGATTGTACCGGTTTTATTTACAAATACGACATTCATAAATCTGTAAAAAGTCGGTTCTATTTTCGAAGTCACCTAAATGTCTACTCATCATTTAATTTTTGCAAATTAATTTACACAAAATTCATTGCTCTAATTACTGTGAGAAATTTCATACAATTTTCACTATGAAAAAGTTGTCTATTTCAACGCAAGAAATTGTCGCAACATGTAACTAGCAACATTAAAAAAGAAAATATTATGGATTGTCCAAACTATTTTCTTTTTTCATTAAAATTGAAAGGTCATTGAATTTTTGATTGGTAAATTGATTAAATGAAATAAAAATATTGTTTTGATATATTCATGAAATATTTACTCGAAGGCCAATATCAATTTCTGACAATTTCTCAGGCAATATATTAATATGGGTGGTATCAAATGGAAGAGAAATTTTGTGACAGTTGAGCAAAAATCCTATTTTAAAATTTTTCTGAAGAAAAAATTACAGAAAAAAAAAATTTCACTTTATCCGAATACCTTCTCCAAGAAAAAAAATTTTATTTTTTCTTTCCCTTATTACTAGTTCGATGTAATACAAAAGTTTAAGCTAATAACTTTATAAAAATGTATATAATTTCATGCGTTCATTACATTTCAAATGAAACAAAAAAAAATCCGAATACTGGTTCGACCATCTTCGATTTAGTTTAAATTTTGCCCAACTTACAGAGAAAAACGGCTGTTAATAACATGCATTTTTTTTTTTTTTTTTTTTTTTTGCATAAAATAGTTTGTTTTTCTTCAAGCATATTCATGGATAAATTAAAAAAAAAAATTTTTATTATTTTTTTATTTTTTTGAGGTAGGAGGTTTGCTCAATTTGCTCAACAGCCACCTCTTTCTTCTTTCGTTTAATATCCATATCATTATACTGCGCGAAGTTTAAAAATATTTTCGATTTTTTTTTTTTTTTTTTTGTGATAATGAAAATTGATTTCTCGAAAGTTTGACGTTATACAGACCTCTGTTGATTACAAATCAACACATTAGGCTTAACCGTAACCGACAGCATTTACTAGAACGTTGATTAAAAAAAAAGGTTCGTACCAAAAACTAGAGCATTACAATTTAAATAATTTATTAGAAAACATTGTTGGCAACAAGATCCTTGCACAAAGTTATTTTCCACTATTTGAAAATTTTATTGTATTCATGGAACTGGGGATTGAATCTATGGACACAAATGATAATGCAGTAGCCAGTGTGACGAATACTCACTTTGAAGGTATTTTAAAAGTATATTTAGCAAAATTATATTTAAAAATATGAATCATAAAGGACTATTACGTTTCAAATCCTAAAATTCGCTGCAAATATTGTATGGGAAACTTTTTGCACAAAGCAGACAATTTTCCGACCCAATTCTGTTGAACAAAACTACTTTAATAGTTCAACTATTTCATTGAACAATCAGCGGTGTGGAGTCCTATATTCTTCGTCTTTGTTGAAAAAAATTAATTATGATTAGCCGACAGTCAAAAAAAAATTGTCACAAAAATACTTATCCCAGAGTCAGTAGCAGTAATGTGTCAATTGAGTACACACAGCAAGCCTGAAAAAACAACTTATTCATGATTTTTGAAGCTGATTCTAGTAATGTCGTTGGATAAACGATTTTTTCAATTATCTCAATTTTAACATATAGCAAATTTTAATTCTGAAGCTCTATGTACATCGCAATTTTAATATTTTTATAGGAAACTTTGACAAAATTTTTATTTTATAATTCTATGAATTTATTATGTTGCACAATTTTATAGTACTATAAAAATGATAAGAATTTATAACATTTTCCTTTACCCGAAACTCGGTTTTATCCATTTGTACTCTATATTTAATGTGCTATAATTTCACAATCCACGTCAAATTCGATTTAAACAAGCAAACAACTAAATGACTACTGCACAACTGAATATATGTGTATGCAAATACAGTGAGAATAGTACAACAATATTTTGTTTTTTTGTGTATTTTTTTTTTTTCAACCACTTTCACAACAATATGATGACAATACTGACGATTGAATGAAAATCAAATTGAAAATGTTCTCCCGAAAAATGCTCAAATGCAACTAATTTTGCAACAATACCATCGTTTCATATTTATACATATGTATGTACAGATAATGAAGTAAGAACGCATATTGTGCATTCTTGCGTATAGGCATTTCTAAAGGTTTTTCTGCGCATATGTGTGTGTGTGTGTGTGTGTGTGTGCGTTTATATGCAAATAATGTCCAGAGGGTGCAGCATAAGAAGCTACCGCAAACAGAAATGTATGCGCGTAATCTGTCAATGAGTTATTCACAATAATAATAGCAACAACAACAACAATAACAATAACAACAACAACAACAACAACAACAACAACAACAACAACAACAACATGAAGAACAGATAAATGAAGTTTTCACGCTTCCTGTGCTCTCACAAAAGAAAAAAAATGAAAACAGCAACAAAAAACAACACTTTTATTGTCTTATGTATGTATGCATATATCTAGATTATGTATCTTAAGAATACATCGACCAACAAGAACAACAACAACAAATCAGATTGTTGTTTTTGTTATTGTTGATATTGTATCTGATTTGTTATGGCGCATGCGCTACTTGCTGACATGCAATTAATTTTTCTGTTGTTTTTGTTGTTTTTGTTGATAGTAGTATTTATGTTTTTAGTTGTTTTTAGCTATTCTTTAACATTATAGATACACTAAGCCTCATTGCAATGACAGCAATGCAAAAGACATTAAAAATAATCATGTTAACATATTAAGAGGTTTTAACTTCTTTTCCATTGTTTCCATTTTCCTCTACATCTTCTTCATTACAATTGTACATTGGATTTTTTATTGTTTTTATTTTCTGTTTTTTTTTTTTTTTTTGTATTCTTTATCAGCAACAAATAGAATTTATTGGTTTCTTATTGAGCATTGACAATAGGACGAATAAATCTCTTTGCCGCTCGTTGTTCTTAGATTTCGATCTGTAATGTTTTTTTTTTTTTACAGGAGGAATTTATGATGGTATTGAAAAGCAATAGGGCAAAAAAAAAAAAGATTTGCTTGAAACTGCAACAAAAAACAAGAAATCTACGTTCTTGTTTGCTATTAATAATTCCAATGTTTTTAATTTTTTTTTTTAATAACTCACAGTGCTTTTAAAAGTTTTGATACATGATTCGAAATATCCCACACATTTAAGTGTGTTTGATCACCAGATCGGTCGCAGTATACATCTCGTGCAAGATCAAATTGACCATTCAAATATTTAGCTAGATTCAAATATGGGCGTAAAGCTGTAGTCTAATGTAGTCTAATGAATAAAAAAAAATCTCCTTACAGTCGGCTCGGGCCGACCAAATTATACCCTGCATATGTAGAGATATATATAAAAAGTTTGCTCGTATATCCATCCTTTTCTTCCACTACTTTGTATAGGACCTACATTAAGAAGCAGGCGTACCTCACCAATTTTGGAGAATCAATTTCTGCCTATAATACTAAACTACATAGGTTGCAATGGGTTGACTTAGGCGTATTAATTAGTAAGTTATGGGTGTTTTAATGTTTAAGATAAATCCGAGACTTTATACGGAAGATATATAAAAAGTGGGCGTGACGTATCTCTTTCTGGTATATCTAATTAATTTTTCAATATCAATCCACACCTTAAATTTGGTTGTCCTACGCTAAATGGTTTGTAAGTTATGGAGCTTAAAAGTTTTAGTTTAATTCCCTTGACTTTGTATGGGAGACTCATGAAGGAGTGGGCGTGGCACACTGATTTTCTGCCAGATTTTTGCCGACTACGATATTAATTTAAGTGTCAATTATGGTTATTCTAGACAGAAGATTGCCGAAGTTACAGCTGTTTTAATTTAAAATTTGTATGGGGGCTACGATAAACAGTGGGCGTGGTTGGCCCATTTTCTGTGAGCCTAGTTGCTCGTACAATACTAATCCAGACCTTAAATCTCGTTATTCTACGCTGAATAGTTTGCAAGTTATAACCGGTAACATTTTTTTTAATTTCCGCAACTTTGTATGAGAGGCCCAAAAAGCAGTGGGCGTGGCACACTGATTTTCTGCCATATTATTTCCGACTACCATGTTAATCTCAGTGTCAATTATGGTTATTCTGGACAGTAGATTGTAGAAGTTGCAGCTGTTTCAATTTAAAAGAAGTACAGACACTTTGTATGAGAGCTACGCTAAAAAGTAGGCGTAGCTCAACCACTTTTGGTTATATAATAGTATAGTATAAGTCTATGTGCCAAATATTGTTGTCCCAAGTCGTATATTATGAGAGTTATAGCAAGTTAAAGATTTTTAAAATTTCGAGGTTAGTCGCTTTGAATGCTTGGTGTGGGAGTGGTTATTGACCGATCATGCCCAATATCAATCCCCTCCGTACCCTTGGATCATAGATTACTTATGCCAAATTTCATCGAAATAGCTCAATATTTACTCAAGTTATCGTGCGAACCAGCCAGGTGACAGACAGACGGACGGACGGACGGACTGACGGACATCGTTAAATCGAAAATTTAATCGACGCTGATCACGAATATATATCTATGTCTATATCTCCGGAGATTCCTGCAAGTGGACACAAACATCTGACCGAAATGAATATACCATGCATATTGCATTATGCAGGGTATAATTAAATGGCGAAGCAGTCGTCGAAATAAAATCCCATAAAGTGTTTTTTAATAACACTTGAATCATTTTTATATTGGCAGATGGTCTTTTTAGAGTAGTCGCGTTCAACTGACAGAACTTTTACCTCATCTTTGATGGAAAGTTGCAAGTTGGTACATTGTTCTATCACTTAAACACTTATCTCTTTCTCACACATTGTATTCTCTTAAGAAATTCTTAATTTTAGCTTTGTATATAGATTTTTTTAGGTTTACATACTTTCATGCGTTAATAAATAATATTATTTTTAATATTAATCATATTAATCATCGAAAACCAACCATGTGTCCCCTCAAAGGGAGTCTCACTTAGGGCAGATTCAGTCATTAGCAGTGTCAAAGAGAAGAAAAATAAAGAAACTACACCATTTCCAATTGTAAATGAGAAAGGATTAATTCTGAATGCGAAAACATCAATTGCAAATAAGTATAATCAATTGTAATTCACAGCGCGACAATTGAAAATAAGAATGGTCAATGAGATTAGTCATTAAATGACATTAGTCATTTTAAAATGCGAAAGGGTCAATTAAAAATGAGAATAGTCATTTGTGAATGAGAAAGCAACAAATAATTATGAGAGAACATCAAATAAAAATGCGAAATAATCAAACCCACATCTAAATGAGTCAAATATAGGGGGGCCAGCGTTGATGTTGATGTTGATGAAACGAGCTATCACCCCTTTACGTCGATGATTGACAGTATCGACCAATATCGACTGCCAACGATGCACAAGGACCAGATATAAGCTAACAACTCGTCCATATTACTCTGATAGAAGTAATCTAGCCCATAATCCCAGGCTGTTTGCATTCACGTTCACTATCCGGTGTCTAGTGATGACTGTAAAGCATAGCCATCATCGTTACTCTTGAATATGTAGCCAAAGAAGATTATTGTCAAAATATATTAATTAAAATACACTTGAAAAATTATAAATATGCGACTTTAATATTTACAAAATATACTAAAATCGGATATTTAATCATCGAACAATTCTTTCAATGACACTCCCAAATATCATATTGCACTTCGATAAGTTTCTATAGAAAATATTTCCACTTCTCTATTTCCTTCGAAAAGGCTTTGTGGAAGCAATTTTAGCTGAGAAATTATTGAGCTGCTCGAAGCTATTTTTGCGTCAATAAAAGTGGCTTATAGAGACTACAAAATAAGAGCGATACTATCAATTGTACAAGCAAAATCCTAAAAAAACAAAGCCATTTAGATGTGGCTTCACGAAATAACGAAATAATAAAGATATTCATCTCAAAATGCTATAAAATTTGTGGATTTTTCCCTAAAAACCAATTGGAAATCTCTTTATAACGATTGTTCAAGAAGCAAGCATTTACATTTTAGCCTTCTGGAAGTGCAAATTGTTACTCTTTACCTAAACTTTATTTTCTCGAAAGTTTATTTATTTATTTATTTTTTTGTTTTTTTTTTTTTCTTCAATTTAGTAATTCATAGAACCCAACATTACAACATTATACCAAATATATTTAATTTCGATAAAAGTAAAACTATCAATATGCTGACAAGTAGTTTCCATTCAAAAAATGAGTTTAATCGTGTACCAGAACTTTTGAAAGCATACGCTATGTTTACTTAAATTTTATTTTTTTTTTTTTTTTCATTTCATTTTCTTTATGTTTGCTGTCTGATATATTTGTTGCGGTTATGTGATATTTGGGTTATATACTAAATTTATGAACTATTTTTCATTATGCTACATTCATGCATATTTTTGTTGACGGTTAAGGTTATCAATTTAATTTTAAAAAAAACAAATCCCAAAAAAAAAAATTTCTGGAATTTTCTGCAATTCATTGTTGCATTAATTAAACGAATTTTTAATCAACAACAACATACATACCATTACAAATTGTGCATATCATTATTTAAAAACAAGCCTAGTTGTCAGAATGAAAAAGATAGCACTCCTATATGATTAATTGACTGATGATCTTTAACATGCACTACTACTGCAATTTTTTATTGTCATATTAATCAGTATTAGTATAGATTAAAATCGAATGACTTATTTCACTCGCACATGTAAATACGTCAACATAATATACATACAATAATACATCAACTAAATGGCTTGCTTATCCACATACGAATATATATATTGTGGTACGTTTATATGGCTGTCAACAGTTTGCCAAGCAACAATAAAATTGAATTATGAATGACATTAGTTAGTTGCCGCTCATTATTCATAAGCGTTTTTTTTTTTTTGCCATCATGCTGAATTGTATATTTTAATATTTGTGTGTGTGTGTGTGTGTATGTTTGTGTTACCATAAATACTATTTGACTTATGCATTGTTTATGTTATTTTTAATACAAATAACACTTTATAAATCATAGTAGTAGTTAGCGTGTGTTTATGATAGTGTTAAACATAGAAGCATCATTATAAGTTATGTTCATAATAGTTCTTTTCAAATTAGATTTTTTATTTTTTTTTTTTATTGCAATTTTTTAACAACTATTTATAATCCCCAATCATTAATTATTTTACGCTTATGTTTTGCATATGTCTGCATATATACATATTTATATATATATTTATTATCAAATACATAAATATAAATGATTTAAGCAACAAACCCCAAATATTTAAATTATTATCTATTATATAGCATTTGACACTACAGCAAAACAACAAGAAACAACTGCTTTCCCATGCATACCCAATATATCGCATGCTATAAATTATATATTTTTTATGAACTCCCTAAAAGTATGCTGTATTAGATATTGTTTTTTTATTTTTGCGAAATGTATTTGGTATAATGCGCCAAATTATATTGAGATTTTCATATTTTTTTTCTTTTTCATGACAAATATAATCTTATAAAAATTTATTGAGAAAAATAAATAAAAAATCTCCTTACAGTCGGCTGGGGCCGACCAAACTATACCCTGCATATGTAGATTTATATATAAAAAGTTTACTCGAATATCCAACTTTTCTTTTATTTCCACTTTTCGAGAAACAATTTTTGCATATACTACTAATTTACACCCGAAATATGGTTGACTTTGACGAAGTAAAAGGATTTTAAGATAATTCCGAGGCTTAGTATGGGAGCTATATAAAAAGTGGGCGTGGCTTACCACTTTCTGGTAAATCCAATTAATTTTTCAATGTTAATCCACACCTTAAATTTGGTGTCCTACGTTGAATAGTTTCTAAGTTATGGTGCTTAACATTTTTGTTTAATTTCCTCAACTTTGTATGGGAGCCCCAATAAGAAGTGGGCGTGGTACGCTGATTTTTCGCCAGATTATTTCCGACTACGATATTAATTTAAGTGTCAATTATGGTTATTGTAGACATAAGATTGCCTAAGTTACAGCTGTTTCAATTTAAAATTTGTATGGGGGCTACGATAAACACTGGGCGTGGTGCGCCCATTTTCTGTGAGCCTAGTTGCTCGTACAATACTAATCCACACCTTAAATCTCGTTACTCTACGCTGAATAGTTTGCAAGTTATAACCGGTAACATTTTTTTTAATTTCCGCAACTTTGTATGGGAGACCCAAAAAGGAGTGGGCGTGGCACATTGATTTTCTGCCATATTATTTCCGACTACCATGTTAATCTAAGTGTATATTATGGTTATTCTAGACAGAAGATTGTAGAAGTTACAGCAGTTTCAATTTAAAAGAAGTACAGACACTTTGTATGGGAGCTACGCTAGAAAGTAGGCGTGGCTCATCCACTTTTGGTGAGGTTATATAGTAGTATAATATAACTCTATTTGCAAAATATTGTTGTCCCAAGTGGTATATTGTGTGAGTTATAGCAAGTTAAAGATTTTGAAAATTTCGAGGTTAGTCGCTTTGAATGCTTGGTGTGGGCGTGGTTATTGACCGATCATGCCCAATATCAATCCCCTCCGTACCCTTGGATCATAGATTACTTATGCCAAATTTCATCGAAATAGCTCAATATTTACTCAAGTTATCGTGCGAACCAGCCAGGTGACAGACAGACGGACGGACGGACGGACGGACGGACGGACGGACGGACGGACGGACGGACGGACGGACGGACGGACGGACGGACGGACGGACGGACGGACGGACGGACGGACGGACGGACATCGTTAAATCGAAAATTTAATCGACGCTGATCACGAATATATATCCATGTCTATATCTCCGGAGATTCCTTCAAGTGGACACAAACATCTGACCGAAATGAATATACCATGCATATTGCATTATGCAGGGTATAATAAAATATGAATAAAGGCAATATAATAACCAATCTATTGCAATGTGACCAAATGGTATTCTATACCCAATCAATCATTATGTTCCAATACATGATGATGATGAAAAAAAGTTTATAGTTGAATAAGATTTAATTCCAGAAATATGTAGATGCACAACGAGACAATCAAAATTTATATGCAACTAGCCTTGGTATTATTTGCTTCTTCGTCTTCTTCTTAACGTTCAATATATTTTACACACACTTATGTGTACTGAGTGCTGAATAATTTATTTTATGTTTGACAATCACTGAAAGCGATTTATAATGAGGAACATTTACATCATGAGCGTGGGGTCAGTATGTCAAAATGATTCAAAATCGTCACAACATGGATGAATAAGAATATCCATAGAGTCAAAATGCACGTAGTTGGTGAGGCTATGTGTCGTGATCAAACAAATGAAATATTTTTACTCGCCATTTCGAGTTAAGGATGCAACGACTTAACTAGAATTCAATTTTGTTTTATGATAACTCATTCTCAATCATTGTTATTGTCTAATTTGCAACTCCCCAACTTGCCAACTTGAGTATCAACTCAATGTCAACACTATCAGTTAACAAGGTCACGACCAATTGAATTTTCATTACAATTGATGCCAATTACCAATGCCAATGCTTTTTTTTTTCTTAAATCATTCCAATTTGTTTTTCTAGTGCTAATGCTGTCGACATTTCAATGCTAATGTTATTGGTTTTTGGTTTGATTTTTTCTAATGTTAATATCGAAAAAAATTGATTGGCTTCATTGCTGACGTTTGGCATATAAGCAAAATATATATAAATATGTACTATACATCATTTATATATCGCTGGAATTTTGTAAAAAAATGACTAAACATTTAATATTCTCAATAATGCCACTCTCATAGAAACTCACGTCCCTATTGGCAAAAAACTGGGACAGTCGATTTTCACAAGCTTCGCTTGAGGCGAATTTTTCACCAGCAAAATCATTCGCCATAGACAGGAACAGGTAGTAATCACTTGGTGCCAGGTCCGGCATATAAGGTGGATGGATAAGAACCTTCCAACCAAGCACCCGGAGCTTCTGGCGAGTCACTATCGATGTGTGTGGACTGGCGTTATCCTAATAGAACACAATTCCTCTCTATTGGCCAAAGCTGGCCGCTTCTAGACAATTGCTTTCTTCAAATGGTCAAATTGTTGACAGTACAGGTCCGAATTAAGAGTTTAGCCGTAGGGGAGCAGCTCAGAGTAGATAATTCCCTGCTAATCCCACCAAACACATAGCAAAACCTTCCTGACCGTCAATCCTAGCTTGGCCACCGTTTGCGCCGGCTCACCGCGATTCAACCACGACCGTTTTCACTTGACGTTGTCGTAAGTGACCCACTTTTCATCACCCGTAACCATCCGCTTCAGAAATGGATCGATTTTGTTGTGATTCAGCAGCGATTCGCAGCAGATGGAATTTTGGTCCATGAGGTTTTTTTGCGTTAACTCGTGTGGCACCCATACATCGAGCTTCTTTTTGTATCCAGCCTTATTTAAATGGTTCCAAACGGTTTTTTGTGCAATGATTAGCTCCTGGGCAATAAAAATAGTGCCCACATGACAGTCAGACTCGACGATTTCCATTATTTAATCGATATTTTCGACAATTGGACTGGAAGTCCAAGCGTGGTGTATTTTTGACATCAAAATTACTGGCACGGAATCGACGAAACCAAAATTGCACATGATTGGCTGTTACAGTATCAGGATCATAAACACTATTCACATTTTCAGCCGTCTGGCTTACGTTTTCTTGCGTTTTTCTCTTTACTGGTGTCCATCTTTGACGGCTGCTCAAACAATATTGAGCCGAGCAATCACAAAACTGCCTAAAAATATTATTTAGTACGAAACCCTATTTTTCTAACGCCATCTAGCGTAACCCGATCGCACTTATATATCGCGAGATATAAATTACTAAAGCCATCTATTGGTAAAATAATGGATTTCTTTTTACTACACCTTGTATATTTTACAACGAATTGAGACAAATTGCAACAAATTACCTGCATATTGACAAGTATTCATATATTACATGATACATACACTTATGTATGATTGCTCTTTATCTCTTAAATCTCCTTAATGGTAAATACAACTCCGTCTTCTGGGAATTTTAATGTATTCAATAAATTATGAATATTATTGATAAACAGATAAATTAATTAAATGACATCAGAAATTGAATTTTATATATTTATATATAGAATTATTAAAAGCATTATTTAAATGAAAAAATATGTAATAAATGCAAATGTAAGAAATGCAATGAAAGGAAAAAAAAAAAACAAACAAAACAAAGTCTATGCGCTCAAAGGTTGATCAAAAAGTATGTGTAATTTTTAAAACTAATTTTTTTTTTTTCGTTTCTTTTGATATTTATTGAATCTCTGCTATAGAAATTGACAATAATTTATCAAATCTTAAAACTAAATGTTAATCTAAATAGCAAGTAATTTACATTTAATTAGAAGGTAATTTTCATTTAAACAACTAGTATTATATTGACAGCAAGCGTTTCCTCTTAAGCCGAGTGATTGAAGGGACAATGGTTAGCTGCCTGGTTAGGGCCTGTTCGTTGGGATGAGTTTGAAGTTTTATTATGTATTTAGGAATATGTGCTCGTATAACTTCAGGAACTGTATCAATATTAAGATCTTTATGTAAATTAATGTGTTTACACACCAAGGCGTACAAGGTATTTGCCTAAGCATTTTATTCTGGACTCTCTGGAATGAAAAGTTTATCGGTGTTCTCTGGAAGCGTGTGGATAATTTTATATAGTAGACCTTTATGCCATACCTTATCAAAGGCCTGTGCAATGTCTAGTAATACTGCCTTGGCTATTCTGCGGACTTGCTCGATTGTTCCATGTTTTTTGCGGAATCCAAACTGGTGATGTGGAATTATGCACGCCCTTTGTAACAAAGGGCGAGATTTTTGTAAGCAATATTTTCTCGCAAATTTTAGAGAACTGGGGTAAGAGCCTTATTGGCCTTAAATACAAAGTTGCAATGAAACAATATTATAAAATTAGTAGTTTTATAAATATCGTAACATAAACACACACACACACACGTACTCAAAATATAAGCTTTAATATAAAATATGAAGAATAAAAGGCGTATAAATTCACATCATACACAAAGCATTTGACACACCTTCGCATTAGGCAAAATGCAACATTTATAAAATGAAAACTTAATTGTATAAATAAAAAGTAAAAAAAATTACAATAATAACAAATATTATTGAAATTGTCTTTTTTTTTTTTTTTTTTGTTTCCTCTACTCTAACTTACAGAGTAGAAAATGAATAATATGAAGAAGATGCAATAGATTGGGATTTTCCTGAATTTTATACAGGGCAACAATAATGAAGTGACTTAACTGTAAGTGCAGAAATAGCATTATTACGTAATAACTACCTACAAACTTCAAGACTGAATGTCAGCATCAACCTCGAAATGCAACATCATGTGTACCCGATTTAGAACCAACGCGACTATTTGGTTTCAGGACATTTTTATCAGATTAAAGAGTCGCATTGACTGAACTGTTAATGCATAATATATGATTAGTAGAGTTTTGCTTATCCCATAAGAACTGTATTTGAGCAAAATACCACATTCGCTGCATCAAATATTCACTATGAAAAATGCTTTTCTATAACCTTCCATGAACCTTCCATGATCTCCGCAGGGCATCCTCCATAAGAGGGTGAAGGGTGTAACAATCCCGCGGCTACCCTAGTCAAAAACCCAAATCTAAAGTGGGGCTGTGCATGGCTGTGGGGGTGCACGATAATTAATATGCGAACTCAGAATACATGCCGCCCTTCTGTTTTATCTAGGCTTCCCATGGCAATCTGACTCTACCAAAGGTGACTTCTACTTTCAGACTACTCGTGCACGTCACCTACATACCCAAAGGGCTCAAAGAAGCACGCATTCTTTTTTACTCAGACAGACTTACTTTACCAAGCTGCCATCAAATCTCTCTCCTCAAGGGAGTTCTCCTCAAAACTCTCCTCACCGAATGCTTACTTCCTTTCTGCCCAGAACCTTTCTGCGGTATAAGCTGGGCATCGGCCAAAGCTATGATAGAAAAACATTATCACAACAAATACCTACTACAATGGACAAATTCGACAGATCTCCGCCAAGCGAAAACCCTCATCAGCTTCGATGTAGCTTTTGACAGAATTAGTCTAATAACTGACTATCCCTCAGGACATAACTGGTTAAAATACCACCTCCACAAAATGGGACTATCCTCTGACAAGGAGTGTAGACTCTGTCTGGAGGTGGATGAAACATCCACATCTTTTGCGAATGCCCGATCTTGGACAGGCTTTGCCTCAAACCCTTTCAGCTGAGTTTCCCAACACCAGCTTCAATCATCAAAAGTTCGACAAGATCGATTCTATCTTTCATTAAAAAGGTAGAGCCGATTCTAGTGTCGTAGACGGGCTTGAGTACAAAAAATATTTTTTGGTCGCAGTGCCCGTAACACTTGTGGTTGGCCCTTAGAGGTATCAGCCGTACGGCTCATACCCTCTAACAGCCCTCGGTCTGGTTTCGCGTGGTCCACTCGATGAACAAGTATTATGCCCTTGCTCCAACGTCGCGCTCTCTTTTGATTGATTAAACCTTCCATGATGGCAAACATACTAAAAAAACACAATGATACAACGCGAAGTAAAAAAGGAAAATAAATAATAATATATTTCAAATTAAAAGAAAGCTAAACTCACCCTGTATAACTATTTATATGAAAAGTACAATAAATATTCTAACCTTTGATTAATGATGAGCTTAATTAGGAACAACAACTAATAAAACGATGAAATATGAATAAAAATTAAAACGTTATGAACATTTTTGTTAACAAATATATTTTTATATTGTACATACTCGCATGTAGTATGTATAACTTATGAAACTAAAATATAGTGTGTATGTGTGTGTGTGTGTGTGTAATATACTATTAAACCAATGTATATATTTAATAAAAAATATATATAAACACGCTATAGCATTCATACAGAAAATGACAAAAGAAGAAACTAACTTATTGATTAGCTCGGTATAAAATGATTCACAATACTTTTCAAGTGTAAATAGTAAATGCTTGACTGTGGCTAATAGAGCTAAATGCGATGAGAATATTTCAAGTGTTTTTATACCCTGCATAATGCAATATGCATGGTATATTCATTTCGGTCAGATGTTTGTGTCCACTTGAAGGAATCTCCGGAGATATAGACATAGATATATATTCGTGATCAGCGTCGATTAAGTTTTCGATTTAACGATGTCCGTCCGTCCGTCCGTCCGTCCGTCCGTCCGTCTGTCTGTCACCTGGCTGGTTCGCACGATAACTTGAGTAAATATTGAGCTATTTCGATGAAATTTGGCACAAGTAACCTATGATCCAAGGGCACGGAGGGGATTGATATTGGGCATGATCGGTTAATAGCCACGCCCACATCAAGCATTCAAAGCGGCTAACCTCGGAATTTTCAAAATCATTAACTTGCTATAACTCACATAATATACCACTTGGGTCAACAATATTTGGCACATAGAGTTATATTATACTACTATATAACCTCGCCAAAAGTGAGTGAGCCACGCATACTTTTTGGCGTAGCTCTCATACAAAGTGTCTGTACTTCTTTTAAATTGAAACAGCTGTAACTTCTACAATCTTCTGTCCAGAATAACCATAATTGACCCTTAGATTAATATGGTAGTCGAAAATAATATGGCAGAAAATCAGTGTGCCACGCCCACTCTTTCTTGGGGCTTCCATACAAAGTTGCGGAAATTAAACAAAAATTTTAACCGCCATAACTTACAAACCATTTAGCGTAGGACAACGAGATTTAAGGTATGGATTAGTATTGTACGAGCAACTAGGCTCACAGGAAATGGGCGCACCACGCCCACTGTTTATGGTAGCCCCCATACAAATTTTAAATTGAAACAGCTGTAACGTCGGCAATCTTCTGTCTAGAATAACCATAATTGACACTTAGATTAATATGGTAGTAATCTGGCAAAAAATCAACATGTCACACCCACTTATTAATGAGGCCACCGCTATAACTTACGAACTATTCAACGTAGTACAAACAAATTTAAAGTGTGGATTATTATTGAAAAATTAATTGGATTTACAAGAAAGAGGTAAGCCACGCCAACTTTTTATATAGCTCAAACACTAAGTCTCTGAATTATCTTAAAAACCTCCTTTAAATTATCCCTTTTAGAACTCTCATAACATACAAAGTACTTCATCAAAGTCAACCATATTTCGGGTGTAAATTAGTAGTATATGCAAAAATTGTTTTTCAAAAAGTGGAAATAAAAGAAAAAGAAGGATATTCGTGTAAACTTTATATATATATATATATATATTTATATATATATATATCTACATATGCAGGGTATAATTTGGTCGGCAACAGCCGACTGTAAGGAGATTTTTTTTTTATTGAATCTACTTCAAAAAAGCTTAAAATTGCAATAAAAATAAGATAATTTTACCTAATTAACAGGTCCACAGAATTAGCAGAATTCAATTGCCCTTATGTTGCTATCAATAATACCAAATCAATCTACATACTAACCGAGAGTGTGTTAGCTGACCACTTGAGTAGTATAACATATAGTAATTAGGTTAATATGTACGGATGACTCAACACTAGGAACTAAATTAGCTGTGCTAAATTAGTATTAAATAACAATTTAAAGAAAATACTTAACATTATGTATGATAACATAGTTACATACAAATAAATGGTACTGACTGTTATACATACTCCATTGATATTAATAATATATATATTTTGTAGTTCCAAAAGTGAACGTAAATAAAACATACTTCTGTTTAGAATTTTCATCAAATTTTTATTTCAATATAATGTTTTGACCTTGCCATTATGTATGAAATAAAACATCATTCAAACATCTTCCCGCAGACCTCTTCCAGCACTTGATCCTTGAGAGGTAATTTTTGATAACTCTCGGGCACATATCAGGCATAATAACTTGGCCATAATTTTACGAATGTTTGTTTTCAATGCGTCAAAAGTTTGAGGATTATTCACATAAACACGTTCTTTTGCGTAGTCCCACAAAAAAAAAAAAAAAAAAAACAATACAACGGTGATAAATCGCATAATCTTGGTGACCAATTCAAATCGCCGAAATGAGAAATTACATTTCCTGGAAATTTCTCTTACAATTAAGCCGCAATGGGTTGTATTGTGTGAGTCGTGACACTGTCTTGTTGGAACCACATTTCCTTTAGGTCCATATTTCCAATTTTATGCGAGAAAAAAATCGTTAATTATTTATCTATAGTGATGAAAATGGATGGTTTGAGTCACACCTTCGTCATTTTCAAAAAAGCATAGACCAAAGCTCAGTGCCGTAGCTTAGTGGTGACTTGAATCACCGGCTAAAGCATAAATTTAATATCGAAAAGATTTTTCTTTCGAACGGTACCCACCAGTCGGCAAGTAATTGGCAATTCTGCCGGCAGTAACAATTTGTCATGGAAAAGCTTCTAAAAAGAACTCTGTGACAAGGCTCAGAAAAAGTGATGTCACAGGGGTTCTGCCATTCGGAACCAGCAAAATTAAGTAGGTCTCTTCGAATACTGTTTAGAAATTTACTGTTTACAAATTTGATACGCACAACATTACTGGAAGAGAAGCACGGCCAAAGAGCCCTTTGGGGGTTCCACATATTCGATTTTTTTTTTTTTTATATATTTTTTAATGAGCCAATCACAACACCAGAGTAAACGGAGACTTTTTGTGGTTTATAATGGTGCCTCAGCAGTCACTCTTGGGTTTTCACTGCACCATATTTGACAATTCTTCTTATTAACATATCCACCGAATGAAAAATGAGCCGTTGGGTATCGAGAAAAAAGCGAACATGTACGAAAATGTGGAAAAAAAAATTGTGTCCCATATAAAAATTGCACCATTTTAATGTACATGTAGTATGCCTTCCTACGAAAGATCTTCCACAAACAGCAAATACTATTTTGCGAGACAGCTTTACTATCATGCGACTATTTCATGCCACTCTTGGGTTTTCACTGCACCATATTTGACAATTCTTCTTATTAACATATCCACCGAATGAAAAATGAGCCGTTGGGTATCGAGAAAAAAGCGAACATGTACGAAAATGTGGAAAAAAAAATTGTGTCCCATATAAAAATTGCACCATTTTAATGTACATGTAGTATGCCTTCCTACGAAAGATCTTCCACAAACAGCAAATACTATTTTGCGAGACAGCTTTACTATCATGCGACTATTTCATGCCACATATACCGAAACATCATAATTTAACGTATTGTGAACTTTTTGAATCTGACTATTAATACAAGGATGTACGACATATCCAGACAATAATGTCTATATTGTCTTTAATTAAGAATTGAATCAGTTCAAGTGGATGTAGTATAGCACAAATAGCGCGAGCGGAAAAACTTAGCTTAACATTGCACGAAATGTGTAAATAGCCCTTGTCAATGGTAAACTGTTTTACCTTGTACATACTTACATACATATACTTATCGTGTTTGACAAAACGATGAACATGATTTTACCGTGTTCGAAACAAGACACATACATATCTTGTCGCCACAAAATATTTTTGCCGTATATTCACACAGTTCAATCGTCACAGTTCGGTGACATACTATCAGTTGCAATGTGGAGACTCTGGCATATATTTATCAATATACTCGTAGCTGTATTACAACTTTGTGCTACTGAAGCGACTAGGCTTGGTATAAGGGACTTTGAATTTCAATCAATGGATAATGCAACAATTAACATCGCTAAGTTAATAATGAATATAAAAGTGGAACGTGATTTTCAGACTATGATCATTTTTGGTAGCAGAAGCAGACATGTCTTTCCGAACTTACACAATGCAGTACCATTGCCAATGCTGCTCATTGATGAGAATCTCTTGTTTATGTGCAAACGAACACAATTCGCAGAAGATCTCATATTCACTTCAATGGCTCACTTCGAGTCAATAGATAAATTGAAAATATTAGGTAATCTTCGAAACAACCGACATATAATCCATATGGAAACCGATGATATCTCAAATTCAAGCAAACAATTGCAAATGCTTTGTAAAAATTTATTTCTCCTTGAAATTTACAATGCGTTGATAATATTAAAAGATTTTGGCAGTAGCAATACATTCTATTTGTGCTACAAATACAGCAGCAATCAATATAAAACGAAATCTCTTAACGCTACAACGGATTCAATTTACGAAAACCACTTTCTCAATATGCATGGTGAAACGATAATAACACAACCAGGTCACATCGTACCACATATTATGTTTTTTCGGGACAATAATGGCGAATTGGTACTTGGAGGTTACTTGGGAAAGCTGCTCGTAACTTTCGCTAAGCAACATAATGCCACACTAAAATATAAATATCAACCTACGGCAGATGATGATGTCATACAAGTTAAAAGATTGGTGCAGGCAACACAAAATGGTTCACTGGATATAGCCGGAGTCTTGGTATCAAGTATAAATATTGACAATTTCGACTACTTTACATATCCGTACGATTTAATCAGCTTTTGTCTGATGATACCGGAGCCGAAACCAATACCCTACAAATATACATTCATTATCATCATAAAACCACCTGTAATAATGGTGATAATATTGTTATTCTTCATATTTTCCATACTACTCACATATGCTCTATATGGAAGTGCTAACAAATTGAATATGCTGAATGTGCTATTAAATGACAAGGCCATACGTGGTCTACTTAGTCAGAGTTTCAATTTAAAACTCAATATTAGTCGCAAAGTTAAATTCATCCTTATTCTCCTGTTCTATTTTAGCCTATTGGTCAATACAATGTATCAGGCATTTTTGCAATCCTTCCTAACGCATCCACCTTTGCAGAGGAGAGTTGAACAACCAGATGATATCGAACGTAGTGGTTTGAAAATCCTAATTACAACAAGTATGTTCAAGCAAATAGCACAGGTGCCACATACTCGAATAAAAAAATATGCTCATTTATTCAAAACGTTGCATAATTATACGGAGGTAATGAAAATACAATTTTCAATGAATTCTAACTACATTTATCCAGTCACTAGTACACTTTGGTTGACATTTAATGAGCAGCAAAACGTAATTGGTGAACGTCGGTTTTTTTACTCGAATATCTGCTTAAGACAATTTATGCATCATTGCATACCAATTCGTCCGGAATTGCCGTATCGTGAATTATTCGAAGATCACATCCTACGGATTCGTGAATCTGGTATTTTACAAATGTGGATTTCATACAACATATACGATATGGTCCGTTTGAAATATATTGAATTTGATGATTTCGAAAGGCTTAAGAACAATTTTTGTCGGTCACTTAATTTGGATGACCTATATTTTATTTGGTTAATTTATTGTGTATGTATTGGTATTTGTTTGTTTGGATATGCCTTCGAACTGGCAAAATGGCGCTGGAGTCAAAGGCACAAGAAAGGGCATTAAGTTAAAAATATTTGATAATCTAAGATGAAAATGAAAATATAATAAATGAAAATGAAATAAGTTCGTTTACTTTCAAACGATTTCGGTTGACATTAACTGGTGGAATATGATTTTCGGCGTTGGCTAACTAATCAATGCTATCAATTTTAGATTGGATATGGAGAGAGCTGGAAACTAATTCCATTGAAAGACTTCAATCATGCTGTTGATTCCATTTTTATTATCATTTTGTCATTGCCCGCATACAGTAAACACTCCATGTGCCGAATGGTAGCACTATTCATCCATATGTTAAGTTTTATTGCACAGTGAACCTTCCATGGCACCTGGGTCTATGTCCCGGAATGACTCGAAACTCTATTTCGTCCAATGGCTATCGAAATCCATAGCAATCAGAGTCATTTGTATGGCAAGTACACTGTTTTTTCTCTCATGGAATATTGTTTTCCGACATCCCTGCTCCAGATATTATTGATACGTGCCAGAATCGAACTTAACGTTAGTCCGCAAGTGTGGACTATGCAGCCTTATGTACAACTTGTAAAGGCTAGTGCCATTTAAGAGCATATTCAGGCTGTTACAACAATTATACGCAGCAAACGCCAGCCCAGCGCACACCACACAACATCATCGTTGCTAGGATCCAGAAGACGAAGAATCTGTCTATGCGCTCTAGATTGACACATCAAGGCGACTATAAAATCATTAGACATGATCATTTTTCAATTGGATAAAATAGAATACAATTTCAATGTAATATCAAATAAATGTTGATCCCAATTGGAAACGGCTAAAGCGTGTCGCACAGGGGTCTAAGTTCAGATTCCTTATCCGTCTCCAGGTAGGTAGGTAGGTAGAATGGCTGCGACCCTGGTCGCTCAAGTAGCAAATAGAATGCCGTTTTGAGCCATAAATCTCGCTAAGACCTACTGAGTGTTGAAGGATATGCTACAACCAGCCGGAGTTGTTTATGAACTGAAGTATATGGGAGATCTCTATTTTAGATACCTGTCCTAGGTTATCAAAAAAAGGTCTACCTAAGGATGTTAATCGGTTTCTGGATAAGGCCGGGCATTTGCACAAGAAATGCTCTACCGTCTCCTTAGCGGTGATGTCGTTGCAGCTTCTGCAGTGGTCGTTGTGCAGGATACCCATTTTCTCCGCATATGCGTCTCCAACCGAGACCAAAATTTGCATGTGATATCTTTGACGGTGGTATTACCCATTGAGGCGGTGAAGTTTAAGAACCTGATGTACAAAATGTCTTCCTACATTTAAGGACCACCCTAATATACATATACCATAGTAACGTAAATTTAATAGAAAACAAAACATACAAAAATGTCAAAATCGATAATTAAAAAGTTAAGTAAAGGTTTTCCGATAGAAGATATAATTTAGGAAAGTTAAAGGGATTCAATGTAATGCCGGTTGAGATTGTTCCTGAAACCGCCAACACGAATAATTCACTTGAGCCCATAGTCTACTGTCGTTGATGAAAAACAAACGACTAGAATTCTAAAAAATATTTTCATCTAATTCCCAAAATCGATACTACTAGCTAAATGAAATTTAACCCCTGTACGACACCCGTTAATCATATCCAATCGGGACCACAATTAATGTGTGATATCTTCAACCATAGTAGTATCGATTTAGGGTATTAGATGAAAAAAAAGTTTGTGAAATTTTTCGAGTCCTCATATAAGAATCTAAACTTTGACCCCTGTACGACACCCCTTAACCATCTCCAATCGGGACGAAAATTTATATGTGATATCTTTGACTATAGTAGTATCGATTTTGGGAATTAGATAAAAAAAAAAATTGTATGTATACCCATTGAGGGTGTGAGGTCTAAAAAATCTGATGTAAAAATGTTCTTCCTACATTTAAGGATCACCCAAGGTGTGCATACGCCATATACGCACTAAGCGTATGGCGTGTGTCGTGGACACCTTCGAATACTCGAAGTGCTGTTAGTACCGCGCGAAAGAAAAATCTTTTCGATATTAAATTTGTTATGCATCAGCCACAACCTACAGATCAGAAGGCCAACACCCTAACCACTGAGCTACGGCACGGTTAATTACACTATATATTTATTTTCTTTTCAATTTGTTTGCGTCACGTCACATCTAGAAAAATCAGCGGAAATAAAAAAACGTTTAGCGGAAATAAAAATTCTCTAAGCGAAATTTTGAAACCACTAGGAAAAAATTAAAAATCGCAAAACAAAAATCTAAATTCACCAAGCGAAAATCAAAATTCGCTTAGCGAAAATTAAAAAACGCTAAGCGAAAATAAAAAAAAAACAAAAAAACGCTAAACGAAAATCAAAAATTTCAATATATATAAATAGAAGTGGGTGATTTGAAACTGTACACAAACTCTTAAGGTTTGGGTATCCTAAAACCACCACCGAAATATTTGCTAGGTGAATTCATACAAGGTGGTGTTAATAGCTAATTTGGGGTTTTTAAAAAGTTTTACTTCTATCAAGGGTACGCTGTTACACGCGCAAAATTTTTTGTTTTGAGTTTTTTGATATTCGCGTAGCGGTTTTTGATTTTCACTTAACGAATTTTAATTTTCGTTTAACGTTTTTTAGTTTTCTGTTAGCGTTTTATCGATATAGCTAATCGATTTTTAATTTACTCTTGATATTTTTGAAATTTTTAGGGTTTTAAATTTTCACTTAGCGTTTTTTAATATTCGCATAGCGCTTTTCGATTTTCCCTTAGCGGCTTTAAATTTTCGCTTAGCGTTTTTTAATATTCCTTTAGCGTTTTTCAATTTACTAAGCGAATTTTGATTTTTGTTTTGCGATTTTTGATTTTGGCTTAGCGGTTGAAAATTTGCGCTTGCCGGTTTTTAGTTTTCGCTTAATGTTTTTTAATATACTCTTAGCGGTTTTTTTTTCGGTTAGCGTTTTTTAATTTCCGCCTAGCATTCTTTTTGTTTTCGCTTTGCAAATTTTCATTTTCGCTAAGCGTGTCTTATTTTTCGCTTAGCGTTTATTAGATTTCGCTTAGCGAATTGTGATTTTCGCTTAATTAACTTTGATTTTGGTTTTGTTTTTCTTTTTTATTTTCACTTAGCGGTTTCAAATTTTCGCTTAGCGATTTTTCGTTTTCATTTAGCGTTTTTTAATATAAGCGCGGTTTTTAATTTTCTATTAGCGTTTTTTAATTTTCGGTTAGTGGTTTTTAATTTTCGCTTTGCCTTTTTTTAATATTCGCTTAGCGGATGTATATTTTCGCTTAGCATTTTTTAATATTCGCTTAGCGTTTTTTTAATTTTCCCTAACGTTTTTTAATTTTCACTTGGCGAATTTTGATTTTCGCTTGGTGAGTTAAATTGAAGTAAATTTTTCATTGCTCTCTTTCGTTGTATTCATTCCTCAGCACCACAATAATTTCATTGGTTTGAAGAGCAAACACATATTTTGAAAATGAAAGTACCGCGTTGTACTCTTATTTAACATGACGCGTCACTCAACTCAATTCATACTCATCACAAAGTCTACTCGGTGATACGTGATACTGCCACAGTGCTTCAAATAGTAATGGTCATATATGCAATTGTACTTTATTCTCTATGAGCCACTACTAAACAGGAAGATATGATTCGAAATCCATTTCTGATACAAACTATATGTTTCACAAATACATAGCACATAGCTCTTAATGCAATCTATCATATGCTTGGCAAATAGCCAAAGCGCATAACTTGGAATATAATTTATCTTTACATTATGTGGAATGTGTAAATAGCTCTTGTTAATGCAAAATTATTTTATACTGTATGTACTAACACATATCGTGTTTTCCAAAACTATGGACATGCTTTTATCGTGCACAAAACATTCTACACATCTGGTTGCTACTAAAATTTTCAAAGTATTCAATCAAAGTTAGAGTTCAATCGGTACAGTTCGCTCACATACTACCAGGTGCAATGCGGAGGCTCGTACATATATTCACGAATATACTCGTAGCTGTATTCCAACTTTGGGCTACTGAAGCGACTAGGCTTGGTATAATGGACTCTGAAATTCATTCAATGGATAATGCAACAATTAACATCGCTAAGTTAATATGGAATATAAAAGTGGAACGTAATTTTCAAACGATTATCATTTTTGGTATCAGAAGCAGACATGTCTTTGCGAACTTACATAATGCAGTATCATTGCCAATGCTGGTCATTGATGAGAATCTCTCGTTTATGTGCAAAAGAACATATTTCGCAGAAGATCTCATACTCACTTCAATAGCGCACTTGGAGTCAATAGATAAATTGAAAATATTACGCAAACTTCGAAACAACCGACATATAATCCAAATGGAAACGGATGATATCTTAAATTCAAGCAAACAATTGCAAATGCTTTGTACAAATTAATTTCTCTTTGAGATTTATAATGCATTAATAATATTAAAAGATTTTGGCAGTAGCAATACATTCTATTTGTGCTACAAATATAACAGCAATCAATATAAACCGAAATTTCTTAACGCTACAACGGAATCAATTTACGAAAACCACTTTCTCAATATGCATGGTGAAACGATAATATCAGAACCAGGGCGCTTGGTGCCACAGACTATGTTTTACCGTGCTAAAAATGGCGAATTGGTACTAGGAGGTTATTTGGGCAAACTGCTGGTAACTTACGCTGAGCACCGTAATGCCACACTAAAATATAAACATCAATCTGCGCCAGGTGATGCTATCATACATATTAATAGATTGAAGCAGGCAACTCATAATGGTTCACTGGATATAGCAGGAGTCTTGGTATCAAGTGAAAATATCGATAATTTCGGCAACTTTACATATCCTTACGATTTCATCAGTTTTTGTCTGATGATACCGGAGCCGAAACCAATTCCCTACAAATATACATTCATTATCATCGCAAAACCGCATGTCTTAATGGTGATAATATTGTTATTCCTGATATTCGCCATACTACTTACATATGCTCTATATGGAAGTGCTAACAAATTGAATATGCTGAATGTGCTATTAAATGACAAGGCCATACGTGGTCTACTTAGTCAGAGTTTCAATTTAAAACTCAATATCAGTCACAAAGTTAAATTCATCCTTTTTCTCCTGTTCTATTTTAGTCTATTGCAAAATACAATGTATCAGGCATTTTTGCAATCCTTCCTAACGCATCCACCATTGCAGAGGAGAATTGTACAAGCAGAAGATATCGAAGCTAGTGGTTTAAAAATCTTAGCTACAAAAAGTGAGTTTATTGCAATGGCTCAAGTGACAAGTACACAAATACCTAAACAACCTCATTTATTCAAAATGATGCATAACTATACGGAGGTAATGAAAATACGTTTTTCGATGAATTCTAACTACATTTATCCAGCCACTAGTACACTTTGGTTGACATTCAGGGAGCAGCAAGACATACTTGGTGAACGTCGGTTTTTTTACTCGAATATCTGCTTAAAACAATTTATGTATCATTGCGTACCAATTCGTCCGGAATTGCCGTATCGTGAATTATTCGAAGATCATATCTTACGCATTCGTGAATCTGGTATTTTACAAATGTGGATTTCATTCAACATTTACGATATGGTCCGTTTGAAATATATTGAATTCGATGATTTCGAATTAAGGATTAAGAGCAAGTGTAGTCGGTCACTGAATTTGGATGACCTATATTTTACTTGGCTACTTTATTTTGTATGTATTGGTATTTGTTTGTTTGGATATGCTTTTGAACTGGCAAAATGGCGCTGGAGTTAAAGCTGCAAGAAAAAGCAATAAGTTGAAAATATTGTCTAATCTCATATGAAAATAGAAATACAATCAATGAAACAATATTTGAAATAAATTCGTTTACTTTCAAACGATTGAGGATATCTTTATTAAATTCCTACACCTTTTGCTAAATCAGCAATGATCAATGACCAATCATGTTATGTTTGACTATCCGTGTCGAAATCCAGATGTCAAGAATTTTGTCTTTGTACTATTAAACTTAAATTGTCAAATTAAACCTTTGAAAAATAAAAAAAATCAATATTATGAAAAAGTGATCAAGTGATTATTTGGTAAAGACATTATTCCATCTTAGTTGAATTTCTGTGATATTTGGCCGAAGATTGCAATTTTTCTCTTGAGGAAATTTTCAAGTAACCGGAACAGATGGTAATAGGAAGAGGTAAGATAGAGGTGGATGTACCAAAAATTTCTCAACCAAGCTCCTTCAGTTTTCCCCGTGTCACCAAATATGTGTCCTCATGTTATCCCAATTTTGTTCAATGCATTAATTTCTTACGTTCGAAAGCCGAATCGATCATTCGGCCAAGCTGGAGCTGCTCTCAATGTATGAGTCATTTCTCATCACCGGTGACCACTCATTTCAGAACATGCCTCTTTTCCAATCGTTTCAGCAAATTATTGCATTCGCAAATATAGTCAAAAAAATTGCTCACACTCAGTGCATGCGGCCACCACTTATTGAGCTTCTTGACGAATCCAACCGCATATAAATAATTTTTCAAATAATTTTTGAGCAATGTTTAGTTCTTTCGTGATATCATAAATGAATGCATGTTTGATTTTACCGGCTTTATATAGAATTTTGCAAACTTTTTCCGTGATTGGACCGACAGACCGGAGTACATGCATTTGAACAAATGTTGTGCCACATGTATCCATATAGCATTTTGTTTATAAACTGTCCAAATTTGTTCTAACGCTGTGTCTAAGAAAGTAAAACTAAAATATCACGAATTTCCTCCTTAGAAGTCTCCGTTTTCAAACACGAATACCTTTTCAATTGTAGCAGCATATTACAGACTTCAATCAATACTAATAATTGTAGTAATGGGGATGTTCCTGGAGCCACGGATACCGTCTATTACTAATAGGTAACCGCTATCAGTTTTGCAGAAAATTCCAATCTACTCCATCGATCTACTACAGAATTTATTTTCATCACAATGAGCTCAACAGGACAATCTACTAAACCTCCAGGGCTTTCTATTGGCTGAACTTCCCCAATCAAAATTATACAATTACTACCAAAAATATTTCTCAGTTTAAATATACACATAAATTTTTTTTTTTTATGTGGCAATTATGGGCCTTTATAATCCTTTTGAACGGTACCCACCTGTCGGTAAGTAATTGACAATTCTTCCGTCAGCAACAATTTGTCATGAAAAAGCTTCTAAAAGAACTCTGTGACAAAACTCAGAAAAATGATGTCACAAGAGTTCTGCAGTTCCGAACCAGATAAAATAAGTAGATCCCTTCTAACACTGTTCAAAATTTAACACGAACAACAATATTGGAGAGAAGCACGACCAAAGAGCCGTACAGGGCTTATAAGTGCTACGTATTTATTTTATTTTTATACATGAAATCATACATATTTTATACATTCGACAAATCAGACTACATCACTTCAATGCTAGACTTCAGAGAGAAGTTTGAAGTGTGGTTTCCCACTCGAAATGACTTGGACCTGGACCGTGTGGCCAAGGAGGAGGCCATTAAGCTGTATACCGATGGCTCCAGGATGGATAACAGTATACGAGCGAAGGTATACTCCGCAGATCTCAAGGTATCCTGGTACTTTCGTCTGGGAAGCTACGCCAGCATCTTTCAAGCAGAAGTTCTTGGAATACGGGAAGAATGTAGGATACTTAGTAGTCATCCACATAAACTATCAAAGGCATATGTATTATCAGATAGTCAAGCAGCTCTTTTAGAACTTAATTCGCCGGGTAATTAATTCAGAAATCATAAGACAGTGCAAAGAGGAGCTAAACTCACTAACTCGCAAAATGGACATCACTGTCATGTGAGTACCTGGCCATAGGAACATAGAGGGAATGGAGAAGGCAGATGAACTGGCAAGAAGGCAGGGCACATCTCAGTCGGTAGCTGGCGAATGCCCCTCAGCGTCGGTAAAAAAAAGCTCCATGTTAAGTTTAAGAAGCAGACAGAGACCAGTTGGGAAAAAACTGGTACCTTCAAAATAAGCAAGTAAATTTGACCAAAATACGATATGTCAAGAACAGACGAATTGATAAGGAAGCTAAGAACAGACATTTTTTAGAATAACTTCAACAATAACCGGCCACTGGCCGATGTGAGACCACGCCGAAAGAATGTGATGACCCCACAATGACAGATGTCGAAACTGCGATCGTGAAGGTACCAGGAAAACGGTTTTCCATTTTTTATGCGAGTACCCAAGCCTGAGCGACTGATCTAGGTTGATTAATAAATCACGGTGGTTCGAATAAACCACATATTAGTGGTTACACCCGTGGTGTATCAAAATTGTGCTTATTGTGCTAATTGAGCCAGGGTTTTTGTCTCTCAGGCTGCACCCAAACGCACCAACGATACATCAGTATATACTCTTATTTTCCTGTATCACTACTCACTCGTACTCGTTAGCATTTTTTTAAGTACTTATAACACGCGACTCAATCTGAAATTCTATAAGTATGATTCGTACTACATATGACTCCATACAGCACCAGTGCTTCGAGTAGTAGTGATGGTAGTTCATCGTCATGTTCACAATTATACTTTATTCTGTATGATTCAACATAAAACAATATAATTCGAAATCTATCTCTGATACAGACTCTACTTGTCACAAATGCACACAGTTGTAATTTAAGCCGTAGTTCTTCAGGTATGTCGAATATGTTCACCACATGTCTGATTGTAGTAAATCATATGTGGTCTCCTTAGTCGTAATCTCACTTTAGTCCAAAGGATTTATATTGAAATGTACATAGTTTTTATTTCAGAATTTTTTTAATTGGATGAAGTGTAGCAAATAGACAAAGCGCGTTACTTAGAACTTGGGAATGTGTAAATAGCTCATGTTAATGTCGAGATGTTTTATGTTCTATGTACTTTTACATATCGTGTTTTCCAAAACAATGAACATGCTTTTATCGTGCACAAAACATTCTACACATCTGGTTGCTACTAAAATTTTCAAAGTATTCACACAGTTCAATCGGTACAGTACGCTCACATACTACCAGTTGCAATGCGGAGACTCTTGCATATATTTACCAATATACTCATAGCTGTATTACAACTTTGGGCTACTGAAGCAACTAGGCTTGGTATAAGGAACTCTGAATTTGAATCAATGGATAATGCAACAATTAACATCGCCCAGTTAATATTGAATATACAAGTGGAACGTAATTTTCAGACTATGATCATTTTTGGCAGCAGAAGGAGACCTTTCTTCGTGAACTTACATAATGCAGTATCATTGCCAATGCTGGTCATTGATGAGAATCTCTCGTTTATGTGCAAAAGAACATATTTCGCAGAAGATCTCATACTCACTTCAATAGAGCACTTGGAGTCCATAGATAAGTTGAAAATATTAGGTAATCTTCGAAACAACCGACATATAATCCAGATGGAAATGGATGATATTTTAAATTCAAGCAAACAATTGCAAATGCTTTGTACGAATTTATTTCTCCTTGAAATTTATAATGCATTAATAGTATTAAAAGATTTTGGCAGTAGCAATACATTCTATTTGTGCTACAAATATAACAGCAATCAATATAAAACGAAATTTCTTAATGCTACAACGGAATCAATTTACGAAAACCACTTTCTCAATATGCATGGTGAAACGATAATAATAAAACCAGGTCACATCGTGCCACAGACAATGTTTTACCGTGCTAAAAATGGCAAATTTCTTCTTGGAGGCTTTTTGGGAAAGCTGCTGGTAACTTACGCTGAACACCGTAATGCCACACTAAAATATAAATATGAATCCACGCCAGATGATGCTGTCATACGTATTAATAGATTGATAAAGGCAACTCAAAATACTTCACTGGATATAGCCGGAGTCTTGGTATCAAGTATAAATATTGACAATTTCGACAACTTTACATATCCGTACGATTTCATCAGCTTTTGTCTGATGATACCGGAGCCGCAACCAATACCCTACAAATATACATTGGTTACCATCACAAAACCACATGTGTTAATGGTGATAATATTATTATTCTTCATATTTTCCATACTACTTACATATGCTCTAAATGGAAGTTGTAAGAAATTGAATATGCTGAATGTGCTATTAAATGACAAGGCTCTACGTGGTCTACTTAATCAGAGTTTCAATTTAAAATTCAATATCAGTCTCAACGTTAAATTCATCCTTTTTCTCCAGTTCTATTTTAGTCTATTGATCAATACAATGTATCAGGCATTTTTGCAATCCTTTCTAACGCAACCACCTTTACAGAGAAGAGTTGAACAGCCAGAAGATATGGAACGTAGTGGTTTGAAAATCTTAACTACAACAAGCGAGTTTATTCAGATGGCTCAAGTAACAGATATTTATAAATATTCTCATTTATTCAAAATAATGCATAATTATACAGAGCTGATGAAAGTACGTTTTTCGATGAATATTAACTACATGTATCCAGTCACTAGTACACTTTGGTTAGCATTCAAGGAGCAGCAAAATGTACTTGGTGAACGTCGATTTTTTTACTCGAATATCTGCTTAGGACAATTTATGTATCATTGCATACCAATTCGTCCAGAATTGCCATATCGTGAATTATTCGAAGATCACATCTTACGCATTCGTGAATCTGGTATTTTACAAATGTGGATTTCATTCAACATATACGATATGATACGTTTTAAATATATTCAATTTGATGACTTCGAATGGATTGAGAGCAATTTTTATCGGTCACTGAATTTGGATGACCTATATATTATTTGGTTAATTTATTTTGTATGTATTGGTATTTGTTTGTTTGGATATGCCTTTGAACTGGCAAAATGGCGCTGGAATCAAAGGCGCACAAAAGTTCATTAAGTTGAAAATATTCTCTAATCTCGTATGAAAATCGAAATAGATATAATAAATGAAAAAATATTATATTTGAAATGAGTTCGTTTACTTTCCAACAATTCAGGAGGGTATCTTCATCAAATGTGTTTGTGAAATATGTAGAAAATTGATCAATAAAATATATATATTTATCATAGACATAACAGCCAAATTTTTGAGCATCTATCATTCGGTTTTAAAGAACTTACATAATTATGTAAAGTTGCTTAATAAAGTAGAACATCTTCTAGCGTCATTACAATGTGGAACAAATCGTTAAACGTATCGATAAATTAAAAGATAGACATAAAGTCCATATTGATAGGAATTTTGATATTCAAAAGTATCTTACTTATGAAGCAACTGCTCATATGATTCCAAACAATTCACCATCTTTCATTGTTAGAAATATCACTCAGCACTCATTTGGGCTAAGGAGGCTCTTGGGCTCTTTGTCTCAATCCCTATATAAAAGTTTAAATTTTTTTTTTCTTTTAAACCTTATTTGATTTTATCGAATTTTTCCTTATGAAAATCTTAAGCTGAATAATGTATATCATGAATATCATATTATATGTCAGCAGACGTTTTCTCTTCAGCCGAGCGATTGGAGGGTCAGTGGTTAGCTGCCGAGCGTGGTCGTTAGGGTGAGTTTGAAGCTTCGTCTAATATTTGGGTATATGCGCACGTATGACTTCAGTAACTGTAGCAATATTAAGTTCTTGATGCAAATTGATATTTGATTGTATATTTAGGATTGCCGTGTCATCAGAAAAGGTGGTAACTAAGTTGTTTTCGAGCCAAGTACACTACCCTGCTGGACGCCTCTTGCATTTATCTCAAATTTCTCTGAGATAAATGCATTGTATTTGATTTGAAATTTGCGAAGAGTTAGGTAGAATTTGAGAAGCTTGTGGACGTTTTCTGAGAGCGCTTTTATTATTTTATATAATAGGTCTTTATGCCATACCTTATCAAAGGCTTGTGCAACATCTAGAAATACTGCAGCACCAATATTTTTTTTAGTTTCGCGTGCCTCATAAATCGCTTTGATGATTCTGTGAACCTGTTCGATTGTTCCATGATTTTTTCGGAATCCAAATTTGTGATTTGGCGAGATTTTTGAGTGCAATATTTTCTCGAAAATTTTGAAAAGTTGAGGTAAGAGACTTATTGATCTGTAAGAAGACGCCATTGTCCTTCTCTGGCTTTGGGATCATTTTAATGAACGATACCTTCCAATTGCTTAGGATAGTATCCGGATAAGAATATACAATTAAAAATAGTTAGAATTAGAAATACTGCACTATCTGTGTGTGTGTTTTTATCATTTTGCCTATGACTTCATCATGGCCAGGAACTTTCTGTGCATTCACGTTGGAAAGGGCTTCGCTTAGTTCGCTCAGGCTTATTTTAGGATGGTTCTTTATATCCCTTGAAAAACTGACATCTGATTGAAAGTCAATAAACTGCGGATTCGATTGAAAAACATTCTATAAATGGTGAGCCAATACAGTTCCTTATTCTTTATCGCTACGAGCCCAAGATCCATTATGTTTCCGAATCGTGTTGATTCAAATTGCGTTAGAGCTTCTGAGCTGCTGCAAGATTAAGAACAAATCGACACAGATTATAATACTTTATTTGTGTTAGTAGTTATTTACATACAAATGGCCTCTAATGGCCCAAGTAAGCTCTCACTTTTTCACAGAAACAACAATGCACAACAAATTCACATATAAATATCAAACAACTTAACAATATTGCAAAGGCATATACGATGAATATACCATAGAGAGTGTCCAAAGATATCGCCTTATGAGACCGATTCAAATTTCCACATTTCAAAGAGATTTCACCACTTGTCACCATATCAAAAAATGTCAATGTTTGCCAATATTGCAATAGACCAGCCTCATGGGTGTAGGTAATAAATCGATTAAGCATCGGTTTATACACAGAATTCTCTTGTATTGGTATACAAAAACGAATAGCCTCCTCAAAGATCATATTGTAATTAATACGAAAGAGTTTATGTGGCAAGCCTTCTTGCTGTTGTTCAATTATGCTCCAAAGCATTGTGGTCACCGAATAGGCATACGATGTGTTCAATGATTTACGTCTGCTCAAGAATTCCGACCAAGATTCGATTATTTCAAAGACACTTTTGTAGCGTTCCCAAAATGCCAAACCGGGAAGGTTCATTAAAAAGCGAAGTTCTTCTCGAGCGATAATAATTTTCAAATCTGCAGCTAATAGATCGTCGAAAGTGCGTATATGTGGTTTTGTTGGTGGTTCCATTACGAATGAGTTCAAATAAGCTGAATACAAGGAATTCATCGTAAATCCCAGAACAAAGATGCTTGATAGAATACAGGAAATTTTGAAATTTGTAATATTTTTCATTGGAAAAGATTGTGCCAATATACCGCGCATCAATTTATCATTAAAAACAATATCAAGCCAATAATTATGCTCTGTCGTACTAATTAGAAATCGTTCATAACGACACATAGACCAGATTAGCGAAAGCAATATTGCCAGAAGAATCATGTAAAGTATCGCTTTAGAACGAAATATCAAAAAGTGCATTTCATCGATCTTCAGATGTGATTCCATCGGTAACATTGGCATCCAGTTGGAAAAATCCACAACAGTTGTATAGTCATTGAAACTCGTATATGCGCTTGGATTGCCCAAGCCCGTGCCAAAATCAATGAGATCGGCTTTTGTATAATTTTCCAAATCGGTAATATAGATGCTTTCACCCACATCGACTGATAGGGGAAATTTTAATGTGCCATTTATGGTCGCAATAAATGTCAGCACTAATTTTCCAATATAACCAGACATTTCAAGATCACCCTGTTGATTTTTATATAGAAATGCTCTTGGTGCATTCTGATCGGGTAATGTACGTATTGGATAGCCATAGAGATTTTTTAATTTATTTGGATAGTATTCACGCTGCTCCATTGGCCCATAACTATGCAATTGAAATGCGGGAAATCTGTCGAAAGCATAGACAATGTTTGTATTAAAGCACACTACAAGCACATTCAACATATTCATTTTAATGCAGTATTGCAAATACTTGACAATCGTAGCTTCCACATTTGTTGTCAAGTGCAAAAGCAGTCGAGTCTCACGTATATGCTACAAATGTAATGCCAAATAATTGAGTAATTCCAAACCTCTGCCAATGTTATCATCCAAGCATAAGTACACTAATATTTCACTATTATAGTGGGTACGCCAATAGAATGTATTCTTTTCTATAGCCATCAATATAACGGGCATATTCAATTCCATTAAGATGCGATCGTCAATACAATCAGTGTCTTTACAATTTGCTATCAACAAAGTGTTATAATTCTGTTCGATTTTAATTTCGTTTAGAAAATTTCTTAATCTCGTATTTTTGCTGTCATCACCTTCCACCATGTGGAACTTGTACCAATGTTTGCTACTCAAATTATATGCCGAATTGAGAACGTTGATCATTTGAAGACCGAATATTAAGAGTGCCAATGTATGAATTTTCTTCATATCATCCGTTAAAACTATTGATACTACGTACTACCGTTGTTACAGCTGTTGCATTTAGTAATAAGTTTGATAAAATTCAATTACTTATATTATATGCTCTGTTACTGTAAATGAATTATTCCTTTCAACCAACAGGGATATTTCAGTAATTATGTCCCCCCAGGAGAAGTACAATTTATAGATGGTAAGTATTTAAATCAAAAAAGTAAAATGTCACATGAATAATTGTGCACATGAGAATCTCTGTTTATACACAATTTAATTCAATTAAATTTTTTTCATATATCAGGTCAGTCCATAAGTTCGTGCGTTATTTTTTTCAATAGTTTCACAGTAGGCGCTTTTTGCTTAAACAAAAATAATTCGTGAGAGATAAAGGAACTATTTTTATTTTCTCATATGTATTGTACATACATATAATAAGTAATTTTAATCGCGGATAGAAGTACACGTGTGTGTGGCTCAGTGGTTAGTATGTTGGCCTCTGATCTGTAGGTCGTTGGTTCAATCCCCGGCTCAAGCATAACAAATTTTATATCGAAAATATTTTTCTTTCGAACAGTACCCACCCTTCAGCAAGCAATTGGCAATTCTTCCGACAGTAACAATTTGCCATAGAAAAACTTCTAAAAGAACTCTGTGACAAAGCTCAGAAAAAGTGATGTCACAAGGGTTCTGCCGTTCGGTACCGGCTAAAAGAAGTAGGTCCCTTCTAATACTGTCCAAAATTTAACACGCACAACATGGAATGGAAGAGAAGCTCGGCTAACGAGCCCTTCGTAGTTTTAAGTGTCACATATTTATTTGTATTATTTTTATTTTTTTAACAACAACAAATATGTCGTTGAAGCAATCAAAAACTGAAATCATGAATTCAAATCTCAGAATAATACTAAACAGATGAGATAAAAATCACCTTACAGTCGGCTGGGGCCGACCAAATTATACCCTGCATATGTAGATAGATATATATATACAAAAAGTTTACTCGAATATCCATCTTTTTCTTTTATTTCCACTTTTTGAGAAACAATTTTTGCATATAATACTAATTTACACCCGAAATATGGTTGACTTTGACGAAGTACTTTGCATGTTATGAGAGCTCTAAATGGGATAATTCAAAGGAGGTTTTTAAAATAATTCCGAGGCTTAGTATGGAAGCTATATAAAAAGTGGACGTGGCTTAGCTCTTTCTTGTAAATTCAATTAATTTTTCAATATTAATCCACACCTTAAATTTGGTTGTCCTACGTTGACTAGTTTGTAAGTTATGACGATTAACATTTTCTTTTAATTTCCGCAACTTTGTATGGTAGCCCCATTAAGAAGTGGGCATGGCATGTTGATTTTTTGCCAGATTATGTATAACTAACATATTAACCTTTGTATTAATTATGATTGTTCTAGACAGAAGATTGCAGAAGCTGCAGCTATCTCAATTTAAAAGAAATTCAGTCTTTCTGTATGGGAGCCACTATAAACAGTGGGCGTGGCTGGCCCATTTCTTGTGAATATATTTCCTCTTATAATACTAATTCACATCTTAAATCTGGTTGTTCTACGCTGAATAGTTTGCAAGTTATGACGGTAAACATTTTTTTTTAATTCCCTCGACTTTGTATGAGAGCCCCAATAAGAAGTCGGCGTGGCACACTGATTTTCTGTCAGATTATTTTTGACTACCATATTAGTCTAAGTGTCAATTATGGTTATTCTAGCCAGAAAATTGCCGAAGTTACAGATGTTTCAATTTAAAGGAATTTCAGTCATTTTGTATGGGAGCTACTATAAAAAGTAGGCGTGGTCCGCCCATTTTTGGCAGGGTTATGTAGTAGTATAATGTAGCTCTATGTGCCTAATATTGTTGCCTCAGATGGTATATTAAGTGAGTTATAGCAAGTTAAAAATTTTGAAAATTCCGAGGTTAGTTGCTATGAATGCTTGGTGTGTTCGTGGCTATTAACCGATCATGCCCAATATCAATATCCTCCATACTCTTAGATACAGGGTATAAAAATTGATTTTACACGTTCTGAATGTCCATCGTTTGCTTTCGAATCTACAGCCGTCATATTATCTCTGTATTAGTACATATTATTTATTTTATATAGAACTAGGTTTATAATATACAATAATAGAGTATATAATATCATTTATATTCTAAACAAGTCACGGGACAAGATTACGTCTTGTTATGTTATTATATATCAAAGTACGTAAACTTTGATATTGTATTCATAAGATTAACAATGTTCCAAAATGTTCCAAAGGTAATGATGAGTATGGCATACAATTTTTAAACGAATCGAAGTGATCAGTATTTGCGAAATTGTATTGTAGCAAAAGCTCTATCTATCTATAAATGTGTATGTGTAAATCTTAGAAGCTGAACTATAAATGAACCCATCACGAGACGTACAATTGCCAGATACGTTTGCTCGCTATTATTATATACAAGACAATTATACGGATCATTAGAAATAATTCACTATTATGGGAAAATTAATATTATATGGCTTAGATCTAAGTCCACCAGTGCGCGCTTGTTTACTTACATTAAAAACTTTGGGCTTACCATTTGAATATGTACTTATACAGGTGAATATATTGCAAGGAGAACATCTATCCAAGGAGTATTTGGAGAAAAATCTACAACATACTGTACCCACATTGGAAGATGATGGTAATATCATATGGGATTCACATGCTATAATGGCATATTTAGTACAAAAATATGCCATAAAAGATTCACTCTATCCAAAAGATTTATTGAAACGTGCGGTGGTCGATCAACGTTTACATTTCGAAACGGGTGTCATGTTTCAGGGTACAATACGTAATATTGTTTTGTTTCTATTATTCACAAATGATAGAAATGTACCGCAATATAAAATTGATGACATCATCAGTGTTTACGATTTCTTGGAAACATTCCTAAAGAACAACATCTACATGGCTGGTGATAGTTTAACAATTGCTGATTTTAGTATTATCAGCACGGTCACGACTCTGGTGGCATTTGTAGAACTCGATGCGAAGAAATGACCAAAATTAATGGCATGGATTAAACGTCTCAGCAGTGCTCAGCAACTGGTTGACATACTCAAGGCCAAGAATTTTACGATTGTGCCATGAGATAGAGATATATTTTTTTATTAGCACACTATCAACGACATAAATATATTTATACACATTATTTTAGTGTGTACACAAATTAGAGTTGCAAATTATGTGTGTACATTTTATTGATTATTACTTAAATAAATTTTTTTTTAAATGTATTTAAGTGGCTTACTCCTTTTTTTTATCTCACCCTCTCCTAACAAAGTGTTTTTCTATTTTTCAGTTCTTGTAAGACCATTAAAAAATCTAGTTTTCCGGTTCCCATTCCTCGGTTGTGTGCATAATTATTTATCACTGTATTTGACACATGACGAACCCGTTTCAGGTGGTAGTAATTAAACAACAACCGACAATGACTAAATATCGCAAGAATTCGGCCTTTCGGAACCGGCTAAAATAAGTAGGTCCCTTTTCTAATACTGTTCAAAATTTAACACGCACAACATGGAATGGATGAGAAGCTCGGCCAATGAGCCCTTCGGGGCTTTAAGTGTCAAATATTTATTTTTTGTTTTTATAGAAATACGCGTTGTTAAAAAATAAAATGGAATCTTCGAACGAGTATAAGGGGTATAATTTATATATTTTTTTTTTTTTTATAAAAGTGGAAAAAATGCAACAACTGCTGCTGCAGAAATAAACACAACTCATGGTGAGAATACCGTGAGTGTAAACATTGTGCAAAAGTGGTTTTCCAAATTTCCGAAGTGTTTATTATGACGTTGAGAATGCCCCACGTTCTGCTCGGTCTATAACTTCGGCGCCTTGCTGAAACTCGTGGAAGCTGAGCCAAGTTTGACAGTCGATATAATGGCTGGAAGATTAAATGCATCACATGCAACAGTTTACAGGCACCTGTTTCAATTGAGTCAGGTTCCAAAGCTGGGAAAATGGGTTCCGCATAAACTGTCTGTCACAAATTTTCAGCAGAGAGTAAATTTGTGCGTTCTCAGCTTGAAAATGAGAGTTTCTTTGAACTGTATTGTTACTGGGTCCTTTACAATAACGCTGTTCGCAAACGCCAGCGGTTAGATCAAGATGAAACATCACAGAACCAACCCCCAGAGATGGCCTCCTGTTGGTGGGATATTGCTGGTATCATTTATTTTAATCTGCTGCAACCAAACGAGACGATCACAGCTGATTATTATTGCCATCAACTATCCAAAGTGAATGAAGCACTTGGAAAAAATTGACCGTCTTTAGTCCCAATAAATGCAAAGTTTTGCTTCAACGCAACGACAACGCAAGACCGCATACCGCAAGACAGACCTTAGGCAAGATGATCGAGCTCGGATGGTAGCTAATGCCGCTCATCCATCATACTCTGCGGATATTGCACCTTGCAATTATCACCTTTTCCGCGGACATCAGTCCCATTTAAGTAATAAGAACTACACCTCAAAAGAAGCTATACAGAAGAGATATCGACGCATATTTTGCCTCCAAGGACAAACAATTTTTTGAGCAGGAAATTAAAAATTTGCCTAAACGTTGGAAAGACATTGTAAATAATGGAGGCACATATATTATTGATTAATAAATACTGAAAACTTCTTTTTTTTTTATTTATTTTAAAGTCACCTAAGAAAAACGTACGAACTAATGGACTGACCTGATACTTATATGTACTCGTATATGTGCTGACGTTTAGCAACAATTTAATATGCATACTTACATGGAGATTTGTGCATGCAAACGAGTAATTAATTCGTGCTAATAAAATACTTAATGTCATCTGCATACACTAAATACAACAGCTTTCAATTTAATTGATATGAACATTTTTCATAAACGACTGTGGGATTGAGTGTATACATGTAAAGTTGTTAGCGCCAACATGCTCACACACACACTCACACACAACATGTCAATCATTCAGCCAATTTAACACTTCACACAATGTACTCGTCTAGTATAGTTGACATATGACTGATGAATATTTTAATGTGTACAATATTTACGTACAATGAAATGCATATGTAAATAGTTTCAATTACATTTCATTATATTTATCGGTGAGTTCACTAACATACTTATGTATAATTTTTTTTTCTTAAATATGTACATTTGCTACAACTGACATTCCATAATTTTAATAAATGCATAAATCAAATTTCAACTGATAATGACAATTGCTATTTTTTTTTTCACCACTCTGCCAGCACCTTCACACCTTTTTCACCATTTATGTACTCGTATACACACAAATGCCCACAAACGCATATAAGAATTAATGCAAGAATAAATGCCAAACTAACCTCAAATTATGATTTAAAATTGTTTGAAATTATGAATTTTTCATCATTTTTTGTTACTGTTGTTGTTGTTGTTGTTATGAATGAATATACATACTATAAATGTTAGTTGCTTCTCAGCACAGCAACTTCTATGTATATTGACTACCTATGGTATGTACATAGTAGAAAAAAAAAACAATAAACAACACCCACCACAAATGTATGAAATGTATGCAAAAATGTAAGATGCTTGCAACATCCATCCCCACCTAAGCAAAAAGTAAATTTTGAAAAAAAAGAAGAAAAAAGAAGAGAAGAGAAACCATAAAAGCATGATGTTTGCATTTTATAATTTTTAGTATACATTTTTGGATCATTTTTCGTTGTTTTTTTTTTTTTTTCTTAATATTAATGCACTCAAGTGTAAATATGTACATATAATCTTAAATAAAGACAATGCCATAGAAAGAAATCTAATATAATATTTGCTTGTATGCGTCTAAATGAGGATTATTGTATGTGAAGTACATATTGCACAATTTAACTCATTTTGGATCAAAGTAAAATCTGTATTTGGTTTTTTTATGACATACACATTCTTGTATGTTAATTAAAATAGCCATTATTTATCATCATTTTTTGTGCGACCTACTAGTACTTCTCTTCTAGTTAAATACATTAACAATACGAAGCATGTTTGAAAAATACCTGAACTAAGTAAAATAGACCAACGCCAGACCTAATGTTAAGTGAATGATATATTTTCTATAAATATTATCTCTCAATTGACTACTATCAAACCGCAGAGAAGTTTTTCAGATTTTAGAGCCGCTACATACGTCAGATATTTTAAAGAGCAACACTGTTTGCAAACAGCTGTTGTTTGTTTACACTTTTAATTTTGTCGGTTGCTAAATTACTGAAAAAGTGTATATTTTTTTTTTTTTATTTCCTTGACATTTCAGAAACAACACAAAAATCACATACAATACATATTTTACATGTTTTACAAATGAAACGAAGGCTCTCCATCGAGTCCTGTCCCGGGCCATATACCTGATTTAATGTCAAGTGGCTCTAGAGCGGGTCTTGGCATGGATTGTCCTTAACCATTGTCCCTAACCACCATGTCCTTAACCATTAAAACGCCATTTTCGCTATGTTGTCATCCTCTCTATGCAGAGTGTGACCAATCCAGGTCCATTTGCGCCTTTTGAATTCTGTGTTTATTAGGACGCTGTTATTAAGTTGCAACAACTTTGCATTTGTGATGGTGCGAGGCCAGAAAACTCTACAAACGATTCTGAGGCATTTATTTATAAATGTCTGTAGATACCCGCAAATTCATTCAGTTACCATCCAAGTTTCAGAGCCCTAATACTGGCTTCCCGCTGGTGTTAAAGATGCGTAATTTAGACTTCAGAGACAGGAAGCGCGAGCGCCATATTTGATTCTTTCTTGATAAAATGAAGTAAACTATTTTCTGGAAGCCATAAATGGTGTCTCCAATACACTAGACAGCTAAATAACTATTAGGTTAAACTTAGTTTGATCAAGCAAGCGAGTTTAAATGACAAATTAAGTTTAACTCGCACTAAAATTCTTTAATAAAATCACTCATAGTTTAAGTCGATTTAGTACCGAAGTGATTTATGTTCGCCATCAACCCAATTTTATTCAGTTAGTCATTGTATTAGATTTATATAATTTTTGAAATTCAACATTTTGAAAAAAGTCTAAAAGAAAAAGGAAACAAGTAAATTAATTCAATCAAACTTTTCCCTAGCGAAAAAGAAACCGATTTCAGTTTATATCTGGATTTATTTATATCTTCTTCATGTACGAAGATGTAAATTAATTGAAAATTGGAAAATTCCAGACATTTTCTGAGTTTTAGAAGAAAAGAGGTCTTTTGTAAAATTAATATAAACGGTTACTGAATTTTTACAGAATTGCAACAAGGCAGCAACTGAGGATGTCTTCAAACAAAAGTTTTATTTTTTTTTTTTGGAAAACAAAATTATTTATCGGCGGATTCCGTGATTAAAGTCAGAAGCTTAGTTGATCATGATTATAGTAGTTTGTTGGTTACACTAGGCATAATTTGACACTTCAATTACCTGGAAAAATAAAAAATGGTAATACCAGGATTTCCGAGATTACTGATTTGAAGGAAAATTGGTTTTTTTTTTTTTAGTAATATATTTATAAACAAAATCGCTCTCATTACCAGCAATGACACTTGTGTTAGCCCCTTCACAAAATTCAATGAAATGAGATATGAATTGCTTTCGCATGCAGAAGATATTAAATTACACGATCTGTTGAATTTAGGCTCCAACAATGATTGTTGAAACCAAACCTTGAAAAGATTCAAAAGTGTAACACTATACCGGGTTGACTATTTAGTGGTTTTTTGTTTAATCAAATATTATCTTTACAGTAACAGCTCTTTCCCACTGAAAATCTTGACAGAAATTCAATATCATACCTTCACGCTTTACACTTGAACAACGTTGGGAAATAATACAAATTTATTTCCAAAGTCAATGTTATGTAGCCCAAACAGTGTGTTTATTGTTTCATTTCAGTTTCATTCATCTTTTCTGACGCAGCGCATTTTCATTTCGGCGGCTGTGTAAACAAGCAAAACTGCCTTATCCAGGAATCGCAAAGACCCACACGTGACCGTCGAGAAGTGGCATCATTTGCAATTTCTCTTTGAAAATGCTATTTCGGTGAAGGGTGAGCGCTACAGAGACATGATCAACGATTTGTTGTTACCGAAAATTGAAGACATTTGATTTGGATGATCTTCGGTTTCGACAGGATGTCGCCAAGTTCACTAACTGTGTTATCAGCCGTCTCGGAGACTTCAATTGGACACCTCGGAGATGCGATTTGAAGTCGTTAGACTTTTTTTGTGGCGTGCCATGAAGAACCGATATTATGCAAACAATTCATTAACTATTCAGACCCTCAAGGCGAATATTGAGCAAGCCATTCGTGAGATAGAGCCAGAAACTGTCACCAAGGTCTTGGAAAAGTGGATTGACACAAAGCGCTATTGCGAAGCCAGCCAACGCAACTACATGGATGAAGTCGTGTTCAATAAACAATGGAATCAATCAATAAATTACCGAAAAAAAAATTTATTTTGTCAATTTTTTGTACTTTTAAAAATAAATTTGTATATGGTCCACCCAGTATGTTAGAAGTTCTTAATAAAAATAAATATGCTTCACAAAAAAAAAATAACTTCTCAATGCTAGATATATTTCATAAAGTTCACAGAACATCCTAAATGCAAAAAAAAAAAATCCAGTAAGTACCGGTGCATTTGTGTAAATATATCCTAATAAATATCATTCACCATATTTTATGGCAATAATAAATTCATTGAATCTCCCACACCATCATATTAGGCTATTAATACATATATGCAAATAACTGCTTTGATACAGACATATGTATGCATGTTGTTAAACAACAAAGTGACAACAATATTTACAACAATTTGTAAGCAATTAACCAATTTCCACTATAACATGTATTGTAATATTATGTGAATTTCAAATAAATATAAATCTTGAAGGCAAAAAAAAAAAAATGTATACATATGAAAAAGCAAAAAAAAAAAAAAAAAATAAGCAGCATCACATTGCAACTCATCTCAATAACGAAGCTTGAAGGTGCGTTGTTGCGAACATGCGAAATACAACCTACACATGTATATATGCATACGTAATCCCATATATGCATGTATTGTACGATGGTATTATATACCATTGCAATAATGTGAGTTTTTTTTTACTAATGTCATTGCAATGGGCAGCAATTCGTTACTCTTCAGTTGATGAATGTTAACAATACACCGATACTGATTTGATGTTGCTACTGAACTTAGGAATGTCAATTTTAATTTGCATTAACAACTTCGATGATGGACAGCATGAATACGAGCATTATGCAATTGAATGATAATATGATGAGTCAATCTTAGGGCAAAAATGAAGTGTGTGAATTTTTCTAAGGATGAAAATAATTACAAATTATTTAATAAAAGAACATAGAAAGCTCCAGCGGACAAATAAAGCTTCTAAATAGAACTGTAAAGTAAGTTATCTAAAAAATAGATGCTTTCTTTTAGGTAAAAATAGTTAATGTATGAGGCCTTGAACTAGTTTTGAGGGATTTTTTTTCAGTTTTCATTTTTTATGCCTTTATTTAAGTTACAAAATGAATTTATACATTATTCAAAGTATTGTCCAACATTAGCTATGACATTTTTCCATCTTTTTGGCAGTCTACGGACTCCGCATCGGAAGAAATCTGCATGTTTTGATTCAATCTATGAAACGACCCAAGTTTTTGCCTCTTCGTAAGAATCGAAGCGCCGTTCTTCCAGGCTGTGTCTCATCGATCGGAACAATTGATAATCTGAAGGAGCAAAGTCTGGGCTATAAGGCGGGTGAGATAGAACTTCCCATTTCAGCATTCCTAGGTATATTCGAACAACTTCAGCAACATGTGTACGAACATTGTCATGTTGCAAAATTACCTTGTCGTATCGTTCGAGGTATTTGTGGCCGTTTGTTCTTCAATGTTCTGATCAAACGCATCAATTGTATTCAATAAACGTCACTTGTGATGGTTTCATTCGGTTTTATTCGGTTTTCTTCTTATTATTATTTAAGGATTATATTTCACAGCGACCCTAGCTATATTGTCTTGGACCTAGAATATGTCGCTGAGTCCAATATTCATAAGGAAGTTTAATATATATCCAACCTTATTAGATTTCAATAGATTTTCGGGTATTAACAATTTCCCGAGATTTTTCTTTCTTCTGTGCATTAGTGCTGGGCACATTCCCAACACATGTTTCGTAGTTTCATTCTCTTCACTACAGTGTCGGCAGGTTTCATCCGAAAAAATTCCCAATTTCGTCAGGTGATAATTCAAATACTGCAGGTGAATATGCCTGTAAAGATTTTTAAATTATTCTTATTTAGCTTAATACGTTCCTCAAATTGTTTTAGGTTGTAGATCCCTAAAAGTGAGTTGGAATGGTATATTTTCCCAGAATGATTGTCTTTCTAAATCTTCTTTCTTCTAAAAGAGTACAGACAAGGCTCCCTTGACCAAACCACAGAAGGAATATGGGCCTACAAAGGGTGTTGTGGGGCCCTTCCTGGTGAGCTAATCTGTCAATTCGTTCCCTCTAACTCCAATGTATTCTGGAATCCAAAAGGATCCACACCTGATTACATTCAATTTTAACAGCTCATACTAACACCGAGCTGATCCCACCACATACAGACCATAAGCTCGTCACGATGAATGTTGGACTTTGTCGTTGATGTTGATGGTTGGCCGGGTATAACCCATAATTTTTTTCTCTTCGGCTTATCGTAATGGATCCATATTTCATCACCAGTGAAATAATAAACTTTTGCATTCATTGTTGCATTTTTTTTTTTTTGTCTTTTTGTCTTCTTGATTAACTGCAATTGAATAAATGCTATTAAGTAAATTCAATTGGGACATCACACATAGAAAATACTAAGCTCTGATAAACACAATCTCGGAAAAATATGAATGCGTAATGTAGTAGTGTATTTTTTTTTTTTTTGCGATATCATTGCTTTGTCTAATAAAGGGTGATTCAATAGGAGCTTCTGGATTTTATTTTTTTTTAATAAAACGCATTAAAATCAATGTAATCATCAAAAATTGTATTTGAGACATAAGTTCGATTTACGAAATATAATGTTTGAAAATAATTTCTTTTAAATGTTGTCCGCAACTTGCTCTTACATGATCCATTCTATGGGTCTTATTTACGAGCATTTCGGCCGATATTTCATTAATTAGGCGCGTTATGTTCGCTTCTAATGCAGAAATCAATTGTGCTTTATTGTCGACATAAACAAGTGATTTCACATACCCAATGAAAAGTAATCCAATGGCATCAGATCACAAGACCTGAATACCATAAACCTACCACAACGACATATGAACACCATAAAGTGGTCAAAGAGCACGAAAAACATTTCTCACTGAACACTGATTTTGAAAACAAATTTCCACAATTTGTAAAGATTCTGGCGTAATAGCCTAGACAGACGGCAGCCTAATTCCGGATTACCAAGTTAATTTGAATTAACTCGGGCATTAACTGCAGCTAATCCGCATAAACTCTATGAGTTAATTCTCAAAATAAAAGAGGATTAGGGCAATTTGCGATGGCAACACTGCTGAAAATTGTCTATTGTGAATTTTTCTCGATCCATTTTACAAAATATTAGGTGTGTTCGCAAACAAAAAAATGTCAACAATTGTTAACAGTTTTCAACATGAAAAGCGTTGGCGAACAAATAAATCCAGCTGTCAATTACGAACGGTGAATGTCAATTTAAAAGTTTCTGATAGTTTTCAGTTCACATACTTCTTGTAGATTTTCTCATATCGAGAGTGATAGATGACAGAAATTGATAGTGACAGTAATGTAAGTGAGCAGACCTAATAAGTGCCTGTTTACATTAGATTTTCCATGGTTTTATTTCAACTAAAATGCTACAGTGGAATTGGAATTTTGGAATAAAGTATGGCTGTGCAATTAATCGTTTGTTCAGAAATATTGATTAATCAAAGTATTCGATTAATGAAATTAATTTCATATTTCATCAAATTATCATGATTTTGATTATTCAAAATAGAAATTATTCTAAAAAAAAATTTCAAAATATTGATAATATTTCAAATATTTCATAAATAAAGAAAAAATAAACATGAAAATCATTGCGATTAATCAAAATTCTGATTAATCAAATTCAATTCAATTTTGATAAATCATAATTTTGATCAAGCGAATTGGTTTGTCGAATAATTTAATTAATCAGACTTTTTGAACAAACAATTAATCGCATCTAAACGTCTGAAAATTTGTGAGCATAGTTGTCATATTGGAACACTTTGGACATAGAACATATGTGGTTGCGCCGATTTTTAATTTTGGATTGGATTTTCGGCGCAAAACTTCCATCATTTTCTTACTGTCTACTTTTCTACCTATCTCGCTCGCACAGTTGCGTCTGAGCAGGCCAATGTGAACAGGCAGCCGTTTAGTTAATCCGCAATACTGTCGTCTGTCAGGTTATTAATTTATTCGAATTAAGTGCGCCGGTAATCCGGAATTAGGCTGCCGTCTGTCTAGGCTATAAGTCTATTCATGGTGAAATGTCAATGAATAATGAACACAAATGTGATATGAACATGACAGTTGTTAGACGTGAAATGTCTGAGAATCGTTATTGGAAAAAGTACCTCCTATTGGATCACTCTTTATTATTCATTCGTTTTATATGAACTTTATTATAATTTAATATATGTATATACAAATTTAATTTTACACATAAAAGCCATCACATATATCATAAATATAAAACGAGTTCATTGTGCCCGATACGATGATATTTACATTTTTTTTTTTTTGTTTTTTTATTTTATTTTTTTTTTATTTTTTTTTTAATTTTATTTTATTTTTTTTTTTTATTTTTTTTTTTAATTTTATTTTATTTTTTTTTTTTATTTTATAACAATGTCAATATAATGGATTATGTTAGTGAAAGCGGTTACAAAATTGAGGTTAATATTTCATTTTAATGACTTAGGAAATATTATTCATTTATATGGAGGTATCAACCAAAAAGTACTCCACTCAATCAATTACTGATAAGGAGTGTAATTATTAAAAGACATATACACATTTAATTTTCACTATAACTAATTATTTGTAATTCAAATGCATATGCATTTAGCTAAATATGGATATGCATCCTCTTCAAATTTTTTTGGTGCTCCTACACATGGTATTGACCATGTATATTTATAATATTTCACGTACTATTTCGTGTGTGTATTTCATTTTTTTTTTTAGTTTTATTATTTGTTAAATTTATTTATACAAATTCAAATTTTACTTTCAATTCACCTTGCGGAATATTTTTAAATATTTTTTTTTTTTTTATAAAAACAAGATGTGTTATATTTATTTTTACTCTATTCATATATGTATTTCATCAAAAAAGTTATATAAATTATTTGTTACGAAAACAAAGTTCAAACAACTCATTTCACATAGTATATATATATTGTATTTATATGTGTACCTACCCAGCTACCTACCTACCTACGTTCTTCTCGCCTTAGAACATTCCAACGTATGATGATGCTGCAAACTAATTATTATGTAAGACGACAACGAAAGACAAAAAAAAACATGGCTAAAAATTGAAGAATTCATTTTAAAATATTCTTAATTTCGAAATGAGCAAATCAAAAATAAACAACAACAACAACAAAATAATAGTGAAAAAATATGAATTCACATTAGTTGATTTTCTATAAAAGAGAAATTGACAAAATGATGAAAGTCAGTATTTACGCGGTTTTAATTCATATCAGACGCTTCAGCATCGGCATTAAAACTCTTGAAAATGATGAAATGTGTACGTAAGAAAAACTTTCGTAAATTTGAAATGATAATGCTTAATACATACAAGTATTTATAATTTGGAATTTAGTTAATCGTATTATGTGCCATTGTTGCCGTCACTGTTTTGATCGTTGATGCGCAGAATCCAAACACGCAACAATTTGATCGTCGCAATTACAATCTGAATGGACGTGGAGAGCTTCACGATAAAGAATTTGTTGATATTGTCAAATCAACAGCCGATAGAAAACCAGACGGATCATTCTTATTTGCCTTTGAGGGTTCCGATGGTAGTTTTCGTGAGGAATCTGGACAAGTTCAAAATGCCAATACCGATGATCAAGTGATCGAAGTAAATGGCTCATATCGTTACTACGATGCCGATGGACAACAGGTTGAAGTTAAATATACAGCTGGCAAAGATGGTTTTATACCAGTCGGTACAAATATCTCACCGGAAATCTCAGAAGCTGCAAGACTAGGTGCCGAAAGTGCACGCAATCAGGCTGTCGAGATTTAACTTAACATATAAAATTTAAGAATTTACACTAATTGCATAATTAAAAAAATTAAAAGTGTACCTCAGCATATATATATATATATGCTAAAAGTGTTTGTAAGGATATTGAGAAATATTTTCTATGTTTTAATAAAAAAAAAATCACAAAAAATTAAAAATTACAATTTTTCTCTAATATTTGATACCAATATGACAAACTCAGGAGGATGGTTGACAAAGAACAATAGCCCATTCGTCACAAACTCCAAATGAAAATCACTATTTTGTTTTCTCTGCAGTGTTTTATATAAAAAATTCGGGCCTGACTAATGTCGAACCGAACGTCAGGACTTGTAAGGCAAACTCAATCACAAAACTCAGAGCTCCTCCGGGATCTATTCTATGCCAAATGTAAGAACAATTTTCTTTTAAAGTCAGGCGGCACTAAAATCGATGCAAATGAGTAGACAGTCATCAAAGACGGTGATAAACTGTCAAGAACTGCTAATAGAACTCATTAACTACTTCAACATCCACCTTATTTGGGTACTTGGTCCCAGAGACATCAAAGGCAAATGTAGGACGGATGAACTAGTATGGCATGGCACAAAATTAGCACTCCATCCGGACAAAGCATCGGGCCCAATGCCACTGACAACTTGTAAGGCAGACAGACACTTTGGAGACAGACAGGAAACTGTTTAAACAGTCTGTTAATGTGGCCGAAATGGAACTTAGCTCGAATTAAAGTACTTTTGAAACTGAGCAGGCAGAACATTAGAATGACAATTGGGGTTCTAACAGGACACTGCCTTCTTGGAAGACAAGTGAATATACTAGGAGCACCTTCTTAGGACTACTGTATGAGCTGCCAGAGATATAGAGGAAAAAGAAACAGTTGAGCATCACTTGTGTGGATGCCAGGATCTGGGTAGGAGAAGGCTCACTGCATTCGGAACGGCTTTTCTTTGTTGCATCTCAGAGGTAGCGAAAATAAATCTAACAAAGATAGTGTCATATACATATAAAATCTACAGGTTGGCTCAAAGATGGCCCAGTTGGGTAAGGGATAAAACTCGGTGGTATCACAATGGGTCTTTAATAGGCCTAAGTGCGTCGACAGACAACCACTCAACCTACCTACCTAGACAAGCCCATCCTGAAACCGAATTCCCTTAGTTTTTCTGCTAAAACTAGTATTGATCTCATGTTCTGTTTAATGTACCACATTTCGGATCTCAAAAGTAATTGTTTGCGGCTGAAATAATCTCACAATTTGACGGCAAAAATTTACCACCGAGCGTAACTCTTAAATTTGAAACTTTGGCACTTGTGGGCCAGATTTGATTGGTGACTTTTAGTCACAGTATCTGCATATATTTTACAAATTGAGCAAAAGTGGCACCAAAATTGTACCAGATATTTTTCAAATTATCCCGCACAATATTTTTACAGCCTCACTCAGTTATCTAACCATGATTAGGTAATGTTTCAAAATCAGTTCATGCATTTTTTTAGCTGTTTACCGAATTATTTTCATCAACTAAGGTAAAATGATCACGTTTAAACTAAGCTACCCAATTTTTAACGGTGCAACATGATGGCGCAAGAGTTTTATTACACCGCAGTACTTCAATTTTTTCATCTTGGCGAAATTGATTATAATAATTGATATCAAAAAAGTAACTTTTTAGCTGCTCCGAATGATTTTTTATGGGCTAAACTGATAGAGCCACATTTTAACTCAGCCATCCAATTCTTAGAGGTTTGATACGATGAATCGATACGATTATATTACACCATGACCTTTCTATTTGTCCTTTTGTGTGAAATTAAATATGGTTATTAATATAAAAAAAAAAGAAAAAAGCAACAAATGACAGCATATGGTGCCGTAGCTCAGTGATTAGTGCGTTGGCCTTCTGATCTGTAGGTCATGGGTTCAATCCCCGGCTGAAGCATAACAAAAAGATTTTTCTTTCGAACGGTACGCAATTGTAGGCAAGAATTGGCAATTTTTTCGTCAGTAACAATTTGCCAAAAATGCTTCTTAAAAGAGCTCTATGACAAAAACTAAGTTAAAGTGTTGTCACAGGTGTTCTGCCGTACGGAACCGTCTAATATAAGTAGGTCCCTTCTAATGCTGTGCAAATTTAATACGCACAATCGTATTGAAAGAGAAGCTCGGTGGTATCACAATGGACATTTCAGGCCTAATTGTGTCCTTTCAGAGAGAGGGCAGCCACATAACCTAACTTAACCTAACAAATGACAGCAAAAATGCGATTGTATTAGTTTAACTTATAAAGTACCATATAGTTATTGTACAAATTAGCTAAACGAATAATACTCATATGCATGATGATATATGATTTGTTTATTATATCTTTGTGTATGCCCATATGCTTCACACTACTCATGCAGTAGATCAATCAATTTCAATGTTCATCATCAACGCATACAAATATTCTCTAAATATACATATATATCTACATGTACGCTCTATGCAAATATCAACCATAATTTGTCACTGCCTTAAAAATACATGCATATAACCTTTTTAAAATAATGACAGCAGCAGCACCTCTTCTTTACACCAAAAAAAAAATAAAATAAAATGGATAAAAATATAAAAATAAGTATAACACCTCAAGCCTGCATGTATGTACAATCCACAAGAGACACCTTCAAATTCCAGTACATCAAATTAATTTCATTCACAAAAACCTCTAACTTTAGGTTCATACTCATAACACTTGTTAAATGTTACCAAAACCATTATCAACTCAACTCAATGTGATTCAACGTTGCTCAACTCAATGTACTACATACGATTATATATGTATTGTATGTATGTATGTACAACTAAAGAAATTAAATAAAAATCGAAATAAATATGATTGAAGAAGAATAACAAAAACAAAAATGATAGCTAAATTATGTCTTTGAGGCTTTTTAAAATAAATTCAAATCAAATTTTTTTCTTACAGCTTGCCATCTACTTGTATGTATATTATATACAGTACATGCTCGTACTTCATTTTACAACAATTATTATTATTAGCGTTTCGACAAAAAAAAAAAAAAACAAACAAACTCAGAGTGCCAAGACTGTGTCATAGATAGGAGCGCCATACTCTATAGGATCTTAGTATTCAGCTCATCATCATGGATTGCATTCCATATACACAAGCAACTTCATCACTATAATATCAACACAGTCAGTGTTGAGCTCCCGCTGTTGCTGCTATTGCTTCAACTATTGCTGTATCATACCATAGGTATTGATGCCATTACTATTACTGTTCTGCTTCTTCTCATTACTACACACTATTACATATTTTGTATAACTTCTTAGGTCAGACCAAGTTGTTGTTGTTGTTGTTGAGTTGAAATATTTAATTTTCGATGAGATTTAAACATTTAGTTAAGCTGTCAAAATTATAAATTGTTGCAATTTATAGATTGTTGTTTTTGTGTTATTGAACTCTTCTGCTTTATATGTATGTATGTGCATTAAAGTGGTCCAATTTTTGGTCCAATTGTAGAACTTAATTCGGTAGATTTTCAAAAGATGACTCTGGCTGTCATAATGTGGTTGACATATACAGCTGATTTTTGCTTTGCTATTAAGCTGTCACATTTGTCAACCATATTAAGTTTTAAACAACATCATTATTTTTTATTGCATTGAACATGTCCGAATTCGTGTTAAATAAAGAGCATTTGCGGAAAGTTTTAATTTTTTTTTTTTAATTGGAAGAAATGTACAGCTGAAGGGCATTGATTCCTCATGAAAGTTTATGATTTTAGTGTTGATGACAAATAACGACTTGGTCAGCCAAAAAATGTTTGAAAATGAAGAATTAGAGGATTCACTGAGTGAAGACTCGTGCGAAATGCAAAAAGAACTTGCAGAATCGTAGGGAGTTACTCTACAAGCCACTTTAAAATGCCTGAAAGGCTTGGGAATGATTCAAAAGCAAGGACATTAGATGCCATATGAATTGAAACCAAGAGATATTGAAAGGCGATTTTTCACATGCCAACTGCTACTGGAGAGGCAAAAAAGGAAAAGTTTTTTACATCGTGTTGTGACTGACGATGAAAAATGGGTCCATTACGATAATCCCAAGCGCAAAAACGCATGGCTTTAAACCCGATCAGCCAGCAACATCAATTGCATAGCCCAATATTCATGATTCAAAGGTAATGCTTTGTATCTGGTGGGATCAACTGAGTGTGATGTATTATGAGCTTCTAAAACCGAATAAAATCAATACCGGGGGTCGCAACCTACAGCAATTGATGCTTTTGAGCCAAGCACTGCAAGAAAAACTATCGCAATATGCTGAAAGTCACGCCAATGTGATTTTGCAGCATGAGAACGCTCAACCTCAAGGGAAGTCAAAACATGCTTGGAAACGCTTAAATGGAAGGAACTACCCCACCCGCTTTATTCTCCAGACATTGCCCTACATGATTACCACTTGCTCCGATCAATGGCTCATAGCCTGACTGTGTAGTACTTCTGTTCTTTCGAAGAAGTTAAAAATTGGGTCGATTCGGGGATCATATCAAAAGATGCATCGTTTTTTCGAAATGGTATCCGAAAATTAAAAGTAAATCCAGCAGCTGCACTGGCTAGGTTATATCGAAAGAATGGAAGGACACGCTGCAGCTAAGACGGTGTTATATTCGGAACCCGCTGGAGGACGACGCAGAAGAGGAAGACCTAACCTCTGGTGGAAAGACCAAGTACTGGAGAACATGACAGCGATTGGAATTTCTAACTGGCGCCAGCTAACAAAGAACAAAGATGGCTGGCGAAGCATATTATATTCGGCCTAAATCGATATTCGGTTGTTATGGCCACATAAGTTAGTAAGTAAGTATCCGATAATTACCACTAAGGTCTGGAAATAGTATTGCCTAGTGATTGGAAATACTTTCAATAATGTAATGACCACATTAAGTTGACCTACCAATATGGTAAAAAAAATTCATCGAAAACAATGGGACACCCCCTCAGCTTTTACCATTTAGTATTTGTAATATCAATACCAATTTTCAAATTTTTACTGTAATCAATGCAGAGTAGCCCTTGCATTTATACTTATCCCCCTAAATTTATACTTAGAAACGTGAAATTTGTTGTCAACACCTCTTTCGGCAAGAGGAAAAATTTTGAAGGGTGTCCAAAAAAATTTCGGGACAAATTTTTTGGACAAATTTAATGTGCATATATTGATTTCTTCTTATAGCTATTCACTTAGAGTTGAAGTGATTGTATTTATTGTGTGATGCAGAATGAACCAAGATTTTGATACCTCAAAGCATGCACTCTATATATTTATATATATAACATATATATATATTAATTTTTTTTTTTTACTTTTTTTTTTGGTATTATAATTTTGTTGTCATAGAAATTGTTTATGAGCATACTCATTGTCGTGATTATTATGATTGTTTCTATTCTCTCTTAAGTCATACTCACTTTTCATGTTGATGCCTTTTATATTTTATATATTTTACAATAGATTTTGATAAAAAAAAAGTATATATGATTAATTAAACGATTAATATATCTCAATAATAATAGGATTTTCTGTCGAATAATATTGAGAAACATTTTGCTTTTTACTTTTCAACATAATTTCTTTCAATCTGCCAATATAGTCAAATTTCTAATCAACATTACTTAGTGTTTCACATAAAAATGGAATTAAATTTAACATTTAACTGAGCAACCCTTATATTTTTTGGATGAATTCCAAATAGTACTACAAAAGATAGATGTTCCAAAGAATATAAATCGGATAAAATTACTTTTCAGTATTTTGGCACAGAGTCATTTTAATCATTTTTCGGGACAATTTTGACTATCACAAGAATCACCATTCATTTGGAGTTTTACGATATGAAGACAATGCCATTAATTGTCACGAGTACTTCTGGAGCAGTAGTCTTTCCCCGATTGTTCGATGTCACTCCTTGACCTACAACTCAACTCTGCAAGCAAACTGACCATATTATGGTGTTACTGTTTCGTTTCAAATGTATATTTTCCTTTCAAAAATCAAATGTACTTAATTCAATTATTTTGTTTATTTTTAAGAGAAGTTCAAAGGTTGTCAATTTCAAAATAATAAAAGGATTTTATTTATTTGTTATGTCATCCACACGGTATACCACGAATTAAAGAATTTATGAAGTGCTTTTTTTGTCTGAAATGCATACATTCCAATACTACATATAGAAGCACTCATCAAAATGATTTTCTGTCAAAGATATAATTTTAATTAAAATTATAGAAAAACCAAAAATAGCCAACATGCAACGAACATTGCTGTTTGGCAACAAATCTAAGTGCAAACAATAAATTTCACAATTCAACATATAATAATAGTACAAATAATAATAATAATAATCTTTATCATCATCATAATGAAAGAAATGATTGTTATGACGTCAAAAATATTCGTATTGTGAATACATAAATATTAATTTTTTCCAACTAAGTAATAGCAATCTTTTAGAAACCAGTTGACGCTTTTAAGAAATTACCGCTATGAAAACATAACTTACAAAACAAAAAAAAATCGATTATTTTCAATTATATCATATATTACTTGTTTACTCAAGCACATATGTACGCTGGTATAAGCCACAGCAACAAATGGAATTCAGAATAAAACAGCTAATTTAAATAACTAGCTATACACCTATATTTTTAAGTAAAGGGTTATCCATTTCGCGGTTTCAAAAGTATAGAATTAGAAAATTGTAAAAACCTATTACAAAAATGGTGATTCTGCCACAGCCACATATCGTGCTTTAAGAGGAGATTATGGTTTACATAATCGTCCAACTACGCAAGCAATTGGCAAAATTGTGAAGAAATATGAAGAGACTGGATCGGTTACAGATATTGTAAGGCCTGTGCATCATCGTTTCGCTCGTACCACCGAAAATATCGCTGCTGTAAGTGAAAGTGTTGCCGAAGACCCGAATGTGTCGATTCCTCGTCGTTCTCAGGAATTAGGACTGTCTTACGGCACATTTTGGCGTATTTTGCATTTGGATCTACACCTACATCCATATAAAATCCAGCTCATACAACAACTGAAGCCAGCTGACCATTCACAACGTCGTAGATACGTCGAATGGGTGCTTGAACAATAGGCGGTGGACGGCGATTTTTCGAACAAAATTTTCTCCAGCGACGAAGCTCATTTCTCACTCGGTGTGTATGTTAACAAACAAAATTGTCATATTTGGGGTTTTGAGAATCCTCAAGTAATTGAAGAGAGGCCACTACATCCACAAAAAGTCACTGCTTGGTGCGCTCTTTGGTCCGGAGGTGTGATTTTACCTTACTTCTTCGAAAACGACGATGGAACGACTGTCATTTAAATGATGTAGTATTTCACACATAATGTCAACGTTCAGACTTTATAATAAAAAAGAAATATCATGATAAAAAAATATTTTATATGTGTTTTATTTACATTTACTTTTGAAACAGCAAAATGGATAACCCTTTACATGCGCAGATGTACTCGTATAACTAAAATCATAAATTCAAATCATTCTGCTTTTCTACTTTCATTATTATTATTAGATCAATTAAAAATAGTGCCATTATTATAACATGTAGTGCATTAATATTAATATGGCTATGTATCTTATTGCGGAAACCTTTTGAAGAAGATATCTTCCGATTGTACTGAATATGTGTATTAGGGCGGGTAAAATACTTTTCTATCGTAGTTTAGTGTTTAATGCGTTGGTCTTCTGATCTGTAGGTTTTGTGTTCAATGCCGGGCTAAAGCACTATTATAATATTTAATAATTGGTAATACTTCCGGCAGTAATAATTTGCCATGAAAACTCTTGCTTCTAAAAGAACTTTGTGACAAAGCTAAAAAAAAGTGATGTCACAAGGATTCTGCCGTTCGGAAGTGGGTAATATAAGTAGGTCCCTTCTAATGCTGCATAAAATTTAACATACACAACAGTACTGGAAGAGAAGCTACACCAAAAGAGCCTTCGGTGCCTAAAAGTGCAACATATTAAAATTTTTAATTATTTTAGGTTTTTCTCAGAAATCATATTTGTAAGTAAAGATGTCAAAAAAGCATACATATATCTAAAATTTTGACGAAAAGTTAGGAACATTGGTGGAATAGACAAAGCACAATTTGTATTGGAAGTTTCTCAATATTTATTGAGTAATTTAAAAAGTCTTCTTGGTTTTGTGTTACTAGATGATGTTGATGCCCATATATCGGGGACCACTAATCCAAAATGTACATGTGTTTTTAAAGCTAACATTTCAGGCTTCTTTTTTTTACAGTTCTGTAATTCTTTGGTCATAAAAAATATAAATATTTGAAGAAATACGCTATATGATTCTTTTTTTACTATAAAAAAAGGTATAACCGCTGCAAAAACCAGTCGAAAAATTATGTTCAGCTTACGATGAGAATGCTGTGAGTGCCCGCTGGATTCAGGAGTGCTTTTATCGATTCCGTTCCGAAAATTTCGATGTCAAAAGTGCACTTCGCTCTGGTCGGCGTGTCACTGAAAAAGTCAATGAAATTTTGAAACTAGTGGAACAAGACCGACACCCAAGCTGTCAGGAGATAACGGAGGCACTAAACATCAACTACATAGCAGTTTGGAATTTTCTAACAAAAGAGAGGGCTACGCAAAGACACTCGATGTTTGAATACCACATGAATCAAAGCAAAGAAATTTTATTGACCGAATTACCATCGGCGAAACGTTGCTGAAACGCAACAAAATCGTATCATTTTTGAAGCGAATCATTACAGGCGATGGAAAATATATGGCATCCGGGAATATCTAACCTGAACGATCATGGTAGAAGGCCGGTGACCCTTCACAAATGACATGAAAGCCTGGATTGACAGCAAACAAGGTTATGTTTAGTGTTTGGTGGGATTGTAAAGGAATTGTCTGTTACGAGCTGCTACATTGGGATTCAGGGGATATCCAGGCGTAGGACGTAGACCAGAGAAGGTCGAAAAAATAATCCGATTGGACAAGACCAGCAATCTATTCAATTGAAATCAAAATATGCTCATAGAACAACAATTGCCTCGGATAAAAATGAATAAATAATGAAAAAGAACTGCTAGATTCAGGTGAAACGGTTAACTCTGATCTCTACTGCTCACAACTTGAAAGAAGCAATCAAGGAAAAGCGACCATAATTGGCCAAAAGAAAAGGTGTTGTGTTTCATCATGACAGTGCCAGGTCACACACATCTTTGATGACAGAACTTGATTGGGGAAACTCTCTGCAAAACTCTCTAAAGTGGGGAAAAGGGTTAATTCATGTAAAAAAAGACACATTTTTGTAATTTTTTTTATGCAAGAGTTAAAATCTATTTATTAAAACCAATAATATATTATACTATGACATTTGAAGAATATTGTGTAAACATATTTATGTGTAAAAATATTTCATGGAAAAATATTTAAAAATACGGCAATGGCATCATGAATTGCATAAATCATAAATCGATGCTGGATCATCCGAAATCAAAAAATCAAAATTGTATCGTTAGAGAATCGCCTTTCCCAGGTAACGCTGAAGGGGTTTTTCAAAATTTCAATTTTTCACTTTTTGGCAACACTTTGAAAGAAAAAACGCGATTTTTTTTGCGGAAAAATCGGTTAATTTGTTATTGTAAAATGAAAAATATTAACAAATTTGAAGAAAAAAAACTCTCTAACTTTACCTCGTTAATTATGTATAGAAACAGTGCTCAAAATGTCAAAACGATCAGTGCAGTAGTTTTTTAATTAAGAGGGACACCGACTTTAAAAACGTGAGTTGTGGGAAAACGCTTTAAAGTTTTGAACACTAAAAATTTTTGGGATGAAATGTTCATAAGCGAGTTCTATCGGCTTACCTCACACTGAATCATCGATGAATCCTGCCTTCTTTTGTTTGTTTTTCAGCTTCTTGCTCTGCTCGGCCTATACGCATGGAGTCAGATGATCCGGCAGGTATAAAAGTAGTCATAACTTCGTCAATTTTACTCCGATTAACTTGAAATTTAGACACAATATTCTTGAGATATTATGCATTCATTTAAAAAAACATTCGAAAAAAAATATTTTAAAACCCTATTCCAACCTTAATGGTAAAAAATTGGCAGACTAAAGAGCCCCTGAAATTCACTTGCTCAAGTTTTTCGCCGATAAACGACAGCTGTTCAACACTGATGGAATTATGAAGTTACCCAAAAAATGGTAAAAAGGTCATAAATAATAACGGCCAATATGTACATGATTCAAATTGATATTCAATAAAGAACATTTTTGTTCAAAAATGTACCAAAAAACCACGGATACTTTCTAAATTACCCAATATTTCCAGACGCGTCTTACTGAGTATTCATAGGTTCATTTAAACTACAGATATGAAAATTTGAAATAGTAAAACAGGGCATATTTATTTCGTCTCTCAATTGACACAAAATGTTTTCAACTAAGCAATAAATTGATAACTTGTTAGACAACAAAAATATGACCAATAAGTTATTTAAAAAAAAATCTATGGGACAGATTTGTAAAAAACACAAAAATCTTTTAATACGCATGCGTAAAGAGCTTTATGTATTAAATTTACATAGAACTATTATACATGTTTATTCAAATTTAACACGCATAACAGCACTGAAAGTCAAGCTCAGCTGTGCTTCTTCAAACGTGTTGGTAGTAGGTATACGACAAATGTCCATAATAATTATGCAATTTTTTCCAGACTTGATGAAATATTTATATACAATACATTTAAGAGCAGAGGTCGAATTTGTAATGAATGTTAGTTTGAGTATTTTACATATTAAATATAGGTATCTAGATTTTTCATTATTTATATTTTTAATTAAAATTCAACAAAACTACATATGTATATCGTAGAATATTCAATAACTTTACATACATACGTTTAATATGAAAAGAGAATAAGCAGAAAAAGAAGCATAAAATTACTTAAAATGCAATATAAATATTATTAATGGCATAATTAGTTGTTGTACAACAACAAATGCTATTAATAAAAATATAAAAAAAATTGTCCAACAGAAAAACAAAAACATTCACATTATTACGATTAGCACTTGTACAAATCAAAAGCTATTCTTCAGCAGTTATTTTTACTAGAGAAAAATATTTATAGGCTTGGTTAGTGTCGCTGTGCCGTAAATATTGTGCATACAGGTGTAGGTCGGGTCGTTTGGTTTTAATTGAATTAAGTATATAACATGTTATTACTTTATAAATAAATGTGACTGAAAAAGATTAATGAAGAAAACACTTAAAAGATGATCGTAATAGAAATACTTACTACAAAGAAGGTGTCTCTAAATGTAGAGAAAAAATTTATTGAAATTACACCGTGTCAACAAATTCATACATATTCATTATTAGCTAAAAAAATTTATAAAAAGTGTTACTATGTATATTCTGCAAGTATGTACATTGAAGATCTATTTTCTCTTGCAATCAAAAAGAACATAAAATTGTATCTGCAAAAAAAAAAAATGTAACAGTGAAGATGACCTATATAAGCTTGGTGAAGTTCTTTTTTGGTTTTCGATGCATTACATTTTCCATCGTAATTTAGAGGGTGATTTTTTAAGAGCCTTCGGATTTGTTTAAAAAAAAAAACCCCTAAAATTTATAGAAATGTATGAAATCTTTATTGGAGTCGATAGAACGATCTATATAATTCAATATTTAAAGATGATTTCATGTGAATAATGTCCGCGGCTGCGCCTCAAATCGCTCATACGCTGGGTCCAATTTTGGCATACTCTCTCCAACATATCCGCAGGCATCTCACGAATAAATTCTTCAATATTGGCTTCCAGTGAGTCAACCGTTGTGGGCTTGTCGCTATAGACATGAGCGTTAACATAGCTCCACAAAAAATAGTCAAAAGGCGTTAAATCGCACGATCTAGTCGAACAATTGATCGGCCCCAAACGTGAAATAAACTGTTCACCATACTCGCCTCTCAATTGGGCCATTGTTTCGCGTGATGTGTGGCATGTGGCACCGTCTTGTTGAAACCACACGTCAGCCAAGTCCAGCTCTTCCATTTTTGGGCAAGCACGGTAGCGCTTGTTATTCACGATAACGTTCCTGCTTTTGTCGTCTTTGAAAAAATGCGGTCCAATGATGCCACCGGCCCATAATCCACACCAAACAGTGTTTTTTTTTGGGATGCATTGGCAGTTCTTGCAATACTTCTAGCTGCTCTTCACACCAATTATGGCAATGAATTTTGATAATAAAATTCAATAATCTGCAAGCGTTGACCGTTTGTAAGTCGATTCATGGTTAAATTATGGACCAAACTGAACATGTTTGACAGTAACATGTTACACGAAAACAGCTGAGCTGCCAAAAACAGTGTTGCCAAAAAGAAAGTTGGCAACAAATCACCCTGTAGTTTCTATCGTACTATATATGCAACATTTTTGCAATCCATATCAATGCATAAGTGCATAATTCTGTTCAGTTGGTAGATATTTTCATTTTCCTTTTTTAAATTTAATTAAATCACATATTCCAAATGCTCATCAACAAAAGTTCAAAAATATAAATAAATAATAAATTTAGTAATTTCCATGTAAAATATTAGTTATGCATATATACCTACTTAACCCTCTAGTAGACCTCTAGTAGGGCAATTATAATTATATGTTTTTTTAAATATTTAATTATTATTGAAATGATGAAAGCAATTTTTTTTTTTTTTTTGTTCTCTGTCGACTAATTGAGGGCAGTTACTACTCTACTGGTCCAAACGTTTAAACACACTTTTGTATAGCCCCTAACCATTCTAGCAATAAAAAATTTACTATTATAGAATTTTTTGATACCAAAATTCAGCACATACGAGTAATAATTAAATGATGAGAATACAAGGAAATCGAACTTTAACTGACGATAAAATCAATATCAACGTCAAGCGACAGATTTCATCTGTCGATTAAATGGCACTAATATACATACAAATGATTTTAAACAAGTTTAAATTGATAAAAATACTTTGCCCGTCTAGAAACTGTTCTGCCCACTATAGGGTTAAGCAATAATTATATAATAATAACTAAATATAGAATTAATAGAATTCCACAAACTTTTTTTTATTTGCAGTTGTTGTTTATATTCTGTTTATAGCCACCAAAAATAACCAAAAAATCAAATTGAAAAATAAAAATAGCAATACGAATACATAACACTCCATCAATTGCATCAATGCAACAAATAACTCTGAACAACAATATCTATGATAATAACGATCATAAATAAAAATAAACAATTTTGTATGTAATTTGTAAGCAAATCACGCACATACTATCTATCTACTACTTATCTATTAACATTCATACACATGCATATGAAAATATAGTAACACCATCATCATCAGCAGCATCATCATCGTCAGCTACAATGACAGCAACACATGTATATATATATATGTATATCTATACATATATTTATATCTCATGCGAATAATCTTGTAGCGCATGCCACCAATTGACACAGTTTATAATTTTTGTTCACGTTTCAGCTTACAGTTTGATCGCAGAAAAGGAAGCCAGCTTAAAAACAATACAATATTTGAATTGATTTTTTTATACCCTGCTCCTAGACGCAAAGGTATATTCATTTTTGTCAGATATTTGAAGGAAACTCTCGATCAGCATCGCCTCCATAGTCGATTTGAAGTTGTTGGTTGGCACAATAACTTTTGACCATGATCTTTAAGGGACTAACATCGAATTTCTTTAAATTTTAACCTGTTTTGACTTGCTAAAAATGTCAATATGTCCAATAATATTTAGTAAATAGATTAACATTATATCAGAAATAATCTCGCTGCAAACCACGCCTACTATTACAAAAAGTCAGTAGATTCATAGATTAATATTATAGCCTCATATTATAACCTCATAATAAAATGAATATCTATCTTCACGCATAGAATATCAATATTTTGAACTCATGAATTATGTAAATATTATTATAAATGTATGTGATTATACATTTAAATCCGTAAACTTCATAAAGATGGACGTAGTTCCCACTTTTTTTTATATTCACACATTTCACGCACACGCTGCGTTTGCTGGTTATAAATAAGTCGACCTAGACCGACTGTAAGGTCAGTTTTCTGTATATGTTGTGGTTTTTTTTTTTTTGTATGTCTTTCTTTCTTTTTTTTTCACCCTCTCTCTCTCTCTTTGTCTTTATGGTAAATTTGTATTTGATACAAAATTGTCAACCCTGACATTTAACCACATAAAGAAATTATTAGATTTTTACGTATAAGTAGCTACAGCTCTAAAATTCACATATACATATGTATGTATATAATGTGTATATGTACATATATTTAATATTAACTAATACGACCACATTGTCATTAAAAAAAAAAAACAGACAAACACAAACAAAATAATGCCGAAGAAGTATTTTGGTTTTTTTTTTTTGTTTTTATATTCATTTTTTTTTTTTTGAAAAAAAATATACCAAAAAAAATATATATATAATATTAATACATAGAAACCAAAAAAAAAAACAGGATGTTAAACATGTTTTGCATGTTAAAATAATTTCACAAAATATATACAAAATTAGTATAAAAGCAATGGGGCGTTGTTGACAGATCAACACAATTGATTTCGTGTTCAACTGCAAAGTTTTTTTTTTTAAAGTTGCCTCTATCCATTTTCCAATAGCTTCTTGACACTCTTTATTTCTAACGTACATAATCAAACAACAACAACAACAAAATGTTCAAATACGTAAGTGAAAAAAAAAATGTGTTGACAACGAAAAAATTATACGAACTAAAAATCTATAAAAATATGTAATTAAATTTTTGAAATTTTGCAAAAGCAAAAAAAAAAACTATTAAAAAAATTAGAATTGACACACTAATATGGTGCAATAATATGATAATTGTGTAGAACTTGTGTGATACGTGCTTGTTGTACAAAATATATCGATTGCAAATTAATCAACAACAACAACAACAACAATGATGCAAATTCAATAAAAACAACAACAACAACAAATTAAATAAATATTCCACAAATTTATAATAAGCTTAATTATTGATTAATTAACTATAACTATTAACAATCAACGATACATGACACATACCTTACCAAATATTCAAAGTCTTGAGACAAGGTTCCTTCGTTCGTTGTTTATTTCAATCAAGTGCTAATCAACAGAGCTAACACAAATTTAATTTTTTATTCTCAAACAATTAATTTCACTTTCATTCATTCCGAACATAGATTTCCATTATACAAATATATACCGTACACTTTCTCGCAGAGTTACCAACCATTTTGATAATATATTAAATTCTATGAATATTCAATATGTAGTTATATAATACTATTAATTAATTAATTCAGAGCACAATCTATTTTCAAACTAGTCCTTGTTTCATTTTAATAATTTTTTGGCATTTTTCATTGTTTTAATTAACTAACGCGAATAAGTAGATCAAATATTTACATATTGATTCTTCTTAAGAAAAAAACATAGCATTTGCATTTGCGAAACTGGTACCATGCCGTATACTGACTCCACTTCAGTCTCGATTAATTATATTACAATTTGATAACACAATACAGAGAATATAATATTATGTCATCCAAATAATAAATAATACTAAAGACTTTGGCGTCAGCACATTCATTTGGGAAGACTTGTTCGACTAAGATCGAAATTTCTTTCGAAAAATCGAAATCGAAAAAAGTGTCTCCAAATGTAGCCTCCCAATTTGCTTTATTAATTATAATTAATTATAAAAATATTGCAATTCTTCTTTCAGTTGGTACTCTTAGGTTGTATTGCCGCCATCACAGTGACCGTCAGAGCTGCACCGGTTAAATCTGAAGAAGAACATGAAATTATACCAATTTTAAAATCAGAAACCACCAAAAATGAAGATGGCTCCTATAATACATCGTACGAGAGCGGTGATGGTAGCTCACGTCAAGAATCAGCTGCAGTAGTCGATGTCGGCACCGATGAGGAGGCACTCGAAGTTAAAGGCTCCTACAAGTATATCAATGATGAAGGTCAAGAAGTTGAAGTACACTATACAGCTGGCAAAAATGGTTTCGTACCCTATGGTTCGATAATCAATTCAGAAATTTCAGCTGTCGCTGAAGCGGCCAAGGATTTGCCAAAGGAAGTTGAAGAGGAAAAAACCACAAAGAAGAAGGCTTAATCAGAAACAGAATCTAACATCAATTGTATATAGTAAAGGATGTTAGTGTATGTACATTATACAGAACAGAATGGAGCGAAAGTACAGCTACGAACATCTGGTGGCAGTTTATTTGTTATTTCTTATACAAACTTTCGGTTCATGGGTTAAGTTATATAGTATATGTGATTAGATTTAAGTTGTTTTTATTATTTGATGAGTATTTTCAAATGCATGTTACTTTAGAAGTAAAATATATGTATACAACAAATTGTATGTACTACATTTGCGTGTTGAATGAGTTAGAAATAAACACCTTACGGAATACACACACACACACACAACTGAAAAGAAACAGAAACAACAACAACAAGTTTATTATTTATCCGCTAACTGGTATTTCGTGTACAATTGATGTACAAATACAAAGTTTACAGTTACTTTTTAGACGTATTTTATTGTACAACCATTTGGCAATTGCCAATAATTTGTTGTTTTATTATTTTTTAAATTTTTTTTTTTTTTTTTTTGGTTGCTACTTTTCTTTTTCATTATTTTAAAGAATTAATTCAGCTAAGAATGATATTTATATTTACATTAATATTCAATTGTATTTATATTTGGAAATTATTCTATTCATATAATACAATAGTATTAATGTTGTATGAATTAAATATAATTTACATATTCACAATACCCTTTAACATAGGGTGAGAGCAAACAATAGAATCTGTTCCAATACGAAGTGATCAGAATAATATTATGCGTGTAAGACAGCAAAAAGAATATTAATTAGCTATTAGTATGTGAACATTAAAATGTTATTCACTTCACCTCTAATTCTGATATATGCATGTATGTACTTAACCCGATGTTACTCACGTACCTATTTTTGCACGTCGTTTGCACCTCGCGGTTTATCTGAGGTACTTCATTTCGTCGCTGTTAAATTTATTCTCTTTGAAAATCATATTTTTCCATCTTTGTGTATTGAGCTCAAAAACAAGCACAAAGATTATAAAATACGAAGCCAAAAATCAAGTCATCACGTTTTTATTGAGCAAAACTATATTTTTTATCGGAAATTTCAAAATATTCTTAATTCAAAACATTGCTATGCAAACAATTTATACCAAATTTTGTATGAAATTCACTAATTGAGCTAAATGATGGTCATTTTGGAAGCTTTTGCCACTCGGATCTCGGATTTGCTTCGGCGGAACACTCTCCAACGTGATGACACATGCGCGCAGTGGACACACATATCCCACTCCGTGACTGTTGCTGCCGAAGAGGTAGTGGATTACTACCACCCTTTAAGGAACGAGTGGTATGATCAGGAGTGTCGTGACGCTACCGCAAAGATAGACGCCGCATACAGAAAAACCCTGCGTGTAGACGCAACGCGAGCTGTTAAGGAGCGGTACAGAGAGAAAAGGAGTGCGGAGAGACGTCTTTTCAGACGTAGGAAGAGAGAACAAGAAAGACGCGAAAGTGAGGAGATGGAGATGGCGCTTGATCTTCGAGAAGATCAATCGCCTGTGTGGCGGTTTAAATCCCGGAGCCTCTTCCAGTCGTGACGGAAACGGGAATCTGGTTACGGATGTCCAGAGCATACTGAGTCTATAGAGGGAACACTTCTCCACGTTACTGAATGGTGATGCTACGAACAATTCTGCCACCCCCATTACGGATGATGGTGTTTGATGTATCGCCACCCAAACATGACGAGGTTAAAACAGCCTTAATCAGGATGAAGAACAACAAAGCAGCAGGTGCAAATGGCCTGTCTGCCAAGTGGTTTAAGTCCGGCAACGATGATCTGCTCACCTGCATGCACCAGATCATAAGCAAAATATGGTCGAACGAAAGCATGCCCGGCAATTGGAGTCACAGTGTCCTCTGCCCCATACATAAGAAAGAAGACCCCACAATTTGCGCCAACTACCGTGACATAGGTCTCCTGAGCATCGCATACAAGGTATTATCGTGCATATTGTGTGAAAGATTGAAGCCTATGCCCAGCAACTTGCATGGACCTTATCAGTGTGGCTTCAGACCAAATAAATCCACCATCGATCAAATTTTCACACTACGTCAAATCCTGGAAAAGACCCAAGAAATTGTAAAGCCGCTTTCGACAGTCCGATTAGGGATTACGTCTACGTTACTATATCTGAATTTGGTATACCTGCAAAACTCATTCGACTTTGCAGAATAATACTGCTTAACTCTCGTAAAAATAAAAAATAAATATGTGGCACTTAAAGCCCCAAAGGGCTCATTGGCCGAGCTTCTCTTCCATTACTATTGTGCGTCTTAAATTTTGGACAGTATTAGAATGGATCTACTTATTTTAGCCGGTTCCAAACGGCAGAACACTTGTGACATCACTTTTTCTGAGCTTTGTCACAGAGTTCTTTTTAGAAGCTTTTTCATACAAGTTGTTACTGTCGGAAGATTTCCAATTGCTTGCCGACCGGTGGGTACTGTTCGAAAGAAAAATCTTTTCGATATTAAATTTGTTATGCATCAGCCGGGTATTGAACCACGACCTACAGATCAGAAGGCGAACACACTAACCACTGAGCTACGGCTTAACTCTCGTTGTGCAGTGAAAATTGGGAAGTGCCTCTCCCCTCCGTTTAATACCGAACGAGGTTTCACCCAAGGTGATTCGATATCGTGTGACTTCTTCAACCTTATTATGGAGATGTTCGCATTATATGTTTGGCCTAAATCGATCATCGGTTATTATGGCCACATAAGAAGAAGAAAAAATATTGTGTAGTCCTTTTACTTATACTATCCTCATAATTTATATAGTAGCCTTAATACGTCACCTTTACCGATGAACAAATGTCAAAATGTTGAGCCTAATTTGTCAGGTGTATATTCGAGCACTGTTTTTGGTAAAATTTATTTTAGAAATATCTTTCCGGTACCTTTCTTCAATATTATTGTCGACTTCGATATTGATGAAACATTCTTTGACGGTTTTGACGGTTTATTTTTTTCCTATAAAAAGTTTACCCCTCGTCTGACTATTTACATTTTCATTTCTCATGAACTCAGAAGGATGCGACACACGGAGCAGCTTAAGGGTCTACAGATTCTAAATTATTTTGGCATATATATGTTCATACTTTGCATCTTTTGCAATCCTTATGATATATTACTACTTTGGAATGGAATTGAATGACATTCCAAATAATATGATAATATTACACGCTATAACAATTTTTCCCATTCTCGGTACCTATAAAAACACCTTAACCGATTTTGTTAAACTTTATCAAAAAGTAAAATTATTCCAACTTTCGAGTCACAAATTTTACTAACCGGCCGAATAAATGATAGAAAAAAATGGGTTAACCGAAATGGCCTTTGTGAGAATTCATGTGGGAAGATTGCTTCCAATTAAATATGCATAAATAATCTATTCGGTATATGCAGGATTTGAATCGTTTTCTCAAGTAGAAGAAATTCAAATCAAAGGAGAAAGGTTCATGTAAATTCTTATTGGGTTGGGCATATATGAAATAAAAATTTATAACGCATATAAAAGTTCAATGTCCGAGCTGTGAAATTTGCATACTCGTACAGACGCATATAGCGAATAAGAGATACATATCTCACACACGTGTTTGCAAATACATATTTCTATTAGATTACACAGTGGAACAATTTTAAGATTTTTGTTTAGGGTCTGAACCGAATCAACTTCAAACGTTAGTATCCATGCGTGGTAGCCAAATCACAGGAGAATTTAGCTTCACCCCATCACAGTTCATTTTTTTACAGAGGGTTAAAATTTCAATACATACATCCAAAACGTAATTATTTAATATATTACATAAATCGACACCAAACATAATTTCTGCTTTCAGAGACCTTCTTCTTAATTCTCATCTGAATGGTTTTTTACCCTCTTTCAAAGAAGTTTCATAAAAGTTTATAAGAAAAAACCAGAAAATTTTACTAGTGATAAACTCCAACATATTAGAGATTAAACGTAAATCGCTTGAATTTGAGACTTTAGTAAAATATCATGATTTAATATTAAATCACTTTGTTCGAACTTTTTATTTCTGATTTTTTTTTTTTTTTTTTTTTTGAAATTATCATCACTATCGCCATCTTTGTATAGTTTATGGAAAACGAATTTTTTCATATTCACTTAAGTGTAGCAGTTCAACCGAACAAAAAATTGTAATGTGGTGGAACTAAATCCTCCTGGGGATTGGCTACGATGCATAGATACTAAAGTTTAAATTTGGTTTAGTTTGGTTGTTCCACTGTGTTATCAGTATTTTATCATATTTCATTTATTTATTTCAATTTAAGCAGGTTATGCCTTATGAAGTGCATTGCATCAGTCAATTATGTTAGCTACCAGCCACTGTGAGTTGAAAATCTCAAGCGATGACAGAACCTTCAGCACATGATCCTTCCCATGTAAATTTCCCTTAATTCGACGCTAACCACCGAGTACCAAAATAAAATACCATTTCTTGCATTCGCTCGATATCACCGAGCCAAAACAAAACAGCTGAATTTAAGTGCAATTAATAATTTTTCTCTCGAAAACACTAAAAATTTAGTCATCTGGTAATGAGAATTTACGTAAGGCTTCTGTTTCTATTTAGTCCAAATAGAACGTATAGGTAGAAATTTTCATTTGTTAATTAATATAAATAATTAAATAATAAGGTCTAGTAAAAAGTAATACATTATTTTTTGCATTAAATTGAAGGTTTTATTTAGCATAGTTAGAATGATCCGCTTTAGGTCAAATATCCACCGTTTTGTTCGATAAGTTTTTGCCATTTTGAAGGTAATTTCATAATGCCACTCTTATAGAAACCCTCGTGTCTATTTGCAAAAAACTGAGACAATCGATTTTCACAAGCTTCTCTTAAGGCGAATTTTTCACCAGCAAAATCATTCACCATAGACAAGAACAGGTAGTAATCACTTGGTGCCAGATCCGGACTATAAAGTGGATGTATAAGTACCTCCCAACCAAGCTCCCGGAGCTTCGGGCTAGTCACTATCGATGTGTGTGGCCTGGCGTTGTCCCGATGGAACACAATTCCTCTCCTGTTGGTCAAAGCTGGCCGCTTCTGGGCGATTTCTTCTTTAAGACGGTCCAATTGTTGACTATACAGGTCCAAATTAAGGGTTTGGCCGTAGGGGAGCAGCTCATAGTAGATGATTCCCTACCAATCTCACCAAACACATAGCAAAACCTTTCTGACCGTCAATCCTGGCTTGGCCACCGTTGGCGCCGGCTCACCGCGATTCGACAACGACCATTTTCGCTTGACGTTGTCGTAAGTGACTCACTTTTCATCTCCAGTAACCATCCTCTTCAGAAATGGATCGATTTTGTTGCAATTTACCAGCGATTCGCAAATGGAAATTCGGTCCATGAGGTTTTTCTGAGTTGACTCTTGTGGGACTCATACATCGAGCTTCTTTTTGTATCCAGCCTTATTTAAATGGTTCCAAACGATTTTTTGTACAATGTTCAGCTCCTGGGCAATAGAAACAGTGCTTACATGACAGTCAGACTCGACGATTTCCATTATTTTATGGATATTTTCGACAATTGGCCTTCCAGAGCGTGGTGCATATTTGACATCAATATTACCGGAACGGAATCGACGAAACCAAAATTGCACATTATTGGCTGTTACAGTATCAGGACCATGTACTAATATGTACTAATATCAATGCTGGTTTCTAAGTAGACGAATTTGTCTGCAACCGCAACGGTTAGCCTTTGTTCTCGTCGTGTCATCTAAATCTATAAGTGTAACATAGAATTGAAATCGTCACTTATAATTAAGTATATGCTTTTAAAAATATATTCAAATATTATTAGCAAATTCTAACTTGAAGTCGTTTTTAATCAGAATTTAAAATTCTCGTAGCTTTCGCGATATCATGCTAAGTCCTTTCTTTATATTTCTGTTGTAACAATTTTCGAACATCCAAAATTACTAAATGAACACTGATTCGCGTAAGATTTTTTTTAGAATAAAAAAAATCAGACGTGTGGTTGAACAAACATATTCGTATCTTCATTTTCAACTGAGCGTTCAATATTAAAATCGATTACAAAATAGCCAAAACGAAATCTGCAAAAGAACTCTGAAATGGCCTTTTCAACCAGTTCACATAATAACATATATTAGTTATATAATAATGCATTTATGAATAAAACTTATTTCTCCGGATGATATGAAATAAAATTTCAATATTTGAAATATACAAAAAGGAGCCTAAGCTAATACTTAAGCAATTATTATGAAACAGCATTCCTTGCAAGTTGTCGTCATTTCTGTATCCGACAGCATTTAAAGGTGTGCTCTATAGATATGCTAAACTATCATATTATGTAGTATATAAATATATTAAAATATAATACAATAGTTTTGCAGAACCTTGATAGATCGCACAAAGAAATATTCATTAATACCATTATTGTTCAAAATTCGAATAGCACACATATAGCAGGCAGATGTCTTTTTGATTGAAATCGATTAAAATGGGTATCGGTTTATTTTTTTTTTTTTTTAAATCATATGCATGACAATGAAAATTAACCTAAAATTTATTGAATGAAATAAATGACATAAGAATTAGCAAAAATTAGTGACAGGAAAAGAATTTTTGGCGTAACTAAAAAGATTTAAAAACAAAAGAACATGAAAATTATATATACAAAACCATACAATACATAATTAAGAGATTTATGTATTCTGTCTAACATATCAAAGGATTGAAAACAAATATTATTATTTGAAATGAAAAATATTAGATTGTAAAGACTAACTCTATGTACGATTAGATGTGTGATGTATGCTAGAAATAGCAAAGAACTAGTTTAATTCTGATGATGCTATAATTCTGGTCATTAACCTATCTTTTTTCAGATATGATGACACTGTTTGTCAGAATAATTATATCATTCACATACATACTCGTACAATTTATAAAAACTGGCCATTTATTTACCCAAATATATTAGTCATAGTCCAAAAAATAAAACTTGTTATCATTTCATAGTCTTAGAACAATATTATGATCATCATAGAAATTGTTAATTGTTATTAATTGCATCATAACATATGATACCTCAACAACAACAACAACTCAAAACCGGAAAACAATCGAATTATTGTGTTAAATGAAACACCTAACACTTATGTAATCGATGTATGAAGAATTTGAGCAATTATGGCAAAAATAAATCATTTACATTTGAAAAATCCATAATTAATGTTTTTAAAACATACACACACACACAGTCTTCATAATATTTGGTGTGTTTATTATTCAATTCTTTAAGCAATAAATTAGTATCATTTCGTTAATAAATTCTTCAAGTCACATTTTGTATTCGTTCAACGTAGATGAACCATGAGAATAGATTGATATGTTGTTAGCATAAAAATAAACCAAAAACAAACACACACACACACACACACACACACACACAGAAAAAGAATAATTCTTAACATTCAAATCAACAACAACAACAACAACTGTTGTGAGATAATAAAATATGAAACGCGCGGTAAAAATTCTTATATAAGCTAGAACATAATACACGCAGAAACGAGATATGTACAATATTGTCATACCGGAGAGAGGTCTGATAGCGAAACTATTCATTAAAAAGTAAAAGTAATATGAATAATATTCAAATGAGACTTGATTTACACCATTAGATTACAGACTGAAGTTAAAAAAAACTCTTTTTCTAGTCGATGAACACATGGCAGCAGTATAAAATTATTAGAAAAATAGTCCTTTCTGAAAAAGATACCATGAAAATTCTGAGAATCTAGGTTATAGAACAAGACTAAAACAGAATCTGGGTTTAAATAAATTAAGATTTACTAGCAAAATTTCATTGCTCTACTAATCTAATAATAATGTCTAATAATAATAAGCTCTAATAATCCTTTTTGAAAGTGATACCATGAAAATTCTGACGATCTAGGTTATAGAACAAGACTAAAATAGAATCTGGGTTTAAATTAAGATTTACTACAAAAATTTCATTCCTCTACTAGTATTTATAAGAAAATATGAAAAGTTATAAATAAATAACCACCTCGCAGCAAACGCTGAAGAATATAAGCGAAAATCGTATCATCAAAAATTATCAACTTTTGAAAGAGTTGAAACAAATCTTGAAAATATAGTATTTCAATAATCTGAGTTAAAATTCCAAACCCTAGTTTGAAAAATGACTGTATTGATTTTATTGTTTAATTCCATCGACCATCGATTAATTTGAAAGAATCGATTTTTAAAGATGGCGTAGCTTGTGTTTGTTATGCATCGACCACACCGCCACCATTTTAATTACTTTTTTATTTTGTCTCTCATGAAGTTATAAATTTCAGTATTAGTCACTGCGTTCAAGTGAAACAACAAAGTTTTTTCGAGCATCGAATATATCGAGTTTTGTACCAAAGAAATGCAATTTGCGGGAAGGATTACTTCTTTGCTTTCATTTGCAAAAATCTGCAGCTAAGAGTCGTCGTACACTGTTAGCAGTTTATGGTGAGCATGCTCCATCGATTTCAACTAGTAAATACTGGTTCAAGCGATTCAGAAGTGGCGATTTCGAAGACAGAAGATTTGGAGGCATTACTCGACCAATATTGTTATCAAATGCAATAAAAAATCTCGTAGAATCCTTGAAAGTGACTCAGTCAACCATTTCCGAATGTTCAAAAGCAAGAAAATTGGGTGTCACATGGACTGAAACCAAGAGACGATTTTGCATGTCGTAAATATTGCTCGAGCGATACAAAAAGAAGTCTTTTTTGTATCGGATTGTTGCTGGTGATGAAAAATGGATCTACCACGACAAGCCTAAGTACATATGTGAGTCCTGGTTAACAACCGAAATCAACGGCAAAGCATTTGGTGGGATCAGAAGGTTGTGTTGTATTCTGAGCTATTGAAATTGGGTCAGACGATCACAGGAGACCTGTACCGAACACAATTGATTTGTTTGAAGAAAGCATAAAAAAAACTAAAATAAATATGTGACACTTAAAGCCCCGAAGGTCTCATTGGCCGAGCCTCTCTTCCATTACTGTTGTGCGTGTTAAATTTAGGACAGTATTAGAAGGGACCTACTTATTTCAGCCGGTTCCGCTCTTGTGACATCACTTTTTCTGAGCTTTGTCACGGAGTTCTTTCAGAAGCTTTTTCATGGCAAGTTGTTACTATCGAAAGAATTGCCAATTGCTTGCCGATAGGTGGGTACCGTTTGAAAGAAACATCTTTTCGATATTATTTGTTATGCATCAGCCGGGGATTGAACCACGACCTACAGATCAGAAGGCCAACACACTAATCAGAAATTGAAGAAATCAATTGCCGAAAAATTACCAGAATATGTGATTAGACACGAGTCTATAATATTGCATCATGACAACGCTCGGCCTCATGTTTGAAAACACATTTGGAAAATAGAGACTGGGAAGTTTCAACACGGCCGGCATTTCACTGTCTGACTACCATTTGTTTCAATCGATGCAGAGTGCCCTTACTGTAATACACTTCACATCGGTACAGGGTATTCGAGAAAGGCTTGATTCTATTTTGGCCTCATAAAATGAGCAGTTCTTTTGGGACGGAATCCATGTGCTACCAAAAACATGGGAAATAGTCATAGCTAACGATAGCCAATACTTTGAATAATGTCTTCATATAATTTGTTATTGAAATAAAGATATATTTTTGCCAAAAATAGTTTAAAATTAATCGATAGTCCCAATAGGGTGACTCGAACATCTACTATCTTGAACAAATCAAGAGGAAAAAGAAAAGCTTAATCAAATTTGGACTTATTGAAGAAATTTAAAGATATAACACTTATTTTTCGATATAAATTAATTACCATTATCTACCTTGGTATTTATAGTATTCACATTTAAATGCAGAAAATAACCAATAAAGACAAATATTGCTAAATACTTTTACAGTGTATTACTTTACATCAACATTAAACAAGATTTGCAATATTTTTGGAAAAAAAAACTTAGAACCTTTCATATTAAGTTAACACCCAAAATATGTTAGTGATTATTTAAGCATAAAATGATTCAAAGAAATCATACACACACAAACACACACATTTGATTATATAAATCTGAATTTAAACAAAAAAATTACAAAAACATAAGAAAAAACAAAATAATTTTTAATAATAATAAGAAATATTAATAACAATAAAATTAACTAAATAATCATGAAAAGAAACAAGTTATTTGCGGCTTTACAATAAAACTAAAATAACAAATACAAATACCAAAAAAAAAAAAACCAAACAACAAGAAAACTAAACATTATTAATTTATATGTTTTCTAAAGAATTTAACGTCTTGAAAACGACGCTGTCGTTAGCGAAGGAGATCATCAGAAGATTTATTCTAATAGCGTAGCATTATATCCGCTGTTTGCCTAATATCTATCTTTAAACAGCAGCAGCAACAGCAGTAGTATGTTGTTGTTGTTGTAGTACTGGTAGTAGCAACCACAACAAAATCACTACTCACTTGTAGAATAATACGGAATTCATTGGCTAGCTTGATGGCTCACTGGCTGACAATAGCTGGCTGGTCGTTTGAGTCACACACATGCAAATTAAACAAAATTTTTATTTGATTTCTTCATCATTGTCGTCGCCGTCGTCGTCGTCTTCTGTTATCTTCTTCTTTTGCTTTTTGTTTTGAGAGAAAAAAAAAAGTGTAAGTGATGCTAATTTGAAAATTTATTAAAATTTTGTTTAAGTATAAAAGTCACGAATGCTTAGACCATGACTTAAGTATAGTTTCAAACTTGGCTCTGTTGTGTTCAGACGATAACAAATAAAAAAAAAATCAATATACATATATATATATATTGTTTTTTCTTTGATAAAAATTCAAATAGAAAACTAGTCACACAAAATGTTCAAATTTGTAAGTACCAACACACACACACCAACATACAAATGATAAGAAAGTGAATTAAGAAGAAGATGAAGAAAAATTAAAAGAAATTAAATAATTAAATTGTGCGATTTAATAAAAATTAATTTAAAAATATTTCCCTGATAATTGTGTTATTTTATAGATTTGTCTGTTTGTATGCGTAACTGCAGCTGCAGCGGCGAGCATCGGTAATGTTGAGACAACCACAGAGAAAAGGGAAATAATTCCGGTGCTTCGATTTGAAACGGATAAGAAGCCTGATGGTTCATTTAGTTTCATGTACGAAAGTGGTGACAAGTCATATCGCCAAGAATCCGGAGTTCTACAAAATGCTGGCACTGAAGATGAAGCCCTTGAAGTGAGTGGCTCCTATCGTTATATCGATGCCGATGGTCGTGAAGTGGAAGTACACTATACAGCGGGCCGTAATGGTTTTGTACCGGTCGGTAGTGTAATCCTATCCGAAATTTCTGCATTGGCTAAGGCTGCTGCTGATTTACCCGATACCACATACGAAGATAATCATTTAGGTGAAAATCGTCATGGACGTGCCAAGGAAGAGAATGTGGTAAAGCAGGAACGACAACAATATGCACGAGTACAACAAACCGTTGAGACGCCAGCCAGTACAACAGCAGCAACGCCAACAACACAAAGGTCGACCACACAACGATCGACCACACCAAGGGTCACTACACAAAGAGGAACTACACAAAGAGCAACTACCACACAAAGCCCAACAACCGCACAAAGCTCAACAACCGCACAAAGCCCAACAACCGCACAAAGCCCAACAACCGCACAAAGCTCAACAACCGCACAAAGCCCAACAACCGCACAAAGCCCATCAACAACACAAAGACCAACAACCACACAAAGACCAACAACCACTCAAAGATCCACAACAGCACAGAGAACCACAGCTGCACAAAGAACCACAGCTGCACAAAGAACCACAACTGCGCAAAGAGCAACAGCCGCTCAAAGACCATCCCAAAGATCAACAACCACCCAAAGGCCAACCACTCAAAGGACGACAACACAACAAAGAACTGGTCAACAGAGGCAATTAGTTGAAAAGCCTGCAGAGCAAAAAGCAGCTGAACAAAAACCAGCTGAACAAAAACCAGCCGAACCAAAAGCAGCTGAACCAAAAGCAGCTGAACCAAAACCAACCGAACCAAAAGCAGCAGAACCGACACCATCGGAACCAAAACCGACTGAAGCAAAACCTGCCGCCGAGCAGACACCTTCGGTGGCAACACCTGCAGCAGAGAAGCCTGCAGAGGACAAACCCGCAGATGGAAAACCAGGCGCACCAGCTGAACCAATTGCCACTGCATAAACCGCATAAATCTACATAAAACCGAAATGTGGTTGACTACTCAGGAATACTATATGCTTCCAAAGGAAAGCTACCTCCCTTAATGTACTGCCATATATTGAAAATAATAGTGTTTTGTGTTTTTTTTTTTTTTTGTTTGTTTTCGCCATTTAAATTTAATTTAAGTAATTTATAATATATGAAACTAAAAGAGAAAAAAAGTATTAAGAATAAACGAGAGATAAAAACGATGTCAGATTTAAAAATTATTCATTCATTTATAAGCAAGAAACGAACAAAGGTAAGAAGAATGTAAAGAACGATCAGACACTGCCATCGACAATTGTTTAAAATCAATGGAAATATTCAAATCATCTCATTGAAATTAATGTACTGAACATATTAACATTCATGACTTCTGATGGCGAAAACTGAAAGCACTTGCTTCAATAAAACCATTGAGTTAGCATGGCAATAGAAAGTAAAACTTAAGTTTAGAAGGCCAAAGTATCAAAGAAGGATTTTGGAGTTTGATTTTTTTTTTCAAATCTTTCTTCCTATTTATTGGACATTTATAATTCCATGGATAGTGTTTAATCTGTTGTTACTTTATCGTGATTGCTACAAATGCCAGTCAAAAATTAGAAGTTAGTTTTTTCTAAGCTTCAGATATATGGTTTTTTCACCGAATCTTATATCGTCTCGTCTTCTTTATGAGTCGATCTCAAAGACTTTTTTTTTCTTTTTATTAATTCAACAAGATAGAATCACCATGAAATGAATATTATCGTCCTTGATATATGACCTCTTCCATCGAAATTGCTTTTAAGATTCCGAATCAAACACCTTTTTGACTGCGACAGTTTCCTGTATTCGCTTCATATGGCCGAACCAACATTCCTGTTGGAATTTAATGCATTTAATTACAGTATATCTGATGCTTACTCTGAATACTGTGTCCCAGTTTTCGACGACGTGCAGCAAAGAGCTCCGAATTCGTGTCTGTGATGATGCAGCAAATGGGTTTCAACACTCTGAACTACTTCCATGTCCAAGTACATCGCTTAAAAGTACTCTCATCAGTTTATCCAATATTTGTCGCTATCATAAATGGATCTACAGATCTTATGAGTTGGCTTTATATACGAGTACTCATGCATCATTTGTAACGAAACTCAACGAAATTCAATATGTTACATAAAAATCGACATTTTAATTGAATCATTACCAAATCAAAAGAAATAATCACATGCATAGATTTGTAACATTTCAAAAAAAAGAAAACAAAAACAAAACTGCGCTTAGTTTCAATTAGAATATGTAAATTATTTATTATTGTGAATACTTGTACTACTTATGAATATACAATTTGTTAAGATGGCAAACAAAAACGAATGAAAACAACAATAATTTTTTGTTAGAGATGAACTCATAATCCAGTATACATACACACACACACACACACACACACATACACAAAACAAAAAACAACACACAATAACCAGAAAAACTTAAGCTCCCACAACAAGAGCATATACTCGTAGATAAGTGAGTAGTATAGTAACTACAAATTAAACTCATTAAAAATCAAAAAATGCACAAGACGATTAATATTTGTTATTGCAAATGCACGTACGTACCTACATTTATATTGTATAATACATATATAATAGTACATGTTGTCCGTGTTTGTATTGTACTTTCACATGTACATATTTACACGCGCAGATTATCCGAAATATAATCACTCATACAATATTTGCAATGATATGAGTCTTTGTCAATGATTAAACTGAATGTGAGTAATTTACCAAAAAAAAAATTCATATACTAGCTATATACATATTTAGTATATTCTTAGACAATATTTGTCAAGTATTCTTTCTCAATTCACAAAGGCAAAAAAAAACTCACACAGAGAACATCATTATAATTCATTCATTTGCATTCTTTAGAGACTTTCAATATTATTTAGTAAATAAACGCAAATAAAACATAAATAACACAAGGTTTTGAAGAATGCATTATTCTGATTTGATGATTTGATTTAATTAAATTCAATTCTGGAATTTTCTTAACCATATTACCAAATTGCAAAATATTATGAATTTGAAAAAATGAACAAAACTATATAACTATGTGATAACTTTCATTTACAATTACAATTACAATTATTATAAATCTTGTTTTAGAATGTATGATGAAATGAATGAAAAATTACAATTTTACAAAATCTTGTTCATAACATCAAACTTGTAAGTAAATTGCAGCATCACGAATATGAGAAAATTATGATTCACAATTTATCACAAAAGCTAAAGATGATAAATTTTTTTCTTTTTTTATTAAGAAATATTTATAGTACAAGTAAGTATGTAGCATATAGTATAAATAAAAATAATTTTGGCACCGCAAATAAATATTATATTATGAAATATCAAAACATTCTAACAATACCGATTATTATCATATGCTTACAAAATTAAGCGAATAAAAAAAGTCTTGATCATTAATATTGGAGTAAATATATATGATGAATGAATTTAATTGATTTTTATAAACATAATTTGATAATTATTCTGTGAATATTAATATAACAATGCTATTATATTGGGCGTACGAAAAGTTCGGTAACAAATTGTTGGTAGATGGCTCTAAAATGTAACATCTCTGGTAATATTAATTGCATCTAGCTATACAATAGCTTGTTTCAAAGGTGACATTTCAAGCTTCATTTTATTGGAAGATATTATTAAAATCGCTTTATTGTGTGAGCAGTTATCTACGTGTAAAAAATGAGTGAAAATTCGGAATATTATCGTCATATTTTGCTTTTCTATTATAGAAAAGGAAAGAATGCCGTGCAGGTGGCTGAAAAAATTTGTGAAACCTATAGCCCTGATAGACGACAGCGTTCATCCGGATTAACGATTTAATTCGAATTAACTCGGGCATTAACTGCAGCTAATCCGCATTAACTCAACGAGTTAATTCTCAAAATTAAAGAGGATTATCGCAATTTTCGATGGCAACACTGCTGAAAAATTTCTATTGTGAATTTTTCTCGATCCATTTTACAAAACAATAGGTGTGTTTGCTAACAAAAAAATGTTCAACATTTGTTAACAGTTTGCGACATGAAACGCATTGGCGAACAAATAAATCCAGCTGTCAATTATTTATAAGTTTCTAATAGTTTTCAGTTCACGTACTTGTAGATTTTCTCATATCGAGAGTGACAGATAACAGAAATTAATAGTGATAGTAATGTAAGTGAACAAACCTAATAAAACAGCAATCAGCTGTTTACTTAATACGCAATATTACCGTCTGTCATTACGCCGTTAATCCGGATTAACGCTGCCGTCTGTCTAGGCTATTACGGAGACGATGCTGTAACTACAAAAATAGCAGCGAAGCCTTTTGTTCGTTTTCGATCGGATAATTTTGATGTTAAAGATGCAAAAAAAAGTAGATGAAATCATGGCAAAAATTTAGCAAGAAGAAATTCAGCATGGACGTTGCTAGTGAACCAGGCATTCATCACCAAACGGTTAACAACCAATTGAAAAAAGCTGGATACACAAAGAAGCTCGATGTTTGGGTGCCACATGAATTAACAGTGAAAAATTTAATGAACCGAATTTCCATTTGCGATTCACTTTTAAAATGGAACGAAATCGAACCATTTCTGAAGCAAACGTTTACGGGTGATGAAAAATGGATCTTGAACGAAGCGAGATAAAGCTTCGCAAACGATGGCAAAAAGTGGAATTGAGAGGGAATGGTTCATTATGAGCTTCTACAACCCGGTCAAATGATTGATTCAACAATTAATGAGATTGAAGCAAACAATTCAATTAAAATGGCCAGAATTAATCAAAAGAATTCTGCTCCATCATGATGACCCAGTAGAAACTAAGAGACTTTGGCTGGGAAGTTTTAAATGCATCCACCATATAGCCCGAACCTTGCAGCGTCAAATTATCATTTCTTTTGATTTCTGCAGAACTCTCTTAATGGTGTAAATTTAAATTGAATAGAAGCCTACAAAGCGCACATGGATCAGTTTTTCGCTCAGAAAACCCAGAAGTTCTATACAGATGGAATAATGGCAAAAAGTTATTGATTAAAACGGCAATAAATAATTCAAATATAAGAAAAACAGTGTTTCATTTTTCCTCAAATATGTAAATGAACTTTTTCGTAAAAAAAATTTTTTTTTTTTTTCATGTAAAGGCTGAGATCAAGGTCAATGCAGGGATTTGGTAAAATCACAATGAATGTTGGACGCAGCACCACAATTGATTCTGATCAAATTTTCATTTTCCATATAACCGTTATTGAAAGTCAACTATTAAGCATAGAAAATGAAGTAAACTGCCAAAAACTCTATTTCGAGAACTATTAAATGCGAATTACTTGTTCACTTCCTATTTGCAATATATTCTTTATTTCTTGTCAATTCTTGTTTAATATCCCAGCTATAGTATGTATGTTAGTGTACATATGTACGACTATAAAATGATTTAAATGTTAAGAAAATGTGAATATTTCATAATAATTACTAGTAATAAAAAAATTTACTACAAAATCAATAAATTCAATTTAAACGAACTTACGAGTATAACTACAGTATACATATAGCATAGCAAAAAAAAAAATAAAAAATCTCCTTACAGTCGGCTAGGGCCGACCAAACTATACCCTGCATATGTAGATTTATATATAAAAAGTTTACTCGAATATCCAACTTTTCTTTTATTTCCACTTTTCGAGAAACAATTTTTGCATATACTACTAATTTACACCCGAAATATGGTTGACTTTGACGAAGTAAAAGGATTTTAAGATAATTCCGAGGCTTAGTATGAGAGCTATATAAAAAGTGGGCGTGGCTTACCACTTTCTAGTAAATCCAATTAATTTTTCAATGTTAATCCACACCTTAAATTTGGTTATTCCTACGTTGAATAGTTTCTAAGTTATGGTGGTTAACATTTTTGTTTAATTTCCTCAACTTTGTATGGGAGCCCCAATAAGAAGTGGGCGTGGTACGCTGATTTTTCGCCAGATTATTTCCGACTACGATATTAATTTAAGTGTCAATTATGGTTATTCTAGACAGAAGATTGCCGAAGTTACAGCTGTTTCAATTTAAAATTTGTATGGGGGCTACGATAAACACTGGGCGTGGTGCGCCCATTTTCTGTGAGCCTAGTTGCTCGTACAATACTAATCCATACCCTAAGTCTCGTTGTACTAGGCTAAATGGTTTGTAAGCTATGGAGCTTAACATTTTAGTTTAATTCACTCGACTTTGTATGGGAGACCCATGAAGGAGTGGGCGTGGCACACTGATTTTCTTACAGATTTTTGCAGACTACGATATTAATTTAAGTGTCAATTATGGTTATTCTAGACAGAAGATTGCCGAAGTTACAGTTGTTTCAATTTAAAATTTGTATGGGGGCTACGATAAACACTGGGCGTGGTGCGCCCATTTTCTGTAAGCCTAGTTGCTCGTACAATACTAATCCACACTTTAAATCTCGTTATTCTACGCTGAATAGTTTGCAAGTTATAACCGGTAACATTTTTGTTTAATTTCCTCAACTTTGTATGGGAGCCCCAATAAGAAGTGGGCGTGGTACGCTGATTTTTCGCCAGATTATTTCCGACTACGATATTAATTTAAGTGTCAATTATGGTTATTCTAGACAGAAGATTGTAGAAGTTACAGCAGTTTCAATTTAAAAGAAGTACAGACACTTTGTATGGGAGCTACGCTAGAAAGTAGGCGTGGCTCACCCACTTTTGGCGAGGTTATATAGTAGTATAATATAACTCTATGTGCAAAATATTGTTGTCCCAAGTGGTATATTGTGTGAGTTATAGCAAGTTAAAGATTTTGAAAATTTCGAGGTTAGTCGCTTTGAATGCTTGGTGTGGGCGTGATTATTGACCGATCATGCCCAATATCAATCCCCTCCGTACCCTTGGATCATAGATTACTTATGCCAAATTTCATCGAAATAGCTCAATATTTACTCAAGTTATCGTGCGAACCAGCCAGGTGACAGACAGACGGACGGACGGACGGACGGACGGACGGAAGGACGGACGGACGGACATCGTTAAATCGAAAATTTAATCGACGCTGATCACGAATATATATCCATGTCTATATCTCCGGAGATTCCTTCAAGTGGACACAAACATCTGACCGAAATGAATATACCATGCATATTGCATTATGCAGGGTATAAAAATAAAAATAACAACAAAAAAAAACAAAAACATAAAATAAATATTCACAGAAGTTACAAAAACTACAACAGAGCTGCTTCTCGATGAGTTTCGCAAATACTTCTTAAGCATCGTCCGTTTTTTTTTATGAATGTTTACGATGAGAGCTACATACACGCATACATTGAGTTGATAATGTGTTAATTGTTAATAAATGTTTCATCATATTTAATCATAAAATATACGTACATAACTATGTACATAGAAAATGTATTTCGAAAATACCATAGAATTACAACGAAGTTAATTTGTGTGTGTACGTGTGTATGTACGTGTGGCGTACGTCACTAGTGAAAACCTCATACAACAGAAATTCCTATACTTCTTACATAATTTATTAATTACAATCCAATAACATTTTTTATACCCTGCATAATGCAATATGCATGGTATATTCATTTCGGTCAGATGTTTGTGTCCACTTGAAGGAATCTCCGGAGATATAGACATGGATATATATTCGTGATCAGCGTCGATTAAATTTTCGATTTAACGATGTCCGTCCGTCCGTCCGTCCGTCCGTCCGTCCGTCCGTCCGTCCGTCCGTCCGTCCGTCCGTCTGTCTGTCACCTGGCTGGTTCGCACGATAACTTGAGTAAATATTGAGCTATTTCGATGAAATTTGGCATAAGTAATCTATGATCCAAGGGTACGGAGGGGATTGATATTGGGCATGATCGGTCAATAACCACGCCCACACCAAGCATTCAAAGCGACTAACCTCGAAATTTTCAAAATCTTTAACTTACTATAACTCACATAATATACCACTTGGGACAACAATATTTGGCACATAGACTTATATTATACTACTATATAACCTCGCCAAAAGTGGGTGAGCCACGCCTACTTTCTAGCGTAGCTCCCATACAAAGTGTCTGTACTTCTTTTAAATTGAAACTGCTGTAACTTCTACAATCTTCTGTCTAGAATAACCATAATTGACACTTAGATTAACATAGCAGTGAAAAATAATATGGCAGAAAATCAATGTGCCACGCCCACTCCTTTTTGTGTCTCCCATACAAAGTTGCGGAAATTAAAAAAAATGTTGCCGGTTATAACTTGCAAACTATTCAGCGTAGAATAACGAGATTTAAGGTATGGATTAGTATTGTACGAGCAACTAGGCTCACAGAAAATGGGAGCACCACGCCCAGTGTTTATCGTAGCCCCCATACAAATTTTAAATTGAAACAGCTGTAACTTCGGCAATCTTCTGTCTAGAATAACCACAATTGACACTTAGATTAACACGGAAGTCAGAAATAATATGGCAAAAAATCAATGTGCCACGCCCACTCCTTTTTGGGTCTCCCATACAAAGTTGCGGAAATTAAAAAAAATGTTACCGGTTATAACTTGCAAACTATTCAGCGTAGAATAACGAGATTTAAGGTATGGATTAGTATTGTACGAGCAACTAGGCTCACAGAAAATGGGCGCACCACGCCCAGTGTTTATCGTAGCCCCCATACAAATTTTTAATTGAAACAGCTGTAACTTAGGCAATCTTATGTCTACAATAACCATAATTGACACTTAAATTAATATCGTAGTCGGAAATAATCTGGCGAAAAATCAGCGTACCACGCCTACTTCTTATTGGGGCTCCCATACAAAGTTGAGGAAATTAAACAAAAATGTTAACCACCATAACTTAGAAACTATTCAACGTAGGACACCAAATTTAAGGTGTCGATTAACATTGAAAAATTAATTGGATTTACTAGAAAGTGATAAGCCACGCCCACTTTTTATATAGCTCCCATACTAAGCCTCGGAATTATCTTAAAATCCTTTTACTTCGTCAAAGTCAACCATATTTCGGGTGTAAATTAGTAGTATATGCAAAAATTGTTTCTCGAAAAGTGGAAATAAAAGAAAAGTTGGATATTCGAGTAAACTTTTTATATATAAATCTACATATGCAGGGTATAGTTTGGTCGGCCCCAGCCGACTGTAAGGAGATTTTTTTTTTAATTCTTTCGATATGATATTACAGAATTCTGTAATATTTGATTATTTTTGCATAGCAATAACTTTTAACAGTAAGTCCATTTTCCCCAAACAAAATTATATTTATTCCTTCAGACGTTGCCCGCCGTTGTCAGCAAACAATTAGCAATTTATCCGACAGTAAAAACTTGCCATAAAAATTTTTCTTAAATGCGTTAAAAGAATATAGGAATTCTGCTCTTCGAAATCGATTAATATATCAGGTCAGTCCATAAGATCGTGCGTTTTTCTTAGGTGGTTTTAAAATAAATAAAAAAGAAGTTTTCTGTAATTATTAATCAATAATATATCTGTCTGCATTATTTACAATGTCTTTCCAACGTTTAGGCAAATTTTTAATTCTCTGCTCAAAAAATTGTTTGTCCTTGGAGCCAAAATACTTGTCGATATCCCTTCTGTATAGCTTTTTTTTTTGAGATGTAGTTCTTATTACTTAAATAAGGCTGCAGTCCCCGGAAAATGTGATAATCACAAGGTGCAATATCCGGAGAGTATGATGGATGTGGCATTAGCTCCCTGCCTTGCGGTATGCGGTCTTGCGTTGTCATGATGTAACAAAACTTTGCGTCTGTTGACTAAAGACGGTCGATTTTTTTCAAGTACTTCATTCAGTTTGGATAGTTGATGGCAATAATAATCAGCCATGATTATCTGGTTTAGGTCCAGCAGATCAAAATAAATGATACCGGCCATATACCATCAAATAGACAGGAGAATCTTCTTGGGATGAAGGCCATCTCTGGATTATTATAAAGGATCCATTTTTCGTCCCCAGTAACAATACGGTTCAAAAAACTCCAATTTTCAAGCCGCTACAGCAGCTGGAAACACACATTCACTCTCTGCTGGAGGTTTGCGAAGAAGATTGCGGAAAGTTTATGCGGAAATCATTTTCCAGCTTTGGAACATTGCCCAATTGAACCAGGTACCTGTAAACTAATCCATGCGATGAATTGAACCTTCCAGCCATCATATCGACTGTCACACTTAGCTCAGCTCGCACGAATTTCAGCAAGGCGGCGGAGTTAAAGACCTGAGGACGACCAGAGCGTGGGGCGACGTCACAATCACCACTTCGGAATTTGGATAACCGATTTTGCGCAGTCCTTACACTTACGGCATTCCCTCCATGAGTTGCGTTTATTTCTGTAGCAGTTGTTGCATTTTTTCCACTTTTATAAAAAAAGAACAAAATATGCCTCTTATACTAGTTCGAAGATTCCATTTTATTTTTTAACAACGCGTACTTCTATCCGCTATTAAAATCACCTATTGAATGCACAGAGAGAATACATCAGAGAAAATAAAAATAGTTCCGTTATCTCTCACTAATCATTTGTTGTACGCAAAAAGCGCCTACTGTGAAACTTTTGAAAAACTGACTGATCCATTGACCTGATCCATTAAATACGTACAACAGTACTGAAATAGAAACTCAAACGAAATCCTCCATATTTCTTGAAATCACACATCCAGGAAATTTTTCACGCATTGTGGCGCCGTCTTGCTAAAAATAAACGTCGTCCACGTCTATAGTATCAATTTCAGGCCAAAAAATGTCAGTAAACCTCGTTCGGAAACGCAATCCGGTCACTGAAGCGCTCGCACTAGCATCATTTTCTCCAAAACCGCACCGCAAACTGCCACTCGTTGTAGATGGAGAAGTTGCTCGATCATTTCTCTTGGGTTATCGGAGCCCCAGATTTGACAGTTTTGCTTATTCACGTACACAGATGAGATGAAAATGAGTCTCATCACTCAGAGTAATTATAATTATTTTCGATGAGAATAATTTTCACTATTTCAATGCGTAGTGCGTGCATATATTGATCCATATCTGAAAATCTCTAGTTCGTCCTTGTCAAATGTCAAATGAAAAATGTAATTGGAATTTTAAAATGACTCCTCTTGTTGAAATACCCTTTAGATGACACTCCACACAAATAATCGAATAACATTTCAATGATTCCAACCAAAAGTAAGCACATAAAGGAGACAAAGGCTTTCACACAAAAGCCTTAGTTTAGTTAGCAATTTAAGCTTAAACAATAATAACAAATCAATTCAGGGCAACACTGAAGAATATTGATAGAACTAATTTTCAACACTTCTGCTAAGTGTTCATTCACAATTCGAATGCATACATTTGTTTGACATAATTTTTACCAAGTCACATCAATAAGATATATTTTGATAATAATTTATACAATTTAACATTGATTCATTCTCTTGCACATTTAACATTTTTTTTTCTAATTTTTTTTTTCTTTATGTTTAACAAATTGTTTTTGTTTTGTTTGAACGTTTAAATACCGAGGTAGTATTGTATATATATATATATATATATATATTTAGTGATACAAAATTGTTTATGTTTTGAATCGTTTTAAAATTGATGTTAATTTATTTTATTCGTATATGCATATGTATGCCATTATTTTTATTATTGTTTTAAATTTTTTGTTTTGTTTAATTTTGATCATCATGCATATGTAAATAAATTCCATCGTAACAAAAAAAAAACAAATTAAGTATATTCGATATATTGTACAGAGTGATTTTTTAGCAACTTTCTTCTTGGCAACACTGTTTTTGACAGCTCAGCTGTTTTTGTGTAACATGTTATTGTCAAACATGTTCAGTTTGGTCTATAATTTAATCGTGAATCGACTTGCAAACGAACAACGCTTGCAGATTATTGAATTTTATTACAAAAAATTCATGCTCGGTTAAGAGAGTGCATCGTGCACTTCTTCCATTTTATGGTCAGTATGGGCGACCTTCTGAGGCGGCTATTCGAAATCTTGTGACTAAATTTCGCAGCAAATTTACATTATTGGACATTAAACCACCAGCACGCATAAGTGCGGATAGTGGGAAATATCGCAGCTGAATCCGCCAGTGTTGTTGATGATCGTGAATTATCGATTCGGCGCCGTTCGCAGCAATTGGGCTCCTGTTACTCCACTACGTGTAAAATTTTCGGAAGGATTTGGTTGTAAAACCTTTTAAAATACAGCTGGTGCAAAAATTGAAGCCACACGACCTACCAAAAGGGCTAGCTAACTTTTGGTGAATGGGCGCTGGCAAAGTTGAATGAAGATCCACTTTTCTATCGGAAAATTGTGTTCAGCGACAAGCTCATTTCTGGTTGAATGGATACGTGAACAATCAAAATTGCCATATTTGGTGTGAAGAGCAGGCAGAAGCATTGCAAGTACTGCCAATGCATGTCGAAAAATGAACTGTTTGGTGTGAATTATGGACCGGTGGCATCATTGGAACGTACTTTTTCAAAGACGACGAAGGCAAAAACTTTACTGTGAATAGCGAGCGCTACCGTGCAATGATTACAAACTTTTTTTTTTTTGTCCAAAATTAAAGACCTGGACTTGGCTGACATGTGACTTCAACAAGACGGTGCCGCTTGACACACAGCACGCGAAACAATGGTCCAATTGAGAGACGAGTTCGATTAACGATTTAACGCCTTTAGACTATTTTTTTGTGGGGCTATATTAAGGCTCATGTCTATAGTGACGGTTGACGCACTGGAAGCCAATATTGAAGAATTTATTCGTGAGATGCTGGTCGATATGTTGAAGAGAGTATGCCAAAATTGGACCCAGCATATGAACCATTTGAGGCGCATGGAATTATATAGATTGTTCTTTCGACTCAAGTAAAGATTTCATACATTTCTCTAAATTTTATGTGTTTTTTTTTGTGTATTTCAAATCCAAAGGCTCTTAAAAAATCACCCTGTATAAAAAAATAAAATTAACCAAAAAAATTTTTCTTACTTTTCGATCATTTTTTTTTTTTTTACATATTGATTATATTCAATATTGATCTCTTTTCCATTTACACACACACACACATTAATGATTGTCATTGAAACACTAATACCAACAAACAAGAAGAAGAAAAAATACTTTACGCTCTTATTACCATACCGCATAACATGCATTTGAACGTATGTACATATTACATGAAGCCACCTTCGACAGTGGCAGTGGTAACAGTAATATTTTGTAGTAACCAGAAAAACAATAGCAACAATCATAATAACCATATTAATATGTATAGCAATAAGATCAACTATGATATTAAAATAAAATGAGAATTATAAAAAAAAAATTTTTTTCCCCCACCTCTACGCGCAACTTGTATGTCAAATGTGAAGAATGCACTAAAAACACTCGCATACAAACATTTGAAAACTAGATGTTGGATATTTACCATCATATGAAATGAATACCACCAACCAACATTAACAACACTGTTGCCACCACGAAGGCCAAACATCTATAATATATTGTAGATATGTACATACCCATATGTATGATATGTTGATTGTATATGTGTATTGTATGCGGTAAAGTGTATTAATTTTAATGACCAACACAAGTAATAAATGTCGAAAATGAGATGATGATTGCAACCGTATAGCTGATATCGTTGTTACCATTGGCATAAGATGATGATGATGATGATGATTATGATAACAATCATGATGTTGACAATGATGATAATGATGATGATGATGATGTAGATATAATGTGTCTGTGATACGATTAGCTTTATGTATTGTACATCACAATTGTACATGTTATTATGATTTACAAATTACGCGTCTGACATTTCCTACTACTCTCGGTACGGCTACTAAAATATAACTCCTATTACTATTGTATTACTTGTATTACCATCAAAGCCAAAGCCATCTACATAGATACATTGAAAAGTTTAAAGTTTAACCAAAAGAATACACACAAAGCTACTACAGACTCACTCCAAGATGCACGATATATTTTAATCTCTACTGATGAACTATGCATGTACATATTACTTAAGCCGGCCGGCTGGTCGCAAAGCAGCAAGAAAAAAAAAACACAACATTAAGGTACTAAATAAAACAATTTAACAACAACAAATAGTTGTGACGCCTTTTTTATGTTATTATACAAGTAGATATACACTTATCACTTTTATTTGATGCCAGCAACATGGCAACATTTTGCAGCCGATGATCGTGCTGATGATGATGATGATGATGATGATGGCAATAATGATGTTGGCAACAATTATGCTGAAACTGATCTAAATGCTTTGCTAAGGAGGTGTGTTCATTTTAGCGAACTTTGAAATTATTGTGGAGTTATTTCTTCTGATAGAAACGATGCGCGCGCGCAGTGTTAATGTCCAATTTAAAAATACTTAACATCGATTCTGCTTGTTTATTAGATTGGGCTATATACATACATATATACATCTTCTCCCATAAAAATTAGATTTATGCATACACTTAAAGCATGACCAGAAATTAGGTCAATATTTTGCAATAGAAAATTATTTTATATTTATTAACAGAGCTCTTTATCAACGGCAATTGCAGGTTTCGATGAGAGATGTTTGATATTAAAATTGCACATCATTCTAAGTGTATAATTTTTTGATAAAGTTTATGATATACTAACAAAAAAATTGAACAAGCTGTCAGAATATTGCTAAGGAGCTTAAGTTTGATCAGAACGAAACAGAAGCATTTGAAATGAATTGGCTTCTAAGGGAAGCTCGACTAGAATGTGAATTGTGAAAGTCCAATTATATCCTGTAATGCATAAAATAGATCTTGGGAAAGCATTCGAAACGATGTGAAGTTACGTAGATAGGATCAAATTTCGTTTGCATGGCCAAGCTTCTGATGCTGAATAAGTAATACAATCGATTCATGTGATTGAGGAATGACAGCCAAATGTTTGATGCACTCAAAATGACCTATTACATTTCTTATAAAATAATAGCAATTATTTTTTAAATGCAAAAATACTAAGTGATATTACTTTTTCGTACTTTATCATATAGAGATCTGTGAAAAATCTATTTATGACGGATTTTCAAACAGATTTAAATGGACAATATTTTTAAATCATTCTTTAACAATGTAATATTGTAACATTTTAAATTCAATTAATTTTGTATTCTTTTATTAGCTCTTTAAATTGCTTCAAATTGAAATACTGCTTTGCGACAATTGAAAATAAAAATAGTCAATTGTAAATAAGATTAGTCATTTTACAATGCGAATAGTTAGTTCTAAATGAGAAAGCGTCAAATGAAAATGAGAATACGTCAAGTGAAAATGAGAATAGTCAATTGAAAATGAGAATAGTCAATTGTAAATGAGAAATTGTCAATTGTGAATGCGAAAATGTCAATTGCAAATAAGAATAATCAATCGTAATTCATAATGCGGTAATTGAAAATAAGAATAGTCCATTGTAAATAAGATTAGTCATTTTAAAATGTGAAAGCGTCAATTGTAAATGGGAAAGCGTCAATTAAAACTAAGAATAGTCAGTTGTAAATGAGAAACGTCAAATGAAAATCATACCCACATTACATGAGGAGACTGCGGAAGATCATTTCAGTAAGATTAGTCATTTAGTAAATAAGATTAGTCATTTAGTAAATAAGATTAGTCATTTAGTAAATAAGATTAGTCATTTTAAATTATCAAAGTGTCAATTGTAAATGAGAAAGCGTCAATTGTAAATCAGAAAACGCCAAACAAAAATGCGAAAGCGTTAAAAAAAAATCAAACCCACATGAAAATCAGCCAAATATAGGAGAGCAGCGACTTCAGTATTTTGAAAAGCTCGTGGATGATGCAAAAGCCACTATTACAAGAGGAGACTGCGGAACATCGACGACATCATTCAATGCGGATGCAATCACCCATCAATATAAAAAAATTGTATTTATTATAATTACAACATTTCAAAAATATGTAATAAAAAGAAATTTCTCAATTTTATTTAACGTTTTCTCATTTACAATTGACTATTTTTATTTTCAATTGATGCTTTCTCATTTACAAATGCCGCTTTCGCATTTTAAAATGACTAATCTCTTTTAAAATTGATTATTCTTATTTTTAATTATTATCTATTTTTTTTTTTTTAAATTGATTTTTAGGTAATTCATGAAATAATTTTTTATTCTTTTATTTTAAGGTTTCAACAACAACGTAAGTTCCAATTTTGATTTTTAAATTAAATTTTTTTGTTTTTATATAAATTAATTTCTTTACAAAACTTCTGTAACTAAATTCTATATGAAAAAAAACTTATTAAACGTGAGGAATTATGCATGAGTGTGCATGATTCACATACATATTTGGTATCGTGAGTACTCATAATCGGCAGTAAAAATACTTCTGAATTCATTAGTGATCCATTTTAGAATATGCTGATCGATATTACCCAAGATTACAATATGTTATAAGACGAGTTCCTACGTTTAGTTTTATTTACAAATTAATATTTATGCGATTTAGCAGAAAAAGGAAGGCATCTGACGTATTTATTAACCAGTCGAAGATTTTAAATTTATACGCTATTAGAAGATATCTTCTTTCATTTGCACACACTCAAAATTTTATTTCAATATGTCAATTCATTCTTTGTTTACAAGCCATTTTAAGTTGAAGTGTCAGTTTTTTTTTTTTTTTTTTTTTTTGTAATAGAAAAACCGAATATCATGCAATAATATGCAATTGTTTTTTTGGAAGGTTTACAAACAACAGAAATTCATACAAAAATGGTGATAATATTAAAGGAAACTACTGAACCACAAAGTGGACGTCCGAAAAGTGCAAAAACACCATAAATCATTAAACAAGTGTATGATATTGCTTATGATGAGCCAAGTTTGACTAAGCGTGCATTTGCTGATACTATAGGCATGTCAGACGAATGTGTGCTTCATATTTTACATGAATAATTCCATATGGAAAAGCTGTTTGGAAGGGTAGTCGTTAGTTTCGTTAACAATTCAATTCAAATCTCTCAGCAGAATTTGGAGCATTTTAAGCAGATTAGAATACATATTGTACATCAGTTTATAACTGTTGATGAGACTTGAATCTATCATTTTGATTTTAAACTGAACCAAGAACATTTAATATGGACTAAAGCTGATTGTTCAGCTCGAAAACAAGTGAAGTCAGAATGACCGACAAAAAAGTTTATAGCAAAAATTTTTTGTTATTAAAAAGGAATTTTGTTGATTGATAACCTTAAAAAACTAAAGCAAATTAACTCCAAATATTATATCAACCATTTCGATCAGCTGCATAGAAAAGTTCAGAGAAAAGTCCTGGTTTACAGAAGAAAAAAAATCGTTTTTTAACAAGACAAATGTTCAATTTAGCTACTGTTAGCTAAATTGAATGAATTAGTATAAATTGATATGAATTGCTTGAACACATAGAGGATTCATCAGATTTTGGTTCCCAGTGATTATTACCTCTTCAAAAACTAGAAACAATGCGTTCGTGAACAGAGTTTATCGTTGAATGAAGAACCTATTACAGCCGTGAAATATTATTTTCCAGAGCTTCCGAAAAATCAGTACAGAAGTGGTATAAAATTATTGAAGGATCTTTAGAATAAGTGTATTGAAGCTAAGGAGATTATATTGAAAAAAAAAAACGATAACATACAGTCCTCACCTAGACCAATATTCATTTTGGGAATACAGTTATGGCTACGCCATTAATCGTAAGGTGAGCCGAATACAATACTGAATGCCACATTTTATAATGCATGATTAAATCATTTAAAAATAAAACAAAAAGCAATATACTAACTCCACCTTGTACAGCATACCATAGCCACTTGCAAATAAATCGAATGATGATCTGCAAAATTTAGTATGTCTTAATATGCAAATATCAAAGCATATCTAATTTATTATAGGTGCATAGGCATGTATAGACATTATTTTTCTATATATCGTATATATATATATGCCAACATTTTGATGAAACAATACACATTCATATCAATTTATGACCCAAATGTATTATGAGAAGCCAAATTTGAAGCCAAATAAAATAGCCAAAATAATAAAGATATCATGCGAGAGTTGATTTGAAATTTATTGATGAGCATTAACAAAATGCATCAAAAATTGAATAACAATATTTGCACTTAATAAAATGCAATTGAAAGGCACTGTTACAAGCAAAAGAATAAGTAATAAAAAAAAAATTTACATTTTTATTATTATATATCTTTTAGCCGCTAGTGGTGATTATTTCATTGAAAGTATTGTATTTTTTTAAATGTCAGATTAAATTTTTGAAATTAAACTAAATATCAAAATGTAATAAAAAGACATTGAAATTATTATTTTTTTTAATATGAATTTCGCACGTACATACCCACAAATATACTTACATATGCATGTGTATCCAGTCCTGTATAATATTTTTAATTAATTTTCCATTTAAAATATGATTACTCATACAATGAGCGCAAACAAACGGCAGCTCATCTCAAATGAAACGAAAAGGTAGGCAAAAAAAAGATATGCACAAAATTTTTGTAATAACTTGTTACACACTGCAATAAAGATCGCAATTGCCAATTCACATAAATTAATAGATTACATGACGTCTCTGATATTGTTATTGTTGTTCCGCCGCTATTGCTGCTGCTGCTGCTGCTGTTGCTGCTGTGAATACTTGTATGGTAGTGTGTTTCTCGGTTGCATTGGATACATTTCTATTGGATTCTTGTTTAGTTCCCATTTTCTCAGCATCATCCGCAAATGTACATATGTACACATTGACATACATATGCACATTATATTGCCCTCACCACACTCTTTGCCATTATAATATACCAACGATCTGTATCTAGAAATTCGCTCTCTCTCTCTCTCTCTCTCTCTCTCTCTCTGCGCTTTGCTTCTAATCCGTTATAACCCACACCAAACAAAACGCCAACATTTTGAGCACATTACTTGCACATTGCAAGTACGTCATTGAGTATAAGCAACAACGGCAACAACAGTGTGCTGCGCGTTGTGCGCTGCTTATGCGCATGCGCTACGCCCATTTACATTTGAATAATGTTGCGCATACGCCGTACAGTGCCACAATATAGATAAAATTTTCTCACTTTTCTGCTCTTCTCACGATGCGATGCTGTTGATTCTGTTTCTATTCGTATTATTGTTGGTGTTGTTGCTTTTATTTTTATTATTATTACTTTCAGTTACGTTATTGAGGGTTTCTCTGCTTTAACTTCAATTGCACTTGTACATATGCATACATTATTATATCTACATTATATTTTTATATTAGATTCATCTAATATTGTTGTTGCATGCCGCTTCTAAAGCTGCTGCTGGTGCTGCTGCTGTTGGTGCTGCTGCTGCTCGTTGTAACATCTCTTAACTTAGTTTGTCTTCTTTAGTATAAAAACGTTTGAATTTGTTTGATTTTGACAAAACAATTTTGACAAGCCTCTAAGCAAAGACGATCTCAAAATTATAAACGCGAGTGAGTGTTCTTTAGTTCAAACATACTAAGTATTCACATAGTGGCATAAAGAAAATTGAAACAAATGCAGGATTTGCAACAAATTAATCTAGATTAAAAAATTCAAATTTAATAAATATCCTTTTTAATGGTGAACCAAATAAAACACAAATATCCTACATAGAATAATGTATAATCATTATGTGAAACCAAAAACAAATATTGTGCAAGGATTTTTTTTTAACGTGTTTATTTTTATTTTTCTATTTTTCATTTCTATTTCTGTATCCATATGTCATGAAGGACACCAAAAGAATTTGATGATTTTCATATAATATAAAAAAAAAATAAGAAATACCCACATAAAAGCGTGTTACCACAAAGTGTTGCACAAACAAACAAAATAATAACTTAAAAAACCTTGAAAACATCATCATCATAATTTTTTCAAATAAAATCACAACAAAACATATTCTCACGATTCAGATATTGTCTTCATAGAAATAATATATGAAGTTGAATTTCTACAATATGCCTCATCAAATTTCTATCAAATCGTGATGAAAAAAAAAAAAAATAGTCAAATAAAATAAGAAAAGTGTAATCTAACTTCTACATTTATGTAAATGTATATATTCCTATATGAAGCTATCTGTATGAGCCTTTTCCGGTCTTTGTAAGCGAGATGTATTTGGGTACAAAAGATCTCATTTGGTCGCAGTGCCCGTAACACTTGTGGTTGACCCCCAGAGGTATCAGCTATAGGGCTCATATCCACTAACAGACCTTGGTCTGGTTTCGCGTGGTCCACTTGATGAACAAGGATTATGTCCTTGTTCCAACGTCACGCTCTCTTTTGATGACTGATAAAGGGAGATGTATGCCAAAGAAAAAATGTTTAATGATGAACATTTATTATCGGAAGCAATTTGCGATGACATACTTGCTTGCCTGTATGGTATAAATACCGTCGGCAAGATATTTGGTTGTTTTTTCTTTTTTTAGGAAAAAAAAATCTATTAGATTATAGATCCAGAGTGGAATCTTACTAAACGACAGCATTCAGATTTTTTTTTTAACAAGCACAATTATCGCAAATCTCTAAGCAATGATTTCAAATAGTAAATGACATAAAGAACATTATTTTTTAAACATCCACGAAGCTTCTTTGACTTGATACTTTCTAAGAAATTATTTCCGGCACATCTTAATTGCTTTCACAATATCCAATTGCTTATCAGCGAAAGAATAAGATTAAAAATAATTCATAAAATTAATATTTATTTTATTTTATAATTTTATTTCAATAATTTTTATTCACAAAATATTTTTAATTGAATTACTTATGCTCATACATTTTTCTATTCTTTCTACAAAAAGAAACAAGAAGAAGAAAACCAAACAACTAACCATTTCATAAAAAAAGACATGAAGACATTTTTCGTAGCTATCGCATTTATTGCACTCTGTCGTCTTGGCACTGTGAAAGCACAACGTGGTCTACCAATACCACAAGGACGTACATTTGAGGCAAATGCTGTGATACTTAAACAAGGTTTCGATTTAAATCCAGATGGTTCATATAACTACAAGTAAGTTTAATAATTAATGAAATAAATAATGGAAGAGAAGCTCGGCCAATGAGCCCTTTGGGGTTTTAAGTGCCACATATTAATTTTAATTTTTTTTTTTTTTAAGTTTAATAATTTATACAACATTTTCACACCTCTATATGATATATATCACACATACTCGTACATTTGTACATTGAGCGGAAGTCATACATAGATTTTGATTTAACTGTAATTAACATATTATTAAGTATTTGTATGTATTTTTCTCTTACAGTTATGAAACAAGTAATGGTATACGTGCTGATGAGGCTGGTTATTTAAAGAATCCGGGATCACAAGTAGAAGCACAAGTGAGTAATGGTCAACACATTTGACCTTCATCATTTATATGTATGCATATGCATATTATTGTGTTCAAAAAATATATCTTGAGCTGTTGTTGATTTGCATAATTTTGAAATTGAGCGTTTTGCGCATGGCTAGCTACAATTATACTTAATTGTAGCGGTAACGGTAATAAGCACAATTATATACAGGTATATAACTGTATACTATGCACTCGTTATCACTTAACAGTCGATAGATCGTTTAAATTTACAATTTTAAATTCTTCGATCACAATTTTAAAGCATACTTTTAGGCACAATATTTATTATATTCAATGTATTCACAATAATACCATACAAAATACATTCCACATCTGTCTACACTACAGGTTATGCAAGGTTCATACTCATACACTGGTCCAGATGGTGTTGTCTACACAATCAATTATATTGCCGATGAGAATGGCTATCGTGCTGAGGGTGCACATATTCCAACACCACCACCACCACGAGCACCCGGTGGTCGATTCTATAAGTAAATTTGTTTTCGTTTTCAGCATTAGCTCAGGCTCAATGGATGTGTTAATTTTTTGAACGTGGCATTTCTTTATGAATATAAGTTTATATAAATGTATAAAAATATATATATTGATACATATATATATGAATTTATACATATGCATATAGTATATGAATAGTTAAATGCATATTGTATGAAAAATTGGCAAAAGCAAAAAAAAAATATATCAAAGATGTGGGAATGGTAATCAATTTGTGGAGAAGCATATGAAAGAGCCTTAATATAACACACACACACACACATACACTAATATGTATTGTAATTAATTATCCCGCCTTAATAATCTCAATATAATTTGTATGTAAAAATTTTCTCTATCATTAATTTTTTTTTTTTTTTGTTTCTCTTCAGTTGAACATTATATTTATATTCCCTCTAAACTTGTATACACTTTTCCATTTATAAATCTGCTCTTTTTATTCTTCTATTTATTGTATTAGTTCTTAGTAGCAACAAGAAACACAAAAGAAGACAAGCAAAAATTGTTTTTATGTAATTAGAATTTTTTCTATTTTTTTGTTTGTTTCTTTATTTTTGAAATATGGCAACCAAGCAATAAATAAATTTGCACAAAAAACACACACACATTTCTTTTGTTGTTTCTCTCTCGCTCTGTCTGTCTCTCTCCTCCTTACAATCTCTTTCTCTTAATGGTAAAATCACTTCGAAATTTGTCCGTCTCTTTGTCTCCAAATCGATCGCTATAACTATCACGATTTTTCGTTTTCAAGCTAAACGTCGAATTACGTCGAATAAAACTTTTCGGCTGATACGTAGGTATTGTCGTAGCTGTTCGTGGTGAAGATGACTTTGTCTTCACAATAGGACTTAGAGAACGTGGTGTCGATGATGAACTGTGAATAGCTTTCACATTAGCGATACTTTTTGCGTCTGGTGCCAGTATACGTTTTGGTGAAGAACTACTGCGACGGCGCATTAATGCATCATATACAGGATCCTCATCGAATATGAGCAGAACACGCAATTTACGCGATGTATTGCTTATAAATCGTAACGCTTTCGTTACCGTTTCTGTCTTGTATTCTGTTTTTTTATTGCGCGCATACATATCGTACATGCGATAAAGACGTCCGGTTGTCTGAACATTGTTCGTCACAATGCCATCAATGAAATTTAACTTGGTGGACATTTTCATTACCAGCGTTTTAGTACCATCTGCAGCAAATAATTCTTCCGGCTGTACAATATGACGTACCCGCAAGCGTCGTAATTCGTATTTGACCACACGTATATTTCTTCTCATCTGTGCGCTTATACAATTATCCAGTGTAAACCATGATACCTTTTGTTCGGTTACCCCAAACGATTCAACGTATTTACGATAAGCGAAAATTGAGCTCACCAACACCGAAGCCAATGCCATTACGCCCAACAGTGAATATAGAATTTGCCAAAGTAGCACATTGGTTGCCGATTCGGACGAATAACGTGGTGCACGAAAAATATAATCGTTTACAATGTCCAAAACTAATGCATGACAATCATGTATTGACAAACGGTTTGGATGTATACTTATGGGAATTTTTTGATTTAGCAAACCGATTTGAGGATCGGGAAATATGAAATTTTTTACCGTTGCCCAAAACTGTGAGCCCGGAATATTGGTCCGTTGCATGAGTGCAGCACAATGTTCGGTCGCTTGACGAAACCAATTCAAACATGTCGGACTCAATTCCAACTCTGGATGTAAAGCTTTACAAAATTGTTCCATATATGTGGTTGGCAACTGCGTGCAGGAAGATTAGAGATTAAATGTTGTAGACTGTTTTTTTTTTTTTTTTGTTGCAAATATTCATAGTACTTACATTTCTATAATCAGAATTTATATTTATTTTGATATGCATCGCCATCTGACAAGTAAATACTTTTAAAAAATGAATCGCACACACACACACACACTCATACAAATATGTCAGCCATTTTTCATTGACATAATACTCGAATGTTGATAGAAACTATTTTTCGAAATATAAAATGTAGCAAATCGGTTATTCGAAATCTTAGGTAGTTGGAGATGGTAGTCGATATTAATACTGGTACTACACTAGTTAAAGAGCTAGCATGATTATTGAACGCAATAGTGTTGCAGAGGAACACAGAGTATTATATATATGTATGCTCAGTAAGCAGTAGAGCCATCTCTCGCCCGACAAAACTGACACTCTACAAGACGCTCATAATACCCGTGCTGCTCTATGGCGCGGAAGCATGGGTTGTGTCGCAGACCGATGCAGCCACGTTTGGGGTGTTTGAGAGAAAGATTCTTCGCAAGATCTTCGGTCATGTACGCGTCGGTGACGACTATCCTATTCGAATGAACCACTAACTGAACGAGCTCTACGATGACATTGACATACTCGAACGCATCACTATTCAGCGTCTGCGGTGGCTAGGCCATGTTGTGCGTATGGATGAAAAAGCTCCGGCGAAGAAGGTATTTGACACGGAAGCCTTTGGACGACAGCGTAGGGGAAGGCCGTCTGCGCTTAGTGTAACTGATTGAAGACCTCTGGAGAGAGCTGCTGATATCAGCCGTAACTCGATAATGGATTGTAATGGCCATATATGAATGAATGAAGGAATGATCTGAATGTTAGAAAACTTAAAATTATTCCAGCTTGAAAACTCATACGAGAAATAATTGAATGAAAGTTCTAATTTTATGCGAGCTATTCAAGTAAGATGATTTTTTGTGCACGATGGATAGGTTCTTCGTCTATGAAACCTTCAAAAAATATTGGGCTATACATTGACTGAAGAAAATAATGTTAAATGGACAACCAATTCCCAAATATAGAATTGGATCTAGAAGAATTTAACTAAAATTCCATTTTTAAAGGCATTTGGTCACAAACCATAATCAACATGTGTTCCTATTGCCAAGAAAATATTTCGACTGATGTTTTATTACGACTTGGACTAGATTTTGTTGAAAGAAACTATGAAGAAATCCCATACCATTGAAAAAATGAAAAAAACGAAAACTTTCAGGAAAATTTCCTGAAAAAGGATCCATTAGATTGGGAATTTTTTGGCCATTTGTCTTCATTTTAGGTTTTATTTTAGATATAATATACATATTTAATGGAATCCCATGGCTCCATAAAAACCCCGGCCCGCTTTTGTGTCACCATATTATTAGGTATATAACTAAGTTTTAAAGGATTTTTCCTAACTTTGAGACTTTATTTAAAAAAAATTGCTACAATATATTTGATTCAAAGAATTTTTCTTTGGAAGATTTAACTCTTTCCCATCTTTGAGGGAGTGCATGAATTCCACCCCAATAGAAGCGATCAACTCAATTTTTGATAACTTCGACTGAAAAGATCCGGACAAGGCAAACAAGTGGTAGCCAGAAGGGACAATGTCTGGGCTATATGACGGGTAGACTTCCCATCCACTATTTTCCAAGTACGTTTTAACGGGTTGACTCGTGTTTGGTCGTCCATTCTAATCGTTTTTGATTGAATGCTATCTTCAATTTGATGAGTTATTGTCAGTAGCGTTCCCATTAATAGTTTCATCCAGTTTTAGCAGCACATTATACAATATCTGATCTTACCTTCTTATCCCATAATATTATAATATACCTTCGAACTATGGATATTCGAATTTGGAGCTGATTTAGCTGGTTAGTCAGGTCTCACATATGACTTTTTGCACTTAGGCATATCGAAATAGATTCAGTTTTCATCGCCAGTAACAATACAATGCAAAAAAGGCTTCCCTTTGTACCGTTGAAGCAGCGTTTTCGACATGAAAAATCGCCTTTCGATGTTTCTTGACTTAAGTTCTCATGGAACACAATTTCCCATTTTGTGGATGATATCCATGTTCTTTAGATACAATGATATGGCTCGCTGAGTCACTCTCTTCTCTCTTGAGTCAGCTTTTATTGAGTTTGACATGAGACTTCGTCCAATAGATGCTCCAATTCAGCATCTTCACGCCTTTTATCGCTTGTATCAAAATCACCTCTTTTGAACCATCTAAACCAAAATGCACAAGTTAAAATTGATAGAGCATGTTTTCCATAGGCCTCACACAGCATGCAATGACTTTCCGCTGCACTTTTCTCCAGATGAACACAAAAAATCCAAATTTTCATCAAATGAGGTTTTGTAGACACAAAAGTTGAAAAGCAAAAAAAAAATATGTTGTTTACACTTCTAAAAAATGATACGATGCAATTTAATACTACTAAAACTACCTCTGGATGCCGTAGCTCAGTGGTTAGTGTGTTGACCTTCTGATCTGTAGGTCGTGGGTTCAATCACCTGCTGAAGCATAACAAATTTAATATCGAAAAGACTTTTCTTTCGAATGGTACCCATATGTCGGCAAGCAATTGCCAATTCTTCCGACAGTAACAATTTGCCATGGAAAAGCTTCTAAGAGAACTCTGTGACAAAGCTCAGAACCGGCCAAAATAAGTAGGTCCCATTTAATACAGTCCAAAATTAATAAGCAACAGTAATGGAAGAGAAACTCGGTCAAAGAGCCATTCGGGACTTATAAGTGCTAAATATTTATTTATTTATTAAAACTACCTCTGTTGAAAATCCTTTAAAACAATCGACAAAATGTGATCAAAACCATGAAGATTAAATTGTAAAACAAACAAACTTTTGATTTAAAAAATGTAATTATTCATATGCGACTTAATACGAAAAAAAAACTTCAAAAGTAACTAGCTAACAAAAAAAATTGTTCTTTCCCATAGTTTTAGCTTACAATCAACCTAAGAAATAACATACACTGCACGCCATACAAATATTAATAAATTGCAATTATAATTATGTGCATTAATTAACAATTTTATGCGTAATATCAATTTAAACACATACTAGCATGCATGCACTTACTAACGTGTAAATTTATGTTTCAAATGCGATCAATGTAAACTCACTAAAATAAATATAATTAATAATAACAACAAAAATCAAGCCAATTTTTTTAAAACATTATTATTATTATTTTTTTTTTTTTTTTTTTTTTTTTTGCTACATAGATTTTATTGTTGTTGGCATTGAAAACTATCTACTTGAAGTATCCATATAATGTGGTACACAATCGGGTATTTTTTTTTTCAAATTTAATGTATTGATCCAAAATGGGCATTCAATTATAGCGGATAACAGTTAAGTCCAAATTTTTTTCTCTTTTCTCATGGAGTCTCTAAAAGAGTAATTCTCAATGTAAGCATTCTTCTAACACGAGTATATAGACCGAGTGTGTTCAAAATTGATTCAACATTATTACGTAGAATAATCTTAGAGGAGTTTCTACTTCAGTATAAAAATACTGGCACGTAAGATTGCCTTTTTTTAATTGTAAAAATGTGTATATTTAATTCCAGAGTAAAGCAAAACTATCATTCTCTCTCGATAACAATACCTATATTCCAATACTCTGACGTACCGAAGATCTCAAGATTGCCGTGATGAACTTCAAATTAAAATGAACATTCTAATTTTCATACATAACATTCCAAAAATGGAATGGAATCGGATATGTTATCGAAAAAATATGTAAATATAAAAGAAATATTCGATTTAGGAATTTTAGAATTTCATATTAAACCATACATTTTGAATACATTTTGATTACATTATTCTATTTATATACATAAGTTCATCTATGTCCGTAAAAATCTTATATGCCCCTATGCCAAGTGCATATATATTAAAATCATGAGATTTTATTTGAGAACTTATAATTAAAATATTTACAGAAAAACTAAGAAAAAAAATAAAAACTTAAAAATGCCAAATGAACAATCATAGGTCTCTTTTGAAATTTATTGCTTTGTAATATGAACCAATATTTATGATGCATTAATAATAATAATGATTCTCACACATAGAATTCGTGTGAAGCAGATGCATGCATATATAGATATAATACATAATATATGGGCATTTCCTGGACTATTCATTGATAATGTATATAAAAACAAAGACTAAAAGTTGGCACTAAATGAATACTAAAGGTACTGTTCGTACTGTTCGTGGACAAATATATAAAGTAGTGCTGTGTGATTAACCGTTTAGTCGAACAAGCTGATTAATCAAAATCTTGAATAATCAATTAATCGATTAATCAAAAATCTGATTAATAAAATTATGAAATATTCGATTAATCAGAATTTTGATTAATCACAATATTTTTCATTTAGTTTTACTTTGTTTCTGAAATTTTATTTGAAAGTTACGTGACTGAATAATTTTGTTCTGATTAATCAAAATTCTATTTATTTAATCGAATAATTTCAATTTTTTTAATATTCAAAATAGCAATTATTCGATTAATTTCTCTTTTGATTAATCAATATTTTGATTAATTGAATAATTGATTAATTGATTAATCAACAATTTTCATTATTCAAATTGTTCGACTAAACAATTAATCGCATAGCCCTAATATAAAGCTAATAATTATATTCAGTGATGCATGAATAAATGTGAATATGGCCGGAACAATGCATGGCTTCTTCTTATACAAAATTATATTTTCAAATTTCGCCTTTCACACTTTTCTTACAAAGATATTTAAAGTATATATTTTCGCTTTATTTACGCTTATATTTACTAATTAACAGCAGAAACTTAGTGCAAACTTCTATCATATGTAAATAGGATAGAATTTGCTAATGAATGATATTACTCATAATTTCTATTACAAAGTGAATATAAACCATGCCTACTGCCACAAAAGAAATTATATTTTGCGAAACTTTTGTATTGCCGAAATTAAACTTTTCAAAATTGACTAAAATAATTAAATGAAAAATTAGTATTCATGCATCTTATCTTTGTTGAAATTTTTTTAACATTTAAAATTTTTACACCTTCTGGTTGATATTTTCTTGGAAATGCCCATATGTAGATATGTTCTACAGCAAATATGTAAAAAAAAAAATAAATGTATTGTAATTATTTATAAAAGAAATTATATTGTCTAACCAGAATTATATTCTCTTGTTATAGGTAATAGGTAATTATTTCATGAAAAATAAATTACACAAATAATAATGAAGAATAAATGTACATAAAAAAATTTTAAAAAAATATAAAAAAAAATCAAAAGAAAAAAACTATACTCTGTCATATTCATCAAAACACAAACTCAAAGAATTATAGATTTTCAAATAGTCAATACAATACATATAATTTCAATTTAATTAATTTATTTTATTGTAGAAAACCGAATGACTATGTAAATACGCAATATTAGAACAATTATCTAGTCTAATAAACTAACCATAGATAGATAATTTAACATCCTTTATACAAAATTATTTTAAAATATTCTAATTTATAATATATGTATATCCCCTATACTTTTTTGTGTGTTAGTAGGTGTGTGAAAAATCACTACTTATACATACAATGGGTAAAAGATGAAAATACATTTCCACATCTGTTAATATTATTATTATTGTATTGTATAGAGTGTTTAAAAATATAATTATTTAGAAATATATTTAAAAAAAAAAAACCTATCATTAAATTCATATTACATTCAATTTACAATTACGATTACAATAACACTTACTCATATGTAGTCGTACGTATGTATGTATGTATGTGGAAATGTAAATATGTACATATTTGTATGTAAATACATAGTGCCGCCCCTTTGTAATAAATAGAATAAATAGCATTGTGCATTTTATTTTGCTATAAAAGCACATGTACATTTTACAATTCATTCACAAGTTGTAAAATCTTAATCGTGTAATCATACAAATAAAAATCATCTAAGTAAACGATGCGCTTTACAACACTCTCTGTATTATTTGGGCTTTTGCTCTGTATGCTCTACGTTTATGCCGAGGATGTCAATCAATTGGAGGATGTAAATTTGGAAACGGTACATGAGAATACGGCTGATCGTTTTGCACGACGTGCCAGAGGCTGGGGTGGCAGATATGGTGGTGGCGGTGGATATGGCGGAGGTTGGAGAGGTGGCTATAGGGGTGGCTATGGCGGTGGATATGGTGGTGGCTGGAGAGGTGGATATGGTGGAAGACGTTGGGGAGGCGGCTGGGGCAGAAAATAATATGGTTATGGCTGTTTGATCGAATGACCTGTGGAACGAGAATGAAAATCTGATTCTAATAAATACGTGTGCATATGTATTTATATTAACATATATTTGCAATAATAAAATTTTGAATATTAAATCTTTTACAATGTAATTTTCTATATTGCATGTGACCTCATTTTGAATTGAATTCAAGATGAATGTTTAATTCCATTCCAACAACTTCTTACGGCGTTAGCAATAGTCCGGTTTTTTCAATATTTTCTTTAAGTCGAACTTGGATTGGACTTTCGCCTACGTACAGGCTGCATACAAGTGAAAAATAATAGTAAACTAAAAAAATGTGATTATCAGTGCGTTGATCTATGGTGATGCTGTACTCTTATAAATATGATTGTGATATCATTTTAAAGAAGACTTTAGACTTATATTTATGTTTTCGCAACAAACCTTGAACTCAGCATCAAACAGTGTTTTTTTTACAAATTTAAGAACTATTTTATAAATTTTACAAAAGAGTATTTTTAAAATTTCACCGTTAAAACAAAAATTTTGTCAATAATTCAAGTAAAATTTTTTATTATTTCGAAATTTTGGTGGCACCTTAATTTTCGCAATAAACTAGATAATAATACGAGTACAAATAAATTCTGTCATGTGTTGGTTGCAATAAAAAATCATACTTAAACACATCCATTTTACCCGCCATTTTGGGTATTTGTAGCTTAGTCATTGCTGTTTACATGACATAGGTTTCAGTTGTTTACAAGCTGTCATTTAGTGTGTATCAATTTTATAACAGATGGATGTCTATAAGCAACATTCATGTCATTATATTCTACCCTGTTTTCAATTGAAAAAAAAAAAGTACTGCTGAAGCTGTGAAATTGATTAATTTGACTTTGAGTGCAAATCATGTGAATCTTAGAACAATACAAAGATGGTTTGTAAGATTTTGTGACAATAAATTTTGCCTTGAGGATGATTCAGGTACCGGTGCTCCAAAAAATGTTATGAATGCAGAAAAAAAATATCTGGAACCTAATCAAACTATCACAGCTGAACATTATCAACAACAAATGATCAAATTAAGTAATGCTGTGGAGGAAAAAATACCATATACTGGTCAAGGAAGTGGAAAAGTAATATTGCTGCATGACAGCGCTCATCCATATACAGCAAAATGAACTCAGAAACTCATCTTCTCCTTAGGCTGGAAAGTTCTCCAGCATGCGGCTTACAGCAAATCGCCAAAATGTGTATATCTTCTTTTCATGTTTGATATTTTGACACTTAAATGAATATCACGTTTGCTTTCTCAACATTTTTACAGCATAAAAATAAAATAAATATGTGGCACATAAAGCCCCAAAGGGCTCATTGGCAGACCTTCTCTTCCATTACTGTTGTGCGTCTTAAATTTTGGGCAATATTAGAAGGGACCTACTTATTTTAGCCGGTTCCGAACGGCAGAACACTTGTGACATCACTTTTTCTGAGCTTTGTCACAGAGTTCTTTAAGAAGCTTTTTCATGGCAAGTTGTTAACTGTCGGAAGAATTGCCAATTGCTTGCCGACAGGTGGGTACCGTTCGAAAGAAAAATCTTATCGATATTAAATTTGTTATGCATCAGCCGGGGATTGAACCACGACCTACAGATCAGAAGGCGAACACACTAACCACTGAGCTACGGCACCCACTCATAGCATAATACTCATAAAAAAATTAGAGAAATATATAACCAAATAAAATAATTGGGTTTTAAAAACTAATAGCTCGACTTTTATTTTTCTTTCTAAAAAAAAAATATTCACAAAAATCGTCAATTAATAGGAAAAATGTTATCCGGCATCTAACCAATTGTAATCAATTGAGATCAACGTTATTGTTATTTTTGTACTATCTGTGTAGTATGATAGTTGAATAAATCCATATTTCAAATGATTTGTATAAAAGTTCTATAAAAATTATAAAAACGTTATTTTAAAAATTTTTTTTTTTTATTAATTTTACGTAACCGATTGGCAAATACAATGTAATGAAGATTTATCGAAATTGTTGTATCATTTATTATGAGTATGTGGTATCTGGTATCTCAAATACTCGAACGAATTTTTTGTCATTAAATCCTTTTAATACGAAATAAAAAAATTAATATATTTTATAAAATATAGCATACTGATGTAGCTCTTCTGCTAATGAATCGTAAGTGGAAAATAATATAACTCTATTATTTCAAAAGATGTCAATTAAGCAATTGCTAATTCTTCCGGCAGTAAAAATTTATTATGAAAAATCTTTTGAAGAGCTCTGAGGGGTGATATAATCAAACAAATCTAATCAATCTAGTTCTCCTGTGGTGCTTTTTATTTAATCATCGCACTATGTAATATATGTACGTAATATTTACATATTTTATTTAATATATTATAGTACAACACAACATACAATACTGAAAGGTGTTATAATAAATTAAATCACTTAATTATTTAAAAGGAAATTTTTGAAACTATCACACATCAAACCACTCGCAATATAGCAAAAATAGTCTAAACATCCAATGTCAGTGTAATCACTCATAAATAAGTGCATTTCTATAAAATGCTCATTGATGATGAGACAACTCCATTGTCGAACATTTTAACCACATCAGGCGAAGAGTTGTTAATGTACGCAAATGTTGGGTATAGCTACAGCAAAATCTCTATGCTTTCTTAGTGTAAAAATCAAATTCCAAAAAGTTTATATTTCCGATATATCTATTAAACATACATATCAGACCGTTAGAAAGCAATAACAACAACCTTATGTGCATCGTTTTGCTTAAAAAAAAAAAAAAAAAAAATATGTGGCACCTAAAGCCCCAAAGGGCTCATTGGCCGAGCTTCTCTTCCATTACTGTTGTGCGTCTTAAATTTGGACAGTATTAGAAGGGACCTACTTATTTTAGCCGGTTCCGAACGGCAGAACACTTGTGACATCACTTTTTCTGAGCTTTGTCACAGAGTTCTTTAAGAAGCTTTTTCATCGTTTTGCTTATGAAATATTAATTTTATTGCTATGAGTATAACAATTATTACTATTATTATTTCCTCTTCTCTACGGGGAAATCACTATGTCACTGCAATGTCATATTGAGTATGAGTAACCTCTTCAGATCTTTAATATTATAAATATGTATCTTAAGGTGTTTCACTACTTCATGCAAATAGAAAACAATGTCAGTTTTTACCAGCGAAACAATAAGTTTAGTTTATTTTATAAATGGAAAGCTATTCATGAGCAAAACCGTTAGAAAAAGTTTCTTCTAATAGACTTATTCAATTTTTCAATATGTTCCATAAATTATCTCAGATGGTTTATAGAGATAAAATTAATTTGAAATAATCATTTCATTTCTTCGTAAGAGTTGTAACTCAAAATTGGCGTTCTATTAAGTTAAAATCTTATGATAAAATGAACAAATTTTTTTTTTCATAAACCACCTTAATGTACATATATATCTATATTGCATTATAATAATTATAATTATTGTATAGCAGTGTTTTATTATTGGAATTTGTAAATTGCTTCCTCTGATTTTTCATATTCATATTCATATTATTCATATTTTCTATTTTCTCCGATTTATTATTTTGTTTTTTTTTATCTCTTCACTTAGATGCAATTAAATAATGATAATATGATAAATATTTTTTTACAATTTAATTACATATATCGATTATTTTTACGTTTTTTTTTTATTTTTTATTTTTAATTGATAAACAAGTCTCAATATTAGCAATAAAATCAAAATAATATCACGTATCACACCATGAAAGTGGTATAATTTGCGCATAGAAGTATGCAATGCAAAATTACTAATATTAATCTATTATAGGTAATTATTGAGTATGGATTTCAAAGAAATGCATTCGATTCTATACAAACTATAAAAAATATTTATTTCACAATTTCACATTTAATTCAGATATAATATTTATTTAACCCCAATAATGTCCGCCATATCCACCACCATATCCACCATAACCACCATATCCACCATATCCACCAAAACCGCCATATCCACCATAACCACCACCATAACCCCAACGACGATATCCATAACCACCACCGCCATGAGCAAGAGCACCAAGAGCAGCTAAGCCAAGAAGGAACCGTGCATCACGATTTCCGACATTGGAATGAGCCTCACCAACATCAGCAACATCTGTCAATCCAATAGCTTGCACTGCATCAGTATTCCCATTGGTAAGATCATCTCTCACATCACCTACCGGTGTTGCAGCTACGATCACTGCCATCATTGAATAGAGCCCAACAATGAATAGCATCATCGTTATATAAATGTAATTGAAATGCATTTTATAATGGCGTATTAATTTCTACTTATTTAATCTTAATCTGATCTTGCAAACACTTTGAATTCAAACTTTTTACTACTTACTCTGGGAAGGATTGCAACTTATTTATACGTGTAGACTATTTGATGGGAATGCATACACACAAATACATACATGCCAATACAATTCACACATTTAAAGGGGATTCTCATCAGATATTTACATATTATTGATGTAGTTGTTGTTGTTGTTGTTATATGTCAATGCAGCTATACTAAAAGATATATTCTGACAGTAGATATTTGTTAATGTTCTTTATTAGCACGTCTCATCTTCATTTGTTATGCTATTCTCTTATTGCTTTCACTATTGTTATTGTTATTATTGTTCTAATTGTCGTTGTTTACGTTTACGTTCAGCGAATTTCCAAAACTCATGCATACAATACATATATTAATCTAACATATATATTTGTAATTAATATTGCAAATTAAATTAACCAGTTGCTTCTACACCCACATAGTTTATATATTAACATATATAAAATTACACAAAGTATTACGATTCTTATTGATGTAGGGTGAAAAATTGTTCAATCATGCTGAGAAGCATTATTATTACCAAGTATTTCTTTCCATGTTATTTAATTCATTGCATCGCTTCATTGCAAACTTGAATTCTGTAAAACCCACAAATTACTCACGATTTAATTATTTACACACATTTATTACACTGAGAAATATATTTGATTCTATAAAAGAAAGTACCTAATACATATAAATAGAGTTGCCACATTTGCAATGAAGAATTTGACAGATAACTTATGAGAGAGTATTTTCTCAAAACACATTGTTTTTTTTTGCACTATTTAAAAGAATTTTTTATTATTATTATTAAGGCTATGAAGCAACGCCACCTGAAGATCTTTTGTGCAGCCTTATTCCCTAACTAGCAGCTCTCAAGACTATTTATAAATCTTGTCACTGCTGTGAGATTGATTTTAACTAGGTCCCTAGGGAACTATGAAAACCTTGCCTAGGTAATTTAGTCTGCGTCTAGCCACAGCTGGGAAATTGCAAAGAACGTGTTCTGCTGTTTCCTGCTCTTCAAGACAGAGGCGACAGAGATCGTTGTTTACCACACCCATTTTCATAATGTGATAATTAAGTTTACAATGACCTGTTAATAGTTCAGTGTACAGCTTAATGTCTTTTCTGCTGAGGTTCAACGTAGTATCTACCTTAATGTGTTCAGGGTCAATGAATCTTTTCGACTGCCGCATGCCTGTTTGGGCTAAGGTATTGAGGAGTTTAAAGCATTCCCAAAAGAACTTAGATCGGAACGAAAAATTCATTTGTGATTTTAGAGCTGCATGACTGTCTGAAAGAATGCATATGTTGATTCTTCAAGTGCCCCTACGTAGACATTCTCTGACGGATAGCTCCAAGGCGTGGACCTTCACCTGAAAAATGGAAGATATTTTTCCCATTGCAATTGCCTTCTGGAAATTTGGCCCTACAATTCCCGCTCCAGCACTGCCATTTCCCATTTTGGACCCATCAGTGTACCATAGCTGTGAGCCCTGTTCTAGAAATATTTCGTTGTTTCTTCACGCTGAGCGATCGTGAATGATCACTTCGAAGAGTTTGGAGAATATAAATTTTTTATCCATCCTGTCAAAGACCGTGAGGCCCGGTGAATTTCAGGCTACGTCTAAAATCTTAATGTGCCCTTGAGGTGAATAGAGTTCGGAACGACAAGGTGATAACCTGAGAAGGGATAATAGAGGCTTAATATGAGAAGGGGTAAAAGAATTACTGTGATTATAGTTTATAATATTATAGGCTTATTATTATTAAAATTAACAATATTTATTTAAATTTAATTAATTTAAAATTTATTCTTTTCAACAACCTGGCAACCCTGTTTTATAATATTGTAGGTGCATATCATAGTTATACAAAAAAAAAATTCTAATTAAAATCTCTTTTAAACTCAGTGTTTAGCGGATGATAATGTGTAAGGTGCATTTTAAAAACAAGTTCAATCATATAAAAAAAACAAATATTTCAGTGCAATACAATAAAAATCTATGGAAAAATATGGTGGATCATTAATCAAAAAAAAAAGAAATTAACTCAACGTAACATTCCATACAAACTTAGCCATGTACACAATGAATAAAGAATAAATTAATTCATAAATAGATGTTAAATTCCTTCTTATTTAATAACAAACCGCAATATAAATATTACCGATAATATTACTGGTTCTCGATTTATTTGCAGATACAAGTATTAGTGCATATTAACATATCTTTATATATACAAGGTGCGACAATTATGTATTAAGACTCGAACCATACCTCAGCAACCAAGCGCGCCATCTATGTGTGAGCACATGCGTTTTGAAGCTTCAACCTTCCTCTACTAACTGTCAAAATTTCATGGCATTTGATTGACATTTAATGTTTACAGACATTCATTTTACAAAACACGTGTTCGTTTGATGTTGAAATTTTAACATGAAATTTAACACACAGCACTCATTGTTCGTCAATTGTTGGCTCGGAATCAGGTCTGTGTGTTGAATCACCCACCGCATTCACCTGATTTTGCACCATGCGACTTTTTTTTGTTCCCAAAACTGAAATTGAAGTTGAAAGGATGCTTTTTTGATGACATTCAGACCATACAACGGGCTTCGACGAGGGCACTGGAGGCAATTCCGAATGAACTGGAACACGCGTTTGAATCACTATTAAATCGATGTAACAAGTGTATTGAATCAGGAGGAGAATATTTCTAGAGGCAGTCTTAATACATAATTGTCCCACCTTGTATATATATATACTTCATATGCATTTAAGGCAGAAATGTTATAGGCATTTCCTTATTGAATACATGTGCAGTGCGGTCGCGACGATTCATGTGATGTACAAATTGCAATTAGATTTAATTTAATTTATACATATTATTTGGGGTTTTCATCAAGATTCAATTACACAGTGACACAGTATTTGTTGGGAGGCAGAATGATTCTAACTAAGAATGAAATACCTAGACCCATAATATAGTAAAGCCTCCAAATCTTTTTGCATTCTCAGGCAAAAATTTTTTTATGGTCATATTAAATTTGCAATTTTTTGCTTGCGTGTTTTTAGAATAACTCGAAGGAAAAGGTTAAAATTCATATCGTAGCGATATATGTAGTTTGGGTGCATATAGTAAAATTTCATGAGGAACTATTTTGTGGAACATTTTAACCCTTTAGCTCTCTCTCGAAAGGGTTATTTTGACTCTTTTCTTGAAGAGTCTAAATAATATGCCATTTGGGTGGTCGCTATAGAAAATTATTCACCATAAAATTTTACTAGGAGTATTCTCAGGCAAAACAGAACATGAAAGTACACAGAAAATAAAACAAATATATCTCTTTGAAATATGCAACCTTTTAATGCATTCTTTTATCGAATGTCCACATGTGACTCGACTGCTGACCTTATGTGTGCTTTATATGCACAAAAAAAAAAAAAATAAACCATCACTAGAGCTCAAGGTTTGCGGTTAATCGTATTGCGGCCACACTGTACCAATGTCGATTATTAAATAACACAAGATATTCAATTTTTTTGTCGTTTTTCATTTCTTTTTTTTTTTTTTATTCACAATCTTAAACCAACTAATTTTATTAATACTCATATTATGAATTAAACTAAGCTTAAATGAACTACATTAACCATATGTAAATAATACTGCATTAACCCAGCAGGCTTAGTAAAGCACCTAAGCCTGCACCAGCATTGCCAGCCGTAGACGTGCCGCCTGCTGCTCCTGCTGCTCCAGCACCGCCATTCGCTAGCAATGGTCTCAAACTGTTGCCCAATGCCTGACCCAATAAACCAGCCAATTGTGCCTGACCAGCACCACCAGTCGCTTGCGAACTACTTCCAGAACCACCACCCAAATTGCTCAAAGCAGAGAAAGGATTATTATAGTTCGGTTGTTGATAGCCTTGATTAGGTTGCTGGTATCCTGGGGCGGGTTGTTGATAGCCTTGTGTAGGCTGTTGATATCCAAGATTGGGTTGCACATAACCACCTGGGACAGCACCCAGTTGTGAATAGCCACCCGGATATGCAATCGGACTGTAGCCACCAATTGGATAAGCAACCGTTGGATAGGCAACAGTTGGATATCCACCAACTGCAGGATAGCCACCGACATAACCTCCATAATTGGGATATCCACCGTTTACTTGATCAGATTGTGCAGCTGCTGTTGCTACAGTACTGCCAAGAGCACTACCGAGCAGCGAGGAGGCATAACTTGGTCGTCGTATACCAGTACGTATACCCAAAAGTGGCCTTATCAAACCGAATGTCCTTCCTTGTTCCTCATTACTGCTCGGATATCTATTCGTCGAACCTCTAGAGGCGCTCGACGCTCTCCGGGAAGATTGCCTTTGGCCGCTTTGGCGTGATTGACTTGTAACCAAAGTAAATAAGACACTTATCAAGATCACTTTATATATTAAAGTCATTTTGCAAGTGTATTCGTATGTAGTCGTTTTCTAAACTTTATTCACTTGTTACCGCTGCACAACTGAACATAATTCATGAAGCCGGTTAGTAGTTTTATAACTTAAATTGCTACTACGACCAAATATATTTTCAATATATTCATTTGCAGCGTTTCATTCATTAAAATATGGTATTATCAAGTAAAATCAATTAGAAGACCTTCATACACGCTGACCAAGTTTCATTAACGGAATCTAACCAGCAGATAGCTTGGCTTAGTCAGTAACTAGTCTATTTGCGGTTTCAAAAAAAAAAAAAAACAAAAATCATATACACAAATATAAAAATCATTAACAAAGCCAATAAAACCAAAATATAAAATTTACTAAAATCGAAGGTATTTACTTTGGTGTGTACAATAAATACATACATACATATATATTAAACTCATCTCAACGACATTGACTTTTACGCTGATTTGGTATAAATTTTCCAAATAAAAAAATAACATATATACATACATATGTATAATTTGCAACATTTGATGAATAAAACATTTCCGCAAATCCCACGCCTTCTGTCAAAAACGTAAACATACATATAATATGCATTATTCGTAAACGATTGATTATTCCGTTAAAATAATATTGAGCGCCATCTAAGACATATCAGCATCAGCATGCAGTGCTTTAAAACGTAGAAAATAGAAGGAAAAGAAGACAAATAAAAATTTTGTGATTTGCTGTAAACAATGCATAGATACAAATGTGTACATACTATTTACAGTAAATGCTAGTGTGAAAATGTTGTTGCAAAGGTGTTTGACCGGTGCTGATATTGACTTAACCACATGACTAAAATTTTTTATAAGCTCGTGTCGATTATATAAAATGCTTAACCCATTTTCTACCGTTATGCGACTTCTTACACTATAATCGTAAAAATTTCACCACTGAAAGTACACATACGGAACGTCTCTTCTAATAAAACATATTCTGATTATAAGTACTTGTTAATTTTGGAGAGGACTTGTACACACTGAGTCCAAAGGGCACTATTTTATCACTATTTAAGAAGTTAGTAGTCTTTTGACATATTTGTATTAGCTCAAGAACATACATAGATAGACACTCTTAGAATTAATAAATTTTGTTATACATGTTTCTTAAAAGATTACATTAAATTGGACAATCAGGATTTTGAGCTACTAATCCCGATCTCAGTGGTTAGTGTGTTGGTCTTCTTATCTGTAGGTCGTGGGTTCAATCTCCGTCTGAAGCATAAAAAATGTAATATCGCAAAATTTTTTGGTCTCAAAATACCTTCATATGAGGTTTCACCTGTAAGTGAGGTGTGACTACAATCATAAATCCATAGAATGAGGGAATGTACAATTTAGAGACAGTTAGATAAAAGAGTTGATGAAAAAAATCTCCTTACAGTCGGCTGGGGCCGACCAAATTATACCCTGCATATGTAGATTTATATATAAAAAGTTTACTCGAATATCCAACTTTTCTTTTATTTCCACTTTTCGAGAAACAATTTTTGCATATACTACTAATTTACACCCGAAATATGGTTGACTTTGACGAAGTAAAAGGATTTTAAGATAATTCCGAGGCTTAGTATGGGAGCTATATAAAAAGTGGGCGTGGCTTACCACTTTCTAGTAAATCCAATTAATTTTTCAATGTTAATCCACACCTTAAATTTGGTGTCCTAAGTTGAATAGTTTCTAAGTTATGGTGGTTAACATTTTTGTTTAATTTCCTCAACTTTGTATGGGAGCCCCAATAAGAAGTGGGCGTGGTACGCTGATTTTTCGTCAGATTATTTCCGACTACGATATTAATTTAAGTGTCAATTATGGTTATTGTAGACATAAGATTGCCTAAGTTACAGCTGTTTCAATTTAAAATTTGTATGGGGGCTACGATAAACACTGGGCGTGGTGCGCCCATTTTCTGTGAGCCTAGTTGCTCGTACAATACTAATCCATACGCTAAGTCTCGTTGTCCTAGGCTAAATGGTTTGTAAGCTATGGAGCTTAAAATTTTAGTTTAATTCACTCGACTTTGTATGGGAGACCCATGAAGGAGTGGGCGTGGCACACTGATTTTCTGCCAGATTTTTGCCGACTACGATATTAATTTAAGTGTCAATTATGGTTATTCTAGACAGAAGATTGCCGAAGTTACAGCTGTTTCAATTTAAAATTTGTATGGGGGCTACGATAAACACTGGGCGTGGTGCGCCCATTTTCTGTGAGCCTAGTTGCTCGTACAATACTAATCCACACCTTAAATCTCGTTATTCTACGCTGAATAGTTTGCAAGTTATAACCGGTAACATTTTTTTTAATTTCCGCAACTTTGTATGGGAGACCCAAAAAGGAGTGGGCGTGGCACACTGATTTTCTGCCAGATTTTTGCCGACTACGATATTAATTTAAGTGTCAATTATGGTTATTTTAGGCAGAAGATTGCCAAAGTTACAGCTGTTTCAATTTAAAATTTGTATGGGGGCTACGATAAACACTGGGCGTGCTGCGCCCATTTTCTGTGAGCCTAGTTGCTCGTACAATACTAATCCATACCCTAAGTCTCGTTGTCCGAGGCTAAATGGTTTGTAAGCTATGGAGCTTAAAAGTTTTAGTTTAATTCACTCGACTTTGTATGGGAGACCCATGAAGGAGTGGGCGTGGCACACTGATTTTCTGCCAGATTTTTGCCGACTACGATATTAATTTAAGTGTCAATTATGGTTATTCTAGACAGAAGATTGCCGAAGTTACAGCTGTTTCAATGTAAAATTTGTATGGGGGCTACGATAAACACTGGGCGTGGTGCGCCCATTTTCTGTGAGCCTAGTTGCTCGTACAATACTAATCCACACCACACACCATCTCGTTATTCTACGCTGAATAGTTTGCAAGTTATAACCGGTAACATTTTTTTTAATTTCCGCAACTTTGTATGGGAGACCCAAAAAGGAGTAGGCGTGGCACACTGATTTTTTGCCATATTATTTCCGACTACGGTGTTAATCTAAGTGTCAATTATTGTTATTCTAGACAGAAGATTGTAGAAGTTACAGCCGTTTCAATTTAAAAGAAGTACAGACACTTTGTATGGGAGCTACGCTAGAAAGTAGGCGTGGCTCATCCACTTTTGGTGAGGTTATATAGTAGTATAATATAACTCTATGTGCAAAATATTGTTGTCCCAAGTGGTATATTATGTGAGTTATAGCAAGTTAAAGATTTTGAAAATTTCGAGGTTAGTCGCTTTGAATGCTTGGTGTGGGCGTGGTTATTGACCGATCATGCCCAATATCAATCCCCTCCGTACCCTTGGATCATAGATTACTTGTGCCAAATTTCATCGAAATAGCTCAATATTTACTCAAGTTATCGTGCGAACCAGCCAGGTGACAGACAGACGGACGGACGGACGGACGGACGGACGGACGGACGGACATCGTTAAATCGAAAATTTAATCGACGCTGATCACGAATATATATCCATGTGTATATCTCCGGAGATTCCTTCAAGTGGACACAAACATCTGACCGAAATGAATATACCATGCATATTGCATTATGCAGGGTATAAAAATAACGGCTAGTGCAACCAAAGCTTCAATCCTCGGTCCAGATCTCTGGAATATAAGTTACGATGAAATACTACGCATAGAAATGCCAGACGATACATTCCTAGTGGGCTTTGCAGATGACATAGCAGCCGTTACAACTGCGAGAAATGTAATAGAAGCACAGCGAAAACTTAAACAAGTGATGGTACACACACAAGAGTGGCTAAATTTCCACGGACTTCAGTTAGCAACGCAGAAAACAGAACTGCTGCTCATAACGAGGCATTAAATTCCTTTGGAGGTCAATATGTACATAAACGACGAACAAATAACTACACAGGAGGTTCTTAAATATCTAGGAGTTAGATTGGACTCAAAGCTCACTTATATGGCACAGTTGCAGTTGTCTACGAACAAAACTGCTAAAGTTACAGCATCACTAAGCAGACTGATATCAAACATAGGTGGACCATTATATGAATGTGAACTATGGGCCGACACACTCAAAACGAGATGCAGAAGGAAACTTATATCAACTGTACAAAGGACTATGGCCCTACGAATAACATGTGCCTATCGCACAGTGTCGTATAGTGTGATGTTGGCAATAGCGGGTGTAACACCAATTGACCTGCTAAAAGAAGAGCGAAAAAAGTTGTACCTACTAAAAAAATCTGGAGGCTATACACCACAAGTTGAAAAGCAAATAAGAGAGCAGACAATTAATATCTGGCAAGAGAAATGGGAGAACGACACGTATGGCAGATGGACCATAAAAATTATACCAAGCATATGTGAATGGATTGGGCGAAGACACGGAGAGGTTAATTATTACCTAACCCAGTTGTTATCTGGCCACGGTTATTTCTGTAAATATTTACATAGAATGGGGTAGAGAGCGCATGCCAAATGTGTTTAAGATGATGCGGAAGAGAGAGCATACCTTCTTCAGTTGTGAAAGATGGAATAATGAAAGAAACGTATTGGAGCAACAAATCGGGCTATGGGCAGTTGAAAACCTATTCGAAAAGCTGTTACACAGCAAAGAAAACTTGAACGCTTTTTCGCGGTATGCATACTCAGAAGAAAGAAACGGGACCTGGACGCAGGTCAAAACGAGTGAATTCTAATAAAGACTCACTAGGGCTCTACCTCGAAGTAGGTTTAAAGGTCCTTGATGGAGGGGGAAGCTTTTTAGTGTCTGCAATGACACACTATGTAATTGTGACGATAGTTACGGGTCAGTAGGTCGTCCATTTTGTTACCTCCTCACCCCAAAAGGAAAAAAAATATTATTATTATTATTATTATTATTATTATTATTATTATTATTATTATTATTATTATTATTATTATTATTGTTACAATTATCATTACTGCCATTGTCTCAGCTATTGGGGTGGCAACTAAGAAATTGCCGAAGTAATTGACAATGTTTTCATATACAAATTGACTCCAAACTGCCACCTTCAAACAAACATATGTGCAATTTGCTTCTTAAGCAAGGAAAAATACGACAGCTAACCAATGTCAGAAGGAAAGAATCATAACATTGACACAAGGCACCAAACATATATGTATAGTCAAACACATCAATGTGTGAAATCGGCAATTACTTAGTTGTTGCCAACTCAATATTAACAAGCCTACAATTTAACAAAATAAGTAGGCTCTCCGATGGATCAGATGAATCACATTCTATGTATTATAAATATTCGGATAGCCGATAAAATCATGTTTTTAATATTAGAAAGAATCCATATAATGTAACTACTCCAATCCATTGGACATCATACTTGTTTTTTATTGTGGGGTTGTATGTTATTTTTTGAAAATGTTGTTGTATTAGTAAAGTATGGGTTAATATAAAATAAACAGGTTTGTGTTTACGCTGTATCATTGAGAATTAGTTTTTGAATTAATTAAATATGTACCTATTTATTACTTTGCTAATGTTATACGATAATTGCGCGAACTCTTATCATAAGCGGTATATAAAAAGTGCGATTTTTTTAGCTATACTATTAAGAATTTACCATGTGTTCGTCGGTATAGAATAATAACTCAAAAATTATAAATTTTGAGTTAAAGTTGTCAATTGTCACAGCACAAATGCACTGAATTACAACAAACAATAATAGTTTCACGGTGCAATTAAATAGATAATAAATAGAAAACATATTTATTTATATCTTTTCTATGAAATTATGCTGTTAAATTTTATTTATATAACATACGCCTCTAAAAATAAAGTATAGCAATTTATGTACGTTTAAGGGGTTATATACCTTTTTCTCCAGAGAATTACAGGGTTTTTATTTATTTTTTTAAGCATGTTACCATTGTTTTATTCAAATACAATACAAATTTTATTAACGTACGTGTCCTTAAGTAAATTCATATAAAATTTCGAGTGAAAATTTTAATAATTGTGGAAGTTATAGTCCTTGCCGCAGAACTCCTTTTTTCAGTAGTGGCTAACGGTGAGCATGAAAACAAGGAAACGGCTCAACTGAAAAAAAAAAATAGAAAAATTACGTTAGTATATAGTGTTACCTAGTTCGTGAACGAAGGATTTTACGAAAAAAAAATTTTACAGTTACAGTGATATTTTTTTCAAAAAATACGATTTTTCGAGGTCGAATAATTTAGTTTTTTGCCCAAAAAAAATAGAAAAATTTTTCGAAAATAAAAATCCTTCGTTCACGAACTAGCTATTGTATATACAAATAATCCGCCAAAATTTCAAATCGATCGATGTAGCGGTTACCGTGATATCGTGCTCACCGCAATGACCTTTTCTCAAAAATGCGATTCCGAGATAATCTCGTTTAAAGTTTTAGGTGGACATTAGGCAGTTATGGACACCGCGCGCTTTGAACGGCTGTATCTTAGGTTCTAGTGCCCCAATCTCTATGAAATTGTTAAAAGTATGTACATAAAAAAAAATCATAAAATTTTTTTCGATTTTTTGAGCCAGAAAAAGGTATATAACCCCTTAAGCCTAAATTAAAATATTTTTTAGTTCTTTTTTTACTTTTGACAAATATATTATAAAAAAAAATATTATTTATTAAAGAATTTTTTTTTTCTTTTTCAAAATAACATACATATAACGCCACTGTATTATCATTGTTTACTTCTTTCATATTATCGAGTATCATCATTGTTCATCAATTTAACTATATTGGCGGTTAAAGCATGCGAAAAACACAATGTTATAATAACAACTAGTTACTTAATGTAAATAGATAATTTTGATTGAATCAATTTCATATTTTGCGGTTGATCTTTGCGGTTGAGTGTTTTTCTCTGGCATTCATTAAAATAATTCACCAGTTCAAGTACGAGTATTACAGCTAGTATTTCTGTTTACAACAGCAAAAATATAACAATTTAATTATTTTCAAATTACTAGTAGTACTAGGAAACAAAAAAAAAATGTACATAGTATACTCACACAAAACTCGAATAAATTACAAATAATTACCTGCCCACTTCCATGGAAAAAGTAGACAATTAAAAGTAATAAAAGTGCATAAAAAATTCACATCACATAATAAATATAATGTAAATATCTGCTAAACATTTCATTTAATATTTCACGAATAGAATTTATTGCAATAATATTTCAATAAAATTAGTTTTATTAATTTAACGCCCTCCCCCATGGTTATTTAATATATTAATCACTGTATGCATTTATAATAATTAAAGTATTAATTTTTTTTTTATTAAAATACCAGTTTAAATGCGGTAATATGTTTACGATAAGAATTAAAAATATTTAATTTTTTTTTTTTGTAACAACAACATCAACAACAAAATCAACGAATCTTATTCAAATAAGCTAAAAATAATATTGTACGAGTGTAAAGCTGAACAAGTTTGTTTAAACAGAAATTGGTGTCATTATCAAAACAATTAAAGTTGCCATGTGATAGTTATAATTTTTTTTTTGTATAATCGGAGCATTAAACTATAAGCCGTTGGAATTAATAAATTTTATTGGTGAAACTAATCGTTGATTTATACAAATTCAGAAATGAATAATTTAAAGTACACACTCCTACATTCTGTCTATATATTGATTATAAATAATTTATTTATTGGTTTTCTCTTGCGTTATGGCAATCTAGATCATTTATTGCAGAAAGCAATCATAATTTGAAACTTTTTCAATCGGTTTTCAATATTAAGTTTATTAGAAAATAATCACAGTTTCTAACGAAACCCTGACCGTGACGTTACATCTCCTTGCGATAGATCACCATAATCAAATTATTTGCAGGCGGATGTTGGGCAACATAGTTTTTATGCAATTTTCTCAGGTCACTAGTCCACGAGGACCACGAGGAAAGTTTAATTAGGAGAGTGTCAGTAAACAAAGAACGTAATTTCTGAATGTTGAAATCAATAACAACATTAATAATATTAATAGAAATATCAATAATATTAATAATAATAATTATTATTATTATAACAATTTCAATAACAATTATTATTATAACAAAAATTATAATAATAAATAATATCAATATCATAATTTTTTTTTTTAATACAGAGTGAATTTACTGAATTATTCATAAGCAAATTAATAAACACAATCGCAAAAATTGACTTTGCTTACATATTTGTATTTATGTCAAGTCATAAATATTGATACACAATTAAACGCATTCAGTACAAATGCAATATTTAGCACATCCATTTTATCTTGATTGCGATTTGACAGTTGACATTTATGCTGCATTGCTACGTAAAAAGTTTTTGTCTGCAATTGTTTACAACCATGGAATGGTGCGACATCGAAAATCGTATTGTTATAGTTGACCTACTAAAATGCAACATGGGCTTGGAATCACTAGCAATTTTGTGTATCGTTCTGTGAAATTGTTTGAGAATAGTGGTGGAATACGAAACCGTCAAAGATCTGGGCATCCGCGCAGATGCGATCAAAGCCGTGAAGAAACGAATCGACCGAAAGCAGTTGCGAAAACAGAAAATTATATCGAGGCAAATGCAAATATCGCAAACATCCATGTCATACTTGAGACTTAGCGCGTACAAGCGACACACTGGACACCTGCTCATGGCCGCATTGCGCAGCAACATTCCGGATTTTATATCAATGGATAATTGGCCAGCTGGTAGTCCAGACCTCAACCCGTTGGCTTGCAAGTTGTGGTCCGTATTAGAGGGCATGGCTTTCTCTACTCGACATACAAATATTGAGTCGTTTAAGCTAGCCCTTGTCTATGCAGTGGGCAATTTCCCCATGCATGAAGTGCGTCTCGTGATCGATGAGTGACCAGATCGTCTCAAGTCGTGCTGGAACTTAAATGGGACTCATTTCAAATAAGTTGTTCTAAGATTTATAAAAATAAAATAAATATGTGGCACTTAAAGCCCCGAAGGGTTCTTTGGATGAGCTTCTCTTCCATTACTGTTGTGCGTGTCAAATTTTGGACAGTATTAGAAGGGACCTACTTATTTTAGTTGGTTTCGAACGACAGAACCCCTGTAACATCACTTTTCCTGAGCTTTGTCACAGATTTCTTTTAGAAGCTTTTTCATGGCAAGGTTTTACTGTCGGAAGAATTGCCAATTACTTGCCGACAGGTGGGTACCGTTCGAAAGAAAAATCTTTTCGATATTAAATTTGTTATGCATCAGCAGAGGATTGAACCACGACCTACATATCAGAAGGCCAACACATAACCACTGAGCTACGGCAGATTTATAGCCATTGAATAACCAAGTAAAAAGAAAAAAAAAGTTTTGAAAAATATATAATTCATTTTCATTTGAAGCCGATTTTTCAGTGTACCAATATTTATGACTTGACAAGGTATACATCATAAATACATTAGGGTGTTTATATTTTATTACCGTGTAATCTCTGTATTACCTAAGGAAGGGATTCTTTAGTTTACTGAAATTTATTTTAAGGAATTTTATAGCAAATCAAATAGTGGAGTCTCAAAAGAACGAAAGAATTGCTCAAAATTAGAATATTTGAATCGTCAAAAGAAATACTTAGAATTTGAAATCGATTAAAGGATAACCTTAAGCAAAGACTCATTTCCTTTTTTCAGACTTTCAGTTATCGTTTGGAAAAAAGAAAATGATGCTATTTACAAATTCTTCAAATTTCAAACTCAAACTGTTGTTACTAACAACAGTTCAAAAAACCATGATCAAGCTACTTTTTAATATTGCTATATGTGACAATTATAGACGAAATCAAAAGCGTCCTACTATTATCTGGTTCCGAGTCATACAACACTTGTGACAATAAAATTTTTAATCTCACTAACCCCTTGAAATGCTTTTTTCAAATGATGAAGTACAGAATCGACAATCAATAAGTAACTGCCTCGCCTCGATAATCGCTTTAAAATTTTTTTATATATAAGAATAATAATGTTCTGTTAAAAAAACAAATTTTGTGACACCCTAATATACATATTTAAGTCAATAAGAAAAACAAAATTCGCAAAAAAAATAACATAACAAACAAACAAATAAATGTAAGATGAAATAACAAAATCACAAGCTATTTGGTGAATCCCCACCTTTAGAAGAGAAAAAAAAATTGTTAGAATATGTAAATTGGCTGTAATACAATATATACAATATACATATACAATATATGTAGATATGTGTACGCATATACATACATATGTATATGTATATGTTTTTGAAGAAGTGTGTATAGGCACGTATACGAATCGGTTTTATGTGATCATATATAGAAGTTAAAGACGTAATTATAGCTTATTGTTGTTATTCTTTTTTTTTGTTTTTTTTTGCAATTTGCCAATAGTGATGAATTAAAACACAAAATTATATGAATTGCTATCACATGAAATATGAAAGCTGTTTGTGAGGCTGTCATTAAAGATTTAGAAATGTTTATTGAAATTATAGTTATTATTTGAAGCACAACTTTAATAACGAAAAGAGTATTCTTTCGAATGGTAGCCACCAGTGCGCAAGCAATTGGCAATTCTTTCGGCAGTAAGAATTTGCCATCGAAAAGCTTCAAAAAAAGAACTCTGTAGCAAAGCTCAGAAAAAGTGATAACACAGGGGTTGTGCCATTCGAAACCTGGTAATATAAGTAGATCCCTTCTAATCCTCTCCAAAAATTTAACACGTACAACAGTAGTGGAAGAGAAGTTCGGCCAAAGAGACATCCGAGGCTTATAAGTACCATTTAAATATGAAAAATCCATGGCTCTAAAATGAATATGGAAAGTACTCCTAATATTATATGTAAATCTAACACAGACTACACTATCCCTGGTATATTTACATCCAAGAACTCACGCAGAAATCTTTCGTAACCGGGTTCAAAAGTTTTGCTGATCGATTTCTTAAGGGACATCATTTCAGCTCGCCAGCCGAAGACCGATCACGCAAAAATACTTGTGCAGTAAAATATGAATTCGTATATTCGTATGTATATATATTCGACGCATACACACTAATTGCACGAAAAACTCTAAATTTCTTTCTGATAGATTTCGTTTAACTAAAAAACTCATATTAAACCCGTATCTTTTTAAATTTTATTATGTTTAAGTTTTGGTAAGCAGTATAATGTTACATAATATTTTATGATATTTTACATTTTGTCATGGTATATTGCTTTAAAATCTCTGTTCCATACTGAGGTGTTTTTATAACTCTGTTAAAGTAAAATAATTTATGCATAATTCTCAAGATCATGAGAATCATACAATATTATAAATACATAAATTATAAATATGTTTTATTTTACATTTTTATATTTTTACATTTTACATAAAATTAGGTTAAAGTAAAGTAATCAACGAACATTTTCCCCGAGTACACCAAAATAAGATTATCTCGTTCTATGAAAAATTCATCCCTATCCGTTGAAGACTTGATGCTACTTTCTGATTTAACCTAGCATTAATATTTATATAAGTAATGATAATTTTACTAACAACCTTTGTGCTTTTTAAAGCGCTTATTTGAGTTTATTGTTTATGAAAAATAGTACTAGATTTATAAAAAAGAAATTTTTTAATAATATAACATACATATTATAGTGGTTCTTGATCATCGTCATCTTTCTCAGTTTCTGCAACAATACCCGAATCAAAGCCAAAAAAATATATATATAAATACATACTTAAATGAATAAAAATATCAAAATTATATACAATAAATTTCTATACTAGTCGAGTTTCCTGCAATTGATTACAGAGCAATATAAATCAATGTTGAAGGAGCTATACAAAAGCAACATTGTATCAGCAAAAATGCATCTAATTACGTTTTTTCAGGAAACAATGTATATACACATTTACACTACAAATATTTTCACCACACAAGGCAACATGTTTGCAACACAAGTTGTTTTATCTATAATTATGACAGTTTATAACAGTTGACAATCTACTAATATAAACATTTAGAAGAAAATTGAGTGTGTCACATTAGACACCATGTCACATAATAATGGATAATTTCTTACTTTATAGAAGAATGCATTCAATTTGATATAACTCACTTAATATAAGTGACTTCATGTGACTACAGGTGACTTTATTTTCATTCTCTCAACTCAAATTATTGCATTCTTTTACACCACTGGTACATACATATGTGTGATTCTTGAATTCGCGATATACATTAATAATAGTGACTTGCATTTTACTCGTATCAGTAAATCTTAATATATAAATATGTTGTTACAAACCACTCAAAACTGATTAGTGCTTTCACTAACTAATTTTGAAAGGATAAACTATCTTATCAATGTTCAAGTTCAAGTTCAAGCTATATTGGTAAGTAAATATCATCGAATAATATCATTCTCTTATAAGTAGAATATTAATAGTTAGATAAGCATAGCAGTTCAATGATCATCATATAGTGACGATGGAGGCCTCTGATATAGTTTTTATCATATATATGCTAATTGCAATACATACAATATATTCATTCAAGTGGAATTATTTCTGTTCTCTTACTGAAACCGGCTTCTTATAATTCGTACTTTCATTTGTAGCCTTTCATATGAATGTATTATTGAAAAAAAAACCAAAACAATAATAATAATTTCATATTCTAAAATACCAGATTTCTGCAAATTTTATTGTTGTTTATTTTGCAAAAATTAAGTATAACAAAGTCCATGCAAATTCTAATTACCATCAAAGATTGGATGGATTTTGTATAAAATCTGCATGGTTTCAATGTTAACATCACAGAACTAAATCAACGTAGCACATAGCAAGAAAGTCTTGTACAAACCAAATAATACTTATAATTTTTTCGCACAGTTAAAATAATATAAACTCTTAGAAATGAAATTCTTAGTAGTGTTAGCATTTGCACTTTTCGCTGTGGCTAGCTGTTATCCTGCCGGTGATTTTGAGGATGTGGATGGCAGTGAGCATGTACGTGTGGCTCGCGGTTATGGTGGCTATGGAGGTCTCGGTGGTTTCGGTGGAGGAGGCTTAGGTGGATTTGGCGGTGGCGGCTTCCCAGGTGGTTATGGCGGTTATGGTGGTTTCCCCGGTGGCGGCTATGGTGGTTTCCCCGGTGGCGGTTATGGTGGTTTGGGTGGACGTGGTTCAGCAGCTGCCAGTGCTTCTGCATCTGCCGGCGGTTATGGAAAATAGATCATCTCACCTACATATCTACATAGAAAAATCAGCATAGGCGATCAAACAAAACCATAATTTCGTGTGTGTGTGCCCTGAATGAATTAATAAAAAATATGTTTAATTAAAAAAAACAAATCTTCTAATAATTAATGGAATTTCAATAGTAGCAGGATTGTACGTTACTTATATAGCTCCAATTGAAATAGCAAATAGTAAGGCAGCATGTTGTCACCTTACATGAGAAACTAAGTGGCAACTATCAATTAACCATTGCAATAATATTTGAGAATCACATTGAAAGGAATAGTAAAATAATTGATTTCGTAATTTTTGGCGAAAATCGAAAGTATAAATTTATTATCTGCATGAATATTTGATGCTAAGAGTTTCAAGTACCATCTCACCGTTAGAGAAAATTTCAATCTTAGCCGAGAATAGAGAGGACCGAGTTAAGTTTAAGCAGTACATAAGAGGACGGTGCTGTTTTTAGTGCGATTCCAAACAGAATTATACGGTAGCTTTTTGGTATATAGGCAAGCAGGGCAAACAATATGATGACTATTCGAAATCAACAAGCGACACGTTGGTTAACTAAGTTGAGGTGTATAGACACTTTGCCTGGCAAAACATCGCCTAAACATCGAACAAATTTCCAATTCCATGTCGGTATTTCAACGTCCCAAATCGAAATATCATATTCAAAATAAATATTTACATATGAGATTGAAAAACAATATCAAACATTATATATTCCAACTACAACTGATTGAGTAATTATTTACACAATGTTAAATATATTGAAAATTCCAAAATGTTTACACTCTTTTTAGTGTTCAAAATTAATTCAAGTCATTATTATGGGTGCCGTAGTTCGGTGGTTAGTGCGTTGGCCTTCTAATCTACAGGGCGATTGAAGTGTTACCTATTCAAGCGAGCATATCTTCTTTGTATGAAATTACTTTTTATTGATTCAAATTACAAAAATTGTGGAAATAATCAAAATTTCAAAATCCATTGACTCTTGCTCGATGTGGCCACCTTGACTATGACCTTTAAACGGTTAAAAAATGAGTTGCATGCTGCAGCGCATCCATACTGTCATATTTGCATCGGATTTGCATCTGGCGATTTCGAAAGTCATTGTGTGGACGAAATGAAATATGGAACATGTTTTTTTACTTGAGATGGAAAATTACTTCAGGTGGCCATTCGTAATCTCACATTTTCGGAATTGCATTCTGTTAAGTAAACACGATCATTTTGAGAGTTTATGAACTGATCAATAGGGCAATTTTTCTCATCAGAGAACACAATGTTTGGAAATTCGCCACGTTCGTGCAAGCGTAACAACTGCTTTGCTCTTTCGGATCTAACTTTTTGTTGCTTTGGTGTAAGATCGTGTGCCTTTTGGAACTCTTAAGGTTTTACCTTGAGCTTATTTTGGAATATGCGTCGGATGCTTCGGTGGAATATTTTCAGTTCTTTGCCATTTGATTAACACTACAACGTGGATTTCGATCAAGTCGAGCCTTCACTATCCGAACCATTTCAGGTGATATTGCTGTTTTTTTTTTTTTTCGTCCACCACCATAGCGTTTGGCAATGCTGCCTGTACCATTGTAACGATATATGCTACGATACACAAATATTTTATTCACTTTGAGGTGTTTAAGCTCACGAACAATAGCTGGTTGTGATTTTTCAGCCAAATATATCGCAATCATCACATTATTATGTTTGAATTCCATTTCGAATAACTTTTGTTCTATAAAACTTAGACGCAAATGCTTGTGGTAGTTTGTAAACAATATAAACAGCTGTTACTGATATGAATTTCACATAGTTGGCAATATTGGTTTGACAGATATACCTGTGTGTAGTTGGTAACCCTTCAATCGCCAAACCCTGTATAGATCGTACGTTTAGTCCCCGGCTGAAGCATCTTTTGAACGGTACCCAACTGTAAGCAAGCAATTGACAATTCGTATTTTTTAAATATTTTTCTCATATAATAACATAGTAATTTATACATAATACAAAATGTTTAACTTCCAAATGAATATGATTGAGATATTAACCTTTTTGCAAGAGCACTTTTGAGAACAATATTAAAAAGTGAGTGTGGTTTGCCCATTTTTTTCGAGACTAATACCCACCACAATGTTAGTATATTGACTAAATATATTAGTCCTAATTAGATGAAATATTTAATAAGTTATTCTATAAAGGGTTAAAATTAATATTTAAAACTCCAATGTTAGCCCCTTTGGTTGCATATTTTCACTAGCGCCTGCATATCTACATCGTAGGTGGGCCATGCAGAATTTTACCAAAATATATCAACATTTGTTTCAGTTCCTGTAAATTTTTTCATTAAATGAATCTCTAATAAATAAAAAAAACTCAGCGCAGTTGCCAGAACCTAAAATCATACCGTCAACTTTGGGGACGTCTGATCGTATATTGACAGGAAGAAAATCTGTTCAAAATTTCCATAGTAAGGAGACAATAATATTAATAGTTTCATATCCTGTTTACAAACTCAAACTATTACTGCCTGCAAATGTCTCCTCATTGCTTAGTAGCTACCTCACGAAAAGACAATTTCTCGTACATCACAAGGATTACACAACAAATCCATTGGATATTCACGCTGGCGTTCCTCAAGGAAGCGTTTTGGGTCCCTTACTGTATCTCTTATACACTTCAGATATGCCCAACAATAACTATACATTCATATCGACCTTTGCTGATGATACGGCAATATTGTGCTCTCGCTCTAACCCCATAGAAGCTACTAAACTCCTGCAGACTCACGTCGATTCTCTCGAAATCTGGCTAGCAAAATGGCGTATAAAAGTCAATGAATCAAAGAGCGTACATGTAACCTTCACGCTAAGGCTAGATACATGTCCCCCACTTAAAATTAATGGCCAATCAGTTCCACAATGTTCCTCAACAAAGTACTTGGGTATTCACCTCGACAGAAGGCTGACATGGAAATATCACATAGAGGCAAAGAAAACTCAGATCAAGCTTAAAATGAATCAGTTATGGTGGCTGTTACACAAACGATCAAAGTTGAATCTTGAATACAAAGTGCTATTATATAAAGCAATCCTGAAACCAATCTGGACTTATGGTATTCAGTTTTGGGGCACCGCATCTCCCTCTAATATCGAAAAATTGCAGCGAATACAATCCAAGTGTCTGCGAATTATTGTAAACGCGCCTTGGTATATGAGGAACGTTAACATCCATCGAGATTTAAATGTATCCACAATTTCTGAGGAAGTTGCAATGTCCTGCAGAAGCTACATTCAAAAATTACACAGTCATCCGAATCCCCTTGCTAGGCAATTGTTGCTGAGCAAGGGGCATCGTCGATTAAAAAGAAAAGACACACTGAATATGCTGTAAAATTGCTACATCTCGCGACTCACCAAATTGTGATGGAACGTAGGGGATATCACATAGTTTTATTTAGCTTGTAAGATTTGAATAATTATTGTTAGTTTCTTGTATTTAAGAAAGATTCAATAAAAAAAAAAAATAAGCTAACAAAAAAAAAAAAATATCCTGTTGCTCAACTTTAATGTGTACAGTACTACAATAATCAGTTGGAGCCTAAACGCATTAATTGGAATATATTTTCGCCATATTATGCGACGCTTGATGTAACACACTTTGACCACAATTGAATCATCATATCGGCATGAAATTAATTATATTTTGTGATTACGTCTTGTTTATTCTATACTCATTTCATTTGATATCATTTCTTTTAAGCTTAAGTAGTTCTTTTGATTAGTTACGAGATCTTACGATATCGCGACCAATTACGTACATATAATATATTGGCTCAGCTCAGATTTTTGTTTGAAATCATAAAACCACTATAATAAGAGAAACAAAAATTATAATAATAGGCAATCATTCTATTATTCTAAAACATGATACCATATAGAGCCTAACATTTTATTGATTTCAATATTGTTACAAACGAGTTTTGTGATATTCATGGCGTTCTTATTCTAAAAGATTACCTCAACTGATTATAAGAAGACTTAATTTATACGTATTAAATATTTAAATATATATATATATGCTAAAAATATGATTATGGTGTGTATAGGCATGTAAACATCATTGTCATATATTTTTGTTGTACATAAATAACTAAACATATATTTATGCATGCTGACGTACTTAAGAAATATATTTACATTTTAAAATTAAGAAATAAAAATATTTAGATATTGAAATATTTATTATTGAAATTTCTTTTCGATATTTATTTTAACAAAATCTATTTATTTTTTAATCAATTACATCCAATAGTTCTTTTGCTTGTATGTGTATATGATAAAATGTAAAATATTTTTTAATTTCTTTACGTATTTTAAATTTTATATTCATTCTGAAATTAAATATATTGCTATTTTTTTTTTCATATTATCGCTATTATGAATCATGATTATACCGCAAATTGAGATCATAATTAGCATGAACTTACATTTCAAAATTATTGGCACTTATGATTTGATGATGTTTATGTTGGTTATGGTATTTATCCAAGTGGCAGCTATTTTAGTACTTATCCTATTGGTGGTAATTATATTCGGGGTGGCGTTGAAAGGCATGCTATTGCTATTGGTTCCACTGAATCAGCTTCTGATAGAGCATCAGCATAAAAATAGGGCAATTTTGAAAACAAAAAAAATTAAAATCACCATCACTCAGATCACAATTATTGATATTTATTTTTTACATGTTTATTTTTATTAATAGTTAGTAATTTTTTTTTTTTATGCAATATATGAATCTATCAATTTTCATATAATACACTTCGTCACTTTATCTTAGGTCAATGACCAGAGTCGTAACAATTAGAAATGTATTATAATAATACGAATATAATATAATAATCACGACATTGCATGCTTGAGATAATGTATAAACATTTTTCAGACATCTCTCTGACACCTTTCACACAACACCCTCCATAAATGTTTAATCGATGTTTGTTTTATTAATTTCTTCCCAATTTGCCATAATATTGTTTCACAAAAACACGCGCGCACACACACACACACACACATTCCAACACAAATGACGATGTAATTGTTTAAATTATCGATCGTTTGAAATTTTTTTTATCAAATGTTTCATTAATCTATTCACAGACGTCTGCGCAAAAAAAAAATCATGTAGATACATAGTCCCAACTAATTGCTGCGACACTCATAATGCTCATAATGAAAAGAAACAATTTATCACATTCAATGGCTTATACATAATACTTTGTAAAGATTTTCAGTTGAAATTACACCAACAAAGATATAGCTTTTTTTTGTCTCAATTCGTGTATATTTCTCTAATAGTGATTTTTTTCTCGAACTCGACATTTTTTTTTTTTTTTTGACGTTTATATAAATTAGGGTTGTCAATTTTCAAAGCTCTTTCCAATCCCGAGATTTTCAAAAAAAAATTTCAAAAAAAAATTAAAAAATTAATTAGACGTTTAAAAATAATATAATTTTATTTAATAAATCATTTAAATCGAATTAAATATTACAAAAAAAATTGAAATCATTTTTAATGAAAAAAAGAATATTACAAAATATAAATAATTAAATATTTTTATGGTGTAACCTTAAACATATATAAAATCCAAGAAAAAAACAAAACAACTTCTTCCTTTCACGAGAAGGATTGTAGTCGTAGGCATATGAAATGTCTAATTTTTTTTCAAACATAATACTAACAATATGATTTCATATATTTGAAAATACAAATAAAGAATCACTATGAATTACGATGAAATGCATTTCTACCCTTGTCATATATAATATTTTACTTAAAACCAATTAATCAAATGGCGTAATCATAATTAATTACAAAGTAATTAATGTGCTCATAAGTCAATGTTCGAACTATTCATAGCGTCATTACCCAGAAATCAGACAATTGTGAGAACGAAACAATGGACAAAAAAAAACTGAAATCTCATATTTGAATATTTACTTAGAAGCAATAAGTAAAAAAGTTCACTTTAAAAATTTTCGAAGCAAACAAAAAAAAGGGAATTTTAGCAATTTTTTTGTTTGCAAATAGTTAAAATGTATTTACAATAATATTCCATAATAAAATTTTTTGCTAAATTTCCAATATTTTTCAATAGTATAAAAGTGCAATTCAATGCAAAATTTACTCAGAATAAACTCGACTCGGTACGAAAACAAATCGTAATTATAAGTTTTATATACATCCGACGCATATCGCATATTTCAAATATTATAAAAATGAAATTTTTACTCATGGCAACAATGATAGCCATGATAGCTATGGTAGCCATAGTCTATGCTCATCCTGTCTATGATGATGATGCAAATACTTTGGAAAACATTGAAGTACAGTACAATGCAAATAGCGGTGATGGTGAACATGAACGTATAGTTCGCGGTTTTGGAGGTTATAGAGGTGGTGGTGGTTACGGTGGTGGTGGTTACGGTGGCGGTGGTGGTTGTTGTGGCGGTGGTGGTGGCGGTGGTTACCGTCCAGGCTTTGGTGGTGGTGGCGGTTATCGTCCAGGGGGTGGTGGTGGCTATGGGGGTGGTGGCTATGGAGGTGCCAGTGCTTCAGCCAGTGCCAGCGCTAGTTCCTATGGATAAAAGTGAAATGTGTAAATTGAATTGAATTATGTACAGTAAATAAATGATTTTCTTGAAACTAAACAAATAGATTTTAATGTACATTTATTATAAGAGTATATTAAAATATAGAGTAATGAGAAAATTGAGTTCATATGCACACTATTTCCAATTGTAAATGAGAAGGGGACAAATTAAATTGAGAAAACGTCAATTGAATATAAGAATAGTCAGTTGTAAGTGTGAAAGGGTCAAATAAAAATGAGAATAGTCACTTTTAAATGAGAAAGTGTCGATTGTAAATAAGAATAGTCAATTGTAAATGAGAAAGTGTAAAATAAAAATGCGAAAGCGTCGATTTTAAATGAGAATAGTCAAATGAAAATGCGAAATAATCATTTGAAAATAATATATATGAACTTACATATGTAGGTACTACTTTCATGAAAGTAAAAAAAAGGCAGGAGACTGCGCAAAAGAATTTTAATATGAATCTTCATTCCATTCGGATGCAATCACCCATCAAGATATGCCCGTGGATACAAAAAAAAATTGTATATATTGCAATAATTTCAAATATATGTAATAAAAATGAGTTTCGTATTTTCGTTTGACGCTTTCGCATTTTCATTTTACACTTTCTCATTTACAATTGACACTTTCGCATTTACAATTGACACTTTCGCATTTACAATTGACACTTTCTCTCATTTACAATTGACTATTCTTATTTTCAATTGGCGTTTTCTCATTTACAGTTGTCGCTTTCGCATTTACAATTGACTATCCTTATTTTCAATTGACGTTTTCGCATATTAATTTGAATATTCTGATTTTCAATTAACGCTTTCTCATTTACAATTGGAAATGGTATAGTTATGCTAGAAACCTAGGAATTCATATATCGATTAACCAAAATTCTACTAGCCTGGAACCACATTGTTTGTGTTGAGGAGTCAAGCCCAATCTATGAAAGGAAAAATTACACTCTCTACTATTACAACGCACAATGTCGAACACTCTCCCCCACAGATGAGAGAATTTTTGAATTAGATTGGACGCCTGGCGATTTAAATACCTAGCCTACCTAGTAGGTGGATCGAGTCTTAGGGCAATTAACAACACATAAGCTATGTATTGTAGTTGGCGCTAGCCAAATCATGTAGCCAAATCGATTGGCAAAATACTCTACATGCGGCCGTAATCGATAATCGAAAGCAACTACTACGTTGCAGTGTAACTCACATATTCAGGATACTGACACCGTATTGACACTGTACTGACAATGTATTTTCACTACAGCCATCTATCCTTTGGCAGAAAAATTCATCACCTGCTGGATCCTCGAATATCAAACCTTAAAATCAAACTTCTTGCTTTTGTCAAGTCTTTTCAACAAAGGTAGCTGAATTTTTAATTCACCTGAATCGATGATTCTCGGTATTAAAAATAGCATCAAAAAGAGTGTATATCCCAAAATTGTCTACAAGATTTTACCCCCAAAAATACAAATGTATGATCATTAGCACCCCTCAAAGAGCAACGAAAAATCCCCTCGATTGTATAATTCGTATATGTAGAAAGTCTTCAATTAAATTTTAAATACATTCATACCAATGACAAATGAAAAAGCAAATAATAATTAATTGTATTTCAAATTTTATATCTTTCATTTACATTCAAAATCTTCATAAGGTGCGAATCTCTGAAAACTCGCTTTGAACCGAATGTTTTTACATTCAAATGTGTTTGTTTATTTTTTTTTTTTTACTTTTTTTTTCGTTCATCTTCTACGCGCGTACTTTATTTCTTTTCGCAAGCAAGCGGGATTTACCATATCATAGAAGCAAAATAACAACAACAAAAGCCAAACGAAAGAATAAATTAATTTAAATAAATTAAGCATTCGCTTCTACACACGAATATCAATTCTGTCAGATGCTGATACCAATGTAATATTGTGGTAACTCTGATACTATAAAATATGCCTCTACATCCAGAGAAATCACAGAATCGAATCAAATCTCATTTGAGAAACTACACCTTAGAGAATATACAATTCAACATAATGAAATTCACACTCGCAATTTTGGCTGCTTTAGCCTTGTTTGGCTTCAGCCATGCCATGCCTTTGGATGGTGCACAAGTCGAAACATTGGAAACTATTGAAGTTCCCATTGATGATAGCAATGCTGCTGAGGAGCATGTTCGTGTTGCTCGCGGTTATGGCGGTTATGGCGGTTATGGTGGTGGTGGATTCGGTGGCGGCTTCCCCGGCGGCTATGGCGGTTATGGTGGCTACCCAGGCGGTGGTTTCGGTGGTGGTTTCCCAGGTGGTTATGGTGGTTATGGTGGCTACCCAGGCGGTGGTTTCGGTGGTGGTTATCCTGGTGGTTTCCGCCGTGGTGGTGGTGGTAGTGCCTCCGCATCAGCCAGTGCCTCTGCATCATCCAGTGGTTTCGGCAAATAAGCACACATCGACTAGCTGTAATTATTTAGTAATAAGGAATCTAAATCATAAATAAATAATTTATCAATACAAATACAAATTTTCATTTGGTATTACGTTGAAAAAAAAATACAGAATGAGAGAAAGAGAGAGAGAGAGAGAAACAGCGCCAGCAAATTATTCATAATACAGTTCAAATTAGTAGCAATTATTAAAACGTTGATAAATCTAAATATATCGATTTCGAAAAGTTACCTAATCATGAATCAGTAATCTATTGTTTGCATAGGCAAATCTAAAAATGAAATTTTTATTTAGCACTTTTATTCATATTTATTTACAATTTTAAATTGACATCACAACATCACAACATCACAAAATTAACATATTTACACTGTGATGTCGTCATTAAATTCTATATTAATTTCTTACACACTCATAAACAAGTTTTGAGACTCTATTGTTGTTGTGTTTATAAATCAATGTTTTCGTTGGAAAAACAAAACATTATTGACAATATGTATTATAAGTATTTTGCGAAGGATTTGCATACACATGATTACATATAATTGTAATAAATATTGATGTAAGTATTCTCTGAAATATTAAACAATTTTAAAAAGCAAACAAATTTATTTTTTTTTGTAACCTTAAATATCGTAATAATATTTTACATTGATTTATGATCGCTTGTAAATTTATTTATCATATTTGCTTTAATAAAAAATTGCATTTAATTGGAACTTGTTTTTGAAAACATCCTTCGATCTTTATGACCCTTAGGAAGTCTGAGAAATGATTTCGAATTTTTTTTTATATCTCAAAATTATTATATTAGTTTGACATCGAAATAAGATTATGGAAAGCATTTGCTTTGAAAGATTAAAAATTGCTCAAATTTGAGTTCTTTCAGTTAAACCCAATGGAACAACCACTGCATTACTTTACAGTTTGAAAAAATTAATAATATATTCCAGTAGCATTTTTTAAAGAGTCCCAATTGTTTATATTTTTTATTTATTACATCACATAAAATATGAACATCTTGAAATTGTACAACTTTAAATATTTTGAGTAATTAATCGAATTCGATAACAAACATCGAATTCTCCTTCAGTCCACTTATGTGACGTGTATCTCTCCGACAGTATATACAGTACAGTACATACTTTGCATAAATTGATTAACAAAAATAACAGTAAAAATATACAAAAAAAAATTGTATATTACCTAATTAATTAATGGTAATTTTATTTATAATTTTTATATTTTTTTTTTTTATATTTTTATTTTGAAAATAATATCGAAATTTTTAAAATAGACTTTGGAGTAGATTTCAAAAAGTTTGTCTACATATTAATTATGCTTAAAAAAGAAAGTAAGAGACACTGTAATGATGAATAATAAACAATAACAACAACAATTTACGATTAATCTTGATGAAATTAAATAGATGAATCAATGAATACATAGATAGCAGAGAAACGATAACGTTTACACCAAAACTGGAATAAAAATATTCTAAACCAATTAAATTAACAACACAAAAAGAATAAACGTAAATATGTATGTATGTATTTGTAATAACATTTACATATTAAAGCGGCTCATTGTGTAGTGCGATGTAGCGCAGACTTGCATAAAACTGGGGAGATCGAACGGTGTAGAAAAAAAAAACATTTAAATAATGCTTAGAAAAAAATGGATCATAAGCCTAAATTGGAATATCTTGAAAATACATTTAAACATTTTCAGAGTTTATTTTAATGAAAGAGTTTAGTTTATTCAAATTACCGAATAGATTCTAAAATCAGTTTAAGCCTATCCATCGATCATCTGGAATTTTGAACTATAGTATCTCAAAGCCAAAGTCGATTTTTGATTCATCAAAACCTCAAGTTAATATGTAATATTTTCGATCATTATATTTTAACTATTATTATTAAAACGAAAGTGGAATTAAATAGGATCACAAAGAGAATGTTGTTGTTTAGTGTTTATTGTCCTTAAGCCGGTTGCATTATTTATCTATAATAAAAAAAAAACCATAAAGGTACTATTGTAAATCCCTTAGCAATAATTTCGACGTTTCGGAGTATCATTTCGAAACTATGACGTAATAACTTAGATATGTCAGTGTCTATGTAGTACCTACGCACTTAATTCAAAGATCATTAAACCACAAATAGAATATGAACATAAATGAAACATAAAAAAATACAAAAACAACAAATTCAAGCAAATTAAAGAAAATGAAATAAATCAGTAATGAGATTAAATCATTTCTATTCTAAATGATATTATATTCGCAAATTATATTACATTTAAAGTCAATAAATAATAGCTAATGAGTAAACAACATTAATGGTAGTGAAAGAATGTTTGACAGAAATCATGTCTAATTAAATATAAAACCACAAAAACTACCTTGTTTTCAAATTATTTTCAATTCAATTTATTATTATTATTATTATCTTATATTCTCGAACATTTCGTAAGTGCAATACAATCACAATTGATTTACTTTCACCGGTTTATTTTTTCATTCACATTCTCCCCAAAGAATTTGGAAAAGGTAATTCACCATATATATATTTTCGTAACACTTTTTTTGATATTTTTATCATCATTTTACAAAATTATTATGATTCTTTTTTTCATAGATTTGTATTAAGTATGCACATAATTCAAGATATTTAATTAAAACGATGACATTAATATTTTCTCTTTTTTTTGCATTCTCCATTTGCACTCTGTTTTCAATTGGCATTTCAATATGGAAAGTATACTAGATCTATTCAATTCAATTTCTACAATTAGTATTGAACAAAATCGAATGGTCCTCCTTTGCACAACTTATATGTGCAATAATAAATAAATTAAGTAATTCTCGCTTGAAGTTCAGGAAATTTTTTTTAGCGTCGATTTTTTAATAGTCAGCTATTTATAAAATATAAAATATAAAATTACGTTAATTAAATTTAAAAATATTCGAAAAATATACTAAAAGAAAAATATTAATTCAATTTAATGAAAATTCTAAATATTCATTTCACAGAACTTAGAAGCAACCAATTAAAATTGACCAACAACCAGTATGAACTAAATTATTTACGATATTTTCATTTAAAAAAGTACTACATACTAAGTTTACAATAATGGCTGCGTTCTCTTGCACGCGAGTTGCAAAAGAACACTCGCTTAATTGGCGAATTGCATCCAAAGCAACAAAAAATAAGACACATCGCCTACTTTAACCGAATTCAATTGTACTCACTTATATTTTAAGCCACCTGAGCTATAGTGTCGGAAAGTAAAAAAACAGCACTATTGTGAATAGGCTACTGGAATGTGCTTGGGAAATTTCAACATCACGTCAAATTATTGTAAATATAAACAAAACCACGCAAAATAAAGCTAGTGCAAATAAAAAGATATTTTAAATAAACGAATATATTTACCACAGATTCCGCAGAAATGATTCTTTTTTGTTTTTATTTCGTTTATAAATTTCACAAACGCCCATATATACCATCAGAGTTGCTAAATAACTAAAGGGAAATTATATTCAAGTAAAAGGGAAATTCTATGCGAGTTGGTGTTCTTTTGCAACTCGCTTACAACAGAATGCAGCTAATATAATTAAAAAAAGGTAGGAGAAATTTCCCCATACAGGGAATTTGGTCCTATTAAATATGAAAATGAAAAGTGAAATGAAATGAAAAGTGAAATGAAATGAACAGTACAAACATTCGACAAACAAGTAAGCAATTGGCAGAAAAATATATAATATAATTTTAAAAAAACGAAATACGGGAAATTTCTCTACAAGGAGAATTTGGTCCTATTAAATATAGCTGCATTCTTTTGCAAGCGAGTTGCAAAAGAATACCAACTCGCATATAACATCCCTTTTACTTGAATATAATTTCCCTTTAGTTACTTAGCAACACTGGTAGTATATATGGTTGTTCGTGAAATTTATAAACGAAATAAAAACAAAAAAGAAACAATTCTGCCAAATCTGTGGTAAATATATTCCTTTATTTACAATAAATTTTTATTTGCACTTGTTTTATTATGTTTATTTTTGTTTATAGTTACAATAATTTGACGTGTTGTTGAAATTTCCCAAGCATATTCCAGTAGCCTATTCACAATAGTGCTGTTTCTTTACTTTCCAACACTATAACTCAGGTCGATTAAAATATTAGCAAGTTCAATTGAATTTGGTTTAAATAGACAATGTCGCTAGGCGTTGTTGCTTTGCATGCAGTTCGGCAAATAAGCGAGTGTTCTTTAGCAACTCGCGTGCAAAAGAACGCAGCTTATGATCCGAATAAAATACTGCATTTAATATAGTATCTATTTAAAATAAAGTGAAAGTTTTTATATCCATAACTCTAAAATCGGAGCGACATCAATTCAGAATCAATCTAGCGTACATATATGCATAGTTTGGATGTACATATGTAGTTATTATTCAATTATTGCATTGCAGATACCAACTATTTCAATTTTAGTAATTATGAAAAGGAATAAAAACACAAACTGAAAATATTAACAATAAATCATGCTACTTATATACTATATATAATTGCTATAAATGTAATGAAACTGTTCTTGAAATACTTAATATTAAACTAATTCAAAGTTCATTGTATAAGAAAACCACACAAAAGTGGGGATTATTGTAAATTAATACTCAATCATCATTACATACAATATGATTGTTATTTAATATAATTTAATCTGCAATCAATAATTGTTATAAATATTGTATATAAAATTTAATTCATTTAATATATAAAAAACAGCAATTATTACATATCTATTACGTTGTAACTAGTGTGAATATGATTTTCAATGTGTAAGGTAAATGTCCCAAATAAAGGTAAATGAATTAAGGCTTTTGAAAATGGTTTTATATTTTTTGTAATTATAGGAAGGAGTAAGTATATAATGATTTGGTAATATTCTTTATTATAAAATGCAATAGCAAAATGTAAGCAGGTAACCACTTCCTAACGGCAAATATTTTTCTTCAATGCTGCTTTCATGAGACTATATTTTTTCCATGAAATTCTTTTATTGCTCTTTTTATGATTCTAGATATATTGTTGAACTATTTTACATTTTAAAAAAAAACTTATATTTTTCGTTTCTGCTGGCTTTAAACAAATTCTACATATTTCAAATTTTTGGTGTTTGTAACAACTTGTAAAATATGGTATTTAGAATGTGTGTATATTTCGATATGAAGGCGAATAAACATGATGTAGATATTATGTGAGAAAATTATTGCAGTAAATATTTATTTCTTTAGTAAACCAATTGATATGAGGGACGACCTAATTTAGATCACCTACCTTAAGTGTGCATTTGAAAGTAGATCTCATCTGTATGCGATCTGTATAAGATCTGAGAATTAATATAAAAGGCCATTTGGGTGCATTCATTTGTACAGAATATAATTCTGACGAGTTACGGTCACGGTTGTTCCAAATATTCCAGTATAAAAGAAAAATAATGCGTTTCATAGCTGTTTTTTCAATTTTCATGATCATCGTTGCCACTATTTACGCTGATTCTGATTCTGTGCAAGAGGAAAAGCATGCAGTTCAAGGAGCTCTTTTGGATGCCGATGGCCAAGGACATGAAAATGTAGGCGAACGTGGAACAAGACAATTGTTGGGTGGCGGTCTACTCGGTGGTGGTGGCTTAGTTGGTGGTGGGTTAGTTGGTGGTGGCATTGCTGGTGCTGTAGGTGGTTTCCGTGCTGGAGGTATTGGTGCTGGCATAGGCGGAATCCGTTACGGTGTTGCTGGATTCAAGGCTGGTGTAATCAAAGGCGGTTTACTTGGTTAATAAGTATGGGATTACAAAAATTGACTGTGATTTGAACTATTTCGATAATACTGAGAAAGCATTAAGAATATATAGAATTTTTTGTGAAAAGTAATCTTACAACAGGGTTCCAGCAATACTTACTTACATTTTCATTGCAAGTTAGAGTGTATAAAATGAACATAATTCTGAATGAAATTTTAATGATTTAATTTAAAAAAAAAAACATTAAACAAAAGATTTGAACAATAAAGCGATATTAGAAGTTAAAACTTAGTGCGTTTTGTTATCTCTGTATAGAAAAATGTACCTGTACATATGTTGAATTTCGAACAGGACATTCGTATTCATGAAATAAGAAGAAGAAGAAGGAAAGATAAGTGAAGAATTAATTATACATTTTTTTTTTTTTGTTGTATAGCACCGGATGAGTATGCCAAAAATTAAACATGATACAGTTTTCAATTATAACTTATCAATCAATATAAAATAAAATGGTAGTTGTGTTGGAGTTCATATTAGAATTGACAAAATTCTGTATAATTTGTAAAAATGTTTGGAACCATTTAAATAAGGCTGGATACAAAAAGAAGCTCGATGTATGGGTGCCACACGAGTCAACGCAAAAAAACCTCATGGACCGAATTTCCATCTGCGAATGACTGCTGAATCGCAACAAAATCGATCCATTTCTAAAGCGGATGGTTACTGGTGATGAAAAGTGGGTCACTTACGACAACGTCAAGCGAAAACGGTCGTGGTCGAATCACAGTGAGCCGGCGCAAACGGTGGCCAAGCCAGGATTAACGGTCAGCAAGGTTTTGCTATGTGTTTGGTAGAATTGGCAGGGAATCATCTACTATGTCCCAGGCTTTTGCCAATAGGGACGAGGGTTTCTATGAGAGTGGCATTATGAAATTACCTTCAAAATGGCAACAAATTATCAAACAAAACGGTGTATACTTGATCTAAATCGGATCATTCTAACTATGCTAAATAAAACCTTTAATTTAGTGCAAAAATAATGGATTTATATTTAATACACCTTATATGTTCGCAAGTTTGTTTCTTAAGTCTTTCAAATTACTTCTACATAATAATTTCTACAATATTTTAATATATTTAAAATAGAAAATAGAAAAAACTGTAATCTTGATACAACAATAGCGATAATCTGTTAAAAATTGAAAAATGTATATTTGAAATTATTTGAAAATATATATACAATAAGATAATTTCAAATTTATATATGGACTTTTTTTATTTTGGGAATTAATGTGGAAAAATCAAGCCCATGACAATTGAAATTATTATTTTACGCATGCTTGTAATACATACATCTATAATATATTCTAGCAAAATATAAAATATAATATAAAAAATGTCTTTCTATCATACTACAATATATTTTTTGCACAACTAACTTTAATAACAATAACAAATTTTCTGCTGAGATGTTTCATTTCTATCATTCTAAGGTAGATAATCTTGAAATTAGCTTTTATACTATATGATTTGTATATTTATTTACACAAATTACATTTCATATTCAATTAATTTAAATCATTTATTATGAATGACTATCCACTATATTATTTATTTCATACAAAAAATAAACATAAGCAATTAAATACATTACATATTCCAAGTGAAACAAGAACTTGACTTCTTAATTAAATTTTTAATGTCTGCTAATTATTCAAGAAATTTGGAAATAAACACTTCAAATGATTCCATTGAAAGTGTATGCAATCATTACGTAAATATATGAGTAATATGGGCAAATTAATGTTAAATTTGGTTTAAACATAATTATCGTAAATTGTATCTATTTACTTGTAAACAAAATCTATTCAGATGGAATTTCCCATTAAGGAATTTAATAGCATTCTTAGTAATGAACATAAGTTAGTATCATACTCATTTGAGATTTTGTATAGGAAACTAAGCATATGTATAACAAATTTCACAAGTTATCTTCACATATCATCAGGCAATGGTAAATTAACATTGTCATGGCAAAAGAAAAAGCTTTGAATCTCGCTCTCGCTCTCTCTCTCTCTCTCGATCACACTCTCCCTTATATTTTTGATATTGCTTAGTAGAGCTTTGTAAGAGTAGATAATCGTACGATTTTCTATTATTTTCTTTTCTCCTTGAATGTCAAAATCAATAATATTTTAGTTATTTTGGAGCAGTCGAAACGATTGTATGGCAATAATTTGTAGGTGCTCATATACATATATATATATAATACGAAAAAAAAAATTAATAGCTTATACACCCTTTTTTAAGATGTATGAATGTGATAAAAAGTCAATTATGGCAATAAAATAGACCTTTTTCTTATAATTATTAATCTATTGGATTGGCTAATTGGACTAAAAAATTGCCGAATTAATTGCCGATGTTTTTATGCACAAATTGACCCCAAACTACCAACTTCAAACAAAAATATATGCCATTTGCTTCTTAATCAAGGGCAAATATGACAGGTAACCAATATTCGAACCAAAAAATCATAAAAGGAACCAAAAATATGTGTTCAGTCAGAAACATCCCTGTGTACATCCCTGTGCACTTACTAAGTCGCCAACCCATTATTTGTTGATGTCTCACTGTATTTAAAGTGTTCAATATAAATTATCCTAAAAATTTAATTGCATTCAATCGTACTGAAAAAAAAAATAAATATTCTAAATGGAAAATTGTAAAAGAAGAAGTAATAAAGAAGCATGATAAGAGTGGCTGCCGTTCTAGGTATAAGTAGTTTATATATACACAAACAAATATAATCTACAGTATTCAAACATAGTAAGATATTAATTTTTTTCTATCTTTTCTTTTTTCTTTCTGTGTTTTCCCTATATACATATATATATATATATATATATATATGCTTATGTTGTATGTGTGTGCATGTAGAGTGTACAACATTTTGTTGACCCAAGAAATACAAAATCACAATGATGTATGCATAAATGTTTGTATACATTGATATCGTCTTTACCTGCGCCTGCTGTTCAGGCGCCACAGCACAGCACACAGCACAATACAACACAACCAATCGGACTGATAACGTATATCTGAGGGTTGTTCAAACAACTGAGCAACTGAGTAAGTGACGCTTCAAGATCGCATCGTTATTAACATTGTCATAATATTGTAAGAATGCTAAATAATAGGCTCTCTATAGCATGCACCAACATTCATAGCACACAGACAGAATATAAAAGGCCGATGTTTATGCATTGATCGTTACAGAATACAATTCTAACTACTCAGAGTCGGTCAGTTAAGAAATTTTTCAAAACTATCAACTAAAAAAAAAAAACAAAACAAAATGCGTTTCCTAATTGTTTTTGCCATCGTGCTGGTGATCGTCGCCTTTGCTTATGCCAATCCTGTAGTGGAAGAGCAAAATGAAGCAGCTGAAGCTCTACTGGATGTCGACAGTCAAGGACATGAAAATGTGGGCGAACGTGAAGCACGTCAATTTGGATACGGCGGCTATGGTGGATACGGTGGCTATGGTGGATACGGCGGCTATGGTGGATATGGTGGTTTCCGTGGCGGTTATGGAGGTTTCCGTGGCGGTTACGGTGGTTACTATGGTGGTTTCCGTGGTGGTTATGGTGGATTCCGTGGTGGTTACTACGGTTAAATATAAGGACATCAAAAAATTACTGTGATTATGATATTGCGATGATGTTGAAAAAGAATAGTAATAATAAAAAAAAAAAAAACAATATATATTGCCAAGAGAAAAGAAAATTCGAAGAGCTCTCATTTATTTATTTATTCATCGTATATAATTTATACATATATAGGCGGCATGAGTGAGTGAATTATTGTTAATGATGATTTAAGTAGCGACGAAAATGAATTGCAAAAAAATATATTGAATATTTACATATTGGACAATATTTCGCTAAGCGTAAGTAGAAATGTGTTTGAGTAATATTGAAAGATCGACTTCGAATTCATTCAATTACCAAAATTTCACGGAAAAATCGCCTATGACTCAAAATTGCCAAATGCAACGTGCTATATATAATCTTAGAAATTTGATACAATACAATCAACAGAATTTAATTTTCGTTGACAAATCTACGTTGGTGACAAATGTTCATTTTTAATCCTAACTTAGTTTTTAGTTTAAATAGATGCCTACACCCTATCTATCACGCTTTTACAATGGTCAATGTGCTTGGATCCTGTACAACGCATGGACAGAGAATGAGAATGGATTGAGAATGTTTTGCATTTCAATTAAGTTTGAAATATTTTATTAATATTAAATCATCATTAATGTGAACTTTAGTAGATGATCGTCTTTCATGACATAATCTCTATTTGACCCTATTTTTTGGGGAATGATTATCTCCAATATTCCATAAATAATTTTATCATCATATACCTTGATAAAAAGTTTAATAATACTGTGAGACAAGGATTTGTTATCCTGATCAGCATAGGTTTATTCGAAAGACAAAGTACCCCAGAGTACTGTGTTCAAGACCGTTTTGCTTCTCAGGGTCAAGTTTTTCATTCAGTCTTTCCAGCAAAAATCAGCATCAAAAATGTTCATTTCTAATTTACCTCACAATGTAATCATAAATGAGAAACTTTTTGAAAAATGTAAATTGTGATGCTTATAAAGAATGTTCCAATAGGAGGTACTATTTCCAATAGAGATTCTCGGCATCTCACGCGGGACATCTTTCATGTACAAATGACATTTGTTCACGTTATTTTATTCATTGACATTTCACTATTAATAGACTTGATTGAATTGTAGAAATTTATTTCCAAAGTCAATGTTCTGCGAGAAATGTTTTTCATACCATTTTATGATATTCATAATGGTCCAACTGAAAGCATTATTTGCGAATCAATCAATAAATTTTGAACCACTTTTTCATTATTGAATATTCATCACTCGCACAAATTACATAGAAGTTGATCTAATGTGAATATATTGTTGCCAAACCATCAATTTATTGAAAGAAAATTTTAATGAGAACATCATATCAAGAAATGGACCCATGAATTGGACTCCAAGATCTTGTGATCTAACGCCGTTGGATTACTTTTTATGGGAGTATATGAAATCACTTGTTTATGTCGATAAACCACAATCGATTGCTGCATTAGAATCGAATATAAAAAAAAAAAATTTTGTTTAATTCATCTAAAAGCCAGTTGAGGACAACATTTGAAAAAAATCAATTTCAAATATTAAATGTCATGAACCGAACTTATGCCTTAAATACAATTTTTTATTATTAAATTGATTTAGAATACATTTCTATTTAAAAAAAAAAACTTCCGATAGCTCTTATTGAAACACCCTTTACTATGAAACAGTCGGATATGACTCGAAAATGTATTTTCGTAGAAAAAGAATTTACAAGGATTGCGTTGGGTCGCATAACAAATTTCCAAAATTGAAAAAAATTCGAAATATCAATTATATTATGGAAAAGAAGATTATTTGGTTGAGTGTGTGGGTGCCGTAGCTCAGAGGTTAGTGAGTTGGCCTTCTGACCTGTAGGCCGTGGGTTCAATACCCGGCTGAAGCATAACAAATTTCATATTGAAAAGATTTTTCTTTCGAACGGTACCCAGCTCTCAGAGTTGTTATTCGGCGATTCATATCAAATAATGCCTTTAATTATTTTGGCTTATTTAGATGCAACCTTCAAGATTCAACATCAAAATTGCCGGAATGCAATTTTGCAAAAACATCTCCATACACATCGAATAATTTTGTTTTCGCATCAAACAAAATCTCAAACAAACTTTTTCATAAACAAACTCTGCTATATCATCAGTCAAAGTAGGAACTGACAACGCTGTTGAAGTGCGGTGATATAATATTTAATTGGGCTCACAGATGCATATGGTTTTAGTCGATTTTGAAACTTTTTCAATTTTAGCTTTTCTAATGAAATTATCCTGGTACCATCACATTTATATTGAAATTTATTTTCAGAATATATACATACATATACAAATATGTATTTTAATTTCTTTTTCAAATTCCTTTGTACCAAAATTTAAACTATAGCATTAATAGCCCTCTCTCTCATCTCTATGTAAATTAAATACAATAAATAATTCATTTTGTTTTTTTCTTTGTTATAAATTACAATTTTTTATTATCATCATTTCAGTCAGTTTACATGTTCTAATATTTAACCGTAGAAACCACCATGGTGTCCACCATATCCACCACGGAATCCTCCATAGCCACCACGGAAACCACCATAACCGCCACCATAACCGCCACGGAAACCTCCATAACCACCACCGAAACCTCCACGATGACCACCATAGCCTCCATAGCCGAATTGACGTGCTTCACGTTCACCTACATTTTCGTGTCCTTGACTGTCGACATTCAGAAGAGCTTCAGCTGCTTGATTTTGATCCTCCACCTCGGGATTGGCGTAAGCAATGGCGACGATCACCAGCATAATGGCAAAAACAATTAAGAAACGCATTTTGTTGTTTGTTTGTTTTCTTTGTAGGTGTTGAATATGTCCAAATATATCTTAGCTAACCGTTTATTGGTAGGTAGAATTATGTTCTGTATCGATCAGTACATCAACATCAGGTTTTTATAGTAATTGTGAGTGCGTTAATTATTGGCGAATTCTATCCAGAACTATTTAGCATTTTTGCAATAAAATGAAAGTATTAATGCGTCATTCACCTGTTGTTGCTTGATCATCCCTCAGATGGTTATGCGTTGTGCTACGTAAACAATGTGTGCAGGGAAAGACGAATGAGGGAATTTTTCTTTTTTACTCTAATTTACGTAGTTGCTCATTAATATAAATCAACTTCGTTTAAGCGTTTGTATGTAGACGAATGCAATTTTGCGGTTCTATCGTCAACAGCATTTTTGTTATAACATATGCACACATATATACCCACATTATATGTACAGGGGGAAAAACAGATAGAAAGAAAGAAGCATACGAAAATAAAAGAATCGTATGAAATTTATTTTGATTGAATATTGTAAATAATTTATTTTTATATTGTAGTTTTGTATAAATTAAGCGACTTTCTATAACGAGCATTCTTGTTTTCAACGCTTTCAATGTTTTGCTCTTGTTTTTTTTACGTGGTATATATAATTTTTTATTTTATCTATCTTACGGTTAGAACTAACCATAAATTTTGCAAAAAAAAAAAAAAGAAATACACATTCACATTTTGAAATTACGTTATACCAAATACTCATTGCCAATGCTTTGAACTATTACGATTTAGCAAAAAAAAAAAAATGATATAAACCAATACATTCAATTTGCCTTCAATTTGAAAATGATTTTTCTATTTAGGGGGATATGTCCTTGGATTTTAGTAAGCATATCATTGGGATGCCTCTCAAGCTTAGCAAAATAGTTCTTACAAAGTGTGGAAATTTTATCAGTTACAAACAGAATGTGTTAAGATAACCTACACTATTTTTCACATATAAAAATTCACTGGCGTTCTATTACAATAATATGTTTATATTAATATACTATAATAAAATGTTCATATATATAATTTAAAATGAGAGTGTACGTATAAAAATTCAAAAATACGATGGTGATTATGGGACCAAATTAGAATTAGGCCGATTATCGAACAACAGGCGAAAAAACCCAAAACATAAAAAAGGGAACTTAAGTGGAGAGATGTGTGGCCATATGGTAAGTATGAAAATAGGGTAAGGTAAGTATAATTGTAATTCAAATAATGGTAAGTATTCTATATTTCAAGGACCCACCATATGGCTTTTCTAAATGGGAATGTAGACAATGTAAATGCAATTTTGTAACATCAATAACAAAACTGGCATGAAATTCACTCACACCACTCTCATGCCACCCCTGCAGGTGTAAAAATGTGATACGGGCTGGCAAAATGTTCAACAGATTCACATTAATTTTACCTCGACAACATTTCCTTGAAATATAGAATAATTACTAAAAAGTAGACGGGTCCAAATTTTATATTACTTTTCACTTCCTTGGAAAAAGTGTTTGGAGTGGTTCAAATTTTTTGTTTTACGCTAAACCATGGAGTCAAAATTTCGCTGCCTTGATAATTTAATACAGCTTGGGAAACGAACATATATTCTTTGGAACTCAGTTTTACTGGCTACAATCAGATCCACACAAAGCACAAATCCATCAACAAAACGTATGTTTCAAACATTTGTCAATGCTCAGTCGATTGATATACGGGTATATCCTCCACTCCTTTTTATACCCTGCATAATGCAATATGCATGGTATATTCATTTCGGTCAGATGTTTGTGTCCACTTGAAGGAATCTCCGGAGATATAGACATGGATATATATTCGTGATCAGCGTCGATTAAATTTTCGATTTAACGATGTCCGTCCGTCCGTCCGTCCGTCCGTCTGTCTGTCACCTGGCTGGTTCGCACGATAACTTGAGTAAATATTAAGCTATTTCGATGAAATTTGGCATAAGTAATCTATGATCCAAGGGTACGGAGGGGATTGATATTGGGCATGATCGGTCAATAACCACGCCCACACCAAGCATTCAAAGCGACTAACCTCGAAATTTTCAAAATCTTTAACTTGCTATAACTCACATAATATACCACTTGGGACAACAATATTTTGCACATAGAGTTATATTATACTACTATATAACCTCGCCAAAAGTAGGGTGAGCCACGCCTACTTTCTAGCGTAGCTCCCATACAAAGTGTCTGTACTTCTTTTAAATTGAAACTGCTGTAACTTCTACAATCTTCTGTCTAGAATAACCATAATTGACACTTAGATTAACACGGCAGTCGGAAATAATATGGCAGAAAATCAATGTGCCACGCCCACTCCTTTTTGGGTCTCCCATACAAAGTTGCGGAAATTAAAAAAATGTTACCGGTTATAACTTGCAAACTATTCAGCGTAGAATAACGAGATTTAAGGTGTGAATTAGTATTGTACGGGCAACTAGGCTCACAGAAAATGGGCGCACCACGCCCAGTGTTTATCGTAGCCCCCATACAAATTTTAAATTGAAACAGCTGTAACTTCGGCAATCTTCTGTCTAGAATAATCACAATTGACACTTAAATTAATATCGTAGTCGGAAATAATCTATCGAAAAATCAGCGTACCACGCCCACTTCTTATTGGGGCTCCCATACAAAGTTGAGGAAATTAAACAAAAATGTTAACCACCATAACTTAGAAACTATTCAACGTAGGACACCAAATTTAAGGTGTGGATTAACATTGAAAAATTAATTGGATTTACTAGAAAGTGATAAGCCACGCCCACTTTTTATATAGCTCCCATACTAAGCCTCGGAATTATCTTAAAATCCTTTTATTTCGTCAAAGTCAACCATATTTCGAGTGTAAATTAGTAGTATATGCAAAAATTGTTTCTCGAAAAGTGGAAATAAAAGAAAAGTTGGATATTCGAGTAAACTTTTTATATGTAAATCTACATATGCAGGGTATAGTTTGGTCGGCCCCAGCCGACTGTAAGGAGATTTTTTTTATGTGTTTTTCCCCACTTTTTGTATATGTGCGCGATTGTAAGAGTAAAATAAACAAACATGCTGTTGACCCTAAAACCACAAAATTGCATTAATCTATGTATAAACAAATGCTTGACTAAGTTGATTTTAATTTATGAGCGCCTATTTGAATTATAAAAACAAAATTCATCTTCCCTGCACATGCTGCTCAGGCAACAAAACACAATACAATAGAACACAACCAAACGGGATAATCACAATTTTTAATACACTAAGCGAATCAATGACGCATCAACATCGATACTGTTATTAATATATTCATTTTATTGCAAAAATGCTAAATAAGCTCTGCATAAATTTCGCCGACATTCAAAATACTCACAATTAATATAAATAGCAGATGTTGATGTGTTGATCGATACAGAACACAACTCAACCTGCTCATAGAGGGTCTTTTGAAAAAGTCTTTAAAATACTAAACTAAAAAAACATTATACTATCAACACAATGCGTTTCTTAATTGTTTTTGCCATTATGCTGGTGATTGTCGCCATTGCTTACGCCAATCCCGAGGTGGAGGATCAAAATCAAGCAGCTGAAGCTCTTCTGAATGTCGACAGTCAAGGACACGAAAATGTAGGTGAACGTGAAGCACGTCAATTCGGCTATGGAGGATATGGTGGTCATCGTGGAGGTTTCGGTGGTGGTTATGGAGGTTTCCGTGGCGGTTATGGTGGCGGTTATGGTGGCGGTTATGGTGGTTTCCGTGGTGGCTATGGAGGATTCCGTGGTGGATATGGTGGACACCATGGTGGTTTCTACGGTTAAATATGAGAACATGTAAACTGACTGAAATGATGATAATAAAAAATTGTAACTTATAACACAGAAAAAACGAAAATTTGTATTATTTGTTGTATTTAATTTACATAGAGACGCTATAGCTTAAATGTTGGTAGCAATTAATTAGAAAGAGAAATTAAAATACATATGTGTATATTTATATACATATTCTGAAAATAACTTTCTATCTATAAGTCTAGCTGTTTCTGAATATAATATTAAATCTGTTATTTCGCAAATTAATTTGCAAATATTTTTATTGAAATACCTACCGAATTTTATCACATCGAATAGCTACATTCATAAATATAAATGTGATGGTACCAGGATAATTTCATTATTATTATTCATTCATTCATTATTCCGCACGATTTACATTTTTCATTGCAATTTCTCCGCCCTTTTGTCATTTTCTATTGCAGCTGAACTACTGTGACGTCACATCTAGAAAAATCCTCTCTGATGGGCGCAATCTTCTTTTCTATCTTATATAGCGCTTTTTCAGTGTAACTGAATGGAGTTTCAAGAAAATCACTTTGAAAACACTCTAAAGCTCAATGTATTCAATTAAGCAGCAACATGGCGGAATAATAAATCTGAAAAATACTTATTCCGTCGAATTTTCCTTTCTCGATATATAACAAGCCATTCGATAAGTGTGTAGGATGACACACAGATAGCGTTGCTAGAATTTTTTCCATATGATTTTTATTGAATTCTAGCCTTCAAACAACACGTGTATAAAATTGAAAACAGAATCTAAGAATCTGACAATTGGTTCGTGAGCTATAGCATTTTGTGTGAAGCAACTTTTGTTATTGAAAAAAAATAGATAAAAGTGAATTTATTGTTTTGATAAAGCATTGCCTTGTGATGAAAAAAAAAATCGTGCTGAACGCAGTGGCTTTATCAATAAAATCCACAAATTGCTTATGAACGATCGCAAATTGAAGGTGCATGAGCTAGCTGACATTGTAAAGATATCGGATGGTAGGGTTCTTATCATTTTACACGAACATTTGGGTATACGAAAGCTCTATGCAAAGTGGGTGCCGCGTGTTATTTCACCAATAGAATGCACCGTGTCACAAATCGATCAAAACGATGGCAAAATTGAACGAATTGAGCTTCGAATTACTTTCCCACCCACCGTATTCACCAGATTTAGCCTCAAGAGATTTTAAGAGAATGCTTTCTGGAAAGAAAGCATTCTGGAGCCTACTTTAACGAGAAAGAGAAATCGTACAACTATGCGGAATAATAAAATCGAGTTTTGTCAAAATTTTGTTTTTTTCATACTTTTCCTATGGACTATTGAATGGCCTGTTACATAGCATACGACCAATATTTCTCTCTCCAATCCTTATATAAATTCAATTAAATTAATAATTCAAATAAATTGCATTTTTTTTTTGTTTTGTTATAAATATCAATTTTTTATTATTCAGTCAATTTTCGTGTTCTAACAATTATCCGTAGAAACCACCACGACGTCCACCGTAACCACCACGGAATCCTCCATAACCACCACGGAAACCACCATAACCACCACGGAAACCTCCATAACCACCGCGGACACCACCATAGCCGCCACGGAACCCGCCGCCATAGCCGAATTGACGTGCTTCACGTTCACCTATATTTTCATGTCCTTGACTGTTGACATTCAGAAGAGCTTCAGCTGCTTGATTTTGCTCCTCCACCTCGGGATTGGCATAAGCAAAGGCGACGATCACCAGCATAATGGCAAAAACAATTAAAAAACGCATTTTGTTGATAGTTTGATTTTTAGTGGAAAATGTTCAAGACTTTTCAAAAGACCGACTATGAGCACGTTGAGTTGTGTTCTGTATCGATCAAAACATTAACATCTGCTATTTATATTAATTGCAAGTGCTTTGATATCGGTGAAATCTATCGAGAATTTATTTAGCATTTTTGCAATAAAATGAACATATTAATATCAATATCGATGTTGATGCATCATTCACTTACATATATTTTGCCGTTTGATTGTATTATATTGTGTTGTGTTGTGGTTCCTGAACAACATATGCAGGGAAAGACGAAAAGGGTTTTTTTTTCTTTCTTTCTATAATTTGAGAAGGTGCTCATGAATGTAAATAAAGCATTTTAAAGCAGATCATTGTAATTCTGCGGTTCTAAGTTCAACAGCATAATTGTGTTACGTACGCACAAGCATATTCTCACAATATACGTAAATGGGGATAACCAAATACAAAGACACAAATAAAAATAAATTAAAATCTTGAAAAACTCATTTCGTTAGAATATTATAATATATATATATATATATATATATATATATATATATATATATATATATAAATGTATATATATATATATATATATATAAATGTATATATATATATATATATATATATATATATATGTAAATATTTATGTAAATATATATATATACGTGTATATATATTTACATACATATTTACATATATATATATTTTTGTATTTATATATATATATATATATATATATATATATATATATATATATATATATATATATAATATGATTTGGGAATAAATGTAGGAAATTGCATTTTGGTCTCATCGTATATTATTGGTACACCCAACGTTACTAGGTTTAAAATAAATGCCCCAAGTTATCCATTTTACATTAAAAAAACATGTCTGTCCATACATCACCTGTCTACGAAATTAAGAAGACAAGCATAATTGTTGGTCGTTCTAGAAAATAAAATTTTTAATGCTCTTGCAAATGGATACAAAAGTGTATACTTTGTATGTATATGTACATACATATATTTTTTGTGATTTAATTTGATTCTGACTTTCTTTCTTTCTTGCTTTCTTGCTTTCTTCATTGGTTGCTTTATTCTTGCTTTCTTTTTTTTTCTTTTCTTTCTTACTATTTGTTTTTCCCCTTAATTATATATACTGCAACAAAAATTATGCTGTTGACCCTACAACTGCAAAATCGCAATGATTTACAAATTCTTGAATAAATTGTTTAAAATTCATAGGCGCCTTACATACTTAATTTATACATACAAACAAAATAGACAATAGGAAACCAGATAGGTCTTTCCATACATATGCTGTCCAGACATAATATATCATCACAAATAATATAACAAATACGACCGAACTGATAACATGCATATATCTGAGGCTTGATCAAACGACAACAAATGAGAGAATGACGCATCAACATCAATATTAGTATTCATACATAATTTTAATTCATTGTAAAAATGCTAAATAGGCTCTCTCTCTGTAAATTTCATCGATATTTGAATCACATACTATTACTATAAAAAGGCTACATTTTTATACTTACCAATATAGAACAGAATTCAACCTACTCATAGTCGGTCAGTTAAAACAGTTTTTCAAAATATTCAACTAAAATAACACAAACAATCAACAAAATGCGTTTTCAAATTGTTTTTGCCATGATATTGGTAATCGCCGCCATTGCTTATGCCAATCCTGCAGTGGAGGAGCAAAATCAAGCAGCTGAAGCTCTTTTGGATGTCGACAATCAAGGACATGCAAATGTAGGTGAACGTGAAGCACGTCAATTCGGTTACGGTGGATATGGTGGATATGGTGGTGGCTTCCGTGGTGGCTATGGTGGTTTCCGTGGTGGTTATGGAGGTTACCCTGGCGGTTTTGGTGGCGGTTATGGCGGCGGTTATGGTGGTTTCCGTGGTGGTTATGGAGGATTCCGGGGCGGTTATGGTGGACACCACGGTGGATTCTACGGTTAAATATGAGAACTCACAAAGTGACTATGATGAGGATATTGCAATGAAATTGCTAACGATTATGATGACAATAATAATAAAAATAAAAAAATTGCAAAAAATACAACATTCCAACAAGACATTTATTATTTTTATTTACTTTATATAATTTAGATAGGGACGATTAAATAAATTATTGCTAATGATGCTTTAAATAGCGATCTAGAGAAATTACAAAAAAAGCATATATATATATATATATATATATATATATATATATATATATATATATATATATATATATATATAGGTTAGGTTTGACCTACTTATATTAGCCGGTTCCGAACGGCAAAACCCTTTTGACATAATATTAAATAATATATATATATATTCTATGTAATTAAATATACTATTTTGTATATTGAAAGTCAGCAAGATTTGCTGGGCGTTAATGTTTGCATAAATATGTATTATTAAGCAAAAGTTAAACTGAACAAGTTCGTTGCTTAAGTCTTTTAACGATATACTATGCTCAATAATAGAAGAACAGTTTAGTCTCGCAAATTATTCAGCATTATACGTATGTATATACTTATAAGCATGTACCATTAGTGTCAATAAACTTCAACGAGTTTGCTAGTATATGTATGTACATATGTATATGCATAAATTTATCAAACTGAGTGACTTGTTTGAAGTGAAAGCATCATGTTTACTAGTTGAGTATTATGTATTCATTTGTAAAATTTAAGATTAAAACTGATAAATAGTAATTAGCACATGCAAGAGCAAAGTTTATAATATCTATTATAGTTGAGGGATAACACGTCGGTACTGAAGGTGCATATGGCACCCACTTTACGCCAAGGTTCTGTCATTACGACTCTACGAGTATTACACAACCATTCAAAAATACTTGTTAAAGAACGTCTATAATTTTATTAGATTCACGAAATTGCAATATGAAATCAAGTGAACTCAATCTACCGACCAATCTGTATTGTACATTCTTGAGAGAGCGCTTCAATTAGAAAACTTAGAAACTTCATAAGCCTTTGAAGAATCAAAACTGCCTTCTATATTATGATCTACAATCATTGGAACTGTTGTAAGTGTTAAGCCTCTAGTGAAGTTTGCATCAGTTGATCTGATATAATTTTTATTACATATTCAGCAATTGTATTCTCAAATCACATCGCAAAAAAAGTACTTCACCGGAGAAGACTATAACATCTACAGAATTCTATGGCGCCTTTTTTTTTAGTTACGCTCAACGATTTAATTTGTGCTCTTAAGCAACAGTGCATTTTTCGAACTAATCTAGTCTAAAACACTATCATCTGGTTTACAAATTTGTATATTTTAAATGACAATATTTGATAATAGTTGATATTGAAATTATTTATCAACCTTGATTAATCGATGATGTGATGCGAATAACACAATATGATTTATTAGAATAAATTCGGTTTTATATGAAATTCTCTGAATCACAACTGATATTCTATTTTATTTTTTCTTATAATTTACAAGTGTTCTTATTTTTATTTTATTTTTTTGTTATTGTTTTTTTTAGTACTTAGATGCTAATAATGTTCAAATATTCAAGCGCATGTATATTAACATACAATAAGAAAACAAAACGTCTAACAAATAATATCAATATACTCAATCGAGTAAAATTCACTTCATTTTTGAGTGGATATGCAATCATGAGTACAGCAAAAGTATAAAAATTAAATCGTCTACAAAAAAAAACATGCATTTCGAACTATTATATATAAATAACCACGTGTTCGACACAATTTCTATCATCCCATCAAATCAAGATATATCAAGAGCGGGTGCATGTATATGTATGTAAACAAATACTAAATACACATACTTGGTCTCATCGTGCTTTAAATGTGCATGTGGAAAGTGTATTGGGCATTGTTTTAATTTCACAATACACTAATTAATAAATCAATTATTCTGAAATGTGAATCATATAGATGTGAGTAAACGCTGTGGCTAAGTGATTTTCGTTTACTATATTTATTCTTTTATTATACAACTTGTATTATTTTTATGTATATGCATAGGTATATTCAAATTTATTATTTAACAATTTTGGCTTGTCATTGTAACTAACTTCTCACTAATTTCAATATAATGATGAAGTAAACAATGAATACATAAACAATATATGCTAAAGAAAACCACATAATATAAAAAGGGGAACTAAATATTTCTAAGCAAGTGATTCAGCATTTGATCTCTTAAATAAAATATTTCATAATTGCATAACTCTTAGATTTTTCTTATTCCATTTAAGAACGCATGAATTGAATGTTGATTTGTACGATCATTGAGACCTAAATACTGTATATTGATAGCAGACAATAATTATAATACAGAAACCAAACAAACAAAATGTATGCAAAATTAATGATTTGCTATCAAAAACAACTATTAAAACTTAATGCGTAAAATTTAATTGCACCCAAAAAGTATGCTTCAAATTCTTACTTAAATTCCGTTTAATTCAATTCCACTGCATGGTTTGTGTCTAAACTAGAAAGTGTCGTATTGACTAGTGCAATAAGTATATGAGCAATGGGGTGTAGTAATTTGTATGACAATTATTATTATTAAGATTATTAAATAAAAATATTATATTTTTGTAATGACGTTTTGAGGTGCCTAAGGCTAATCTAAAATTTTTTAATTGGCATTTCTAATGATGGTTATAAGAAAAGTTGCAAACCTAAAATAAAAGACGCGTTATGTGAAATATAATTTTTTTTATATGAAGACAAATTATATTTTGTGCAACCTTTTACAGGTATGCCTGTAAAACCATATAAAAAAACAGTTTTCCCTCCACCTCAATGCGTTGTATTATCATACATTTACAATTTCATTTTTCTATTTTTGGAAAAAATTTGCAGATTAATATATCTAAAATTGATTGTAAATTTTATTAATTTCAAACTGTTAATTTTTAATATTTTCTGGCGTATCGAGCAAAGTATTATATGAGAACTAAATTCATAAATTTTAACGTAGAAATAATTCGTAGAGGAGCTTATGATTAAACAAATTTTTTTTATCCTCATATCCTTTTTTTCCATGAAATTAGGCTTTACGCTGGCTGTAGAATTTCATGTTATAAATTTAGTATACAAATCACTTCCAAAGAAGAATTCTAAGAACTTTAAAGGGCTTCAACTTTATGAATATAAAATTAAAATTAGAGGAATAGAGGAATATATAATATCTGCAATTTGGGTATTAAATATCAGATTTATGTTACTAAAAACCCCCACTTTAATTAATAATATTTTGAGAACCGATAATTTTTAATGTAATGGTTTAGTAACTTATGTCTCAATTTCCATCTAGGAGATCAAGATTTTGATTGAAATTATAATTTTTTTGACTGTGTCTAATTGTACTTGCAGTCCTGGAACATTAGCCTTAACCGCTTTTAGTTTTAAAAAAATTTCGATGAAAATTAAAATTGAGTTTGCTCGGAATTATATTAAAATACAATAAAACACCAAAATAATTTTTAGTTGTAACTTGAAAATATTAAACACAAAATAATTTGAATTGCAACTAAAATAAAAATTACTATTAAATTACACCAGTGGGTGGCTCTAAAATGTAACATCTCTGGTATATTAATAGCATCTGGCTATACTATTGCTTGTTCGAAAGGTGACATTTTAAGCTTCTGTTAAAAGGCAATATTGAAAAGATATCTACGTTTAAAAATTCGGAACATTATCGTCATATTTTCCTTTTCTATTATAGCGAAGATAAGAATGCGTCCAGAAGAAATTTGTGAAGTTTATGAGTTGCTTTTTTTCGATATGATAGATTTGATGTAAAATTTGATGCACCTCGCTCTATTCGACCATTCACTGGAAAAGTCGATGAAATTATTGAAAAAATTGAGAAAGACCGGCACATAAGCAAAGTGGACGTTGCTAGGGAACTAGGCATTCATCATCAAACAGTTATCAACAATTTGAATGGATACACAAAGAAGCTCAATGTTTGGATGCCAAATGAATTAAGAGTCAAAAATTTAATGAACGATTGATTCTGATCAATTGCCAACAATTGACGATATTGAAGCAGCCAATTAGTTCTAATCATTTTTCTTGATAAGTATAAAAATTTGCATCATTTGCATATGTATCTTAACGGCAACACGACACTACAATAAATCTTAATGGGCTTTACACTTCTCCTTATACAACAACCAAGTAACAATAATAACAAACAACCTATTTGATAGACAAAATTCACAATTCGCACCTTATTTTGCAAAAGCCGTTATGCTACAAATGTGTAAATTGCTTATGAAAAGATCACCAAAAAATGACCAAAAAAAAAAACACCTCATAAATTGTTTTCTTTTACATATGGTACAATACATATGTAAGTATGTATTTATTATTTTTATTATTATTATCCAATAATGAAAGAGAAAAATTAAACAATTTATGACACATACATACTACTTAGTATACAATTTCACTTCAAAAAGAAAGTTGTAAATGTTGTCTTCAAATATTGTTATAATATCAAATCATAAAATTCCAAATTTTCAAGTAACATAAATGTGTATAAAAGCACTTGTGACCCTGAACAATGCAGAACAGTCTCCAATTTACGCTGACAACAAAATGAAGTTATACAGCATTTACGGTATTCTTTTGGTGATCTTTGTGGTTGACAACTTGTGTCGTGTGAATGGCGCCACAGTGGAGCTTACAAAGAAATCGGATACTGAAATTGAACGTGAAAAACGTGATAATGGTTCAACACAACCAGAATTGAAAAATTTCGGAATGCAAAATTTGTTAGCTGCACCAATATCAGCACTCTCATCACCAGCTGGCTATAATATACGATATCCTGCGGTAGGTAATCCTAGTCTTTTACTAAATGGATATCCAGGCAATGGTTTGACGGGCTTGAACGGTTTCCCTGGTATTGGTCTACCTATTGCACCGGTGTCAAATTATCCCATTGCATATCCAAATGGAAATATGCCCATTGGCAGCAACAACGCTAATGGCATTGGATATCCAATAAATGGTGTTGGTAATATCTATCCTCCTACAAGTAATGGCTTATATCCTGGACAACAAATACCTGGAACATTCGGTTCATTGCAAAATCTCGTTTCATTGGCCAACTTACAAGGACTCAACAATGCTCAAGCACAATTTCCACAGCAATCATATCCATCTGTTACATCTGGCTATTATCCATTTGTTGGAAATGGCGGTGGTCTAGGTGGAGGTGTCGGCACAGGCCCATTCCCAAATTTTCAAGGATAAATTAACAACATATAATCAACATTTAAAATACATATTGACAATTTTTATATTTACGTATTTATTCAATTGCTTACGAGTATGCATTATGCATAATTTATTTATTCGTATATGTAATTAAACTATGAAAAACTGAATACATCTTTTCACATGAAAAACAAATAAATAAATAACTGAATTGCATAAAAATCCATTAGTTAATTGTATTGATATGATGTGGGACGTGCAACATTGCTGCCACGATAAAGTACGTTTTGCTGCTTCAACTGTTGTTGTTGTTGTTGTTGCTGTTGCTGATGCTGCTGTTGTCGCTGTTGCTGCAACGAATACTGTTGATATTCTTCATGTCTGCCATTGTTAACCAGCGATTGTGGTCTGCTAGCGCCACCACTAACACCACCACCACCACCTCCATTGATTGAGAAACTAGGACGAATATTACCACCATGCACTCCTACAGCAGAACTGCCACTGCCACTGCCACTGCCACCACTGCCAACACCACTATTACTACCACCACCTCCTCCATAATTAAAAGTGCCCACAGGTCCACCACGTAAACTATTCACTCCTCCTGCATTTAGACCACCATGTGGGTTATATGCTGAACCAGGATGATTATGTGGAATGCCATAACGACTGCTCGCTTGACGTATTACACGTTGTACCATCATATTATTGCCTTCGATTGCATCACTGGACCGCATGCAACATGCATGAATTACTAAAAATGCCACTGCCAATAGAAATTTCATTTCGGTTTGAAATTTAATAACTTATGATTAGGCAATAGTTCGAAATGAAATGTTCCACAGATTCAAGATGCAGCACTATTTTATAGATTCTCAGTGCACCATGTAAATTTGTGCCATCTACAGGATGCATAATTACACTCTGCACCCAGTAACGTGGGTATATTCATTTCGGTCAGAAATCTTGTATGCCAAATTTAAGCATGGTGTACATAAGATCCAAGATTACAGACACTATTGGACATAGATGTGATCTGTCCACTGTTTCTTTAATATTTCATAAGAGTTACTGTTTTGACACAAGCTTCCATTCAAAATGACTATATTCTTATTAAGAATGACTCCGAGATATTAACTTACATTATGCTAGTCCACACTAGCGTACTTTGGGTTCACAAAAGAAGAGTGTGGTTCGCCCATTATTTTGTCTATCGAATTAAAATACAGAATATCGTAAAGTCGTTCCTGATCGACTGAAATATTCTGACTTGTTTTAACCACAATTCAACCCATTGAAAAATACTTGTACGGATATGAGTGCAAGCGTTTTTTTGCCTCAAAAAAATTTTTTATACGTATACATTCGTTTGTAATCCAACTAGTTTATTCAGAGTAGCATAACTTGCATTTATTCTATCTTCTTCCTTTCATACACTCTTCTACATTCGCCTCATACTCTCTAACTGGACATGTAACCAATGTGTATGTTTATCATATCATAAAACCAGATACAGTATAATCCTCATTGCATCTTTCTTTCCCTTGGCATTTAAGCTAGTTTCTACAGATACTTGTTCTAAAAAGTTTTCTAATTTTTTTTTTTTCGTTTTATTCTATTTTACTCCAAATCTGTACGTGCATACATATGTATATACTATTATATGTAAATGTGTGTATATATGTAACATAATTGATGGAAAATCTAGTTCCAGAATTATTTAATTTTTAACAATCTATGTTAAAGACAAATTAATATTTCTCAGTTAGATCAAACCGCACAAAACCGGTTGCATATACAAATTCCAAATTCTAGTTTCTATTTTTTTTTTCTTGTTCTCTCTTATTCAGTTTAATTTTTTCTTTTCGAATTTCCACTCAATGATTTATTGTTGCAATGTATTGGCTATCATAAATGCACAGTATTACAAAGTGTCGTTAATGTATCTCTGTCTAAAGTGTGCTCACTCTGTGTGTGCAGCCGCATACCATAAATTAACCTAATAGATTATGAGTCGTTGTCCCCATGGGAAAAGATACAATACCGAACGTTAAATTTATTTGATTTAAAGCTGATATAAAATTTGAATTTTTTATTTGGTCAAATTTGGTTTAAATGATATTAATATAGATCAATAAAATACCCTTAAAGAAGTTGGCAAAATACCAACGAAATGTGGAGTTAAAAAGTTTACTTAAATTTTATTTTTTATTTGCATATTAATCAAATTTGCCTATTGAGCCAGCAGGAAATTTTTCGTTCCATAAATAAAATATGAAATTGTATTTAGATCACATTGTATTCACATGTAAACAATTTTAATACGATAGTACACAATCCAAGCTATCCGATAAATTTATAAACCACCAGCCAAACTTTCTCAAATTTTTCTCAGTTCATCGGGAATGTGTATGGTGTAGCATTGTCAAGATGGAATACAAAATACTTTCTATTTATAATTTGCATTTGCCTTGTCCTTAATCATTGCAATATCTGCAACGATCGCTCTAGTAAAACCTAAAATGTAGTAGACATCGTGGGATACAGAACCATTACCGAAAAAGTTTATAAATGATATCAATCTTTGTCGAACCATCGACAAGGTGGGGCTTTCTACCACGGTTATATGCTTCATGACAACCTGAAGGAGTAAAGACAAAAATTAAAAAAGGAAATTTTCTACCATTTTTGGCCCTCCTTTCTTATTACATATAATTTTGCATTTTAAATCACTTGCAATAACATTGTTTCACAAAATTTATCGGCATTTTACTTCAGAAGTGATCCGATGTTGCATTATAACAAAATGAATGTGCTTCTTTAGAAGGCTTTTACAGATCAACTAATATTAGAATACGTAACACATCGTTTAATAAATCCGGGGACTATGTAAGAAAAACACTTTCTTTTGAAATTCTTCTTTAATCATCAACATAATCTTCTTCAAGAGCAATACAATCATTCCAGTGCTCTTCTTACTTTTCGATGACTTGTTTGTAGAACCATTTTTTTTTTTTTTTGCCTCAAAATACACGTTTGTTTGAGCTAAATCTTTTCCCTGGAGCTTTTCTTCCAAGTCTACGAACAACCTGTAGTCGATGGAAGCCAAATTTAGCTAATATAATGGTTACGACAACAATTCAAAGTATAATTCGTATATTTTGCCCAGTGTTAATAGCGACTTGTGATACAGAAAGTTGTCTTGATGACGAAGGAGCTCTTTTCTTTTGCATTTGAAGCCATTTTGCTGCGATTTCGTTCTTCAATCGCTCCAATAGCACTATGTAATATTCAGTATTGATGGTTCTTTCTTTTTCAAGATAATCGATGAATATTATACCACATGTATACCGGCCATTCTCCACTGATTGATTATTCGATTCTAGTATATAATAATGGATCGTCCATGCTTCATCCATTTTCATATACCGACGCAAAAAATCAGAACTCTGATTCATCTATTCGCTGTTGTTTTTGTACCATTATACACAAATATTTATGAATGATTGTGTGTACGCTACCAGCTGATATCATTATGTTGTAAGCCATCTCACGGCAATTCACATTTCGATTGACCATCATGATTTGCATTATCTTTCTAATGTTTTCTGCTGTAAGAGCCTCATTTATGACCATGTTTGAAATCATCCAACCACAAACAAATGGTTGTTTTCGATAAATCCGGATAACACTTTTCAACCCATTCCTGAGCTTCAACGAAATTCGCTTTGTTTATAAAACAACCCTTTTTTATAAAATTGCAAAAGTAGCGACTAATAGTACGAAATTTTTCAAGTATCGTCTGAAGGTTGATACTATCCAAAAATAATAAGTATATGGTATTTGTAGTGACATCTCTCGGTTAGTCTCGGGACTTATTGAAGAATGTGTTATTTCAGTACTACTTATAAGAAGCCCTCACGAAATCGAATATATAACTGGCACAATAGAATCAAACAAAGACGATCTACTTAGAAGACAATCATAGATTGATCATTCTGCTACATTCTTTTGGAACTCGCTTATAATTTCCCTCTTACTCACTTATAAATTTCCCTTAGTTGCTTAGCAACGCTGGTGTCATATATGGTTGTTTGTGAAATGTGTAAACGAAATCAAAACAACAACAAAAAATCAATTCTGCGGAATTTTTGGTCAATATATTCATTTATTTCATATACAATTTTAACTGTACTTGCTTCATTTTGCTTCGAATTGTTTATACTATTTACAATAATTTGACGTATAGTTGAAATTTACCAAGCATATTTCAGTAGTCTATTCACAATAGTACTGTTTTTTTTTTACTTTGCAACCCTACAACTCAGGTCACTTACAATTTCAGCGAGTTCAATTGAAACCTTTTAAATAAGCGTGCTTGCTTGTTTTTTGTTGTTGCTTTGCATGCAATTCGATAAAACAAAAGCGAGTGTTCTTTTGAAACTCGTGTGCAAAAGAATGCAGCTACTGTAGCGTCATTTCTATTGTAGCGATTTTCTTCTTCAAAAAAATCATAGAAGAGGACAGAAAAAGTATTATCAGTTACCTTCAGGAAAATAAAATTTTACACATTGCTATTTATTATAGCATTTTATACTTTGTACTCTTATATTGTACACTATTTTCCAAAAGTTTAGGTATTCAAAACAGGCCGGTCCAAGTAAGATAATTTTGAACCGTTTGGACTTGATGATAGTATACACTTGTATAGTATAAACTAATTTCAAATAAAAGTATTTTAATACTTTAATAAAATATGTTAAAATATTTTCAAAGATCGTAGACCAGATATTTTGTAAGGCCATTATGTAAATATGATACTCAGCCGACAATGAAAATATAATTCTTAATACGGGCAGCATTTACTATGATTCAAGATTGGCCCTATAGAGATGAAAACTGATCAACTTGATTTGAATATTTCGTGAATCTCATCGACAATATAAAAAACAATAGATGTGTTCCATGATTCGAAATTCTGGTGATTGAAATTGGAACAGATGATAAAGAAACTAAACAATTATATAGTAGAAAACACTTAAAATGTGCGTCCATGCATTCAAAGCAAATCAATAAAATTCTATTATTTCACATAGGAAAAATGTTTAGACCTTAACCTCTAAAAATTAATACTAGAAGTTTTTAAATAACTTTTTTTTTATTTAATGTTTTTTTTTTCTTTTGTAAAACCAAAAACAAGGTAAAACAACCGAACACTATGAATCTAGTGCTACCTGATTTCTTGTTGCTTACCTTCGGAAAGACGAATTTATAGAATCTTTTAAGAGATGTATGGTATGTAGAGAAAATAAAAAATGAAACACTGAAACAAGCTTTGAAACAAGAATTATATTTCTGAAATTGTTGTTATTGTTCGGAATATTCTCTAGAAATCAGAGGTTCCCTAAAAAATCACTAAATATGAAATTTTAAGCCAATGGGATAAGATTGAGAGATAGCGACTTAAACCCTAAATTCGAAAACCTGAGACTCTGGTCGGGACCTCTAAATCTCCTTTGATCGGCGTATATAACTTTACGTTTCTAGAGGGTGTCTTGCAAAAAAAAATTAATTTTTTTCTTTTCCATACAAATTATACCGTGCACATACTGAATGTATCTATAGAACAAATTTACATTCAAGAAAAAATGTATAGATTTTCATAAATAAGTCTGTACTTACTATATAAATATGTGCATAGTTGCGACAAATTTTTGTCAAAGAATATATGCTTAGGATATTTTACGAGCCTTCATACTGGCAGATAATATACTATTTACATTTTATGCGTGGAATCTTGCAGGTACGCACTATCATTGTTGAAATTTTTGAAATATATTTCTTCGAAAATCATAAAATATCCGAACAAAAACAACAACAAACAACAAAATGACCTTTTTCGCCTCAGCCGACAGTATGAGATTATCCGCAGGTATAGAAAGTACTCATACGATAAATATAGTATATATGGTAACTACCTTAAATTAGAGTTCATAGTTGAATAGTTGAAAATTGCAATTCGATACGAACATACATCGCGGAGAAATAAAATCTATCTTCAATTAGAGTTCATAGTTAAACAGTTGAAAATTGCTAATCGATACGTACATACATACATCGCAGAGAAGTAAAATCTGCCTTAAATTAGAGTTCATAGTTGAACAGTTGAAAATTGCAATTCGATACGTACATACATCGCGGAGAAGTAAAATTGAAAATGTTTCTATTTAAAATGATGACAGTATTTTTGTTGTGCATTGCAATAGCATCAGTGAATTCGCGTGGATTGCAGCCGGTTCAAGAAGCCGGTTACGAAGCCGATTTGGATCCTATCGTTTGGTCACGTCCATTTGTTCAGACTATCATAAGGAGAACACGTCAATTCGATGATACAAATGCGACCAGTTCACATCTAAATAATTCAAAAAATTTTATTTATCATCATAATCACAATGGGTATAGGATTAATCATACAGAAAATGGTGCAAATGAATATTTCGCAAAGCGTATTTATGAAAAATCTCAAAATGATAATAACACAATGGTGTCGGGACATCATAAGCAAGAATCTAAAATCAAGAAACTAAAACCATTAAAAGCTGATGGAACTACAGCTTCATCAGCAAATCCATCAAATACCGAAAAAAACAATGAGATTGAAATTAAAAAAGAATTGGCACAAATTTTTAAGAAAATGAAAAATGAGAAGAATCACCGAATGCACTGGAGCTTCTTAAATGGTACTATAACAGTTCGTTTCAATCCAAAACATAGTAAACGATCTCCAAAGTCTTTAAAAGGAAAATCAAAAAGACATTATCCCAAAAGGCCGCAACGAAAACTAAGAATTGAATTTTAAAATGCGATAAAAAATGTTAGGGACACATTGTAAATAAACATTTAATAAAAATAGGATGAAAAAAATAGTGTATTTTATTTATTTATAAATTTTTGTTACACAAAAGGTAAATATTTGATTTAACATTAAAACAAATGCACAAATGTACGTATTAAAATCACAAAGTACATATTTCTGACCCCAAAAAATCTTTTGATCATTTAATTTGACTTGATTTTTACAATTAATGGAGCATAATATTTACTTTTACTTCATCCAATGATGGACATGTATTTAACACAAGGTTAAACTCATAGTAGTACACGCATAATACTGGGTTACCACAATAAGTTGCTAACTAAAATGAACTTCAACAAAATAATCAATAGCGACGACCAACAAAAAAAAAACCAAGTGAGAATGATGTAACGAAAGCACAAAACTTAAATTCACAATTCTTAAATATTTACATATTTAAGTAAATCAAAAGAAGATCATTGTATGGCTTAAGCAAACACATATTAACATGCGTCGTTTGTTGCCGATCCCCTGGAAACAATAATGTTCATCATTTTTCCAGTTAAAATCATCATTATCACAAAGTGGAAAGTGAAACTAGCGAGGGAGGAGAGATATACAAATGTACATATGTGTGTGCATATACCTACCGTTTTTCATATTATTTTCAATAGAAATTAACACTTTAACTGCACAAGCCATTCAAACTTATCAAGTCCAAGATAATGTTGAATCGAATACAAAATGTTGTTAACCCTTCACCAATATAATGGATAGCAATATTTTACAGCATATTAAATAGTTTATAGAATATCAAATTTTATCAATTTATTTGGTGTAGTTCTCAAAATTTTGCAATATTATATATAAGGTCTAGTAAAAAGAAGTCCATTATTTTTGAATTAAATTGAAGGTTTTATTTAACATAGTTAGAATGATCCGATTTATGTCAAATATGCACCGTTTTGTTCGATAACTTGTTGCCATTTTTCAGGTAATTTCATAATGCCACTCTCATAAAAACCCTCGTACCTATTGGTAAAAAAAAACTGGCATTTTCAAAAGCTTCAAATTTTTCACCATCAAAATCATTCGCCATAGACAGGAACAGGTAGTAATCTCTTGGTGCCAGGTCCGAACTATAAGGTGGATGCATAATAACTTTCGAACCAAGCTCCCGTAGCTTCTGGCGAGTCACTATTGATGTCTGTGGCCTGGCGTTGTCCTGATGGAACACATTTCCTCTCCTATTGGCCAAAGCTGGCCGTTTCTGGGCGATTGCTTCCTTCATTGTTGACCGAATTAAGAGTTTGACCATAAGGGAGCAGCTCATAGTAGATGATTCCCTGACAATCCCACCAAACACATAGCAAAACCTCCCTGACCGTTAATCCTGGCTTGGCCACCATTTACGCCGGCTCACCGCGATTCGACCACTACCGTTTTTGCTTGACGTTGTCGTAAGTGACTCACTTTTCATCACCAGTAACCATCCGCTTTAGAAATGCATAGATTTTGTTGCGATTCAGCAGCGATTCGCAGATGGAAATTCGGTCCATGAGGTTTTTTGCATACATCGAGCTTCTTTTTGTATCCAGCCTTATTTAACTGGTTACAAACAGTTTTTTGTGCAATGTTTAGCTCCGGGGCAATAGAAACAGTGTTTTTATTATTTTATCGATATTTTATCGATATTTTCGACAATTGGCCTTCCAGACCGTGGTACATCTTTGCTATCAAATTTACCGAAACGGAATCGACGAAACCAAAATTGCGCGTGATTGGCTGTTACAGTATGGGGACCATAAACACTGTTTACATTTTCAGCCGTCTGGCTTGCGTTTTTGCTTTATTGAAGAAAAATTGTAAAATATGGCGTATTTTCTCTTTACTGGTGTCCATTTTTGACGCGTGCACAAACATTGCTGAGTCAAGCAATCACAAAACTGCCTTAAAAGTTTATTTAGTATGAAATCCTATCTTTCTAATGCCATTTAACGTAACCCGATCGCACATACACTGAAAAAATAATGGATTTCTTTTTACTACACCTTATATTAGATTTTTGGCAAAATGGAAAAACCGCCGTTGTCGAGTTAAGCAAACAATTAAATTATGGCAAGCTTGGACCCGCAATTTATTCCATTTGACCAAAGGTTTGATTCATGTTGGCTACACATCTTAAGTGCAATGTTACTACGCGAAGATTTTGTGGAATATTGTGACCACAGCAGCAGTCGTCGAGTTAATGCTATACAACGATTTCGTCTGCAACATTGAAAATCAATTGAAGAAATACCTATAGAAGAATAATTGAGAGTAATAATATGAAATGATAATGTCTGTATATTTTTCAATTGGTATAAAAAGCGTTACGCTCTCTTACAGTCCCTAAGTACCATTTTGAATTAACAATTGTAAAGAACAACATAAGCAATAGTTTACAAAATTTCAAATTATTATCTATTTTTACAATTAAAAACACCAAAAAGGAAGAAGCATTGAAAAGATATGATTTCAATAAAATTAATCACCATATTAATTGTTTTGTGTACATGTCTCACAAGTAATATTACAGCCCTACCTGTAGCCACTGCTGATGTAATTAAACCAGATGCTGCTATTAATCTAATTGATATTGAGAGTGAAAATAAATCTATATTAAATAATGATGGCGACATATCATTACAACGTCGAGCACGTGGTTTGGGACTTGGCCTATTCGAATCGAAATTCGGTGGTTTTGGTGGTGGTGGTGGACATGGTGGATTGAAAGGATTCGGTGGCGGTTTTGGTGGGCTTGGTGGTTTTGGTGGACTTGGTGGTGGTCTACATGGATTTGGTGGTGGTTTGCATGGTGGTGGTTTAGGTTTTAAACCATTTTTTGGAAAATTCTAATTGATGTTTATAGAATGAGTTCGAGTACAATTAAAAATTTAAGTGAAAATAGGATAATTTTTTCTTTTTTATTCTTAGATATTATCAAATTACATTAATTAGATTTATAATTGTTATTGTTATTTCATATTATCAATATATTATGATATTCAGTGAAAATGTGAAAATTCAAATAATAAAACAAAAATATATTAACGATTTTTAGTTCATTTTCGAATGAAATTATGTTTAAAATTTACACAATTCCAAAAAAAATTAATTTTTATTTCTTCAAATTTGTTCCGATTTTGTAACCAATACCTGGTAACCGGTAATCTGGCAACCACGTAACAAAAATAAATTTTCTTAGTAATATACTTTTGAAAGTGTAACTACATAAGAAGATCATATAAATTTTGCTTATGCTGATAACGATATCGAAAGTGCCCTGTTACAAATCATTTCTCAGAATTTGATAGCAAAAAAAAATGTAACTGGTATTCAGGTATTCTGGTATTCGTATTCGTAATGAAGAAAAATGTTTTCTTGTGGCATACTGGTACTTGAAGGATCCTAATTAAATAGCTTATTACCTTCTTAGAGCAGGTAACAATTTAGAATATCGCATTATTATATTTGTAACCAATTATAACTATCGTGACTATTGTAACCATACCCGAATAACCCTGTTAGAGCCTTTAAACTGTTATTCTCACAATTGCTGAATTGCACCAATAAGTTTAAGGTAAAAATTAGAGTTCCATATCAGAACACTGCAAATACAGTAAATACAGTTTTATTTTTTCGAAAATGAAATTCAGAACTTTCTAAAATGTTGTAGGTATTATTTTGACAAAGAAAATATATAATACAACTCCATAATACAAGCTTCATATCCCGAGGAGCATTATAACAACTGAAAGTTATAATTTAAGGCGCCATAATGTTCTAATGAAGTCTCCGTTGTCGCTGCTACTGTTGTCGTTGCTTCTGTTATCATTACTTCCATAGTTGTTGTTGTTGATAACGTTGTTATATAATAGCGATGTGGCTTGAGATTCATTCGTATCTTTTGCAATAAAGGAAATAGTTTTCTTTTTACATTGAAATCACATGTACCATTCGAATATCCCAATGTCTGATGTACTGTTGCCATATGTAACTTTTTGTTCGTCTTCAAAGACAAGCTATTCACGAATGCATGAAAATTATTTCGTATTTTATGTCCGACATTCGATTCTGTTAAAAAAATACTATCTATACGTAATTATATGTACATAGATAATGGAGTTGAAGAAATATTCGTACAAACCTTCTTCTGGTGCCACATTCACATCGTATTCCAATTCATTCAGTTTCATTGTTCTTTGAGTCACTGAACTACGCGCACACAATACGTTTCCCTTTACCATAGTTTCTTCACATATCATAAAATTTAATATTACATAAAGTGCGGTAATAAAAAACCAACTAATGTTGTTGTTTTTCAACATTGACCATAAAACTGTGATATATCAGCTAATGCGTTTGGTTTTTGAGTAGATATTGATCAAAATGGTCAAGATGAATAGTGCCAAATCTAGAATACAAAAAGTATTTATTAGAAAATAAAAATATAAATTCCCGTCTCTCTCTCCCTCTATCTCTCTCTCTCTGTCAGTGTACAAAATTCTTAAAATTTAAATATTTAATCATTTAGCATGCACACAAGAGCACAATAAAGTTTACAACTTTATTGAAAGTAGTTTGACTAATTAATTAAATCGTAAATGCATGTCCCAAATAAAACAGATATTATAAGGTAGAAAAAAATTGTAAACCATCATATATCAATATATTCTTAATATTAACATCGAATTAATTGATTTCAGCAGTATTTAAAAAAAAAACAAATTTTACTTACAATGTCACGACAAAAGACTATTTTGAAGAAGAAACTAAATAAATCATATTACACCGATGACCAAAAAATCGACCCCAAAAATGAGAGTGAAACAATCTAACATTTCCTCTGTACAAATTCCTAGATTCCAATTACGACACTAGAATCCATTCAACCTTCGTTTTGAAAATTAGAATAGATCTTCTCGAGATATTGAGCATTGAAGCAGATGGCGGAAAATCTAGCTGAAAGAGTTTAAAACGAACTCTGACCAAAACCGGAAATATGCAAAGGACAGGAGTGGACGTCTCCTCCAGACGCAGTCTACATTCCATGTCGTAGGAGAGTCCCATTTTATGGAGGTGATACTATGACCAGTTATTTCCCTGTTAATAACCTGTTATTAAACACTAATATGATCTGCTTAATCTGCTCACGAATAGTTTTGCTTTTCGAAGACTACTAGAGTTGGTCTGACGTAGCAAATTTTCATCTTGTAACAACTATCTGATTGCTTTTAAGGTTGAAGATCTAAATTGAAAGCCGACAGAAACACGAAGTACTGGAGAACTTGTAAGCATTTTCGAAGGAAAAAGTTGGTTGACGCATGCTAGATTCAGTCTAAATCGATTTTCAATTGTAGTGGCGACATAAGTAAATAAGAATCCATCCACTTTGTGAAAGATTTTGCAAAACCATCCTAATTTGCGGGCTTACAAGTCCGGTAATTCCACTAATTTACCGTTAAAGTTTTTCAACTATGGGTGGGTGCCGTATCTCAGTGCGTTGGTCTTCTAATCTGTAGGTAGAAACATAGAATAATATCGAAAAGACTTTTCTTTCCCACCTGTCAGAAAGCAATAGGTATTTCTTCCGGCAGTAACAATTTGCCAGGGAAAGCTTCTAAAAGAACTCAGTGACAAAACTCAGAAAAGGTTTGTTACAATGGTTCTGCAGTTCAAAACCGACTAAAATAAGTAGGTCCCTTCTAGCACTGACAAAATTTAACATGCACAACAGTCCTGGAAAAGAAGCTCACCCAAAGAGTTCTTTAGGACTTATAAGTGCATCATATTTTTATTTTGTTTTTCTTTTATGAAACTTACATCTCTCTCTGTGACATGTTAAATTGTCATATATGTCTGAATAACTCCAGACCAGATCAGAACTTGTCGAAAAACTAGCACTGTGTCCCGAAGAATGAGCTATAAGAGAACTAGAGACATCATTGTGTCGTCCTCTTTTAAACAATAAAACAGGGTATCACCATCAATGCAATGATCAATGATTTTTTATTTCCAAAAAATAAGTATTATCGGTGTAGAAGGCATGTGAAACATCCTATTCTACATTCCATTCTGCTGTTAAAGAATAAATATATTATAGGTTGTTTGAACTCATCGGGCTATACGGTGAAGGCGACAACGATTCCAACATTCTAAGACAACATTTAGTGCACTATTTTTGATATATGCCGAAATATACTAAAAACTGCTCTTACTGGTGCCCATGTGCCCAAAGTTATTTTCATCACGAATTAAAAAAAAATGATTTGTAAAAAATATTTTAATTAATTTCTTATGTATTTTATTGCAATTTTTCAACTCCAAATTATTTTACACTTCTTCTCAGGGAGGGCACGCACACTAAGCTATATTTTAAAGTCAAATTTCACTTTCCAGAAGCGCGCTGTAGATATAAATATACTTTATACTTTGCTGCATTTCTTAAAATTATACTAACCGAGCAGCAATAATGACTAAAAATTATTATAGAAATATTTTTATGCTGCCTTCATCTACGAGTAAGTATATGCATATATAAAAATGAATCCTTCATCCAAGGAAAACACTACTGCCACCAACACCGCCACCAAAAGCGCCAAATCCAAATCCTTTTGCATGATAACTTTCATGAAATTTACCGTAGCCGAATCCACCACCGCCAAAGCCACCACCAATAATGGCACCACCTCCACCAATGCCATAACCGCCATCGTAAAGATATGTTGGAAGAGAATGTACTGTGGAAACAGATGAAATCACTGGCACAGTAGTTACAATTGGCACTGTGGACACAACTGGTATCGTTTGTATTGGTGTCGCATAATAAAATGGTAGAGTAGAAGTGTAACCGGTGCCAATAATACCGCCGGCACCTGTAAATCCACCTATACCACCAATACCGCCAATAAGATGGCGCGCCTTACGTTCACCATTACCATTACCATCTCCTTCTGGCATTACGTTCAATTGTTGATTTTCATCAGTAAGTTTTTGTATCTCAGTTCCAGAATCCTCGCCATCAATGGGTAATGATGATGTAAGTTTATGATGCCGTACAAACAGCATTGCCAATAATATTAAACTCCATTTGCTGTTGAGGAACATGTTATTGTTGTTGGTTTCACTAATATTTGCTATAATTTTCCTCTCTATTTAACATGATTAATCTATATTTTATATATGAAAGTATTACAATAGCGACCAGTTAATATCAGAAGCTAATCTACTTATGATTATAATTATTTAAAGTCATACGAAATTTTTGCTTATATCTGCTAGTGAGAATTATGTCAGATACGTAGATACCGCCATAGTCTATTGCCATATTGATTTTTATAATTTTCACATTCGGATTTAATTTTTAAATAACAAAAAAAGAAAAACAAATAAAAATTAAACCACACAAACTGAAAGATATGATTTTGAGTAATTTTTGTTGCTTACATCATAATAAACGATATCTGAATTACAACCCTTAAATCTAACCATCAATATGCTCGTTTATATTGAACATTCTTACGCACTTCAAAAATTATATACATCGTACTTACCGTCAAGTAATTGAAGGTCATTCACTTTCAATGCTATGCAACGCAATGCGTTTGTACTAAATACAATGCAAATATCACACAGTAAAGTGAACTCACTAGCGATGCCAACACCGGAACCCCAAGACCCCATCTTTCAGATTGCTATGAAATCTCAGAAGCTCACATTAAACATAATAATTTACTTGGTCTTTCCCCTGGAGTTTAGGCGTGCCTCTTCTGCGTCATCCTCCAGCAGGTTCCGAATATAACACCTTCTTAGCTGGAGCGTGTTCTCCATTCGCTCGACATGACCTAGCCACCACAGCCAAAGGATTTTGATGCGCTTTACATTGTCAATATCGGCATACAGCTCGTAAAGCTCATAGTTGTACCTTATTCGGTTCTCGCCACCAACGCATATAGATCCAAAGATCTTGCGTGGGACTTTTCTCTCGAAAACTTCAAGCTTTCGCTCATCCGAGGTGGAAATTGTCCAAGCTTTAGCGCCATATATAAGGACAGGCATGATGAAAGACTTGTAGAGTGTAGTTTTCGTTCTTCGAGAGAGGGCTCGACTTTTCAATTGCTTACTTAGCCCAAAGTAGCACCTGTTTGCAAGAGTGATCCTTCGCATTATATCCAGGCTGACGTCATTACTGCTGTTAATGCTGGTTCCAAGATAGACAAAGTCCTATACTACTTCAAAAGCGTAGTTGTCAACAGTGACGTGCTGTCTAAGACGCCGGGACTCTTTGTTTGTTGACGCTAGATACTTCATCTTGCCCTCGTTAATCGTAAGACTCATTCGATGCGACTCTCTTTCCAACTCTGAGAATGCTCGAGTGTTCATGCCAATTATATCAATGATGACATGACACTTTTGTTGGAGACAGTGTCAATATGTTGTAGATCAGCAGCTCGTATTATTTTCTCCATAATAAGATTCAAGAAATCTTATTATGGAGAAGAAATGATGTGGAGAGGTTCTTCCAACGGCTGGCCACAATCCGCATCAGGGTAAAATTCTTTAGCATCAGCCTTATATGTGCCCACGCTCCCACTTGATGATACATGCGTTTCCATCTTTACATAATTTTAATTACACAAAAAATATAAAACGATTTTAATATTTTCAAGAGCATTAAATATATATTTTTAATTTAATTTTTATTTAATGCAATCTATTAACCAACCATCATTAGTATGATAGATTTTAAATTATATATTTATTATTGATAAAAAAAAAAATGTATTTAACACTCCTGCAAATTATATGAAAATAACAATGAGATCATTTATTGAAAACGATTGCTGTTCAAAAGGCCAGTGTCAGAATGCAGAAATCCACTCAAATCTCAGATATACAATCAATAACAATTATTGTGATATTTATGTAAAAAAAATAAGTGGGGTCAGCAAAATATCAAAAAGTTAGCATCCTTCGAAATTTTGTATTGCCATAAGTAAAGCAAAAACAAAAATTATGAAATACACCAAAAATAATCAATAATAGAAACAAAAAGCAAATAGTTTTCAAAAAATAAATCAAATATCGTAATATTTTCGTAATTTTTCTCAATATGTTGACAACGTGCAAAATGACACACAACAAATGATAATAATAATACATATGTATAAGTATAAAAGCATTATAAGCATAATAGGTAAAATTTATTCTCAGTCCAACTGGCAGAGTAAATGGAAATAGTGGTAGTAGTATTAAATATATAGTCTCATTACAAATATGCGTCATCTTAGTCATTTAACGCTTATCATCTCTATTCTCATCACTCTACAACTCGGCACAATTGCACAAGCCGTGACACAAGGAAGCAATAACAATCAACCTAGTAGCAGCACAAATCAACAGGAAATAGGATATGACGACTTGACAGAGACGAACAGACAGTCACGTTCACTAATCACTACAGGCGGTGGTGGTGGTAGTGGCATTGTTGATTTTGGTACTGGTACTCTTGGTGACGGCATCATATTAAATGGTGGTGGCGGTTTTAGTGACGCCACTGGTATTGGTACACAATTTGGCACAGCCGCACAATCATTACCAGCAGTTTCCACAATACAATCGGTCGAGAATGTGCCGGTGATTGCTAATGTACAGACAATACAGCATGTGCCAATTGTCTCTAGTGTATCCGGCCTGCAGCCAACGGTCATTGGCATAGACGGTCGTAGTCTAGGTGGTATTATTGGAGGCAGTGCTGGTGGTCTTGGTTTAGCAGGTGCTGGTGGTATCGGTGGTGTCGGCGTCGGCGGCATTGGTGGTGGCGCTGCAATAGCCGGAATTGGTGGTGGCTTTAAACGTTATCGTGAAAGGGTGCATATAAAAGCACGTGGCTTCGGTGGTGGTTTTGGTGGTGGCTTTGGCGGTTTCGGCACTGGTCTAGGTGGCATTGGTGGCAAATTTGGCGGTTTTGGTGGCGCCGGTATTGGTGGACGCTATAAAGCACATTATAGCAAAAGTTATGGTGGTGGATTTATTGGTGCTGGTGGCATTGGTGGTACTGGCGGTTTCATTGGATGATCTTTTTTTTTTTTATTTATTACTAATACGAAAAGAACTTTTTGTTAAAATTATTTTTTATAATAAAAAATATATACAAACTAACAGAATACTTGTCAAATGTACATATATCTTAATAAATAGTATTGGCAACACTGGATTATTTATTCTGTTATTTTATGATCAATGTTTGTTGTCAATTCTTTTCCGATTTTCTAATTTTTCTCACTCTAGCCAATGTGACCTACTTATTTTAACCGGTAGAACTTTTGTGACATCACTTTTTCTGAGCTTTGTCACAGATTTTTTTTAGAAGCTTTTCCATGGCAAATTGTTACTGCCCGGAAGAATCGTCAGGTGGATACCGTTTGAAAGAAAAATATTTTCGATATTAAAATTGCAAAAATGCAATCCTCTTTGTGAAAAGAACTAATTATTCGATTTTAATCCAAAGTACAAACTCTGTTTGCAGATCTAATATTGTCTTTGAGTGCTTCAACATTTACTGGAGTACTGGCGTAGAATTTATCTTTAACGTAGCTCCAAAGAAAAAAATCACAATTCCAGGAAATTTTTCACGCATAAGAGCCATTGTTTCGCCAACTGAATGGCATGTGGCGCCGTCCCGGTGAAAATAAAAATCGTCCACGTACATAGCATCAATTTCAGAGACAAAAAAAAAAAAAACTCAGGCCACATCATTCAGTAATGCAATCTATTCACTGAAACGGTCGCACCAGCATTATTTTCAAAAAAATATGGCACAATAATACCGCCACTCCAAAAACCCCACCAAACTGTTCGTTGTGAATGGATAGATTGTTCAATGATTTCTCTGGTGATTTTCGTAGCCCCAGATGCGACAGTTTTGCTTATTCACATACAGATGAATATGAACCTCGTCACTCAGAGAAATTTTGTTTGAGAAATCATGATCATCTTTTTCACTATTTCAATGTGTTGTGCGAGCATATATGGAACCATATCTGACACCTGAAAAAATAATGGGAAATTTAAAATGACACCTCTTGTTGAAATACCCCATCAAATACATTTAATAATAAATAAAAATCCGATCGAAATAATCTCAAACGTATAAACGAAAGAGTTTCATACCTGAATTGTATTGAAAAATCATAAACAGTATTTGAACGCCCACAAAACAAATAAAAGTTACAGAATATTGATTACCCATTTTACGCTACATCACCATGTGTGTTTACATATTACATTGCAAATGTCTGTAGTATATACACAAACCATTAAATTTGGAATCACTGCTAAACATAGAATATCATACTTATCCAAGACGATTTAATCTGATGTGACTTGCTATCAACTGGCTAATGATAGCAGTTTTTTAATATACACATAAGTCACATAAGTGACTTAAAACAACTAAAAATTGGCAAATCGTGCACATCGTTCCATACTCCATAGAGCAAACTCCAACAAAAATAGGTATATTTATTCGAATTTAGTTTCAAAGTCAACTGTCATATAATACATAATATAAATGAGAGAACATATTTATATAGACCGCCCTGTAATTTACATTAATATCATTATGCATGTCACATTTCATCTGATTTTTCTCTTTGCTTGATTCCTTTGCATTTTTCAGTCATGCGCAATTTCACCCCGAAAATTCTCTCACCGCCAGTGTTGCCTTGCCAACCAGACCCCCATGGTGTAGTCGCAGACAAAAAATATGAAATCAAAATATTTTTTGGCCCTGTACTATTGCACTCAAAGGTACCAGCGACACCAGGCACTATCAAAATGAAATATTCCAATTCAAAATTCAGTTGTTAAACTCATTGAAACGTGAACGGTCCGAATTGAGGTAAAGAAAGTGGTGAAAATTGGCGACAAAAAAAACGGACTAACGAATGAAAAAGAAAGAACAGGGGTAGGATATCTTGGCAAAATTTCAACTTGTTTTTATTTCCTTTTGGTGTATGATTTTGTATATTTATATACATACAGATATGTCAATGGACATGTATGTGTGTGTGTGTGTGTGCATTTGTGTGCTTTCTGATGACGAAAGCAATTTGTTTGCAAATAAAAATTCATCTTGCAATAGGAATGGCAACAAAAATTACTTGTGTGTATGATAGTAGCTATTCTCGTATAACTGAATTACAAATACAAAAATTTCTAAACAAAAATATATACAGAAAATATGAAATATTTTAATTATATTTGATATGAGATGATTAAGAATATCGCAATCTGTGTGAGCGTGAATAAGAAACGAACATGTGTAGCAATATAGCACAAAAATAGTGATTTGCGGCTTTTTCACAATTGCGAAAAACGATTAATGCTTCGCTACAAATATGTATATTGTTGTTGCTGTTGCTCCTAAAAATATTCAACCCAAACAAATCGCGACGAAACAAGTGACAAAAACTATTGTAGCAAACAAAAAAAAAAACAAAAAAAAAAAAAAAGAATAAAAGTAGCATAGTTGTGCAAAATTGAAAATAGCTCTCTTTTTTTTGTGGCTATTCAATTTTTATATTAAAAATAATCATACGCATTTACAACAAATACTATTTTTGTTCTTTTTTTTACATTGAATGTCATGTCATGAAATTATAAATAGTGACGTTGGGAAAATAAAAGTGAAAAAAAACAACAACAACAAATTAAAATATGAAGTAGAGTGGAGCTTTGTGAGAGATATGATGCAATAAAAAAAATTCAAAACATTGGCAAATAATTAATATTGAATAAAATTTTGAGAAAATAAATTAATATACATACTTCAACTTATAGTAAAAGGTTAGTCACATTATAAGTAAGTGCATGTCATCTGAATAATATTTAAATTATTAGAATCAGATTTATACTTGCATTCATTCATACATTTCACTTCTATCTCCAATTACTCTCTCATTTTACAAACTCTCTCTCTCTCTCTCTCACTCACAATCTGATTGTCTGCCTCTCTGGAAGCAAACATTTTTCATTTCCTTTTTTGTTATTGCTGGATTTATCCTGACAACGTCATCTTTCATCCCAAAATGTTGTCCTCTCAGTCAATATATATTTACCTTTATATATTGCTTATATACAAGAGCTTACAAGGGTTTTCAATAGAGACGTCATATTGTGCTAGTCATTTTGATTATCTCGTGCGGTTAGCTTCAGTTGGGTTTGACCTTTTTTTTTTGTAACACATCAATGTCTACCATTTAATCCTGAAATAGTACACTATTCAGCAACATCTATAAATTTATCCAAATTTTTAAATGAAATTACACATTCGATTATAACAACTTGATGTGCGCTAGAGCCAATGTTTTGTCTACAGACATGTACCAGTCAATGAAGAACTTCATTTCTGTGATTTAACGTTCTTAATGAAAAATCATCCATATATACATATATACATATGTTATGTATATAAGTTCATCTAAATAAATATTAAATGTGTTTGGTAATATTGAATATTCAGTTGAGCAAAGTGAAATTCTTAAAAATACGAATTACATACATACCAATTATAATACATAATTTGGAAGATGAAACCCAGCATCAGCAGAGCTTTGTATATCAATATCAGAAAGTGAGTAAGACAGTGGTCTATGTCAGCGAAAGTTACCTCGAACGCATATGCCATTCCATTGTTAATGTTTCATTGCGTAGATTATTTCTCATTTAATCACTATGTCTATGTCTTGTTTTGTGTGTGTGTTTTTTTTTTTTTTAATTTTGCACATGCCATTATAGAAATTTGTTTTGGCTCCGGGTTTGGCACTCAGCAATTTCTTGTTGGGCAACCATGGCATAATTCATTATTCACAAGAATATTGCACAAAATATTGCACCTAGTACAAATAACTAATTTTTTTTCTCCTTTAAACTCCTAATTGGAGCATAGAGCCTCCACAAGGCTTCTTCATCGCACACGGTTTTGGGCAGTTGTTCTAGCGCCCTCTAGAACTAGCTGGCAGCAGCTAGTTCTCCTAATGTTGACCTTCTTCAGGTGTTTCTTGGTCGTCTGCTCAAGGAAGCAGAAGCCGCGGTTCCACCCAAGCGACATTCGCGTGATGCTTTCTTAGCGTGTGGCCAATCAGTATGGGCTCTTCGCTCGTTAGACGCCATAGTGCCTCGTTGGAAATAGTGTTAGGTCAGAAAATTCTACAAATGATCCTCAAACACTTGTTGACGAAAGCTTGAAGTCTCTTCGTGATGTATTTCGAGATCAGCCATGTTTCACTTCCGTACAGTATTGTCGATTTCACACATACGGAGAATATTCGCAATTTCGTGCGTCTGGATATTTGGCAATTAATTATAAATTAATTAAAAATAACTAATAAGTGGTATTAATAAGCAATTTTGATTGGAAAATTTAAAAGGAATGAAAAGCTGTTTTGCTACTCGCTGTCCATTAGGTCTGCTACTGTTTTCCTTTTTAGCCGTCTAGGTAATGCAACCGCCTGCAGAAGACTGGCTGCTGTAACGTTGACATGTGTTTTCACGAAAATGCAGATTTTTTAGTATTTTGATTATAGTATTTTTAGTACAGTCAGTGGCGTAGCCAAGGCATCTGAGGGATAGATCCCCTCCCTTAACCGATGGACTTCTTAAAAAAGAAAAATAATATTTAGATATTTAAGAATCATTCATTAAAAATATTTTCTTATACAGTTTTGTCATCTTATCTCCCTTTGCAAAGTCCTGGCTACGCCACAGAGTACAGTGATTAATGTGTTGAGCTTCTATACATTAGCTCGCCGGTTCTAAGCCGGGATCGATCAGCTATATTTGTAGCAAATTTCAGTTCTGTCATTCGGCATATAAGTAAAATTCTGTTAAAATTCTGCACGCACAACTATACGGCAAGATAATGCTAAGCAGGGATCTTTGGAATATCTAGGTCATGATATAGTGCATGAAAATATTATCTTTGGACAATTCATGAGGTGGATAAAGGATCAATAAATTACTGATTCGATTTTGATCGAAATAGATTGTTTATAGAAGAGTCGAAAAAGTGTTTACTCTTTGCATAAAATCTATTTTAAAAAAATGTTTCATAATTTTGATTTCATCATTAAGGAAAAACGTGTACCAGAACTTTCGAATGTTTTTACCATTTAAATGTTGAGGCAACAATTCATTGTCTGTTATATGTATGAAACGTAAAGTGTAATGTAAATTCAATAAAATGAAATTGGCGATAGAAGGAGAAGCTATAAAATGTAAGTAAATAATTTATTAAATCAATTGCATTAAGGCATAAGCACCATGACGTAAATTACACAAATGGCATTTGTCAATGGGGATTGAATTTAGCATGTGAGACAGCACTTTGAAATGTCCATGAAATTTAGACGTAAATATGTACAATTACGTATACTTTTATATCTATGGTACATATACATGTGTCAATATTTATTGACGTAAAAAATGCATATACATACATGCACACAAATGACGAAATATACACGAATTAAGTAGTTCAAGGTTAATTCCTTGTTTCAATACACATACACAATGTGCGTAGGTGTTTACATAAATACATATATACATACTGAACATCCATATGATTTCATTTTGACACTTGTCCCCACTCAAATAAGAGAACATCCCAAAAATTGAAGAAAGAAAGAAAAAAAAAACAGAAACACCTGAGCTATATTGATGAGAGAATGAGAAAATTTTCAATGAGAGCCCTCAATATATAAAAATGCTCATTCCTAGTTTTGTCTACAATTTACTACAATGTATCGTAAATAAGTACATACACAATGTTGTTGGTTATTATATTTTTATTTTTTTGTTTGTTTTCTCTTGAAATATGTAGACAGACAGATGTACGTATATCATTCATCGGTAAGAATTTGAAATTACTAAAATAGAGATATCAAATTTATTTATTCATATGAATTTTAATATCCATAACAATTTCCAAAAGAATGAAATAAGCATTTTGTATAAAAATTCTGAAAATAAACAAATAATATAAAAGTAAACATGTGTGGATGAACTCTATACGTTAATATTTATTAATATCTACTCAGAGAAAAAAAAAATGAATAAAATCCAAGTCAGTAGTTTCATATTTCACATTGCAATCACATTTGTTGATGTACTCCATATACTATATACATGTACATATATATGAATTCCTACAATACATGAATATATTAAATTTGTCCAAAAACTATATGAAATTTTCTGAATAAAGCTGAACGTTTTTCGAAAAGCTACATGCTGAAACCTAATCTAACCGTAGCGATAGAATATTTGCTCTGCAAAATACAGAATTCACTTCTAATGCAAGCAGAAACTGAGCCCTAATCAATCAATCAAAAGAGAGCGTGAAGTTGAAGCTGATACCTCTGGGGGCCAACCACACGGGCACTGCGACCAAACGAGATCTTTTGTACCCAAACCCGTCTACGACACTAGAATCTCCTCTACCTTTTTAAGGGGCACAACTAGTTTGAAATTTTACAAATTTCAATTTTGATAATTTATACCTTTAAAAATAACATATTAAAATCTCAAATAGTTTCTGAGTTACAGCCTTTTACACAGCAGCTGCAATGAACAATGAAATCAGTACTTTTATCTTTAAACGCGTTTTTCTCAAAACTACATTTTTCAAATTTGCTGCAGCTGTAACTTGATGACAAATCATCCGATCGACTTGGGTCTTCTTTTAGCATTTTTTGTATTTGTTTTTCCATACAATGACCCTCCAGTTTTATGATTGAATGAAAAATATAATTATGCCAGACCAGAAACCATCAGATTTTTCAGCAAGATTTTAATTTTTTTTCACAAATCCGCCATTTTGTTGCATTTTAATTTTTTTTTTTTACAATCGAGCGTCATTGTATAATCTAGTTCAATAAAATATTTGGTTTTTTTTATTTCAAGCACTGCGAAGGCTACAATCACTGCAGCAGTGGGAAAACTTTTTTTTTTTTGAAGACTCAGGAGATGGTGGATAACTTGCTGAAAATCGAATACTTTCATTTGAAAAAATTACTTTGTATTCATTATTTATGCACAAATATATCTGCATAATTTTAAAACATTCGATGCAATACTTTTTTTTTAAACAATTCACAAAAATCACCTTTTTTCAAGCGGTCAAACTAATTGTGCCCCTTAATGAGAGATAGAATTGATCTTGTCGAACTTTTGATGATTGAAGTTGGTGTTGGCAGCTGAAAGTGAGTGGCCAAGGCCGAACATTCGCAAAGTATGTTTATTGATGTTTTATCCTTCTCCAGACAGAGTCTACAGTCCGTGTCAGAGGATAATCCCATTTTGTGGAGGTGGTATTTTAATCAGTTATGTCCTGAGGTATGTAAGTGTAGGTTTGTTCTGCTAAGACTAATTCTGTCAAAAGCTGCATCGAAGCTGATGAGGGTTTTCGCTTGGCGGAGACCTGTCGAATTTTTCCATTGTAGTAGGTATTTGTCGTGGTAATGTTATTCTATCATAGCTTTGGCCGATGCCCAGCTTATACCGCAGAAAGGTTCCGGGCCCGCCAGCTCTCGCTAGTTCATCCACAACTTCATTGCCCTCAATTTTTTTGTACCAACATAATGTGACCTTGTTTCACATAGACAGTTTTTGTAGGATAAGGAAGCATTCGGTGACTAGTTTTGAGGAGAACTCCCATGAGGAGAGAGATTTGATGGCAGCTTGGCTGTCTGAGCAAATAAGAATGCGCGCTTCTTTGAGCCCTTTGGCCTCTATATGATGTGCACAAAGTTCTATGGCATGTATTTCTGTTTGGAAGACAGTTCGACACGAGCCCATTGCGACAGATATATGGGTATTAGGACCGTATATCCCAGCGCCTGTACCTTCGTCTGTCTTCGATCCGTCTGTGAACCAAACATAATTATGTTTTGAGGGTATTAGGTTGTTATTCGTTTTCCATTCCAGTCTGTCTGGGATGATTGTGGAGAAGCGCCTACGATAGCGTAGTTATTGAGGCATGGAATCAGAGTTAGAACATATTTCTATATTTGGTATATTTTTGATGATGGTTTCGTGTCCACTTGAACTCGAAGTTGAACTGTGGAAAAGATTCATGCGAATGGCACTGATTGCTGCTGATTTTTGAATATGAAACTGAGCCCTAAACTTAGCGAAGATTATCAAAGAGCATATTTAATCACTGCATCCCTAAGGCCTCTATCAAGGACAACGAAATCGGTTAATGAAGACTTTTGAAAATTTTGTTTACCAATGAATGAATGAAAAAATGAATTTCGAACATTTTGGATAGATCCAATATATATTTACGAGCATATAAATATATACAATAAAAAATAAATAAGCAAAAAATTCTCAAGAGACATCCACAAGAATATGAGTAGAGATATTAAAACCCATACCACTCAGACATTTATGTTAGTTGGTCAATTGTGTATTACAAGCTTCTAATTAAAAATGATTCCAAGGAAATATTGATGAATTTTTTATATTCATAAATACAACACCATCATATGAAAATATTTATTTTTATATATATATTTTTTTTATTTTCCGTGTACGTAACATTTTACTTTTTACACTGAGAACACTTTTTTTTTTGTGCATATATAATTTTGTTAAAGAGAAGTAACTACGAATTTATACAATAATATTATAATAACATAGATACTTTAAAAATTTTGAATATTGCTACACTGCACTATAGGAAATTTGAGACAAAATTGAGTTTTTCATTCGCTGGTATATTTCCCAAATTTTTGCAAGACCAAAATCTTAACCCTTACCAACCATGGGGCCTAAAGTAGACAGCTTTTCATTTCTGGTTTTATTAAAAAGGTTCGAGTGTTTTTAATATTTGTATGAAAGTAAAACAAATGGCATTTATACAGTGGGTAATTTTGAAAAATGTTGGCAAATTTTACAAATTTCAATTTTAAATCTGGAAACTCTGAATTTGCATATCATAGCAAAAGAAAAATCAATCGTTAGTTGTGCATTTTTTCTTTACTACATATAGATTTGCACACTGCGCCAAATCCTGGAGAAGTCCCAAGAAAAACAGATCGACACACACCACCTATTTGTTGATTATAAAGCCGCTTTCGACAGTCCGGTAAGGGATTACCTATACGCAACAATGTCATAGTTTGGTGTTCCTGCAAAGCTTTTTCGACTTTGTAGAATATTGGGAAGGACCTCTCCAAGGTGAACAAGGTGATTCGTTATCGTGCGACTTCTTCAATCTTATTATGGAGAAAATAATACGAGCTACTGATCTACGACATAATGGCACTATCTTCAACAAAAGTGTCATACTGTTGGCATATGCCGACAATATTGACATAATCGGCATGAACGCGCGAGCAGTCAGTGCAGCATTCTCATAGTTGGTAAGAGAGTCGCGTCGCATAGGTCTTACGGTAAGCGAAGGCACGACGAAGTATCTAGTGTCAACGAACAAAGAGTACCGGCGTCTTGGATAGCACGTCACTGTTGACAACTACGTGTTTGAAGTAGTAAGGGACTTTGTCTATCTTGGAACCAGCATTAACAGCAGTAATGACGTCAGCCTGGAGATATTGCGAAGGATCACTTATGCAAACAGGTGCTACATTGGGCTGAGTAAGCAATTGAGATGTCGAGCCCTCTCTCGAAGAACGAAATCTACACTCTGCAAGTCTCTCATCGTGCCTGTCCTTACATATGGCGCTGAAACCTGGACAATTTCCACCTCGGATGAGCGAAAGCTTGGAGTTTTCGAGAGAAAAGTCCTACGCAAGATCTTTGGACCTATTTGTGTTGGTGGCGAGTACCGAATAAGGTACAACCATGAGCTGTACGAGCTGTATGCCGATAATGACATAGTAAAGCGCATCAAAATTCTGCGACTGCGCTGGATAGGTCATGTCGAGCGAATGGAAGAACACGCTCCAGCTAAGAAGGTGATATATTTGAAACCCGTTGGGGGACGACGCAGTAGAGGAAGACCTAACCTCCGGTGGAAATATCAGGTATTGGAGAATCTGACGGTGCTTGGAATTTCTAACTGGCTACAAGCTAGCGAAGAACAGAGGTGGCTAGCAAAGCATGTTATATTCGGCCTAAATCGATATTCGGTTATTATGCCCAAATAAGTAAGTAAGTAGTATATAGGTCAACTCCATAAATATTAAAATAATGTTTTAAATCATCATAATCACAAGCATCTTTAAGATCTCCACAAATGTACGTATTTAAATGAATACGTCTATTCAAATTTATTTAAAATAAGTTACTTTATTTAAAATTTGCATTGTTTTCTTGCTGCATACGATATAGTCGTACTTACTATAGAAACAATAGCTAGCATGAATTACTTAATACTTAATGCAGAAAACAATAGCACACAAACAAAAGAATTTCTATGTATTATACGTTATATGAATATGAAAAGTATGTGCCAAATGCGGCAAAATGCAGCAAAATATTACAAAATATTACAAAAAAGAATTTTCTTTACGAAATTGCTTCTTTAAAAATGAAACAAATTATTGCAATAAATTTTCCAAATTAATTTAAAAGTATTAGCATACTTTCCCATTTGATTTACAATCATACTAAACAAAATTATTGATTCCTTACTTTCAATAGTTCTTCACTTAAGTATTTATGTATGTAAACATGTATAGTAGTATAGTAGAAAATATTACAAAATAATACAAAACTATTGTAAAGTAACTGTAGGTCTGTACATGTGAATGTAAGTATTATTAATTGGATTTTATTCCACTGTGCATTCATGCATTTATCGATTGCTGTTTACCTATTTGAGTGCTAGTTTATTGAACTCTCTTACAATTTGGAGCAATTCCAAAGTGTCATAATGGGTGTTTTTCATGAACTCTCCTACGTACAACTTGGAGTCGTTTCAAAGGAATGTAAATTGTGTTTTGAAAATACTTACAAAATGAATTCGGACGTGTAGGCTCTTTCGAGTAATTTAGACGAAATGCGGACAATAAAAACCAAAGTATAATGCTCTATTTCGTCAGTTATTATTATTGTCCAAATCCTCCTCAAAAAATTTCAAATAATTCGGCTTTATTAGCTGTTAAAAAAATACAATTTAATCAGTTCGAAAATACCCAATTTTAAATGCTAAATATGGAACATCAACCACGTCAAAAAAAAAAAAAACTTTTCAATTTCATTCGCCTCCAACACTCACTCAGCAATGTGTTTCTCATGTACGAATTAACAAATCTCTCGTGGATCACTTTCATCCCAAGTTAGAGAAATTAACCGCAGTTCGCCGCATATCACCGCAGTTCGCCGCACTTAACCGCATTTCACCGCAGTTCGCCGCACTTAACCTCATTTCACCGCAGTTCGCCACATTTCGTGGCAGTTCGCCGCATATAGTCGCAGTCCGCCGCGATTCACCGCAGTTCAACGCAATTTATCGCACTTCGCCGCACATAACCGCAATTTATCACAGTTCGAAACATGTCTTCTGTATTATAACGAAAGCAGAGATGATGAAATATTTGCAGAGTGCGGTTGTCTTTCTTCGAAGCTTCTCTTCTCAAAATTATCATAACTATAACTATTAGACTTGGCAATAGAACATAAATTGATCAAATAACTCCTGCATTTCTAATTATATTTAACTAGAGAGTCTATAAAAAAAAAACACCGTTTAATTACAAACTATTCAGAAATAAACAAAACAAAGGACTATGCATATAAATATGAGAATAACGGAAATACTATGTTCTTACCATAACCTATGTAGGTTACTGTACTGGTTAACTCTTGTTGTTGTTTTTGGCCATTTAAGGTTTGAATTGAAATTACAATCGGCAAACAAACAAACTAATGAATATTTCAAGAGTATGCAATTATTTATTGGATTGCTGAGGCACAGCATCTTCAAAAATTTCATCTGATTCTGCATTACCGTTTAAATCAAAATTTTTATTTTCCTGTTCAGCAAGAGCAATTTTTTCATTTTCTCCTTCTTGCTCGTAGCTGCTACGAATTATAATTTGTTGTACATGTTGCTTTTCCACGACGTCTTTGTAATGAAAGGAAAACTCATCAAATTTAACATCACGTGCTGTTACTATCCTTTGTTGATTTATATCCCAAAGTTTGTAGCCATTTGGAACATATCCTAGCATTATTGCTTTTCGACTCTTGGAGTCAAACTTCTTACGGCATTGTTTTGGAATCCAGGCATAGGCTTTACAACCAAATATGCGCAGCTTATTTAAATCAGGTTTGCTTCCATACCATTTTTCAGCTGGTGTTGTTAACTTCTCCAAAGCATGCGTTGGACATCTATTAAGTAAATATACTGCAGTGAGTGCTGCATCATTCCAGAAATTCTTTGGCACTTGTGATTCCACTAACATTGCTCTAATTCTTTCAGCTAGTGTTCTGTTAAAGCGTTCTGCCACGCCATTCTGTTGTGGGGTATACGCAATAGTAGTCTCCAGTTGAATACCTTTCTGTTTATACCAATTTTCTTGATTTTTCGAACAGTACTCACGTCCTTGATCAGTACTTAGTTTTGAAATTTTAGTTCCAAACATTGCAGATGATAATGCTTCATATTCTTTTAACGAATCAAATACTTGTGACTTCTTTTTAATATTGAATATCATTGCAAAATGAGTAAAGTCGTCTATGAAAGAGACGAAATATCTTGAATCGTCTCTAGCTACTGGATCTGTAGGCCCACAAACATCTGAATGTATTCGTTCTAATGTTCTGGTTGCTTTGACTCGAGTATTATTAAAGGGTTCACGAGTTTGTTTACCTTCAACGCATACACCACACAATCCAAGTTTTATATTTAAATCTTCTGTTGGAATAAGTTTCATCTTGCCTAATTGATCCAAACCTTGTTGACCAATATGACCTAAGCGTTTATGCCACAATGAAGATTTATCTGTATGGCACACATTTGCATTGTGCTTGCAAATTTCAATTTCCAACTCATAAAGGTTTCCTTTTAGATGTGCTGTAGCGACTAGTTCGTTTTCCCGTAATATTAGTGCTATGTTATTGCAAAATATGACCTCAGCACCAGCCTTCGTTAACTTGAGAACTGAAAGCAGGTTATCCCTCAGCTCAGGAATGTAGAGAACATTCTTTATCTGCAAATTAGTACCTTTATCGCTGACACCATAGATATTTCCTGATTGCATAGCCAGCAGTGATTGCTTTTCCTTAGCAACACTAATTTCCACAGGACTATCAAGCTACTTAAGTTCAGTGAAGTACCATTTTTTGTTAGCAAAGTGGTCGCTTGCACCAGAATCTAATTTGAAGATTATTTTGTTGGATTCAATCCTATCTTCCTTTCTTTTCATCATGAAACACATGCCCCTGCTATTTGTTGTAGTACGCGCATCTGCTTGTCTGCAATTGTTAGCTTTGTGCCCAAATTTATTGCACTTAAACCATCTGCCCTTAAATTTTTTTGAAAATATTTCTTTTTCCGGTAAAAGCAGTCTTCTCTTGTTTTACAATTGCGTTACGATCGTTAAGCTTTACTTCCTCAGCCAACAATCTTTCTTTAGCGGTGCTAAAAGAAAGCACACCCTCGTCCAAATTTTGTAGTGCCGTTACCAACGGATCAAATTTTTCTGGTAATGTTAAAAATAACTGAGCCAATAGATCGCTCTCTTCCAACTTTGCTCCAGCCAGCTTCAATTGTCGTATTAATTTATCAAATACTATTAAATGATCCATTACTGTGTCTTCTTCTTTCATTTGAAGTTTTGAAAGTTGTTTCCGCAAGAGTAGCTGATTCACTAATGATTTCTTTGCGAAAACTTCTTGAAGTGCTATCCACATTTCTTTTGCCGATTCTTTGTCCCTCACATAACTCAAGCAATCAGAATGTAGAAAGCTGACTATTCGGTCCATGGCTTTCTTATCTCGTTTCTTGAAAGTCTTTTTCTCAACTGCTCCTTCTGGTGGATCGCTTGTTAGAACGTCCACCAATTCCAGCGAATCCAGGTGTATTTTTACACGGAATTGCCAGTCATCATAGCCGCAACCGTTAAACTGCGGTATTCCATGCGTTACTCTTTAATGTCGCCCATAACCTCAAGAGTATGCAATTATTTATTGGATTGCTGAGGCACAGCATCTTCAAAAATTTCATCTGATTCTACATTACCGTTTAAATCAAAATTTTTATTTTCCTGTTCAGCAAGAGCAATTCTTTCATTTTTATATTTTTACAAAGTCATGAGTTTATTAGACAGAGTAGACTTTTTCATTTCAAAATGAAGCACAACATCTGTCATATGACTGTCGCTGCTGGCTTTACAATCTTCAATCTCCCATCGTGTTTCAAGGCCTCAGTCGTCTCTGCATGGTTAGAGTACCATAGACATAGGCAAAGAAAAAGCAAAGACAAAAACAAAGGAGGAAGTAAAACCAATGACTAAAGCAAAGTCACCAGCAAAGGTAAAAGTAAAAACAAAGGCAAAGGAGAACCAAAGTCAAAAGCAATGGTACGGGCAAAGGCAAATGCAACGGCGAAGGCAATAGCAAAACCAAAAGCAAAACCAAAACCTTTTCTTCAATGCCTCTTGACGCCAACGCCTGCGTCGTATATCACCGCATGTCGACGCATGTCGACGCTTTTCACCACAGTTCCCCACATTTTACCGCAATTCACCGCAGTTCTCCGTATATCATCGCATGCTACCGAAATTTCCCGCAAGTCACCGCAGTTCGACGCATGTCGCCGCAGGTCGATCCATATCACCGCAGGTCAATTCAAATCACCACACTTCGCCACAGTTCGCCTTAATTCTCCGCAATTAACCGCTCTTCACCGCACTTCACCGCGCTTCGCCGTGCTACGCCGCACTTCACCGCGCATCGCCGGGCTCGCCACACTTTACCGCAGTTTGCCGCATATCACCGCATTTCACCGCTAATAAATAAATAAATATGTGGCACTTAAAGCCCCAAAGGGCTCATTGGCCGAGCTTCTCTTCCATTGCTGTTGTGCGTCTTAAATTTGGACAGTATTAGAAGGGACCTACTTATTTTAGCCGGTTCCGAACGGCAGAACACTTGTGACATCACTTTTTCTAAGCTTTGTCACAGAGTTCTTTTTAGAAGCTTTTTCATGGCAAGTTGTTACTGCCGGAAGAATTGCCAATTGCTTGCCGACAGGTGGATACCATTCGAAAGAAAAATCTTATCGATATTAAATTTATTATGCATCAGCCGGGGATTGAACCACGACCTACAGATCAGAAGGCGAACACACTAACCACTGAGCTACGGCACCCACATTTCACCGCTATTCATCGTAATTCTCCACATATAACTGAAATTCCCCTCAGTTCCCCACAGTTTGCCGCATATCACCGTATTTCATCGTAGTTCCCCGCATATCACCGCAATTCCTCGCGATTCACCGCAATTCCCCGTAGTTTACAGAATGTCACCGCATTTCGCCTCATGTTACCCCAGTTTGACGCTTGTCGTCGCAGTTTCATGCATGTCGTCGTAGTTTGACGCATGTCGCCGCAAGTCGAAACATCTCCTTGAAAGTAAACCGAGTGCATTCACACCAAAAGCAGTTCGTTAGGGACTTGTGATAGGAGAAAATTAGGCAATGAAGAACCTATATTACGCGTAAAGAGAGATGATAGGTGTATTGTAAATTTTGTAGCCTATTGACGATTTAATAAATAGAAATCAATAATCAATTCAAAAGGCACAAATCTATTTTAAAATAGTTAAACTAAAACGACTTAATTCTTAATATAAGCAAAGTATCAACAGGTTTTGAACATCGCTGGGAAAAGAAATAAAGTATTTTGCTTTTCTAAATTCTTTGTGTTTTCTTAGTTACGTATGTTGAGTACTTCTGGAACGATTTCATTTATACACATACATATGTAATTATACTAAATATTTACTTTTTATTTACAAATATTCTCTATTGCTATAATTTTTAACAATTTCTATGCAATAATAAAATTAAAAAATGGCATACAAACGGAAGAGGATAAATAAGAACATACATACTTATTACATAATGTTTATAAAATGGCCTACATACGATACGTAACTCAGAAGATGATGCACAGCGGGAAGAAATAAATAAAATAGTTTCCACTCTCATACTAAAACTATTAAGTACTATACAAATCGATTTTATTATAAATTCAAACAATTACATACATACATACGATATCTGCATACAAACGAATAGGAATTGTTACATGCACATTATCACATAATTATTCAGTTATTTATTCGTATTCTTATTGGATTATCTTAGTCATCATTATTCAATGATATAAATTCAAATTGAGTAATTCTTTTTATACTTAAGTATGTACGAGGGTTAATCCTATATCACTATCGAATACTACATTTATAGCTAGTACTGAGCTTCGGCACCCACTATTCCCTATGTTGCATCACAATTTGTTGAGTAGAGAAGTTTAGCAATTACACAGCATATTCAATGTGTCTTTTCTTCTTAATCGTCGCCTGTGGCCTGTGCTCAGCAACAATTGCCTAGCAAGAGGATTCGGATGGTTGTGTAATTTTTGAATGTAGCTTCTGCAGGACTTTGCAACTTCCTCAGAAATTGTGAGTACATTCAAATCTCTATGGATGTTAACGTTCCTCATATACCATATACTCTATCTCCCCGCTTCGCCATTGTGCTGGATGACGTCATGATCAGCGTCACCCAGCACAAGAGAACTGGCATTGTGTGGAATCTCGCACGGCAACTTTAGGACTTGGACTTTGCCGATGACATTTGTCTCCTCTCGCACAAATTCTCTGATATGCAAGCGAAGGCGAACAGCTTAGTCACGCTGGCACGCACCGTCGGACTGGAGATAAATATTGCGAACACCCAAGCCATGAAAATCAATCATTCCAATAGAAGCCATGTACTGATTGACGGCTGTGCGATAGAATTCGTCGAAAGTTTCTGCTACCTCGGTTACACGATAACAACAACGACGGGGGAACTGAACAAAGCAAAGACAGCATTTGACCGGCTAAAATCAGTATGGGCAGAAACATGGCTGATCTCGAACTCCAACACGCAGAGACTTCAAGCTTTCGTTAACAAATGTTTGAGGATCATTTGTAGAATTTTCTGGCCTAACACTATTTCCAACGATGCACTATGGCGTCTGACGAGCGAAGAGCCCATACTGATCCAGATTAAGCGTAGGAAGTGGCGCTGGATTGACCACACGCTAAGAAAGCAGCCAGATAGCATCACGCGAATGTCGCTTGAGTGGAACCCGCAGGGGAGCAGAAGCCGCGGACGGCCAAAAAATACCTGGAGAAGGTCAACCTTAGGAAAACTAGCCGCTGCCAGCATCCCATGGGAGGGCGCTAGAACAACTGCCTAAAACCGTGTGCGATGGAGAAGCCTTGTGGAGACCCTATGCTCCAATTAGGAGTTTAAAGGAGGGAAAAAAAATATACCAAGGCGCGTTTACAATAATTCGCAGACACTTGGATTGTATTCGCTACAATTTTTCGATATTTGAGGGCGATGCGGTGCCCCATAACTGAATACCATAAGTCCAGATTGGCTTCAGGATTACTTTATATAATAGCACTTTGTATTCGAGATTCAACTTTGAGCTTTTGTTTAACAGCCACCATAACTGATTAATTTTAAGATTGATCTGAGTTTTCTTTACCTCAATGTGATTGTTCCAGGTCAGCCTTCTGTCGATGTGAATACCCAAGTACTTTGTTGAGGAACATTGTGGAACTGATTGACCATTTATTATAAGTGCGGGACATGTATCTTAAGCTTAGTGTGAAGGTTACATGTACGCTCTTTAATTCATTGACTTTTATGCGCCATTTTGCTAACCAGATCTCGAGAGAATCCACATGGGTCTGCAAGAGTTTAGTAGCTTCTATGGGGTTAGAGCGAGAGCACAATATTGCCGGATCATCAGCAAAGATCGATATGAATGGTATAGTTATTGTTGAGCATATCTGTAGTGTATATGAGATACAGTAAGGGGATCCAAAACGTTTCCTTGTGGAACGCTAGCGTGAATATCCAATGGATTTGTTAATTTGTTAATACGAAAGATAGCATTGAAAATGTGCATGAGATGAATTACTGAAGCTCGAGGTAGCTCTTTTCTCATTTTACCGGTACTTTTATCTGGACCAGGTGATTTTTTTTTTTTTGGTTTAAGTCTTTGTAAATTGCTTCGAATACTCAGATTGTTTTTAGTTAATTTGTTCGTTTTCGGTAGAAAAATATTTTTGAAAATTTCGATAAATTTTTAACATTTTCACACGCATTTCAAAAAGCCCTTCCATATTTTGTCCCGTTCGAATTGATTTCTGTTAGCCGATATGTACTCGACTCACAGCTTCCGTTTAAATATAAAATTCTCAATACCAAGTAGGTATCCCTAGTTTAATTTTCATTAATCACAGAGCACATATTATTTAATATTGGAATATATTTTTGTTCTTTTGCCAATATGAATTTAAAAAAAAAAACGACCACCGCATCATTCAAGTAAAATATTCTCACATACATATAGCAAAATTTTTACTTGATTACATTTAAAATATTTTAATTTAGCAAACGTTACACATACCCAGATATACGTACAATGCATGCGTAAAAATAAATTTTTTGTAAAAAATCAACTTCATGGCATGGGCTAGATTTTCAAAATCAAATGATATGTGCAAATAGGGACATACGCCCAAAATAAGAACAACAGAGAAATAAGAACAACAATCAAGTATATATATTATGTATGTAAATCAGAGTTACTAAGTTGCAAGTATGTGTTATATAATTTTTTTATATTTAATTTATTTACGCACTCCTGTCTGCCATACCACTTATGTGTAAGCACACATAATCCCACGTGTACGCATATATATGACAATATAAAATTATAACGCACTAAATATGTTTGTATTTGTGTAGCTGGCAAAACAGGATGGCGACGCCATGACACCAAAAATATATTCAGCCAGAACAAGTGGCGCCAAAATGATGTAACGGGTGTTTTTTTTTTTGCTGCATGAGATCTCTCGATATGGATATTTATAGTTTGACAGATGAGAATTGTCAAACTATATTGACATTTCTGTTTAGTAAAATTTACCATTTCAGTTTAACGCTTCCAAATTGTGAAATTTTATTTTCAAAAAAAATTATTCTATTCACAAAATTCATAGAGCAATTCGTCCATTTTATGGTCGACATAATTTCTGGTTGAACGGTTAGGTTCCGTTAGGTTAGGTTATGTGGCTGCACTCTCTCTGAGAGGACACACTTAATTATTTTTGAACGGTTCCGTTAATAAAAAAAATTGCCATATATGGAGAGAAGACAATCTCCAAACTGTCATTGATTCACCATTACATCCATTAGAATTGACTGTTTGGTGTGGTTTATACGCTGACGGCATCAACGGTCCTTAATTCTTTCGAAATGAGGAAGGAGCTGCTGTTATGGTGAATGGCGAGCATTATCGAACCATGTTAACTGACTTTTTGTTTCCACAAATTTATCAGTTAAAAATCGACGACATGGAAGATGGGGCTCCGTGCCCTACAGCGCGTTCATGAATCAAGTTATTGCAAAATCAATTTGGTGACAATATTTTTTCCAGTGATGGTCCTGATAATTGACCTCCTCGTTCCTGCGATTCAACGCCTTAACAAACCAGCAACTCTTGAAGCGTTTGGAAGCCAATATTCAAGCCACCATTGACGAAATACGGCCAGATTTTTTGCGAAAAAGTGGTCAAAAATTGGACTGTTCGAATGGAGTATGTTATTCGTAACCATGGTGGACATATGTCCGAAATCATAATTAAAATATAAATGGCATGAAATTATACAACAGATTAGAATAAACAAAAAATTTCATTACAATAATATTTCTTTCTTTTATTTCGGTTCAAAGTTTTCAAGCTCTTAAAAAAACACCCGTTATATATGTACATGTGGCAACGTGATATATCCGCTTGAGTCAAGTTAAGCAGAAAATTTAATTATGTGACTACATTTTTAGTCAAATTTTAGCAAACATAAAACTTGAGCAATTTGAATGAATCGAAAAAAATCAAAGGAACAGATGCTTATTCATGTAAAATTTCTCGTGGAAGAAAGCAACCATTTTATAATTTTTATACTACTACTTAACTACTTCTGGACTTTAGTCCGAAGTTGGTGATAGCTTCATAATTTCGAAATATCACTAAATGATTAAGTTTTCCGTGTTTTTCACTCATAAACTTAAAACCACACTCCAATTAAATTCATAAAATAGATTTTAGAAGTTCAAAGGACCCTTTCGTAAGAGAGCTAACTGGTTAGGTTAGGCTATGTGGCTCCCCCCTCTCTGAGAGGACACACTTACGCCAGAAAGGCCCATTGTGATACCAGTGAGCTTCTCCACCAATACTGTTGTGCGAGTTAAATTTGGACAACATTAGTAGGGACCTACTTATATTAGCCGATTCCGAACGGCAGAACTCTTGTGACATCACTTTAACTTAGTTTTTGTCACAGAGCTCTTTTAAGAAGCATTTTCATGGCAAGTTGTTACTGTCGGAAAAATTAGCAATTCTTGCCGACAGATGGGTACCGTTCGAATGAAAAATCTTTTCAATTTTAAATGTTGTTATGCTTCAGCCGGGGATGGAACCCACGACCTACAAATCAAAAGGGCAACGCAGTAACCACTGAGCTACGGCACCCACCTAACTGGTTAAATGTCTACAAAATCATTCCTCATAAAATTTTGATATGTGGCCAAACCAAATATTTCCCTCCAATTCTAACCCTTTTTCTTCCACTTATTCTAAAAACACTCAGGCCAAAATTGCAAATATAATATGGTCATAAAAAAAATTTGACTTGAGAATTCAAAAAGATTTTACTTTATGTGTCCAAGTCTTTTATCCTGAGTTGGAATTATTCCGCCCTCAGATAATGATCCTGAAATTGTTTCATAGTGTAATTTGATCAAATATTGCAAATTCTGTGAGCTTAAATTTATTTACATACGAAAAAAATGTAAAAATTGCATTTATTTTTTCTGAGGTACCTTAAAAAAGATTTCTTGAAAGTTGTTCTAAGAGAAATGACAAAGCTGAGGGCAATATCTTTTTTTCGACTATCTACCGATACTTTCTATTTCTAAATTAATTTCTTTATAATTGTTTTTTATTATCATTTCAGTCGTATTAGCTTTGCCAACATCTACATACCTTCTACATACACATCTAAAATATTTTCAACCTGAATTTATAGAATGACTGCCGAAGTTATGGCAACGGACACAAATTGGGATCCCGGTAAGAGAGCACTGCAATATTATGAGAATTCACAATATTTTCATACACATTAATTCAATATTTTTAGCACTCTCCAAATTAATCACATCGCTGAAGGAGGCGGAAAATCTTTCAAATGATCAAGAAATTGATTTTCTTAAAACATTGTTAGCCTCTAAAGAATTGAATGCATTAGTGAATGTTCATACAAAGGTTGCTAAAGTTGGTCGTGATGATCGTTTGGCACCAGTTCTATCAACATCAGGACAGGTAAATTAAATATGAATTAAATACACAAATATATTAATAGTGTAAGTACTTGTAATGTTCCTCCAACTATAGATTTTGTATGAAGTACTTGAGCAGCTATCACAACGATGTCATTTGAGCGATGATTGTAAAGAGGCATTTCATTTATTACAAGAACCCCATATACAAGTAAGTTTTCGAGAACACATATTAATGAATGTAGGTAAATAAAAAAAAAAACAAACTCACTACCCAGCAAACTAAAATATGAAAGGAAAAAAGGAAATAAGATTCATAAAAGTGTGAAAATATAGAGCGTTTTCGGAGCACTCCTAAAAATGATTCTTAAATGACTCTAAGTAGAGTCTTAAAGAAGGACTACTTAGGGAGATAACTCTTCAAACACTTCAAACTAAGAGCATTTTAGGAACATTCTGAACAACTGGAAAATGCTTATTTTTATGCGCGCTTATAGAGGTACACCGGGGATTTAGCTCAGCTTGCACTTCAACAGAATTCTTTGGGCACATATTATGATTCAGAATAAACTAGTCATTGTACTTCTCTTTGAAGCGTTCTTAATAAGTACTTTCAATAAAGTACCTTTCGAAAGCTTTTTAGAGCTCTTTTAAGGCGCAAAAAATTGATTTTCTGAAACATTTATTTGGAGCTCTTTCTGATGAACCAGAAATAGACCTTCATTGCTGAGGGTTTTCCGATCGTTTATGAATATTTTATGTGCTCCTAATGAGCATGAAAGCTCTGTAAAATGTGTCAAAAAAGACACTTATGGTTTGCTTAATATGTTTCGTATGGATGCATACACACGTGATATCCGATCTCCACATGAATACATGTCCGAAAACGAGTACAAAGTTCGTCGTACTTGAAACTTGAATTTCTCCTCCCTTCTCTGCAAACCACAATTTTTCGCAGACAAGTTTTCGTGAGGAAAATGTGTAAATTTTATCGAAAAGAAACTCTATATCTTATGAAACTCTCATAAATGCATATGAGTTGACTTAAGTTCGTTGGTTTTCAGTATATTTGGAAAGTACAATGAAAAACACTAAAGGCCACAGTTATAAAAACTAAATATGTCGCACTTATAAGTCACAAAGTTCCCTTAGGCCGAGCTTCGCTTCCAGTAGTGCGTGTTAAATATTTCTTCTTCTTCTTATGTGGCCATAACAAACGATGATCGATTTGGGCCGAACATATAATGCGGCGCCAGTCTTCGCTGTTCTTCGCTTGCTGGCGCCAACACTTGGTCCTTCCAACGGAGGTTTGGTCTTCCTCTTCTTCTGCATCCTCTAGCGGGTGCCGAATTAAATGACCTCTTCGCTGGAGCGTCTTCTTCAATTCGATCGACATGACCAGCCAGCCAGCGCAGCCGCTGAATTTTGATTCGTTTGACTATGTCAATGTCAACGTACAACTCATGCAGCTCATCGTTGTATCTTATTCGATACTCGTCATCAATGCAAATAGATCCGAAGATCCTGCGCAGAATTTTTCTCTCGAAAACTCCAAGCATATTCTCATCCATGGTGGAAATTTTCCAGGCTTCTGCGCCATATATTAGGACAGGAATAATGAGGGACTTCTAGAGTGTGATTTTCGATATGCGAGAGAGGGTTCAACTACTCAATTGCTTACTGAGTCCAAAGTAACACCTGTTAGCAAGAGTTATCCTACGCATGATCTCCAGGTTAACGTCATTACAGTTTTTAATGCTGACTCCAAGATAGACGAAGTCCTTCACCACTTCGAAAGTGTAATTGTCAACAGTGCCGTGTTGTCCAAGACGCCGAGACTCTTTGTTTGTAGACACTGTTAACTGTTTACCTGCTTATATTAGCCGATTCCGAACGGCAAAACCCTTGTGACATCACTTTCTCTGAGCTTTGTCACGGTCGTTGCCGTCGTGTGGGTCCCGTTCGAAAGAAAAATCTCAGAAAAATTGATGTCGCCAGGAGTTCTGTCGTTCGGAACCGGCTAAAATAAGTAGGTCCCTTCTAATACTGTGCAAAAATTGAACACGCACAACAGTAATGGAAGAAAAACTCAGCCAAAGAGCCCTTCGTGGTTTATAAGTGTCACATTGTTATTTATTTATTTTATTTTTGTATTTTATTTCAATACATTAAACAGAGCTTACTCTATGCACACGATGCCATTGCACAAAAAGACTTTTATCCCCATTTGCCTGAGATACCAATTGAAATGGATGAAGATGAGGAAACAATAAAAATAGTGCAACTAGTCAAGAGCAATGAACCCTTGGTAAGTGCATATAGTATATGACTATAATATATATGAAAAAATTTCATTTTAAGTTAATTTCTTTATTGATTACTATAAGAAGGTATATTCTATGTATTTCAATGAACTCATATCATACTCATATCATTCATACTCACGCCATTACTCATCTCCTCTACCATTCAGTTTTATTCGATTTTGTTCGATTTTTTAATTCTTTGTCCTTTGCTAATTTTTCGTTAATGTTACTGCTGTTGTTGTTATTGTTGTTATAGTTATTGCAATTAAATACCTACAATTGCTGCCATTGTTTTAAAACTGACATACATTTCCTACATACATTTACTATATCCGTTCCCTTTATTTGTTCGAGCTTATTTTCTGTCATTTTCCATTTTGATTATTTTATTACAAGTACATGAAGGTACATGAACGTCTATGAATCACTTTAGTTCGCTATTGTCCATAAATTGTCCTTGTTTCTCATCAATCAATCAATTAATCAAACACATACACATGTAAACATGTTGAGATACTTATTGCAAATATGTATGTACTTACTTATGTATGTAATACTATCTACATATAATAATGATAATTTTATTTTGAAAAAAAAAAAACCAAAAACAATAAACTAAATAAAAAACAAACATTTGTGTAATTTATGTGTAAATTTGCAAATATTTCACAACCAAAAACAAAAAAATCGTACAATTCTCAAAATCACAACAACAACAGCCAGGAGCACAAAGTGCGGAACCAATTGTTGTAAGTAAAATATTTGTTTAACCAAAAAAAAAAAAAATACAAAATGGCAAATAAGTATTTATTATAAATTTTCTGTGTGTCCTACCTACACTGACATACATACCTACATACATTTGTAATTTTCTGCATGTACCAAATAGCACTAACCCCTACCGCCCGCACCACAGCCACTGCCACTATTACCACCGCAACACATATATACATGCATACATACATACATACAAGTACATAAATGCTTCCAACAATATAATCGATGTAATTAAATATTTATGTTCATTTTTTTCGTATACTTGTATTTTAAAAATATGTACATACATATATGTATATGACACAATATTTAGTACTAACAATTCCCCAAAAATCTTGGTCGAAATTCGCTTCCAGTTGTATTCTGCATATTCAATTTGGACGAGGATAGAAATTATACGCTTCTAAGGGTCTGTCGATAGCTTTGACCGAATTTCGACAATATACAGGGTGATTTTTTAGCAACTTTCTTTTTGGCAACACTGTTTTTGGCAGCTCAGCTGTTTTCGTGTAACATGATACTGTCAAACATGTTCAGTTTGGTCTATAATTGAATCATGAATCTGGTGTGGATTATGGGCCGGTGGCATCATTGGACCATACGTTTTCAAAGATGACGAAGGCAGGAACTTTACTGTGAATGGCGAGCGCTACCATGAAATCATCTTTAAACATTGAATTATATAGATCGTTCTATTGACTCAAACACATATATTTCTCTAAATTTTATATGTTTTTTTTCTTTTAATCAAATCCGAAGGATCTTAAAAATCACCCTGTATGTACACCTATTACTCTGATGTTTCAAGTGACGATTAACCAAGAATTATGTTGCTGAAAATGCTGAATCAGACCCCTCCCTCAAAAATTAACGGGCGAAAACAATTTGCAGGTGATTAAGAGAATTAAAAACAACAACTGTCAAACAACTGTCAAGCAACTGTTAAACAACTTTGTTGTGACAGCCATTGACACATTAAAACACTATTTTTTGCGCAAACAAACCATACCATAGAAATGATTGATAAAATTCAAAGAATTATATTGGGTCTAGAATTTAAAACGTTCGTTTTGCTGCTACATGGCATTACTAATATATGCTCTGATTTCTTATCATTGAAAGCTATTGTATCTTAACTAGCATTAAAAATTCGATTTGATTCGATCTGTCAAAGTGACAGAAGTTGGAATTACGCACAAAATGTGTACATACGTGCCAAAAAAAAAAGCATTTGCGCGGGAAAGTTTGTTTTTGAAAGTTTAATTAAAAAAAAAGACAACAGAAGCTCATCAATTACTCACGGATGCTTAACCTGAATATGCTCCAGAGGTTAGAGTGTATCATAAGTGGTTTGTGCGATTCAAAAGTGGTAATTTTGATGTGACAATTACACTTTCGAGGTGGTGAAGGACTTCGTCTATCTTGGAGCCAGCATTAACAACTGTAATGACGTCAGCCTGGGGATCATGCGTAGGATAACTTTTGCTAACTATAGGCGGAGTAAGCAATTGAGTAGTCGAGCCCTCTCTCGAAGATCGAAAATCACACTTTATAAGTCCCTCGTTATTCCTGTCCTAACATATGGGGCAGAAGCCTGGACAATTTTCACCATGGATGAAAGGATGCTTGGAGTTTTCGAGAGAAAAGTTCTGCGCAGGATCTTCGGACCTATTTGCGTGATGGCGAGTACCGAATGAGGTATAACGATAAACTGTATGGGCTGTACGCTGACATTGACATAGTTAAGCGAATCAAAATCCAGCGGCTGTGCTGGGTGGGTCATGTCGAGCAAATGGAAGAAGACGTTCCAGCGAAGAGGGTATTTAATTCGGCGCCCTCTGGAGGATGTAGAAGAAGAGGAAGCCCAAACCTCCGTTGATAAGATCAAGTGTTGGATGAGCTGGCGGCGCTTGGAACATCGAATTAGCGCCAGCAAGCGAGGAATACTGGCGCCGCTTTATATGTTTGGCCTAAATCGATAATCGGTTATATAATCGATTGTAGCCACATAAGAAGAAGAAGAAGAAGTTTGACGTGAATGATAAAGAACGCCCAGTTTAGCCAAAAAAGTTTGAAGACGAAGAATTAGAAGCATTACAAGAAGAACTAGCATAATCATTGGGAGTAACACAATAAGCCTTTTCGAAATGATTGAAAGCACTGCGATTGATCCAAAAGCAAGGAAATTGGGTTCCGTACGAATTGATGCCGAGAGACGTAAAGCGGCTATTTTACATGTCATGCTTGAACGCCATAAAAAGAAGTGAGTTTTGCATTTTATCATTACTGATGATGAAAAATGGATCTATTACGATAACACGAAACACACGAAAATCATATGTGAAGCCCGGCCAACCAGTAAAATCAACAGCAAGCTAATGCTCTTTATTTGCTGGGACCACAAGGGAGTATTGTATTATGAGCTTCTGGGACCAGAGGGAAAGATCACAGGGATCTTCTCTCGAACACAAATGACTCGTTTAAAGCGAGCATTGGCCGAAAAACGCCCAAAAATGCGACCAAACACGAGTCCATAATTTTCCTTCATGATAACGCTCGACCACATATTGCTCAACTAAAAGTTAAAAACTATTTGAAAATAGTGAACGGGAAGTTTTACCTCGCCCGCCTTATAGCCCAGACCTTGCCCTGTCTGACTACCATTTGTTTCGATCGATACAGAATGCCCTTAGTGGAATACGCTGCACTTAAGTATAGGGTATCCGAAATTCACTTGATTCATTTTGAGCCTCAAAAAAATGAGCGGTTCTTTTGGAACGGAATCTATAAATTCCCCAAAAAATGTGAAAAAGTCGTAGCTGACGATGGACAATTCTTTGAATAACGTATTAATTCATTTTGTTATAGCAATAAATGCATATTTCCAGTAAAAATAACAAACTTTTTAAATTTTAGACCCAATATTAGAATGAAAATGTTCAAACTTGAAGATGCTACAAGCTTATCATATGGATAAGTGATTTCTGTTTTGCTTAAATAACATATTTGAATATGAAAAAGCTATCCGTAGCATATGTCTCGCAATTGCTCATAATTGACAACTACAAAGGAGTTGTTGCCGACCTAAAAGTAGTCAAAAGAATGCACTTTTCAAGATGAATTGAAGCCTAAGAGAGCCGAGGTGGGACTATCACCCAACAAAGTCGTGGCGACAGTATTTTAGAATACACATGGTGTCATTGGCCACCTTTGGAGAAGAAAAAAAGTTATCTTCGTGCGTAAATTAGATTATGAATTACTTCCTCCTCCACCATACTCTAGATTAGCGCGTTGTGACTATTTTCTATTTCCAAATATGCACAAATTGATCGGCGATAAAAGATTTGAGTCGAATGAAGACGTTATCGATTAAACATATCGATAAATCGTATTATTTAGAGTGCATCAAAAAATTTGAGAAACATTGGATCTCTCGTTTTTTTTTTGCCAAATTTCAATTTTCATAGATTTATTAACCCAACCTCGTGTATATGCTGTTATAACGCCTAATCAGGAAGATCATAATTTTTATATCATAATATATTTGTATGTACATATTTTCTGCTCTATGTATTTTACATTTTATATGGTAACACTAAGAACCGCAAAAAACATATACATATACATATATAACCGAATAAATATAATCGTATCTATTTTGAAGAGTAATTTTAAAATGATTTCAATTGCCCATTATTGTACAATACATACTCTTTTTAGGGTGCAACTATTAAAACGGATGAAGACAGCAATAAGATAATTATTGCACGCATTATGCATGGTGGTGCAGCAGATCGTTCAGGTCTAATACATGTAGGTGATGAAGTGATTGAAGTGAATGGTATTAATGTTGAAGGCAAAACACCTGCAGATGTCTTAACAATATTAGTAAGGAAACCTTAGTCTCATAGTTGATGTAAAATAATAAAAAAAAATCTTTTTTTCTATATTTTAGCAAAATTCTGAAGGCACAATTACATTCAAATTAGTACCATCCGATGGGAAAGGTGGACAACGTGAATCAAAAGTACGTGTGCGTGCACATTTCGATTATAATCCGGGTAGGTTTTTAAAATCATCTATAATGATAATACATATATTTGTACTAATCTCTTTTGTCGTTTTGTATACATAGACGTTGACCCATATATACCGTGCAAGGAGGCCGGATTGGCATTTCAACGTGGCGATATTTTACATATAGTTTCACAAGTTTGTATTATTATAATTACATAGAATTAAATTTGAAATTACAGCAAATCATTTCAGGATGACGCTTATTGGTGGCAAGCACGAAAAGAGTCTGAACGTACTGCACGTGCCGGCCTAATACCTAGTCGTGCGTTGCAGGAACGTCGTATTCTGCATGAACGTTCGCAGAGTGAGCTAAATGAGAATGAATCAAAAAGTAAGCATACACACACGCACATACACATATGTTATAAGTACCTATTTCATGTAGTTCATAATTTGCACGTGTCATCATCATGCTGCATACTATCCTAAACAAATTGGCCTCTAGTTATAGTCAAAATTCAGATTATATTAAATTTAGTATCGACTTCTTGACAGTTTTTATGTCAAATAAGTCGATTCTATATTAAAGATGATCTTAATTTTGACTATAGCCCTGGGTCACTGTATCTATTGACATTTTAGTCAAGCAAAATGTATTGCGATCGTCAAACTAATATTACATATTTACACACATCTGGGTGATTTTTTAAGAGCCTTCGGATTTGATTTTAGAAAAACACACATAAAATTTACATGTTTGAAAATTTCATGTAAATGCTCACCGCGGCTGCGCCTCAAATGGTTCATGCGCTGGGTCCAATTTTGACATATTCTCTCCAACATATCGGCCGGTATCTCACGAATAAATTCTTCAATATTGGCTTCCAGTGCGTCATCCGTTGAAGGCTTGTCGCTATAGACATGAGTCTTAACATTGACCCACAAAAAATAGCCTAAAGGCGTTAAATCGCACTATCTACGTGGCCAATTGACCGGCCCCAAACGCGAAATAAACTGTTCATCGAACTCGCCTCTCAATTGGGCCATTGTTTCGCATGTTTTGTGGCATGTGGCACAGTCTTGTTGAAACCACATGTCAGCCAAGTCCAGCTTCTCCATTTTGGGCAAAAAAAAAGTTTGTGATCATCGCACGGTAGCGCTCGCCATTCACAGTAACGTTCCTGCCTTCGTCGTCTTTGAAAAAATACTGTCCAATGATGCCACCGGCCCATATCCACACCAAACAGTGCATTTTTCGGGATGCATTGACAGGCTGCTCTTCGCACCAAATACAGCAATTTTGATTGTTCACGTATCCATTCCACCCGAAATGAGCTTCGTCGCTGAACACAAGAAAGTTTACGATGCACTTTCTTAACCGAACATAAATTTTGATAATAAAATTTAATAATCTGCAAGCGTTGTTCGTTTGTAAGTCGATTCATGGTTAAATTATAGACCAAACTGAACATGTTTGACAGTACCATGTTACAGGAAAACAGCTGAGCTGCCAAAAACCATGTTGCCAAAAAGAAAGTTGCTAAAAAATCACCCTGTATAATAATTTACAACATTTTAGCAACAAATTACAGCAAACACTCAAGCAAACCTCGAAATCATTTTTGTTGTTGTTTTCTATTTTTTATTTAATTCATCAAACGCAACTAATGCATTCATACATATAATCGCTTCGCATTCGCAAAACTACTTATTCCATATACTTACAACATAATCATCAGAAGGCTCTTGTGCCTCCATTTGCACCACCCCGCCCGGTTCACCTATGATACATTCTAGCAGTAGCACAACCATATGTCGTCAACCAAAAACTAAAAAAATCATGTACGATCTAGACGAGAATGACGATTTTGATCGTGAGATGATCGCCACATATGAAGAGGTTGCCAAATTATATCCACGACCAGGAGTATATCGGCCAGTTGTTCTAATTGGTGCGCCCGGTGTTGGACGTAATGAATTACGACGACGATTGGTTGCACGTGATCCCGAAAAGTTTCGGAGTCCAGTACCATGTAAGTGAAGAGAATCAATATTGTTTTTTTGTTTTTGTTTCTCAGTGATTTAATATTATTATTTATTTACACAGATACTACACGTCCGATGCGAACCGGTGAGGTAGCTGGTCGTGAATACATTTTTGTAACACGCGATAAAATGGAAACCGATATTACATTAGGCAAATTCATTGAACATGGCGAATATAAAGGTCATCTGTATGGAACATCCGGTGAGAGTGTAAAATCAATTGTGAACGCTGGTTGTGTTTGTGTGCTCAGTCCGCACTATCAAGCCATCAAAACTTTACGTACAATACAATTGAAGCCATTTATGATCCATATCAAACCGCCAGAATTTGATGTACTGAAAAAGACACGTACCGAGGCTAGAGCTAAATCAACATTTGATGAAACAAATTCAAGAGGTTTCACGGTAATTATTCACATACATTTTCAGTATATAAAACAATTCAACAGCATTCAAGATCTCCACCAGTTAGAAATTCCAAGCACCTTCAAGTTCTCCAATACCTGGTCTTACCACCAGAAGTTAAGTCGGCTTTTTCTGCGTCATCCGGGTTCCGTATATAACACCTTCTTAGCTGGAGCGTATTCTTCTTTTCGCTCGACATAACCTAGCTAGCGCAGCCGCAGCTCATACAGCTCACGGTTGTACCTTATTCGATACTCAACACCAACGCAAATAGGTCTGAAAATCTTGAGGACGACTTTTCTCTCGATAATCCAAACAACTCTCATCTGAGGTGGAAATTGGCCAAGCTTCGGAGCCCTATGAGAGACTTATAAAGTGTGGTTTTCGTTTCTCGGAAAAGGTCTCGACATCTTAATTGCTCACTTAGCCCAAAGTAGCACCTGTTAGCAAGACTGATCCTTCGCAATATCTCCACGCTGACGTCGGCGGTGTCATTCTGCAAAGACAAATGAGCTTCGCAACAATACCAAACTCAGACATTGTTGTGTAGAGATAATTCCTTACCAGACTATCGAAAGCGGAAACTCAAATATGCTCTAAAGCGGTTGTATTTGTGCTCCGCAGTCTTCTGTAAAACTTTACCTTTCAATATTTACAGAAATATTATGGCACACAAATCCATCCAAAAATTGTGGATTGTCCAAAAAGTAATAACCCATTCTTGAAAATCATCGTGACAACGATATTCAACATAAGCGAACATAGTACAGTGGTTTCAGATTAGATCGGAAGTCTTGCCTCATCCACCATAACCACCAATATCTCTAGCGATGTCCGACTAACATTTATTTTGTTCCTTGCTAAACGACTTGAATGGTATAACGGTCGATTCTAATAAAGCAACTTCGCATTCATATCAAAGGACCAAACATTCTACGAGCTCGGAATCATACAGCTTTCCCCAAAAGGTGGAAAATGATTACACATCAAAATGAGCAATATAGCAGCATTGTTTGAACTATGTTCCATATATCAAAAAAAAATAATAAATATGTAGCATTTAAAGCCCCGAAGGGCTCATTGACCGATCTTCTCTTCCATTACTGTTGTGCGTGTTAAATTTTGGACAGTATTAGAAGGGACCTACTTATTTTAGCCGGTTCCGAATGGCAAAACCCTTGTGACATCATTTTTTCTGGGCTTTGTCACAGAGTTCTTTTAGAAGCTTTTTCATGGCAAGTTGTTACTGTCGGAAGAATTGACAATTGCTTGCCGACAGGTGGGTACCGTTCGAAAGAAAAATATTTTCGATATTAAATTTGTTATGCATCAGCCGGAGATTGAACTACGAACACATATATCATATTAATCCATAAATCATCGATAATCGCACTTAAAATGCATCACCACTTTTCCGATAACCAAATTCATGAGTTAGTATCTTACTATATATTTTGAAGAAAATGTGACTTGAGAGATTTTTACACTGAAAACCTCATATAGTGTACCTTCATCCAAAATAAGTGTGCTTAAAATTTTGAATATCTCTTTCAATTATAATTGCTGCTATTTCTCTTCGACTATTTTTTCAGGACGAAGAATTCGAAGATATGTTAAAACATACGGAACGTATCGACTTTCTCTATGGACATTTCTTCGATGAGGAAATTATCAATGATGAACTGGTGTCTGCATTTGAGAAGCTTGTCAACATTGTGCAACGCATTGAGAATGAACCACTGTGGGCGCCTGCAGCCTGGGTGCAGTAAGCCTGACAAGTGACTATAATTTGGATGGCCTAATTAAACAAAAGACACACAAATCACTGCTATATAAAATTAAAACAAACAAGCAAGATCAACAAAATGCCAAAGAAAGCGATTTTTTTTTTATTTTTTGCTTATTATTTAAAAAAAAATTAAAATTGACAGAGCTGTAAAGAATTAATCAAATTGAATTTCATTCGAAAGTGCTACGTTGCGTTTTATATAATTCGACTGTAGGTATGCATTTATTGAATAATGAAATTGATAAAAATCAAGAAATCGTATATCGTTTAACTGAATTATTTAAAAATTCTTTTAAATTAGAATTTTATTATTCAATTAGAATTCAATTGGGATATAATACAAATCAATAAAATTGATTTGAATTTTTTACAGCTCTGGTTATTAAAGTGAAAACTGAATATGTATACATAAAAACGCATAACACCAAAAAGGGAATTTATTAAAAAATATACATATATATATTGGAAATATGTTGATATTCAAAGTATGTACAGACCTGTAACTATTAGAGGGAATATAATACTTACAATGATAAAGAGCTATAATGAATATGAATAAAAGAAAAACTTGTAATTTCACAATAAATAAGAAGCACTGTATATTTTTACAAATGTTATATTTGATATTAACTGTTCAAATGTCCTTTATCATTATTTCCCCATAACACTTCCGTTGTTGTTCCTGTTTCAATGTTGTAAACAATTTCCAAAACCATATTTAACATATTTATTAATTGCCAAAAGAAAAAAAAAATGTAAAAATATATAAAACCAAAAAATCATATTTTTCTATTCCAATACCCATAAATTATGTGATTGCGTAAATGTAAGCAAAATGCTTAATATTTCACAAAAATTCAATTTTCATTTATATATTTATGTACTTACATATGCCAATATCTATTGGTATATTAATGAATATAATTAAACGACAACAGTGAACACAATTGAAAAAGTACCTTTTTGCATAAAAAACTCATACACATACTTAAAATGGAAAGAAAACAATAATTTAATAATGCATACGTATGTAAAATGTTAAATTGATTCATTAAAATATATACGAGTATATGCCCAATAAAAACGACAACATATAGCTAATAAATCTAATATATCGTAATATACAAGAAAAAATGCCAGAAAAATTGTTAAAATTCTTAAATTATAACACTATAATAAATACATATTATGGATTTCTATTATTGGGAAAAAAACACAATATTACCATAATCATATACAATATTTATGATATAAAGAATTCCTAACCAATGTTGTTCTATTTTTTTTTTTTTTTTTGAATTTTTCAAATCAATTAAAATAAATCTGTTTACCATATGTATGTACGAGTATAATATGATATTTAATAAAAAAAAAAACCGAAAACAAAATTAAATTCTCATTTTTGTTTATGTCTAACCTGAGAAAATTTAATTAAAATCTGCTAGTTTGCATTTTTTCCCCACTTATAAATAGATATAGAGAGGGAAAAATAAAAAACTTTACTAATAACATGTAAACTTTAGGAAACAGTTTCGTAATTTCAAATTAAAGCGATTTTCCATTTATACGTTTTTCAATTATCACAATGATTTTTCTAGTTGTGACATCATAGAAGTTCAACTGCGAGAGAACATTACAAAATGGCGAACAAATAGAAAAGAAAAAAAAACATGTAAACAATGCGAAATAATGAAAGAATAATGCAACTCTTAGAACTACTGTGACGTCACAAGCTGTCAAATTCATTGAGACCGATTAGCGGTAAAAGATGGGTGCAACCCTAGGTATAATAATAGAAGGTAGAGCTATTATAAAAGATTCCTCTTGGCTGAAGCATATAATGGCTTCTTATATTGTCAAACTAGTGTGTTTGTTGTTTTTTTTTTCTACATACTTCTGTAGTTTCCTTTTCACTTCTTCTTCTTCTTCTTCTTCTTCTTTTCATATGTGTTTTTTGTTGATTTATTTACTTTTTTCTTTCATTCGTGAGAACTCTCCCTAATATCTCTACCTTGTATTATTATAACATGGGCGCCACTGGTCCGTCGTTGTCAAAAAACAGACGAATCCATGATTACGCTAATAAAACGAAGGCTGGTTAATGTTAATATCTGCTGAAATGCCTCTTGATGATACGAATGTGAAACGAATTTTTAGCAAGAATTTTAGAACGGGTGCTTTTTCAGAGTGAAGCAATTTCCGACAGCAATAAAACGGTATAGCAGTTATCAAATTTGATAACCCAAAAGTCATATGTATAAGAGTCCTCCTTTTGGCACCAGCTAGTGCAAGAATTGAAACCGCAAGATTGTCAATCTTATAGTGATAGGGCTCATTTTTGACTCAATGGGTATGTGAACAAACAAAATTGTTGGATTTGGAATGAAAACAATCCACAATAAATTCTTCAGACACCATCGCAACCACAAAAACTTATCGTTTAGTGCGATTTATAGGCTGGTGGAATCATTGCTCCATACTCCTTTAAAAACACGACACGCAACAACGTAACAGTCAATGACGTTCGCTACAGAGCCATAATAACTGATTATTTGATTCCTCAGTACCATACTAGGTACTGCAAATTTGAAAGTGCTTCACTCTATATGTGGTTATCGATGTCTTTGGTTAATGGGCTCGTTAGCGCTACTACTTAGTATTACAACTATATTTCTTTCCTAAGGTGTACAATGTTTATTTCGATTTATCAATGAAATTATTTTATTTTTATTTTACTTCAACTAAATACAGGATCAAATAAAATTACAATGTAATTACTTGCACGCTCCGGCTAAGAAGGTGTTATATACGGAACCCGCTGATGGACGACGCAGAAGAGGAAGACCTAACCTCCGATGGAAAAATCAAGTACTGAAGAACTTGTCAGCCCTTGGAATTTCTAACTGCAGCAAGCTAGCGAATTAAATATCTGGCTGTCTAAGCATGATAGAGGCGGCCTAAATTGATTTTCGGTTGTAATGGCCACATAAGTAAGTAAGTAAGTAATTATTTGCACCAATAAAATAATGCGCTTCACCATAAAATCATCTCGAACATTAAAACCTAGGGGAGTCCTGATTATTTTTCACTCCAAATGGTAGTATCGTACCAAGATTATAAAAACAGTCTCAGCAGTAATAAAAATTATAAATTGATGTACTTATTATTTTTACCTTAGGTGTATATATACTCGTAAGATATATAAATATAGTTATACACTATAAAATGCTCAGTTTAAGCAGTTGAGATCGCGAGAAGAGAATTAACAAATGAGATTCAATTACGTATGTTGATTAAAGTGTTTCTTATTTTACATATTGCTTTAAGATTGAGTTTTAAAAATAAAAATAAAATACGTTTGTTTTCTATTTCAAGATATAATATATTCCGGAACATATATTTTTATGTTCATTTTTTTTTTATTATTCAGTATGGTTTTTTTTTGTTTTAGTCCTATTTAGTCCTATCATAGACATTTTTCTTCAAAATCCGAATATTTCGTCAATGCATACGCAGAAAAACGCACGAGTGTTTTGACGGCGAAGAAAGACGCGTAAACCTAGTTGTCGCCAAAGAAAGACGCGTGACCATATTACCACTTTTCCGACCGATTTGTAATAATTAGTGTGTTTTATTTTTTGAAGGAGTGAAAGAATGTGGTGATAATCACACCGACCTTAATTATGTTTTTTAATGGCGCGTCTTTCTTCGTATGCATTGACGATTTGGCATTGACAGATTTTAACTTTTAGTCTTGTTGTGTATTTTGAATTAGAAACTGATGAAAGAAGGCAGCTTCGCTAAGAGTTCGCACTTGCATCTGTCACATATTGCCAAAAGAGAAAAATTGGCAAAAGTATTTTTTTTATGTGTGAAAATGTATATGAAAACCACAAAAAAATGAAAATTTAAAAGAATGTGTAAACAGAAATTTTTATTTCAAATAAAATTAGAGGATAGATGAATATTGATAAAACTAACAATTGCTTTTTTTTCTTCCGAAAAATGTATGTCGATTCTTACTTAAATCCAATAACAATACTTAAAAATCCAAATCGACAATTTTAAAACACGCAATTCCGGCGATGTTTAGAAAAATATGTACATCAATAAAATGCAAATTAAGGGTAACTCTAATTCAAATATGTAAATAAATGTTTATTATTGTAATTAAATAGAAGCATATACTCAAAACACCAAGCAATACTCATTCGGCTACGAGTGCCTTCAGTGTGTTTCATACGTACATTTGATTATAATATTGTGATTAATAAAGTGCAGCGCATTTTCTGCTGCCTCATATTTTTGTAAAAAGAAAAATTGTGAAAAATAAACAAAGAGAATCAGCATTTTTAATATTTAATATAGTGTATATAAGCAGTAAAATGTCTGGATTTAATATGAAAAGCTTAGAAGAATGTTTAGAAAAGCATATACCAAAAGAGGAACTTAATGATGTCAAACGTATTCTATATGGACGAGCTGATGAGTGAGTTTTCGATTGTTTCAATTTGAATAAATTCAATGATATGTACATATTTTTCCATTTCATGAATTTTTCACTTGACTCTGAGATGTTATTTACATGATTTACTTAAATAAATTGCCAGAAATCTCTCCTATGTATCTATGATTTAATAAAATAAATTGCTTAGTTTTGTGATAAGCTAATTATAATTATCATTAAGTAAATTATAATGTACACATCTTCATGTAATAAATATTCACACGACACAATGTTGAAAAATCTTTGGAATCTTGTGAGAAATTAAACAAAAAATAATTCTATTGAGAAATGAGAAATTAATTGAATATTCTCTCTCACATAAACGACTATGAATAGTGAATGAAGAGAGCGAAGTTATTCACCTAAATTCAAATAATACTGAAATGGTGAATAATGGTGAATATCATACTTGCACGCGCCTTCTGTGGAACTTGATTAAATAGTATTTGAAATAAATGAACAAGACCGGCGTAATTGAGCTACGTATATTAGTGAATAATAGAAAGCTTCTACGTCAGAATGTAACTTTAGTTTCACTTACTTTTTGTCAAATTATGTAGAAGCCATATTAATTTTACACAAGTATGCATCAAAGATCAAAAATGTGATTATTTTGCATGGCATTTCAAAAACTTTGATGAAAATTATCAATATTAAATTTGATAAATTTTAGCTGTAATTAAAAATTATATTTGATTTGAACCTAGCTAGAAGCATAACAAATCAATTCTAAAAAAATATTCATTACCATCTTCAGAAAAATTAAACTGTCCGACGTTTTGGGTATTTCGTTAAAAAACTGCAAAAAAAAAATTTCTAAAAATAATTGTGCAGAAATTTCAATATATTTTTATATTGCTTATAATTTGGGGTGTGCGGTTAATCATTTAGTCGTTTAGTTTAATCGCAATCCCAATTAATCAATTATTCCATTAATTATTGGGACCTTAAATTAGTTTTGATCAATTTTCGTTAGATGGCGTAATTTGTACATTTGCTATCGGGCCATACTGTAACGAAATTCAGTTTAAAGCACCATTATTAGGCTTTCTTTTTCAATATCTGTCATTTCGTAAAAGTGTAAACGACCAATTTTTATTAAGCATGTCCATCCAAACATGTCTACTTTTGATCCAACCAAAGAATATTTCCTGGAAATTTTGCTTTTCATGTTGAATTAAAAAAAAAAGTCCCGCTGAAAGTTATCGATTGATGTTGGAAACTTACAAGGAACAGTATATATCGATTAACATGTTGCACCTTTAATAATAAAGAGATTTAATTGAAATTTTTAAATTTGTGGGAAAATGCAATCAAAATTGACAGCTTTGTTGGACGAAGATTCATATTGAACGCTTAAAAAACTGGCAATATCATTAGTGGTTGACGTGTCAACAGTTTCCAAGCGTTTAAAAACTATGAGAATGATTCAAAAGCAAGGTAATCGGTTCCAATAGGAATTGAATCCGAGAGAGCCGACTTTTCACGTGTGAATAATTGCTTCAACGGAAAAAAAAATAAAGGGTTTTTTGCATTGTATTGTCACTGGTGATGAAAAATAGATCCATTACGATAACCCGAAGCGAACGAAATTATGGGTTATGACCGACCAACCATCAACATAAACAGAAAAGCAAAATATTAATGGTTTGAGCCGAGCATTGAGGGTAAAACGGCCACAGTACCTCGAAAGACACGACAAAGTATTTTTTCAACATCACAAAGCTCGTCCACATGTTGCTGAAGCCAAACATACTTCGGAACGCTGAATAGCCCAGGCACTGATCCTTCCGACAATCACTTGTTCCGATCTATGACACACGGCCTAGAAGAACAGTGCTCCTATTCTTACGAAGAAAAACGTGTCGGCTTCCTCCGCCACTAAAACCGTATGCTGCCAGACAGATGGGAAAAAGACGTAGCTAATGATGGATAAAACTTTGAATATTGTATTAATTAATTTTGTTACTTAAATAAAGTCTTAAAAACTAATTCAAGACCCCAATAGAATTTTAATTAATCAAAATATTTATCATTTTTAATTGCGCTTTGTTTTTTTATATGAAAATAAATATTTAAAACCCATTCTCATATTCGAAGCTTTGGAAAGCTACTTTGTATTGGAAAAAAATTCTGATAAATATGTTCAATATTTTATTTAAATAATTTCAAATTAAAATGTTGATTAATCAAATTGTCCGACGTCTAGTTTATATGGGTTATATGCCCTTAAAATCGCAGTATTTAATTGTTAGTTCCCAAATAGAAATGACAAGATCCCGATCACGCTCGTTTTCACTCGTATAATTTATGTACTTTTATAGCAATGAACTGGAATTAACCGATGCTGCTAAATCCATTGCAAACGAGCATAATTTTGAACTTAAAGGCTATCGCTTTACTGCCAAAACTGAGGACGATCGAAAACCGCGTATTGTCAGAGTGGGTGCGATACAAAATTCAATCGTACTGCCAACAACCGAACCGATCGATAAACAGCGCTCAGCCATATGGGAAAAAATACGTATTATAATCAAGGCTGCAGCGGCAGCGGGTGTTAATATTATTTGCATGCAGGAAGCATGGAGTATGTGGAAAAATAATTTAGTTATTTGACTTTTCGTAATTTCATTTGATTTTATTTATTCTACAGCTATGCCATTTGCATTTTGTACACGTGAAAAGTTTCCATGGTGTAATTTTGCCGAAGAAGCTGAAACCGGACCGACTACAAAAATGTTACAAGAATTGGCCAAAAATTATAATATGGTAATCATTTCATCGATACTTGAACGAGATTCAGCACATGGTGATACAATTTGGAATACGGCTGTGGTTATCTCGAATCATGGCAATTACATGGGCAAACATCGTAAAAATCATATTCCCAGGGTAGGTGATTTTAACGAATCCACTTACTATCTGGAAGGCAATACTGGTCATCCAGTGTTCGAAACTGAATTTGGACGTATTGCAATTAATATCTGTTATGGACGTCATCATCCACAAAATTGGATGATGTTTGGTCTGAATGGAGCTGAGATTGTTTTCAATCCCTCGGCTACGGTGGGGAGCCTTAGTGAGCCGCTTTGGGGTATTGAGGCGCGTAATGCAGCAATCGCAAATAGTTATTTTACCGTGGCTATTAATCGTGTTGGCAATGAAGAATTCCCAAATGAGTATACATCGGGCGATGGCAATAAAGCGCATAAATCATTCGGTCCATTTTATGGATCTTCATATATAGCTGCACCAGATGGAGCAAGAACACCTGTAAGTTAGATGTGCAAATACTGGTCTGGACTGTGTATATGAAAATTTAATTTTATGAACTTATCTCCTATTTAGGGTCTCTCACGTATCGGCGATGGCTTAATTATAGCCGAAATGGATTTGAATTTATGCCGGCAAGTGAAGGATTTCTGGTGCTTCCGTATGACACAACGTTTATCACTCTATGCGGAATCCTTTGAGCGCGCTTCCAAACATGATTTCAAACCGCAAACGATTAAAGAATAATACTTATGGTTTTTGTAATTTTATAAACAATATATATGTACTATCACTATGAAATTTAATAGACGAACATACACTTCAATATTCAATATTATAATATCCGGCCAGACGGCTTGCTTCTCTCCAGCCAGATTCAATTGCGCCGTGTACGGTTGAATAATAATGCTTGCTAGTCGCTTCGCCAGCAAATAACACCACCGGCTTCACCGTCATCGGTATATCTTCGTCAAATTTCTTATCGCCATCATTATGTACCAAATACGCCATAACGGTCAATGGCTGAGACAAATCATTTGCGCTCGTTCCAATTTGTTCCGTTTTCATGGAGCGAAATGAATATGCACCACGAAAATTCGGATTCTTATACCAGGATGTCGTTACAACATTTATTGGTTCGGGTATTCTCCATGCAGGTAGAAATTTGTTCAAAAGAAACATGCAACTTTTTTGGATTTCTTCTTTGGATAAAATTTCCATTTCATTCACACAACTGCCCACTATCCAGGCGAGTAAGACGCGCGGCTGATAATTGACACAATAAAAACCATAAATTTCGGTCAACCAAGCTTGTCCAGGTATCGCATGTACTTCATTGTAATCCTCATCGCGCCATAAAAGACTAAAGCCAGTCCAATCATTTGGCCAAAATTGATTTTCAAACTCGAGGAAAATCTTTCCAACACTACCAAAACCAAGACCCTCAATGGCACGCTTCTTTTGCTGCGTCAATTGCGGATTGAATAATGTATTGACACTTTCTTTGAGCACTCCCAAAGACATAGTCACAACAACGTGATCGGCCAGAAAGGATTCTTCACCATTTTCACACATCACTTCAACTCTACCATCTTCACGATCCCAATTTATGTTCTTAATAGAACAGCCAAAATTAATTTTATTATCCAAAATTCCAAATTCTTTACTATTCCCGGATTCATCAACCTTAATGAGCAAACGTAATAATTCGATATAACCTTTGTCCTTCCAATTGAGCATATAGTCACCCGTACACTCCCAATATTCGTTAAATCCACAGGCTGAAACCTCATCAACACCAGCCGCCGATTCGGCACTTTCGATTTTCTTGAAATTCTCAAAAAATTCATAAGCTATCGTCTTATCGATATCATTAAATTCTGGACCCCCTAAGACAGCATAATATTTTTGGTGTAAATAATCACCCAGTGAACCTTCAAAATTTCGAATATCTTCATTTCTTTGTGCAAATATATCGGCAATTATTTTCTTCAAATGTTGCACAACATTTTCATCTACCAGCTCACCATTGGAGCGTATACATTGATAAGTGACATAAACATTGCCCGAGGTATCCAGTAAATTTTTATCTTTCACCAACTTGTAGACAACATTATGATTTTCACCATGACACCATTGTGCACCCATATCGACATTATTATCGGCGAACGGTACCGTCTCAATACGGCCACCAATTCGATTCTCAGCTTCGACTATCCGAATATCTTTGAAACCATATTCTAAGAGTTTCGTCGCACAAGCTATACCAGCTGCTCCAGCACCAATTATCAGAATTTTAGGATCGTCCATACTGCGCACAAAGCGTTTTTTGCTGGGTTCTGTATCAGAATCGTCTTCAGTTGTTCCAAATTTTATAAAAAAGCACATGTACGAATTTCCACATAAAATTTTGCATTATTTGCAAATGAAATTTTTCGAATTACTTCAAAACATTGTTTGTCTATCAGAATTTATTCAATTACTGTTGAAATATTGATATTTAAATTCATTTTTCTACAAATTCATTCCGTCATTACTCTCACAGTGGCGTTGCTAACTAAATATTCTCATAAAATTCACTCAAACATTAAAAACAATTAAACTTGGCAAATAGGAATTTAAAATAGTTAACACATTTACATATCTTGGCTTCAAACTAACAGCAGATAACGCCATGAGCGTTACAATCGACGAAAGAATCCAAGCAGCTAATAGGTCATTTGCATCACTCATAAGACTCTTCAAATCAAAACTTCTTAACAGATCCTGCAAACTGGCACTGTATGAGACAGTGGTACGACCAGTCTTGTGCTATGGAGCTGAAACTTGGACTATGAATGAGAAAGACAAAACAAAACTGATGACTTTCAAAAGAAAAATTCTCCGAAAAATCTTCGACGCAATTAAAATTGTACCTGACGAATGGAGAATAAGGTGGAACGACAAGCTTGATCAGCTAATTCAAGGCGAAAATGTGATGCGATTTATCAAAACACAACGCATAAGATGGTTAGGCCATGTAACAAGAATGGACGATTCAAGATCTCAAAGAAAAATGCTAGATATGAAGTCATTCATCAACAAAGCAAGAGGAAGATCAAGATCAAGATGGATGGACAAAGTAAACGAAGACATAAAGAAACTCCAAGTGGAAAACTGGAAAGAGACGACAAAAGACCGAGTAACATGGAGGCGTGTTGTTCAGCAGGCCAAAGCTCACAATGAGCTGTAGCGCCAAATGTTGATGATGATAAAATTCACTCAAATAACCAGTCTCTTTTCAATCAATTTCAATACCCAACAAGCTATACAACCACCCCCGATAATCGCAATGGGTGCTTACTCTACCTCTTTTGTTTCGTATTATCTTTCATCTAATGATCAATTCATATTCCAATAATTAGCACTAGGTATTTGCACTTCCACTTTTTTCTCAGCAATATTAATAGAGGCATTGAAACATAGAGAAAGGCCTTAAAGGTGCTTCTACATTTTCTACGACTGAAAAGAGTACTACAATCGGTCGGTATTGCGCGTATAACTAAATGTATTGGTGACATTGCCGGCTACATTTTTTGTGCATACAGTTCTGTAATTCGTTGCTCGTATAAAAAATTATCAGTCCGATTCTGAATAACAATTCCCCGGGAATTTTTCCCCTTTTCCCTATTCTTGTATTCTGAATATAAATTCCCCGGGAGTTTTTCCCTTTTCCCTTTCCTCCAATTCTAAACGAACTTCGAAATCGGGAATTTGTTCCCTGGGAAAAAAGTAGGCATTCCGAATGTAAATAAAAGGGAGAATGTGATGACATTTATTGAAAATTATTCCGCCAACTATCTTCAAGGGAGTTGTATGCAAAAATGTATGTATTTGATTGTTTTCGTAGAAAATGGAATAAATGTTGTTATTTATTAAATAAATAACATTATTTATTACTATTACAAATATTATTATGGCATTATTCTTACTTTCAGGTCAAAAACAACGAACAAGTTCCAGTTCGATCTTATGCTAAACGCAATGCGGAATTGCGGAATTTGGAGGTGGAATTAAATTCGTATTATTGCTACGAATATGCGTCCCATCAATACATCCTATAACATCTGGAACGCCGTGCTTCATATAAAAGGCTATTTTCTATTGCTATTTTCCTTTTTTCTATAGCCGTTTTGGAAAATTTTATCCATTTTGGTCATACATTTTCTTCAAAAATATTTATGACCTCCGCCAACACTTTGCTGAAGCTACACTGGTCCAAGGACACATCACAATCTTTCCCTATCCTGCGAATGCCTTTTTGGGCTGAATATGCGACGACAACACATCCAGCAGATACATAAAAGCGGGCTTGTTCACTCTACAATATTTTTCAAACCTTTGAAAATGAATAATTAATATAATAAACACATATAAAAGTAACTTGTTATAATTACATTGTATCCGGCAGTTCAAGCAGATTTGTCGCGTCGCGTAACTGCCTCCTTTGTTGTTGCTTCTCTCGCTCCTGATCCTCTGCTAGCAATCTAAATGCTATGCTATACATAATTTTTTTATAGTTTGTACACAATTCTATTGTTTTTATATTTATTTATTTAGAAGTATTGTTAAAATGTAACAAATAAATTGCACTTCTTATTCAAAACAAACCACAATAAGTAAAACAGCTGTCTTCGAAAATTCGAAATTCTCTTTCCCTTTTTATTCTGTTCCCTGATTGTTTAGAATAGGAGAAATTTATTCTCGGGAAAGATCAAATTCCCGGGGAAAAATTCGCCGGGAATATTCAGAATCGGGCTGTATATTGATTTGAAAATGAGTGAAATATTTTATGAAACATGCTACGTGATGCTTTTTTACTATAAAAAAGGTAAAACCGCTGCGTAAACATGCCCAAAAATTTGTACGACTTACGATGAGAATGCTGTGGATAAACGCCGGACTCAGGAGTGGTTTACTCGATTCCGTTCCGGAAATTTCGATATCAAAGATGCACCTCGCTCTGGTCGACTAGTCACTGAAAAAATCGATGTAATTTTGAAACTTGTAGAACAAGTGCGACACGCAATCTATCAGGAGATAGCGAAGGCACTAAACAACAACTATTTGACAGTGTGGAATCACCAAAAAAGAGCCGGATACGTAAAGATGCTCGATATTTGGATACAACATGAATTAACGCAAAGAAATTTGATTGACCAAATTACCATCAGTCGAATCGAACCATTTTTGAAGCAACTCATTACGGGCGATGAAAAATGTCTGAGAATATTTAATGCAAACGATCATACTCAAATGCCGGTGACCCTTCACAAACGACTTCAAAGCCTGGATTGACAGCAAACAAGGTTATGTTAAGTGTTTGGTGAGATTGGAAGGGAATTGTCTACTATGAGCTGCTACAACCTGGTGAAAAGGTTAATTCTGATCTCAACTGTTTACGGTTCGACCGCTTGAACGATGAAATCAAGGAAATGCGACCAGAACTGGCCAACATAACCCTTCACAAATGACTTCAAAGCCTGAATTGACAGCAAACAAGGTTATGTTGAGTGTTTGGTGTGATTGGATGGAAATTGTCTATTACAAGCTGTTACAATCTGGTGAAACGGTTAATTCTGACCTCAACTGTTTACGATTCGACCGTTTGAACGAAGCAATCAAGGAAATGCGACTAGAATTGACCAACAGAAAAGGAGTTGTATTCCAATGCCACGTAACACACATCTTCGATGATTCGGAACAAATTGACGAAACTTGATTGAGAAGTTTTAATACATCCACCGTATAGCCCGGACCATCACTTGGCCAAGTTTTTCATCGATAATCTATAGCAGTTCTACACCGATGATTATTATGATGTTACTCAAAAAAATGTCAAAAGGTCATAGATAATAATGGCCAATAATGTACTTGATTAGCATTGATTTTCAATAAAGAAAATGTTTGTTCAAAAATGTACCAAAAAACCGTGGCTACTTTTTAAATCACTCAATATAAATACTGCCGTGGATGCCGTAGCTCAATGGTTGGTGTGTTTGCCTTCTGATCTGTAGGTCGTGGGTTCAATCCCCGGCTGAAGCATAATAAATTTGATATCGAAAAAATATTTCTTTCGAACGATACCCACTTGTCGGCAAGCAATTGACAATTCTTCCGGCAGTAAAAATTTGCCAAAACCCACAAAAGTTCTGCCGTTCGTAACTGGCTAAAATAAGTAGGTCCCTTCTAATACTGTCCAAAAATGTAAACAACCACAACAGTAATGGAAGAGAAGCTCGGCCAAAGAGCCCTTAGGGGCTTTAAGTGCCACATATTTTTTTTTTATATAATATATTATATAATTTAGGAATTAGCCGAATCAGACCACTTATCTGAATCCCTTTTCGTCCCACAAATCGTGCGTTAATTATTTGTTTGATTGCAGAATTCTTCTACGTCCTTCCTCATAATAACATCACACGTTATTTCAAGCATGACTTTGTGAGGTATGTTCCACATTTCGAGTTCATCAATAAATTGGCGACCCAGTGTGAACATCTTCCTACTTACCAATGCTGGATACTGGCATACTATGTGCGCCGCTGTCTCTGCCTCTTCCACGCATAATCTACAAATGTCAGCATCCTCCTCTTCAACAAGACCTGTCTTTATATATAATATACCAGTATTTATTTATATAATATAAATACAGCCTCTGTATACAGACAATATTCAGGCCATAGCAGCTGGTCAATGGTGAAATGATAAATTCATTAGCTATTATGTTAACGTTTTGAAATTCAACCTTTAACCTTAATGTACTTACCATATCGTAATATTAAATGGCTAAATATCTGACAAACAAATCTGTGAAGAATGACTTAACTGGTATCGCGCAAATCATATAGCAAAAATATAACGCGCTCTAATCTTCATCCTGAATTTAGTGTAATGAGAACAATTTTATTATATTATAAGAATTTGTGCATATTTTTTATTATTATCTTTTTTCGTCATATAGGTAATAATATGTAGAATAGGTAGGTATATAGAGTAAATACATGCTTTTCTATTTCTGTAAATGTGTACGTATAAGTTCAACTTTAATTTATCTTAATTCAATTGAATATAGTACAATGATTGTGGAACCAATCAAGCTAAAGACTGTTTTTTCAAAACCTTTAATTTGTGTATTATATTATTTCTATCATACATAATTTATAGGTATTTATAACTAGAGACATAATTGCATGGCAAAATTTGATATTGGTCAGTCAGTAAAATGAACAAAGAACACAGAAAATTGAATCTTCATAATTGCTGCACATTGAAGATAGAACGCAAAACGAAAATGTTTACAAACAATAAATCGACTAATGAAAACAGTACCACTCGCAACTTAAATTGCTTGTAAATATTAGCAAATTGCAAAAATTCTTAAGACATATCCTACATACAATATGCAAATGAGCAATAAAAGCAATTATGGATACAAGCACATACAATTTACAAATATAATTTATATGTAGGTATGTAGTAGTCAAGAATTTAAAGGTATTTTTTTGCGTTATGTGCCCTCAGGACTTCAAATGCTTCGCATAGATGTGTGTGCGTGCCTACATCAAGATATCACCTTATGGAAGTATGTATTAATGTATCATCTAGTCTATCATATAATCAACAAGATGTTGTGATATCTGAATTTGAAGAAGCACTAGATATTGCATTGCATTTAAAGTCCTACAATTGTTATAAATGTGATTTGCGATTTTTCGCAGTCACATTCAGCATACCATGGAAATCGGCTAAACGTTTTGCTTCACGCCAACCCGCCTCCACAGCACCATGAACCGTAGAGTAGTAATGATCACTTGTAGCCTCTCCAGCAAATTGCACTACTGGCTTATCACAACGACTTTGCTGATGCATATCTGCATCGCCATTGTCGGTGCCATTTTGTATGGCAGCACTGGTGACTACGGTTAGCGGTTGGGCCAAGTCACGTGCACTCGTACCCATCTCCTCAGTGTACATCGAACGAAACGAATAGGAACCACGAAAATGAACATTCGTATACCAAGCGGATGTTTGAAAATTCACCGGATTTGGTATGTCCCATTCGAGAAATTTACGAAATAAATACATACAACCGGCCAGCACTTCATCCTCTGGCAATGTTTCCATGTGTCGGCCATTTGCACCAATTATCCAACCGCTTAGTATTTTCGGCTGATAGTTGACACAGTAGAAACCGAATACGTCTTCCAGCCATGCACATGCTGTACCGCGTACCTCATTGATATCTTCGTCGCGCCACAACAATGTAAATCCAGTCCAATTTGTTGGCCAAAATTGCGTTGGAAATTCAATAAATATTTTATTGACTGTACCAAAGGCGATGCCATCTATGGCACGTACTTTCTCCACCGGCAGCCTAGGTTCGAACAGTGTTAAATGCTGATCTTTCAGCACACCTAACGACACAGTTACTATCACATGATCGGCTACGATTACTTCGCCATCGTTGCATTTAACATCCACGCGACAATCGTTGCGATGCCAACGTATCTGCGTTACCTTCTTGCCAAGCAGTATCCGCTTATCGAGCACACCAAATTCGACGCCCAATTCTTTCGATTTCATTAGCAGATACAAAAATTCGATATAGCCCTTATCCTTCCAATTTAGTAAAATATCACCATCGCACTCCCAATACTCCAGATAGCCGCGACCAGACACTTCGTCCAAACTATCGGATGCTTCAACGGAATTTTCAAACTTTTGATAGTTTTCGAAAAACTCTTTAGCTATCGCCACATCAATATCGGAATTCTCTGGCCTACGTAATGCCTCATAGAATTTATTTGTCAAATAGCTACCCAAGGAACCATTACAGTTTTTCAATTCCATTTGCCGTGACACCAAACTGTCATTGACAATATCCTTGAGACGTTGGCTAACACATTCCGGAACAACTTCACGATTTGAGCGAATACATTGATAGCTTTCGTAGACATCGCCTGTCGATTCGAGTAAGTTATGTTTGCATGCCAATTCGTACACAATATTATCCTTTTCACCGTGACACCATTGTGCACCCAAATCAATGACATTGTCAGCAAATGGTATGGTGTGTATACGACCGCCAATGCGAGTTTCCGCCTCGACAACTAGCACATTTTCGAAACCATAATCCAATAGTTTGGTGGCGCAGGCTATACCCGATGGTCCAGCACCAATTATAACTATTCGACGACTAGAGTTCATTGAACTAATATTGTCACGTGTTGAACTAATATTGTTGTTGCTTGTCTAAAATGGCAAAATATAAAATAGGATTCAATTAGAAACATCGTTACATATGAAAATTTAGAGTCGGATAAAAATTATTTACTTATGTACGAAATATGGATGCCTAGATGTCTTTTAATCCAAAACAAATTATTGTATATACGAGGGTGGTCCCAGAACTACCCGACCTGGCACATAGATGGCGGCAGTAGTTTGATAAAAATTATTTTGGCAACCTTATAAAGCATATGTTTTAAGTTTCAAGGCACCACGATGTTTAGTATTTTTTTTTTTTTTGGAGCCATCGAAAGTTATCGAAAGAAAGGTCACCGTTATGTAATTCAATACTTTCAAAGGTCTCAGTCCAACGAATATTAAAGCCGAACTAGATTCTACCCTGGGGTAGTCTGCTCCTTCGTTTACGACCATAAAATATTGGGTGGCAGAGTTTAAACGAGGTCGTACTAGCTGCCAAGACGAACGCCATAGTGGACGACCAATTGAGGTGGCCACTCCAGAAACGGTTAAGAAAATTCACAAAATGGTATTGGATGATCGCCGGCTGAAGATGCGTGAGCTAGGTGAAATTACTGGCATTTCAAAAAGTGCTATACACCGTATATTGAGCGAAAATTTGGAGTTGAAAAAGCTTGTGTAAGATGGATGCCGCGTTTGCTCACAATAGAACAAAAACAACGTCGTGAAGATGTTTCTATACAGTGTTTGGCGATGTTTCACAGTAATAAAACCGATTTTTTGCGTCGATTCATAACCATGAATGAGACATGGGTCCAGCACTTCACACCTGAGACAAAGGTGCAGTCAAAACAGTGGACTGAAAGGGGAGAATCGTGTCCAAAGAAGGCAAAGACAATTCCATCTGCAGGCAAGGTTATGTTTTTTGGGATGCACTTGGGATAATTTTTAATGATTATCTTCAAAAAGGAAAAACGTCCAGGAGCGTTGCAGCGTTTAAGTGATGAAATTGAAGAAAAAAGGCCGTATTTGGCGAAAAAGAAAGTGTTGTTTCGTCAAGACAATGCACCAGTTCACACATCCGCTATTGTGATGACCAAAATCAATGAGTTAAAGCTCGAATTGCTTCAGCATGCACATTATTCGCCAGATTTAGCTCCTTCTGATTAAAAATGGCTTGGTGATAGAAGATTTGCAAACAATGAAGATGTAGAGTCTGCGGTAGATGGCTATTTTAATGAGCTAGATAGTTCATACTATAAACAGGCTATCGAAGCTATAGAATATCGCTAAAAGGAGATTATGTTGAGAAATTAAGAAAAATTTTTCCAAATTTGTTTTCTTTGTTAGGTTGGGTAGTTCTGCAGAACAAAAATCTCCTTACAGTCGGCTGGGGCCGACCAAACTATACCCTGCATATGTAGATTTATATATAAAAAGTTTACTCGAATATCCAATTTTTCTTTTATTTCCACTTTTCGAGAAACAATTTTTGCATATACTACTAATTTACACACGAAATATGGTTGACTTTGACGAAGTAAAAGGATTTTAAGATAATTCCGAGGCTTAGTATGGGAGCTATATAAAAAGTGGGCGTGGCTTACCACTTTCTAGTAAATCCAATTAATTTTTCAATGTTAATCCACACCTTAAATTTGGTGTCCTAAGTTGAATAGTTTCTAAGTTATGGTGATTAACATTTTTGTTTAATTTCCTCAACTTTGTATGGGAGCCCCAATAAGAAGTGGGCGTGGTACGCTGATTTTTCGCCAGATTATTTCCGACTACGATATTAATTTAAGTGTCAATTATGGTTATTGTAGACATAAGATTGCCTAAGTTACAGCTGTTTCAATTTAAAATTTGTATGGGGGCTACGATAAACAGTGGGCGTGGTGCGCCCATTTTCTGTGAGCCTAGTTGCTCGTACAATACTAATCTATACCCTAAGTCTCGTTGTCCTAGGCTAAATGGTTTGTAAGTTATGGAGCTTAAAATTTTAGTTTAATTCACTCGACTTTGTATGGGAGACCCATGAAGGAGTGGGCGTGGCACACTGATTTTCTGCCAGATTTTTGCCGACTACGATATTAATTTAAGTGTCAATTATGGTTATTCTAGACAGAAGATTGCCGAAGTTACAGCTGTTTCAATTTAAAATTTGTATGGGGGCTACGATAAACACTGGGCGTGGTACGCCCATTTTCTGTGAGCCTAGTTGCTCGTACAATACTAATCCACACCTTAAATCTCGTTATTCTACGCCGAATAGTTTGCAAGTTATAACCGGTAACATTTTTTTTAATTTCCACAACTTTGTATAGGAGACCCAAAAAGGAGTGGGCGTGGCACATTGATTTTCTGCCATATTATTTCTCACTGCCGTGTTAATCTAAGTGTCAATAATGGTTATTCTAGACAGAAGATTGTAGAAGTTACAGCAGTTTCAATTTAAAAGAAGTACAGACACTTTGTATGGGAGCTACACTAGAAAGTAGGCGTGGCTCATCCACTTTTAGTGAGGTTATATAGTAGTATAATATAACTCTATGTGCAAAATATTGTTGTCCCAAGTGGTATATTGTGTGAGTTATAGCAAGTTAAAGATTTTGAAAATTTCGAGGTTAGTCGCTTTGAATGCTTGGTGTGGGCGTGGTTATTGACCGATCATGCCCAATATCAATCCCCTCCGTACCCTTGGATCATAGATTACTTATGCCAAATTTCATCGAAATAGCTCAATATTTACGCAAGTTATCGTGCGAACCAGCCAGGTGACAGACAGACGGACGGACGGACGGACGGACGGACGGACGGACGGACGGACGGACGGACGGACGGACGGACGGACATCGTTAAATCGAAAATTTAATCGACGCTGATCACGAATATATATCCATGTCTATATCTCCGGAGATTCCTTCAAGTGGACACAAACATCTGACCGAAATAAATATACCATGCATATTGCATTATGCAGGGTATAAAAATTGGTATTAAAATAATGTATCAAATATAAATTACATGTTTGCAGTTCACATTTAATATTTTCATACATTAAGAAACGCATATGCCACTTTATAAGTGCTCATGATAGTGTCGACAAGTGGCTTTAAATGCACCATCGCATGCATCATCCACAGTTGAAAATGCATTTTGAGCAAAAGTATTTTATGCCTACATATTTTATAAAATTTACATATTCATTTTTTTTTTTGTTTGTTTGTTTATATCTTAAGCAAAAGCAGCATCCACCACCTACGCATAATATACCCACTAGGTAACTGATGAGTAATATCAGAGTTACCAAAATCAAATGGAGAATATTTTGGTGCAAAATTTATTAATGAAAACTTGTATGTATATTTTGGTAAGCTATGAAAAGCAAAAAAAACAAATTCAAAAAGTGACACATTTATGCATTAAAGTTGGTTTTTTTTTTCAACCGAATTTTCTCCTAACATGCGACAATTTTCGAGGTTGTACCATAGTAAGAAAAAGTCAAAAATATCATATCAAAAAATATCGTAGCTGATAATCATCTTTCAATGCGGAAATTTTATTACCAATTCGCATCAAATTACTCCCATTTTCTCACTGGGCACATTCATACACATTAATTCCTTTATATGGTATTTTGCTCATAAATAGCAAGAATAAGAGTAGGCTACAAATGTGCATCTATTAAATGAATGAATTGTGCAATTTTTTTTTTTTTTATTTTATTTCCCACCATGTTTGACATCAACATGCTGAAGATAATTTGTTTGCTAAGCTAACTATGTGTAAATTTGAAAAAAAAAAATAAAAGAAAATCACTATGTATAGTGTAAATGTTATAACCGTCACTACTTTTGAGATAGGCTTTACTTTAGTTTTTTGTTCTCCTATATTACGTCGATATTTTGCAGATGATGAATTTCAAAGTAAAACCTGGAAACGAGTACTTCTTCTTGCCCCTTGGTCAAATGTAAAATTTAAATGATGATATAGTTGAATTTTATTTATTACAACAATTATTATTTATACAAACAACGTACTGGTGGTTTTCCTATATAATAAATATTATAATTAAATTGCAATATCCAGTCGTTATGTTTGATTTTTTAGCTTTATATTCTATTATACAATATGATATTGAAATCTATGATTTTTTTGTGATTTTCTTATAAAAATAAAATATTAGTTCAAACGTCTGTGGATTTTTTGCTGAAATTTCGATTTTTTTCAGCCAATTCACAATTATTTTTCGCAAGACTCACGCAGCGTTGGTCACAGTTAGATTGAAATTTTGTTCGACAAACAATTAACATCTTTATTTGGTTTCCTTCCCAGTGCAATATGTGTCCTTAAATTCCAAATTAGGATTTAACTCTATGACCCGTATACCCTCTCCAAAAAAATCTGGCCATAGAGATGGTTCTGGATTATTTGGCTCATTGAGTTGTTTTGGTTTGATGTTACGCTTTGAAACTGGGACAGTCTTGTCGTCCTTTTCTTTTGATTTTCTAATTTTATTTATATCGAAGTTTTCCGGCTATCCTCTGTATCCAGGAGCAATTCTTCTGATTTCCTCTTTAGTATACTGCTTTTGTTCCATTTTATAATTGCATTCGCTCTCTTTGTTGCCAGTGCAATATGTGTCCTTGAATTCCAAGTTAGATTTTAATAGGTTTTTCCTCTTCCTATCGCTTGTATACTAGCACAAATAGTAACTGACGCGGCGGCATGCAAAGTTGCCGAAATGGAACCATTTTGCGTCTAGTGAACAATAGTCTAAAAATACGTAACTTAGTAGTGTGATTCATGAAATCGTATAAAAGCCACGTGAACCTTGTAAAATTATATGCTTGTAAATCAGCTGTCATATATTTGTAAGAAAAAAATTTTACACGCATCGTAAAAGCTTAAGCGATGAATTCATTGTGTAAAAGACCAGATAAAATTATACGGTTTGAAATGCAACTCTGTTGAAGACACTTTTGTTCGGCGGCTGTTATGTTGACGTTCTCGGTAACAATCACCACGCCACGCGTCGTTTTTGTTTTCAATGTAATGTGAAAAGTTGAGAGCGAGAGCAAGAGCGTAAGAACTGACCGAAAAGGAGATTAGGCTGTCGACGCCAAATCACGAGATCACAAGTGTTGTGTTGAACATTTTTTGACAATTTAATCCTTTTAGGAGCAACGTTTGATATTTTAGAGAAAAATGTATCGAAAATGCATGATATCATGCATATAAATGATGTAAAATTATAAGTATTATATTAGTATGTTTATACGATTTCATGAATCCCGCTGGTGTAAATTTTATTTTAGGCGAAAAAATAATAGCGATTTTTATTTTTTTTTTAAGAACATTTTGCAGTATTCCTTATTTACTTCATCATATAAAACTAATCAAATGTTTAAATGTTAACAAAAAAAAAAATAAGCAAACACATCGCTTGATAAAATAAATGTACAACCTACAAAATATATTGTATAACCCCACAATACCCCTTCTACATTTGGAGTTGAATGGCAACGATTTTTTAGATTAACAAAAAATTTTAATCTGACGTTTTTGGTTATTCGCAGTGCTGCCAGGACTTCGAAAATAATAAAGCTAGATCGTCTTAATAATAAAGGTCGAAAAGGCTAAATGGACCAAAAAAATGTTAGAAAATATTATTACAAAAATTAAATCAGGCCTTTTCAATTTTTTACAAGATAGATCTAGCCTCAAAAAGGCAAAACTGTCAACAACTTTGTGAGAGAATGAAAGCAGAACTACGCAGCCATGACATCTGGCCCATCTCGTACCGCCAATCGGCTCTCAGTAAACTTGACAGAAACAGCTGTAGGTGTGACGTCACACTAGTGTAATGGTTGCTTTATTCATTAATTATTCAGCAATGTTTACATGTTTCTTTTCTATTTTGATGTAAAAAGTGAGGGCGCCAAAAAACAAAACAGTCAAAGAAAATGAAATTCTTCAACACACATTTGTGTCAATATATGGTGCATTCAGTTTCACGCGAATAAATCTAGTTTACACTATCTCTGCGCACGTTTGATGTGTACAATTCATAAAAAAACTCAAATTTTTGTCATCTGTGCCAAGTGTCATTATTGCAACGACACGTATCATTATAAATGGCATACAATTTTTCCCGTTTCTTTGCGTCACGATTCTGTTCCGTTGCGCCTATTATATTCGGCGCATTAGTTTCATTGCAACATGCATTCAATAAACTTTCGTCTTCAGTGTGAGACGGAAATCAAAAGCGAATTGAACTTAATATAGGAAGCTTACAATCGCTGTATATAACTTTCGACATATTGTAACCAAGTGTAAACGAAAAATGTATTTTCGAAATAAAATTTTATTTTTCGAGCATACTATTTTTGTGTATTTACTATTTACAAATGTTTTATGTGCACCCTTTACCGTCACATTGGCAACGAGATCTTTTTGATTCCCATTGGGGGTGAACAACGTGCACAAAACTACATACATCCGTATTAAATACCAATTTATCTTCCGGTTGATAAGAACTGAAGACACAAATATTAATAACGAAAAACATATCCCGCAAACCTGAGATGTTGATTTTCAGCTCTTTTCACTATTTCGATAGATCAAAATCTCAACATCTGCATCGATGACACAAGCAAAAACACAAAAAAATTGATTTTATTACAATTTTGGGCGGTAACCTTAACCATGATTAATAAAAATATAATAAGGGATGTTTACAAATTTTTTTGCATCGCTTATTCGCATACAATAAAAATATCACGCTTTAAATTCACGTGTAAGTTAATCTCCTTGCTAATATAACACAATTGTTTTATTTTCTTAAGGGACACTAAAAATTCACTTCGTTTGTTTTTGTAATATTGTAATTATGGTATTTTATATAGTTTGCTTACACTTAGTTATATTAATACTTTGCCAATTGCAAACGCCAAGACAGAACTTTAATAGGCACACGGCCAACCTGGCCCCAAATACTTCACCTGACTGCCCGTCATTGTCATGAGAACAAAAAAAAATTGCTGTGCATCAACAACAACCATTGCTACAGAAAAAAATGAGAGCATATCCCTCAAAGTGTATTTACTACAGGTGATAGCACTTCGACAACAGCAAACTTACGAAAACCACGTGTATTTGGTTGAACACATTAAATTAAGAGCCGAAACCGCCAATCCGCCATAAATAACTGACAGCTCAGTTGAAATACATGAGTTTGTGACATTACTGAAGTAATGCCCAATCACTATCAATATTTTGCTGTCAAACCATTACAGTTGTTGTGACGTTGATAAATGAATACAGTAAAAAGACAGGAATGAACAAAGTGGCGACACTTTGACAAAGGCGCGGATATGCATTACAACCACAGATGACATAATACTATGTTTGGGCCCATCTTTTACTGCTAATCACTTCTCAGCGAATTTAATTTGTCAGAATCAGCTGTAAATGTGACGTCACATTGGTTCAATGGTTTTTTTTATTAATTCATTATTCCACATTGTTTACATATTTCTTATCAATCTGTTCACCATTTTGTCACATTTCTCGCAATTTTTACATCACAGCGCTAGCAAATTCCATGTGATGGGCGCAATCTTTTAACTATATAATTCTTTCACGTGTCTATGCTGTATTATAAAGGTAGAGCAATAAGAGATGGTTCTCAGAAATGAATTAGAATTAAAGAAAAACCAACAAACACACGAGTTTGACATTATAAGAAAACAGTGGCTTACATTAAAAGGCGCAGCCAAGAGAAATCTTTCACGATTGCTCTATTTTTATGGATGGAGAACATGATTTTGATATGCCAAGAGTAAGCATATTGAAATTGTTTTTTTCTTATCATCTCCATTTGTCAGAGTATACATAAATACCGTCTCGAATTTCTTTACCATGTATTGTTCTAGTATTAAATACAATGTAATAATGGAGAAAAGATTAGGTGAATTTGTGCTTCTTTCGGGATCATGACGATAATTGATCACCGGGATGAAAATCCGATTACCGTAAGCTTTTATCACAGTGATAAAATCGTGTTTGTTATTCTTTTATACTTCTTTCTATGTATTATTTTTTCCTATTCCTTCTTTCGCGAGAGTGTATAATAATTCTCTGACCGTACTGCAACTTTTTTTCACCATGGTCCCTATTACTGACATAACTTTTAAAGAATCTTTCAAATTGGTTAACAACGCAACTAAGTATTTAAATATAAACACAGGATAAAAGTAAAGAATTGTACATTTATTTTTAACAAGTAAATAAATGTACAGTTTCAACAAGAACAAAATAGGAAACACAAACGGAAACATTTTCTATTAACACTATTTTGACTACCTGACTCTTGGTACGTGTTGGACGTACCAAGAGAAAGAATTTCGCAATGGGTGTCCCTTGTGTAATTATACCCTTGGTATAATATATAAATCGATTTTAATGTATCTTGAGATTGCACTGATCCTTTATTATAACAAATAACTTATTTAAAGTGTTAGCATCACAGAAACTTACGCTTTAATAAATATCCTGCTATTCGGTTCAATTACTCGCACAATTTTAATTAATCACTATTCTCTAGTGATATACTAAAATAAGAAGTAATGAACTTTACTGGAATAAACCATAAACCGCATATTTTAATCAATATTACGGTAAAAATTCAACTCAAATTTCACTAGTTATATCTTTAACAGTATCATCCCCATAAATAATTCAACACAATAAATTCTAATTTGTTATAATTTTTTTTTTTTTATTTATTCCCCTTTTTTTGTTCAACGTACAGAACACAATTATCAATAATCCTTTGAAATAATCTGTAAACAAAAAAATTAATGCTATAAATTATTAATGTTAATAAATGTTAATAATAATATTAATGTCAATAAATCAGCAAGAATAGTATCATCAAATTTGTCTTTATGACAGGGATAACTAATTAACATCATGAAGATCAAGTACCAGCACATTGGTATGGAAGCACATAATTTACCTTATTGCAAAGCAAGATCCTGTTACCGCCATATTGTATTTCTGCTATCACGTGTTGCAGCTCTCATATTCACGTGTCCAACACAGTAAAATGTCACTAAAATAACAGAAGTAATTATTAGAAAATAAATTTTAAGGCAATACCCAAAGGGCTATTCATGTTGAATTCAGACAAATGTGGTCGACATGGAGAATTCTGTTATATGCTTGTCTATTATAGTATAATCATCATTAGATCAAGATAGATATATTTAATTAATTTTTTTTTTATTACCTTGTTGCAACGATTATCCTCCATATTAAACGTTATGTAAACCAACACGTGTTTCCAACATTGTTGCCAATTATATTTCTACATACCTAAAAATAAAATCATTTTTAATATAACGGCATAATTTCATAATACATATGATAATTATAAAATACATCAGTTCAAAAAACCAATCCTCATTATTAGTAGGACTGGGGCGGTATCATTAAGCATCATGTAAAAACATATATGTATGCTGCTAATTTGCTAAACACTAACCTCTATCCTTGATGGGATGTGTAATCACATTTTGATTTTCACGATAACACGTGGTATAAGAACTTCAGCTTCAACCGGAACATATCGCCATTACCATACATCTAGAATGAAAAATTAGATTATTCCAATCTTGCCATGATTTAATCCAATTAAATAGTGATTCATTTTAAGAAATATCAGAATAAAAAAACCAATCCTCATTATTAGTAGGACTGGGGCGGTATTAACCAACATCATGTTAAAGTACTTGGAGCACTTGCACACTTGTCTGAACTTACTTTTTGCACAATCTTGTTTCACAAATCAACTGCATGCTTCGAAGCTAAAATAGAAATGAACGAGCACCGACCAGCAATTCTTCATGTCACTGTTGCCGCCATTGTCTCCTCGCATATTCGCATAAAGCGAAGCAGCGCTGATGCTGATTGGTCGTCGAAAAACCATCGTAGTTCGAAAAAGTGCTGCTAAACTGATTGAATATATCTCATTGCCAGTATTGCATTTTCTCAACATATATTCGGTTTCTTGATTTTTTGGATAATGCACAAATCAAAGGGACTAACAAAAGTTCGGTTAGCTGCATGAATAAATACGCCCAAAATTTTTTTTATTTGCTATTTGTAATCTTCAGGATTTTTCATATTTTCTACATAATCACCATTAATTTCAATACATTTTGTTTTACCCTGTAGATCCACTGATTAAAGCAATCCGCAAAATCATGTTATTGTAGCTTGTTGTGTTCTACGATAAAACGCATTGATTATCTCTGTAATGCTACCAAAAACTTTTCCCCTCAAAATTTTCTTAATGTTTGGAAAACTAGAAATTACAACGTGCAAGATCCCGGGAATGTGGTTACGGGCGAATTTCTTCAATGCCAGAAAATGCAATAAAGTTACTTGTAATTTCAGCAGCAACGCAGTTCTCTTTGTTTCTGTTGTCCAACATCAAACAGTCTTCAATATACCATTTCGCAGTTACTGTCTGACAAGTATTTAGGGGAATAACAGCTACAATTCTTGCTCTAGTGAAGTAAACCGCATTCATCACTTTCATGACAGGCTTTTGTTACCTTGCTTTAACAGGAGGATTTTCTCATTTTGACTCCGCACCATTGACTACTGTTTAGTTTCCGGATGGTACTTGTAAAACCAAGTTGTTGTTGTTGTTGCTATCATACTGAAATTCCTAGACTTTCCGTTTTCGATTTTTCTCAGAAAATATTGAACAAAGCAAACTCGAGCTTCTTTCTCATACGTAAATCTTCGTATATTTTTTTCCCACTTTTATCTCGTCAGTCGAAGATTTTGGGCTTCCTACGCGAAGCTCGTCGTCCATGGAAAAATATCCAGTCTGGAATCGTTGATACCACTTAAATATGGTCTTAAGAGAAGGTGCGTTCGTTCCGTATGATGTTTGGAATTCACTAAAAATATATATGGGATTAAGTTGACCTCGAAATCCATAATGAATAGTATGTTGAATTTCCTCTGACGTTTGTGGCGGAATTTCCACCAACCTTTCTTCAGTAATTTTACGTTTTCTCAATTCCATTCTTACGGATTCTTCTGAAGTTTAGAATGAAATATCGGTGGAGTACTACAAAACGTGTACTATTTTTTAATTCTTGAAAATCACATAAAATATCATAAATTTACCGAACTTTTGTTAGTCTTTCCATACAGTTGTAGAAAGACTTATAGCCTAGACAGACGGCAGCCTAATTCTGGATTACCGGTGCACTTAATCCGAATAAAATAATAACCTGACAGACGGCAGTATTGAGGATTAAATAAACGGCTGATTGCTGTTTTATTAGGTCTGTCCACTTACATTACTATCACTATAAATTTCTGTCATCTATCACTCTCGATATGAGAAAATCTACAAGAAGTACGTGAACTGAAAACTATCAGAAACTTGTAAGTTGACATTCACCGTTCGTTATTGACAGCTGGATTTATTTGTTCGCCAACACTTTTCATGTTGAAAACTGTTAACAATTGTTGAAAGTTTTTTGTTAGCGAATACACCTAATATTTTGTAAAATGGATGGAGAAAAATTCACAATAGACAATTTTCAGCAGTGTTGCCATCGCAAATTGCCCTAATCCTCTTTTATTTTGAGAATTAACTCATAGAGTTTATGCGCATTAGCTACAGTTAATGCCCGAGTTAATTCGAATTAACTCGGTAATCCGGAATTATGCTGCAACTAGCCACCGACGTAGCGTACGTACATACCGCCCGTACGTAAGAACATACAAAATTGCATTGATTCTCTCCGCTACGAGCAGCGTCTACGTCACCGTCATACGGTGGTGAGTTTTCGTTAACACGACGTTCCCATAAGATAGGTCGTGTCAGCTGACACGTTCTACGTTTTTACGTCGGTGGCTAGTTGCAGCATTAGGCTGCCGTCTGTCTAGGCTATTACTGTGCCAACAATATTTTAACATTGATGCGCCTGCATAAAAAGTTGCCCGATACTGAAACGAACTAAACGTAGTAACGACAAAATTAACTATCATTAAAATACATTTTCTAACCATCAAGAGCTGTTTGTGTCAATTTGACACAATTTTCATTATTTTGTTCAATTTTACACCTGATATTTTGGCTCAATGTGTAAATTGTATATGAATTTTATGTGTTTGTATTATTTTCGATTTATTTAGGGATTCTAAGGGCTTTAGAAAAACACAACGACAATGAGATCATTATAAAAAGCCCATATTATTGAAGTGTTGTGTTAAGTTGGTGCAATATTCAGCAGTTAAAAATGTATCAATACATTTTCATTTCATTTTAAAACCGTTATTTTTCAATATATAACTGTGAAATCTTAAATGGGGTTGCATTCGAGGGTATTCTAATAGAAGATGCAAAAGACACAATTTCAAGAAATTATGAGTTACGTTCTTTTTATATTAAAAAGAACGTAACAAAAATAACAACAAAAACCAATGATTTTTAGCAAAAAATTTAATAATTCAAATAACTTCATCTTATTTATTGCATCAGTATAAACATCGTTGCCACATCTTCTCCCAAAAAGCGTCACAAATAATTCTAAATTACTCTTACTTAAAATTAAATCTTTGACTATTCTGGCATTCGATTGAATATGTTGAAGTGATTAGTATAGCTAAAATATATCAGCTTCAGAACATGTGTCATGTATTTCGACATATTTTTATGGGAATATTTATTAATCAAGTCTGTTCTAAAAGGCTTGCTTTTCCCATACGATATCTATATCCCGTATTATCACTCCACCGGTTTTTCTTTTGCACATTCCATTTCAAACCCTACTCAAAACACAATTCACTTCAGGATAACGAATCCCTATTTCTGATGGCGACCACCATGGTAAAATAATCGACGATTTTTGACCATTTAAAACGTGATAAGCTTAAAATTGTAATTAACGTTTTTTATATACCATAATATATAATTATTATACAAACAGGTATTTGTTAAACGCAACTACAATTAGGTTGCTGCATTAGTTTGGTGAGTGACCTAAATAGGCGATACCATTTGGCCCCGAAGAGATAGAATTACTGTCGTTTCCTAAAGCTTAATAAAAACTCGAATGAGCGAGATTAATGCTGCAACTAGCCACCGACGTAAAAACGTAGAACGTGTCAGCTGACACGACCTATCTTATGGGAATGTCGTGTAAACGAAAACTCACCACCGTATGACGGTGACGTAGACGTTGCTCGTAGTGGAGAAAATCAATGCAATTTTGTATGTTCTTACGTACGGGCGGTACGTACGTACGCTACGTCGGTGGCTAGTTGCAGCATAAGGAAGTAATTTTTAGTGTTGGGAGAAAGATTTGCACCTGTATTAAAACAGGGGATAACGCAAGAAAACTATTACTTGCAGTGTTTTAACAAAGAATGACCAATATGGCATGTTTTTGTTGCCATTTCTTCATTTCAACTTGTCTTCTGTGCTAGTACTGCAACATTACCTCTTCAGTGTGATATTACGGAGTGACAAAAGAGAACAGATTTCCCAAATTTGAGGGAAAATTATCACCTTGGCATCACTAGGAGAGCATCGAAATTTTTCCTAAATTCAGTTGATGGCGGTGCTTAGTCATCGAGAATTTAGTTTGTAATAGGCTACCAAAGGGAGAACAAAGAATTCAGCTAGGTGACAAAGGTAAATTATATGCATAAACAAAGCAAAGGCGAATAGAATTAATCTAATTACGCGACTAGTAGTGTCGATATGTATTTATTTATATTATGCTCTATATAATTTCAGGATTGTGAAATGTTTAAGAATTTATTTTTATTAATTGGATGCCTTCTGGCTGTGACTATACAAAATGGTAATGGCGACCTATTGCGGGTGCCGCTGCATCGATTCAATTCAGCACGTCGTCATTTTGCCGAAGTTGGTACAGATTTGCAACAATTACGGTTGAAATATGGCGCTACTGGAGATGTAACTCCGGAACCATTATCCAACTATCTGGATGCCCAATACTATGGACCAATTTCTATTGGCTCACCACCACAGAATTTTAAAGTGGTTTTTGACACCGGTTCATCTAATCTATGGGTGCCATCGAAAAATTGTCATTTAACTAACATCGCATGCTTGATGCACAACAAATACGATGCGAAAAAATCTAAAACATATATCAAAAACGGCACAGAGTTCGCAATACACTATGGTTCAGGTAGTTTATCTGGCTATTTATCCAGTGATACCGTCAATATTGGTGGACTTGACATTAAACCACAGACATTTGCTGAAGCACTTAGTGAACCAGGATTGGTATTTGTGGCTGCAAAATTCGATGGCATTCTCGGATTGGGCTACAGTTCTATTTCTGTTGATGGTGTCAAGCCTCCCTTCTATAATATGTACGAACAAGGTCTTATTTCGGCACCAATCTTCTCATTCTATCTCAACCGCGATCCGGCAGCACCTGAAGGTGGTGAAATCATATTTGGTGGCTCAGATCCCAATCATTATAGTGGCGATTTCACATATTTACCGGTAACACGTAAAGCCTATTGGCAAATAAAAATGAATTCAGCATCGCTTGGAGACTTACAACTGTGCAAAGGTGGTTGTCAAGTGATTGCCGATACGGGCACTTCTCTAATTGCCGCACCACCCAGTGAGGCTACTTCGATCAATGAAGCTATCGGTGGTACTCCCATAATGAGTGGTCAGTACATGGTTTCATGTGATATGATACCCAAATTGCCAGTTATCAAGTTTGTTTTCGGCGGTAAAACATTTGAGTTGGAAGGTAAAGATTATATCTTACGTGTGGCTCAAATGGGCAGAACCATTTGTTTGTCGGGCTTCATGGGACTCGACATACCACCACCCAATGGACCATTATGGATTTTGGGTGATGTATTTATTGGCAAATATTATACCGAATTCGATATGGGTAATGATCGAGTCGGCTTTGCTGTAGCTAAGTAAAAAGTAGACACTATGTGATGATATATATATAACGAAATTGTGAGTCATTTCATATTTTACATTCAAACCTTATGTTATTGGTTTTTGCAATCTGTTTCACTTTAGCCAAGTTTCCAAAGAATATGAAATGTTATATCTTATTTGTGTATTATGTAATTTGAAAAGACTTGATGAATAAATTTATTCAATCTTAAGAAATTAGTTTCATTTTATTGAATGCATATACCTACTTTGATAATAGATTCTAGTACTTTCACTTCATACTAAAAAATTTCCAATACATTTGTTTATCATTTTTATATTGATAACATATTGACTTGCTGGACTCAAAATTATATGTAAACAAAAATGCCTCATCCCTTCGGCTGATAGCATTTATTTGTATGCACTACGTGCTGATTGAAAATGCTAAAAAAAAACTCAAAAGTGATTATGGCGAAAAATCCAACATCCCATGAAACACCAAGTAAACATTCACATGATCGCATTTATGTAGATGATTAGCTTAATTTTTACGATTTATCCTGAAAAACTTCGAACTTTGTGATGAATATGGAGAAAAAAACAAAAAATTAAATATTCTGGTTAAAAAAATTCTCTGAAGGAACACCGAAAATATTCGAAACCTTGATTTATTTATTTTAAATTTTGAATTTAATTTGGAAAATTCTTTATAGCACAATTTAGAGAATACGCAAGAATAATAGGTCCAAAGATATGATTAAATTTATTTTTAATACTGCTGAAACGACGGTGGTTGCAAAGAGGCTTTCGATAATTGCTGTTAAAACTATGTCCAATAACAGTGGGATGTCTTCACCTTATATCAGTACTGTATATGATGAAAAATATAAATAAGGCATACTTTCAGGATGGCAATTAAATAATAATCTCATGCACTTTTAGGCATGTAAAATGTAAACCTACAGGTTGGTTGGAAAGTTTTCGGGCTCATGAAGAGATAGCACTGCTAGCTAAATTTTTTTTTTTAATTGGTACATTGAAAGAACATATGCAAAGTTACAAGTCATTTTTTGTTTACAAGCCATTTGAATTTGGTGGTCGTACAAGCCTTGAAAATGATCCAGAAATCATTGAGGAAGTTTGACTAGGCGCGTAAAGCGAACGAGAACTCCATATTTTGTATTAAGAATTATGTATGAAAAAGTTGCTTGCAAAACTGGTGTCTCATTCGTTAACAATTCAATAAAACCTGAATCGAAAACAAATTTCTCATCGTAATTTGGACCGTTTTAAGCAGAATAAAACCGATTTCCTGCGCAGTTTTATAACTATGGATGAGACTTGGATTTATCACCATGATCCTAAATTGAAAAAGAACGATTACAGTAGACTGAAGCTAGCTGTTCAGCTCCAAAGAAAGTGAAGAGTAAACAGCATCAGCAAAAAAGGTAGTGGCATTAGTTTTTTGGTATGCAAATTGTTGATTGATTATCTTGAAAAAAGCAACCTTTTGGATCAGCTGGATGAAAAAATTCGTCAGAAAAGACGCGGTTTACAGAAGAAAAAATAATTGTTCAACAGGACAAGGTTCCCGCTCACAAAAGTGTTTTGACAATAGCTAAATTTAGCGAATTAAAGTAAGCATTGCTTGAACAATCGCCGTATTCACCGTATTTGGCTCCCAGCGACTACGACCTCTTCAAAAACTTCAAACAATTCTTTTGTGGAAAGTGTTTTTCATCGAATAAAGAAGCTATTACAGCTGTAGACGGGTATTTTACAGAGCGTGAAGAGCTGCGAGTTACTAGTTTTAATTGAGCTGTTTGTATCAAAACAAATACCTAAAAGCATTTAATTACCGAATTATTTGAAACGCGACTCAATGAATAACTTTGATTTGGCTGCAATTTGTTTTTGCTCTATCCAGAATTAAAAAAAAAAAACGCACACAAGAAAAAATGATTCGTCTCGTCGCGTTTTACATAATTCGGCTGTAAATGATTTTAGTTACAGCCGACATTACAAACTTTCTTTGGACAATTTATCAACATTAAATAGGATTACGTCGAAATCAATGATACCATATTTCCCACATGCGGGACAAACAATTTCTCATTTTAAATTACAGCAGAACGCAAAAAAGCAATTTTTGTGCATTTAATTTTATTAGAAAAATATATGTTTGAATGTATATATGGCATATACACGTCTGCAAAGATTGGGTAAACAAATGTATGCATATATATATAACGATCGGTATATTTTCGATAGTAATCATTTGTTTTAACTAAACTACATAAATATGATAAAAATTAATACTAAAATTCGTTACTGTTAGTAATACATGCTAGTAGAGACACCCGTTAATGTGTGCGGTGTGATGCAAGTGTGTTTCATATTGCTATTTTTAATTTCTTTTCGAACCAGCACCTGTCCCACTTTCCGTAGTCCTGCGCTGAGAATTTTCTTGGCGTTGCTCCTCTATTGGTGGTAATACATGCTCATGTTCTTCATCAGACTCAGTTGCTTCACGTATTAGTGGAACTTGTAGACGTGTATTGTAGCGAGAGCATGTCTCATTCACATAGCGATTGAACACATCTGGTTTATCAGCATAGACATGATGACCCGAACCGGATACAATCTTTATATCGACTAGTGAATTAGCACGTTGTGATTTAATTTTTTCACCAGCCGACGAATCAATCCATGAACGTGATCCATAGATAAATGTAATCGGTATATCATCACGAACATCTTTGATGCGTTTTATCATTGGATGTTTTGCAAAACCAAAGTATTCCATCATTGCATGAAATGCAGACTCTCCGGTTGGTGTCTGTGCATTACACTGGTGTATATATTGTGGCAATAGGTTATAATCCTCTTCAATGGCAGATGAAAATTTGCGCATTATGTCAGGGCGAGTTTTCTGTACTACCCACTGACCGAACGGTCCAGCAGCCCGTAACACCCAGAGAGGATTAAACGGCGTCAGTGCATATGCAATGGCACGCACCCAAAGTGGCATCTGCTTGGTGACAACCGTATCAGTGGGCTTCTCTGGAAATCCCCATGGATCAGTTAAAATCAAATGTTTCACACGGTTCGGATGAGATAGAGCATAGCTCGCCGCAATAAAGCCACCCATTGAGTGACCTAATAGTATCATGCTGCTAATATTCATCTCTCGTCGCCATTCCTCTACGGATTTTACAAACTGCTTTTCACAAATTAGGGCGTCATTTGCAAATTTAGGACGAGAGCTGCGTCCGAAACCCAACGTATCTATGGCGTACACGGGTCGATCCCTCGCCAAGGCATCTAGATTCATCACCCATAGTGCGACACCGGCACCAAGTCCATGCAGTAATACTAAAGGCACTTCTTTTGATTCTGTATTAAGGCTTATTGTCCATATTTTATCCGCCTCGCCAATTGCAGGGCCAATATCAACGAAGAAACCACGATACGGTGTTTTCAAGAATGATAAAATTTTTTTTTCAACAGTACGTAACATTGTAGCGGAACTTGCGGTCCAATTAAATAAATATTTCAATGGTCCAAAAATGTCTAATTTATTCTCCTGCAAATATAAACAAATTATTTTAAGTTCAACTACATATACACATTCACATAAGTATATACATATGTAAAAATGCAAAGAATTGTATGCATGCATTTCTATTAATACGGTGAATTATTCGTAAATTAAAGCTCCTTCGGTGCAATAGCATTTGAGTTAGATTTACAGTAGTTGACCAGTATAACGAACCTTCTAATTGAAAAACGATCAAATACTCGGTGTTTATTTTTTTTAGTCATTTAAATTCTTGATAGAAACAATAAAAGTGTGATCTCTTAATTGTTGTTGTTTTGGCTAAGTTTAAAAATCAAATACAATACTCGAAATTTACCTTGAAAAAATTGACATAAAAAATCTGATTCGTGGTGAATATGTCCCAAATATTCGATTAAAATTATATATTTACTTAAAAATGGAAATTGTATGTATTTACTTCAAAACCGAGTACGTGAAAGTAATTTATTCAATAATAAAATTGTTTTAGAGGAATATAAAATTGGGCTGAGTGTATAAATTCGATTTACACCATACGATCCGTTATATTGCACACCATCTGTATAGAAAGTCTCTCTGAGAATATTTCACCTTATTTAATACAAATACAATACGTTTGTACATGGTGATATGTGTATGTAGACTAGGGTAGAGTGATTATGTATGTATGTTGATTTTTTATATAATTTCTCGTTTTTTTTTTTTTTTGTAATAGAATCGCAAAGCAAAGTTGCCTTTACATGAGTTAATAAACCCTACAAAATATTATCATCTTGAGACGACTTTTTGAGGTGGCCAGCCTAAACTACTATAATTAAAAAAAAAAAAGGTAAAATGTTGGTGCTGTTGGACTACCTCGTAGATACATCAGTACCATTTGTTGCATTGTTTATAATTTGTTTTTTAATATAAGGTGATATATAATTTTAAAAATGTAAATTTTCTATTTAATTATAGTTTTTATGAAAATATTATATTTAATGATAGTTATAAGGAATGTTATACAGATTCGTCATAACCATTAACTATAATAGTGAATTCGGTATGTCTAAATAATAGCCTAGACAGACGGCAGCCTGATTCCAGATTACCGGAGCACTTAATCCGAATAAAATAATAACCTGACAGACGGCAGTATAGCGGATTAACTAAACGGCTGATTGCTGTTTTATTAGGTCTGTCCACTTACATTACTATCACTATCAATTTCTGTCATCTATCACTCTCGATATGAGAAAATCTACAAGAAGTACGTGAACTGAAAACTATCAGAAACATATAAATTGACATTCACCGTTCGTAATTGACAGCTGGATTTATTTGTTCGCCAAGACTTTTCATGTTGAAAACTGTTAACAATTGTTGAAAGTTTTTTGTTAGCGAACACACCTAATATTTTGTAAAATGGATGGAGAAAAATTCTCAATAGACAATTTTCAGCAGTGTTGCCATCGCAAATTGCCCTAATCCTCTTTTATTTTGAGAATTAACTCAGTTAATGCCCGAGTTAATTCGAATTAACTCGGTAATCCGGAATTAGGCTGCAGACTGTCTAGGCTATAACGAGGTAAATAATATTTTCTGCCTTTATTTTTGAGCTAAATCGGTAAATTTCTACAAATATAACTAATACACCCTGCTTCAGCTGTCAGATAAAAACATTATTGTTGTTTTTACCAGCGAAATCCTAAGTTTCTTTTACTAAGGACGTCCACCAAAACATATCGGATTAATAGAATACCAAAACACAAAAACAAAAAGTTTGTTTCACTGATAAAAAACAATACATTTATTTTTTGGTGAAGCATCCTAATATGTACACACCATGTCTACGTATATAATGCAGACATTGGACTTTTGTGTAGTCATTATATCTTATCTTTTGATTGATTCCATATATAATTATCTATTTTTTTATAGGTGGTAAATAATAATTACAAAAAAATCACTTAGCTACACCTATATATGTGAACTTCCGTAACTTCTTAAATTTCAGATTACCTAAATTCGCGACACATTTAATATATGTATTTGTGGGTTACTGAATTCTAATCAGTAAACGAAAACACAACAAATATTCAAGCCGGGCATTGTCACAAATTTCCATATTAATATTTCAGCGGTCATTTTTAATAGATTGATAAGACGAATGAAATTGTATTATAGCATTGCTCACAGATAAAACCATATGTTTGAAATGAATGGGTTATTGTCAACATCCTATAAAGAAGCATTTATAAATATGTATATCTGCTTCGTAATCACAAATTTCATAAAATCAAACACAAGTACCTAAGAAATGTCATTTCAGTAATATAATTTTCTTAATTACACATTAATGAATCGACCATTTTAGGATTTTGTTTTGTCACAATGACAATTAAAAAATTCAACTGTTGTGAAATTATAACTGCCCTTCGATCGTGATTCTCCGTTTTTTCGATACATGGATGACGACAATGTTGGTCGATTGCTAGTTGACTTTTGACTCACCTTTGCGTCCATACTTTGAGAAATATTATTGCTTTCTGATTCAGCTAGTGTCATTGTTTTTCCACTTATTATCCTAGTTCTTCTATATATTTCTATTTATATTGAGGTTGTTTAATTTTCTTTGTGTGAAGATGCAAAATTGCAGCAGCAGGTAGCGATCAATCGCACTCGTATATGTATTTATATAGGAAATGTACGAACAAAAAGCATATACACATATACGCTAACCTTAATTTAGAACTTTGATGTCATTAATATGATTACAATTTTCAATATTTATTTGTCAATTGCGTTTTACACTTTGCCATTAAGTTACGTTAGCAATGTATGACGACTTATATGTTTTTACTATTCTACTATTTGTTTTCTGCTGTGGCACATGCGTATGTATTTATATATAAAAATTTTGACAACTAAAATTACCCAAGACAATTTGAATTAGTGTTGCTAATGTTATCGTTTTTAGAGAGAACTTTAACATGTTATCGATTTAGTAGTATCCAAGGCGTACAAGTAGTATCACTACGACAATAACAATATTGCAACAATCACTTCTACTTAGTTAGAGCATGAAGAGTCAAACAGAAAGTGCATTTTGAACTAGTTTTTCCTTCCAGAACTGTTTTACTTGATAAATTTAGGAAAGTATTGTTGTTGTTGTAGCAGCAAATATACGAAAATGCTTTGCTTGTTCCCGTACAAAGCATTTGCGTATTCTGCTGAGTTGAATGGACCTTGGTCGAGTGCTTCCGGGACGTAGACCCGTCCATTCTTGGGAAAGTATTAGAAGGGATTGCTTGGTGCCGTAGTTCAATTGTTAGTGTGTTGGTCTTCTGATCTGTAGGTCGTAGCATCAATCACCGACTGAAGTATAACAAATTTAATATCGAAAAGATTTTTCTTTCGAACGGTACCTGTCGGCAAGCAATTGACAATTCTTCCGGCAGTGACAATTTGCCATGGAAAAGCTTCTAAAAGAACTCTGTGACTCTGTTCGGAATCGGCTAAAATATAAATAGGTCCCTTCTAATACGCACAACAGTAATGGAAGAGAAGCTCAGTCAAACAGCCCTTCAAGGCTTATAAGTGCCACATATTTATTTATTTTTTCCCATGGCACCGTGAAATACTTTGTTCGCTCTCCCAATTACCACATTCACACGACATATTCTTAATTCAATTTGATAGTTATCTGTCTGTTATGTTGTTGTTTGCTTCATCTGGATGTATATGATTCCAGATGATATGACAGCTGATAGGGTGACCATGTTTTAAAAGCAAAACTTTCAAAATGCAAAGGGATAAATAAAACATATAGAAAATTTAAAATTAAAAGCAAAGCTTTAAAAATAAGTTTTATGAATGGCATATTTTAGAGCCAATAAAATCTTTTATTTTACATGAAAAGGAAATTTTGATTTTTACATTCAATTAAGAACACGGAGAAAATTTGACACATGGTCACCATGGCTTCTATTTTGCCGTAGCCGATGGCGGCGAAATTCGTCGGTATTTTGCTTACAGCATAATATGCATTTATGTTTGATTCTTGAACTTAGAACATGTTTTTTACATATCCTCTAAAAGTTAATAAACGTTAATTTCATCATAAGTATTTATTTCTATATGAGCTTTCAAATATTACAAAAAATTATATTAAATTTCATTTTCTTCCATTGTTTCGCAATACATTATAGTCTGAGTTTAGACACGAAGACATTTGCATGAAAAACATTTTGTTTGTGGGCGAGGGTCGCACGGGGAAGAGAGGGGTTTTTGTTTTCCGTACAGGCAACATGTTTTGTGCTTCTCATTCGTAATGAAAAAACATTAAGAAAACATACAAACAGGTTCACGTGTAGAAACATTTTCCTTCGTGTAAGTGCGAACGAAACATCAAAAGAGAATTGAAAATGTTTCTCATGCAAATGTCTGTGTCTAAGCCGGGACATAGCAAAACAACAACAACATTTATTGTATATAGCGCATATAACTACTACATGCACTAGTTAATATGCTCCTAAATTTTTCTTATTACTTACTTATGGATATCTGTTATTTGAACGACGAAAATGTTATAACTTATGAAGAGAATTACTGTATGAATTAAATAATTAGAATTTGTTCTATTTGAAATTTTTCTAAGCATTGTCAGAGAGTTTTTTAGAATATTTACAGAGAAATTACCAATTGTTTGCGTCAAAGGAAAGAAGCTTATCGATATTTAAGTAGCCTCAGCCGGAGATTGAGTTCAGATATCTAACTGTGCGTTTATTTGTGCAGAAAGGAAATCACTGGCAACAGGCACCAACTGATCTCCATTTCCACGGCAATCGGAAAACCCGCATGTATGTGGATTCTGTATGGTGTTACATCAATAACATCCAACTGAACACATGCTGTAGGAATACTCTTGACTTACCAAATCAACTAAACAGCTTGAAGCATAGCGCAATAATATTTTACAATTATAATTTATCTGTATTAAAAATTAAATTAAAACAATGTACGATCTGTTAATAATATTATATAATAAGCTGTTGTATATGTAATTGGTAATATAATTGTATTAATGATATGTTAGCTATGCCTCTTATACTCTTACTCCGTCTGAGGTGATTGATTGCACATAATAAATAAAATTAAAAATAAATAGTAAATAAATTTATTTACGTTAGTGGAACAGCTGTTTGTAAATTCCACTCAAGTGCCGGATAAGCAAAAAAAGGAAATGCGTATATTAATTCGTTCCAGCTTTTATACCAAACCAAATGGATTTTTTTTACAGACCACATTTTTAAAGAATTGTCATTTATATTGTATTGGTTATAGCAATTTGAAATTAAAACGTGAAAAGGTATAAATAACCAAAAACGGTCTGTTGCCTAGTTAATAGAAATGATATATGAGAATACTTGGATATATCGTGATGTATATAGTTACCTAATATTTATTTACATATTATAAGCTTAGACAATTGCAATACAAATATTAAATAGATAATACAATGTAAGGACGATAGAATATATAAAATATTTACAAAAAAATAAAAAAATCAAGAAATATAATTCATTATAAAATGATTTTAAAAATTCAACAGTCATTATCATATACATACGCGCTTTTCGCAAGGAGTATACAAGCATTTTTTCAATTTCAAAGATGATAATAAATCTGTATTAATAAATTTTTGTGTATTCGTGTGTGTATACCAATCATATCAACAATTACAATATAGCATATTCTCTCGTTGGATGTGTGCTATTATGTTGTTCTTGTGCCCGTTATTCATGCTCGTTTTCTCGAATAGAAAATTTAAAATAAGCTCCTTATTCTTATATTGGATCTATGTATTATAAAAACTTAAGCATCTACACTATTAACACTGCACTGTGAACTTATATCAAAATCAGAAACACTATCCGATCCATAGCCACCGTTCATTGCATGCGCATTTGTATGTGCAGTTGGCACGAGTGGTCGAGATTTGAGTACATCTGCAACGTAAATTGGTGCTGGGCCAGCTATCTCAACAATGCTGGGTCGACGAACTGCTGTACATCGTTTAATGGGCGACATAAACGTAAATAATGTTAACGTGACAACAAGCGTAATAATCAATATAATGGCTCTAGCCATGCCTGCGCCTCTTACAGCCGATATCATGGCCATTATAAGCAATAGAATTGCAATGGAGAATTTAGTCATTGTTACAGCGGTCGAGTGTATTTTGCCACCATTACGCGATATCATATTCGAAGGTCCATAGGCGAAATACAAGTTGTGTCGGTCGCCAAAGTGCTTCAAACAAATGTATATCATAGCGAATGGCATAATCAGAGGACAAAATACACTATACACTATTGAGATGGTAAATACGAGTACGGTCCATGCATAGTGAATGCCAAATGGGAACTCAATCAATATTGATTTACGCACATGTGGTGTTTCGGCTTTCGATTTCGCTGTGAATAGCATCCATAGATAGACAATTAGATCGGGAAATCGCAATAGCTCCAAAGAGGTACCAATGAAAGCAGCTGTAATGACGTAATTGACATAAAATGAACCACGATCCGGTAGGAAAATGCATTGCCAACGCATCGTGTCATTACTGACTGACCACTCAAGCAAGGCTTGAGCCGATGTCAATCCCAGGGATGGTAGAATTAAAATCATAAAAAGCAAGTAACCGAAACATTTCGTCATAATGGAGTAGTTCTGCAAGGAGCGTGTATAATGGGATAACCATTTGTCTGAGAACGCCACTATAACTGGCATCAGAGCTGAGAGTGTCCAAAGCATTAGAGTTGGCAGAAATTCAGACACTAGCGGTGATATCGAATTGCCATTTATTACTGCAATACTATTAAGCATGTTGACAATAATTGCTGGTGTCGTCAGAAAGAAGAGCACCAAAAACAGCATAACATTGACGGTAGCCCATTTCAGATACCAATGACTTTTATTCACATTCAGATTTTCCCAAAATAGATCATCCGGTGATGGTGCAAATGTCAAATGCCATTGGCGAAAACTGCCCGAGGGAAAATGATTTACAATATTTTGCGCCTCCAATACCGTAGACACTGTGAGAAAAGCAATACCAAGCGGTTCATTAAGCGCCGCAGCACGTAAACGTGCTACATCACCCGAAAGTTTTCGTTCTTCACGCTGATAATATTCATAGGCTGGCTCTTTCTTACACGAACAAAATTCTGGTTTCACCTGAAAATAGAAAGAGATGCGAGTGTCATTAACTCATATCTTCCAAGGTAATATACGTAGAATTTTCTACCTGTATTGCGTCACGATCTCGATGCTGTTCGCAGTATATTCGTGCATCCAGAACTCTCTCGTATTCGGCATTGCGCACATATAGTTTTGAGATATTATACGCTATCTGAACATCTTCAATGCTAATATCGGGAAAAAGTTCTTGTATACAGTTGCGTATAACCGTTTTATTGCGATCTTTTGACGAAATGTTTGTAATCATAATGGTACGTGTTGCTGCCTTTTTGAAAGCATTTCGTCCCGATGTGCGACGCATAATCAGCACAATAAGCGGCACATATATGATTGTAACTATAACATGTACCCACTGCCAGGCTGAGTCTGGTGACAAATTGGCCATAGTGGTGCGACCAAAAGCATTCACATCATATTCGCCATCTTTGGGACCGTTTAAAAAATTCACAGGCAATATCACGACTAACGATACGACCGTCACAATGGCCATAACAACCATGAGATGCAGCTGAAACGACAAATAGTGCACTGCATCTGGTCCAGTATGTAGTAAAATCTGTTCCTTCCGAAGTTTCCAAGTAACTTTAATCCACGCAAATACACCCTGATCATGGTGTACGGGCGCCGGCGTCATTGGTGTTGAATCTCCACCCGGGCCAGGTAGAATACTGCCACGTGCTGGCGCATTGTTTTGATTTCCATTGGATGTTGCTGCTTGCTGTTCTGTCGCCAGCGGTTCATTTACGCTGCTGCCACGTGAATAGAACACTTCTGTCCAGCGTTTTTTCGCGCCGTTACAATTTACCAACGCTAAACGTCCATAATCGCCGGCTTGATGACGTAATGTTGTAAATAACACTATGAATAGTATCCACGCGAGTACATTGAGTATTAGTGTTTCGGGTACACCATTGTAGGCGCTTGTGAAGATCGATGTTTTATTCGGGAGTGATTTGCAACCAAAGTTGGAATCATCGCCCCATGAACGCATTTCAAATAAATTATCCATTATAGCGAGATTCTTGGATATACATTTGTTTCATAGACGACTTTTGTGAAAATTCATGCAGAAAAGAGAAGCAATCAATAGATGGTTAAATTCTATTTTCTACATAGTATGTAAGAGGTGTAACTTATAAAGCGATATAGCCAAGTATAAAACACATAAATCAGAGGTTAAAGAAAAATGTTTATATTACGAATAAAGGAAAATCTATGCATCATAAAAGGACTAAACATAAAAAACTTTAGTAATCATTTTATATGTTCTCATTTCAAATCTGGGTCAGTTGGTGGCATATTAAAATATTCAGCAATATGTCAAAGAAAAATATATAACTAGGTTTTTTTTTGTGCCATAATAATCCTAATATTTTATCTTTATTTAGCAATAAAAAAATTCAAATATACTATATGTATAGGCACATATTATTTACAATGTACTCATTATCTGCATCACATATGCAGCGTGGCATCGGCATTCAAATCTAAAATCTCAAATCTTCTCTATGCATTTAGTTGTTATTGATAAATTAAGTAGGACACAACACAAATTGCAATGTAATATTAGAAAATAATATGTTTGAACAATATTGCACTACGATTAAATCATTTCATTGTAATGGAAAATTTCACATTTGATTTCATTGAACGTATACAAAGTAAGTTTTATCACAAAAATCCCATTCTTTAGATATGAACGTAATCATAATTATCTTTATTTATTTAATACTTTAACGACAAAGAAATCCTTGCAAAATTGTACCTCTTACACTCTCACCTATTTGAACACATTCACATATTATTTTTTAACTATGTGGGTATAAATTCAATTTCAAGCTTAGACAAAGAGCAAAAAAGAAAAAAACAAGTCTTTCAGCATAATTCAGTGAATGAATAGCACTGATTTAAAATTGATCAAATACATGCAAAAGAACTTGAAAAATTATAATGAATCATCATAACTTGAAATATATACCGACGTATGGTAGGTAGTAGAGGGAAGAAGCTGCATGGAAACAATATATGTACAAGTAATAGGGTTATTAGGAGCATAATGGGGGCCGTACTCATTTCATTAGTTGAAAAATCAATCACTAGAAACACTAGAAAGAAACTACTATTTGCCTACGCCTCATGTGCACTGAACCATAATCATAAAGTTTAATTATGGATAGCATTTCCTCATATACACACACATATGTGCATAACTATCTATTAAACAATAGTTAATGAGTGTTTCTAAATTTCACTTTATTACTTTGTTACGTTTGCACTTTTTTCGTTGCTTTGAACTTTTACTTGCACCAACATAGGCATTAAGTAAATATTAAAATCGAAATAATCACACATATTTATTTACCTGTTTTTGTTGGTGTGAAACGTACTAGTTGTATTTTATTTGTGTCCAATTTAAGAAATTACGCCTTGCTTGATAACCTTTTTTATTATTGCAATTTATATGAGAAAACTACTAGCACTTATTTCAATGCGAAAACAAAAACATATGTGAAGAACCCGTAGAAAACAATAATAAAAGTGCTGCCAAGTCATTGAATTTTTAGATAAAAGCAGAACGAAAAATTGCATATTACTTGTCATTTTTTGAAAATTTTAACTAGTACCAAATTCAAAAATTTCACATTAAAAGTTTTCCATATTTCTCCTCAAGTAAGTCGAATTTGAAAGTTGTAGGTCTATAATTGATTTATTAAATATTTATTAAAATAAAGAATTTAGAAAATATATTTATGATTCATATTTCATCATCATGGGGTTATAAAATTTACTTGCGTAATGATCCTTTATTATAGTCAGAGTTAAGATCATCTTAAGTTCAGTATCAGCAAATTTGATATTGTTACGTTTTTATTCTGTGAACGTTTAATTCTATTTGAATTACCTTGTTCGATCACTGGATTCTGTTAATGATAACTGCAACACTTATTTTATACAACTATATACAGCAACAATTTATTTAATAATCTCTATTTACAATCAACACTGTTTACAATCAACTATTTACTATAACACTTAAATGTACTTGCAACTTTTGCCTCTGTATAAATGTTTTCGCAATCACGTTCGGAATTAGATTGATTGTCAATTCTCAACACTGGCTCTATTTATACTCTGTTGGCAACACCCTAGAATCTTCCTTTATCGAGATTCTTCTCTTCCTTTCTCGTTGGCTTGTTCTGGTTATCGCTCATTTCTTTTTGTTGACATTCGTTTCGATGCTGCCAATAGTGTCAGTCACAATAGTGATGAGTAATCAACTATCGATACTCGTTACACTGCCCTCCTCTTAACCTTGTTCGTCCCGAACAAGTTTTTATACTTCCCCTCGATATGGCGGAAGTCGCTCTAAGTGCACTACTTTAAACTTTGCTCTTTTATTCCATGCACGTCGAATACGATACACCACGTCATTTATCTTTGCTATAATCTCATATGGTCCTTCCCAATGAGTCTGTAGTTTAGGGGACAGGCCTTTCTTTCGTTGTGGATTATGAAGCATTACAAGCTCTCCTTCATAGAACCCTTTTGAATTTGCTTTCAAGTCATACCGGGCCTTCATCTTATCGCTTATCATCTGCGACCGCTCTCTGATGAACTGATGTACTTCATCCAACTGTTCCCGCTTTTCGCTAGTATAATTTCCTTCGGTTGATCTCGTTGGTGTTACAACTCCAAATTTTAAATCAGCTGGCAGTCTTAACTCGTTTCCAAAAATTGCCATTGCCGGTGTAGTAGCCGTCGTATCATGTTGTGCGCATCTATATGCCATGAGGAACATTGGTATATGTACATCCCAGTCTCTTTGGTATTTATCTACGACTTTTCTCAAATATTCCTCCAAGGTACGGTTAAATCGTTCTACCATGCCATCAGATTGTGGATGCAAAGGTGTTGTACGAGTTTTGTATATACCCAGCATACGGCATATCTCTTGGAATACAACTGATTCGAAATTTCGACCTTGGTCTGAGTGTAACTCCATCGGTACACCAAAACGAGTAACCCATTGGTTGACGAATACATCCGCAACTGTACTAGCTTCCTGATTTGGAATGGGGTATACTTCAGGCCATTTACTGAAGTAATCTATAACCACCAGAACATACTTGTTTCCTGCGTTGCTTATTGGAAATGGCCCAGCTATGTCCATAGCAATTCGCTCAAATGGAGCACCCACGGTGTATTGGTGCATCTTACCACGACTTTTCTTAGTGGGACCTTTGGCCATTGCACATTGTTTACACTTCCGAATCCAATCAGCGACATGGTCATGACATCCAACCCAATAAAATCGTTTCTTTATTTTCTCGACGGTTTTGGTGATTCCCAAATGCCCTCCACTGGAGGCATTGTGATACTCAGCTATCACTTCATTTATTCTTGCCTTGGGTACCACTAGCAGATCATAAGTGATTTTTCCATCTTCGCTTTCCCATGTTCGGAATAAACATCCGTCTCGTAAGTGCAGGCTTTGCCACTGCGCCCAGTATGCCTTTGCTATTGGACTCTCATTAGCCATTTCTTGCCAATCTGGACGTATGCCCTGCTCCTTGTGTTCCATAATCTTTGCGAGATCTGGGTCGTTCCGTTGATCTTCTTGAACTCGTTCGGTTGTCCATGACTCTTCCGATAATACATTCGTAAGTCGTAGGTTAACAATGTGATTCTGGCTTCCTACCCGAGAACAATGTTTACTATCTACGGTGCAAGTACGATGATATGGAGTAACAGCTTTACCACGATGAATGACATCACGATCTTCCTTTCGTTGTCCTGGTGAATTCGATCTTTGTTGCTTTCGTCGTAGCCGACAATTACGCGCCATGTGTCCTCTTCGATGGCATATGAAGCACTTACCGGTAAATTTATTTTTGTGTTGATTCCTTGTTCTTCCTTTAGGCTTCATACTCGATTGATTGCAATCACGAGCTATATGCCCTCGTTTGTCGCAAATGAAGCACTTACCATTAAATTTGTTTTCACGTCGACCTGTTGTTCTTCCTTCAGGCTGCACTACTGATTTTACTGCCTGACACACTGCTTCAACCAGATCTGTTGTTTCTGTTTCTAATTGGCGTACCCGTGGCATTGGTCGACACATGAAACTGGCGGCTTCAAACGTCAAGGCACTACTGACTGTTTCGGCATAAGTATTCCTGGGTGACATGACTAGGGCACGCTTTGTCTCTCCATCACGTATGCCATCTATGAATGCCTCTATTTTGATTTTTTCGACGAACTCTTCCGAATTACCGGAGAACGCCAGATGACATAAGCGCTCAATATCGGAAGCGAATTCCTGAAGGCTCTCATTACTCCGTTGCACTCGCGATCTCAATTCCACTCGATGTAATTGACTCTTGTATTCATTTCCATATTTTCGCTGGAGTGTGTCCATCAGTGACTGATAGCTACCACGATCTTTCTCTGGAATCATCTGTAACACCTCGGAAGCATTACCTTTTAATGCGACTATTAAAGCAGCAGTCTTGTCGCTATCATCCCATTGATTCTTCGACGCTGTTGTCTCGAATTGAAGCTTGAAGATATTGAATGGCGTGCTTCCGTCAAATGTTGGTGACTTTAGTTTGATTGTACTTGAATCTCTAATCACTGATGTGGCTGGTCCATTTATTTTTAGTTGATTGAGTTCGTGCTGTAATTTCTCGAACTTATCTTCCCAGTCGTCGACATGTTCCTTCAGTTTATCATCCAACTCATCCACGTGTTCTTTCAGCTCTGTGACTTTGTCATTAATAGCTCCGGAAATTTCCTGAAATCTAAGTTCAATTCCTTTTTGTAGATTTTCGATGACGTGTTCTTGGCGAGCCGAATGTTCTTGAAACTTGTAGTCAATTGTTTTCTGGAATTCTCCCATAGCGTTTTCTTGGCGGGACGAACCTTCTTGAATTTTCATACGCAATTCAGCCGAATGTTCTTGAAGCTTGGAGTCAATGCGAGACGCATTTCCTTGAATTTCCGTACGTAATTCAGCCGAATGTTCTTGTAACTTCGCATTAATTCCTTGCAGTTGCTGCTGCTGCTGTTGCGTCATGGATTTCATAAATTCCATGAGTTGACCACTCGAATCTACCTTGCTCTCTTCCTCGGCGTGCACAACTGCATGTATATCGTCTTCCTCAAAGAATTCATGTTCTTCTACATTAATTCCCTTAGCCTCCATGGCTTTCCTCAGCCTCACCAGCAGTTCCGCCTTTGCACCTGATGACGATAGATTCATCTCTACCAACAGCTTTTTAAGCTGGTCCACTTTTAGTTGGTCAATTTTCACCATCTTTACAGAATCCCACTTCTGACACCAATTGTTACGTTTTTATTCTGTGAACGTTTAATTCTATTTGAATTACCTTGTTCGATCACTGGATTCTGTTAATGATAACTGCAACACTTATTTTATACAACTATATACAGCAACAATTTATTTAATAATCTCTATTTACAATCAACACTGTTTACAATCAACTATTTACTATAACACTTAAATGTACTTGCAACTTTTGCCTCTGTATAAATGTTTTCGCAATCACGTTCGGAATTAGATTGATTGTCAATTCTCAACACTGGCTCTATTTATACTCTGTTGGCAACACCCTAGAATCTTCCTTTATCGAGATTCTTCTCTTCCTTTCTCGTTGGCTTGTTCTGGTTATCGCTCATTTCTTTTTGTTGACATTCGTTTCGATGCTGCCAATAGTGTCAGTCACAATAGTGATGAGTAATCAACTATCGATACTCGTTACAATATATTTCCCCGTTTAAAAATCTGTCAAAGAGCCGATTTTGAATTTAAGGTGATCTTAATTTTTGACTATAAGTATGGGACAATAATAGAAAAGCGAAAAAAAAGAAAATAAATCATTATTAATTATTTCAAGGTAATTTCCACTTCATTCTGCTACGTCAAAATTGAAATATTGTAACGAGTATCGATAGTTGATTACTCATCACTATTGTGACTGACTCTATTGGCAGCATCGAAACGAATGTCAACAAAAAGAAATAAGCGATAACCAGAACAAGCCAACGAGAAAGGAAGAGAAGAATCTCGATAAAGGAAGATTCTGGGGTGTTGCCAACAGAGTATAAATAGAGCCAGTGTTGAGTATTGACAATCAATCTAATTCCGAACGTGATTGCGAAAACATTGATACAGAGGCAAAAGTTGCAAGTACATTTAAGTGTTATAGTAAATAGTTGATTGTAAACAGTGTTGATTGTAAATAGAGATTATTAAATAAATTGTTGCTGTATATAGTTGTATAAAATAAGTGTTGCAGTTATCATTAACAGAATCCAGTGATCGAACAAGGTAATTCAAATAGAATTAAACGTTCACAGAATAAAAACGTAACAATTGGTGTCAGAAGTGGGATTCTGTAAAGATGGTGAAAATTGACCAACTAAAAGTGGACCAGCTTAAAAAGCTGTTAGTAGAGATGAATCTATCGTCATCAGGTGCAAAGGCGGAACTGCTGGTGAGGCTGAGGCAAGCTATGGAGGCTAAGGGATTAATGTAGAAGAACATGAGTTCTTCGAGGAAGCCGATATACAAGCAGTTGTGCACGCTGAGGAAGAGAGCAAAATAGATTCGAGTGGTCAACTCATGGATTTCATGAAAACCATGATGCAACAGCAGAAACAACAGCTACAAGAAAATGCGTCTCGCCAAGAAAACGCTATGGGAGAGTTCCAGAAAACAATTGACTCCAAGCTTCAAGAACATTCGGCTGAATTGCGTATGGAAATTCAAGAAGGTTCGTCTCGCCAAGAGGGCGTTATTAGTGATTTGCGTATGGAAATTCAAGAACATTCGGCTCGCCAAGAACACGTCATCGAAAATCTACAAAAAGGAATTGAACTTAGATTTCAGGAAATTTCCGGAACCATTAATGAAAAGGTCACGGATTTAAAGGAACATGTAGATGATTTGGAAGATAAGTTCGAGAAATTACAGCACGATCTCAACCAACTAAAAATAAATGGACCAGCCACATCAGTGATTCGAGATTCAAGCACAATCAAACTAAAGCCACCAACATTTGACGGAAGCACGCCATTCAATATCTTCAAGCTTCAATTCGAGACAACAGCGTCGAAGAATCAATGGGATGATAGCGACAAGACTGCTGCTTTAATAGTCGCATTAAAAGGTAATGCTTCCGAGGTGTTACAGATGATTCCAGAGAAAGATCGTGGTAGCTATCAGTCACTGATGGACACACTCCAGCGAAAATATGGAAATGAATACAAGAGTCAATTACATCGAGTGGAATTGAGATCGCGAGTGCAACGGAGTAATGAGAGCCTTCAGGAATTCGCTTCCGATATTGAGCGCTTATGTCATCTGGCGTTCTCCGGTAATTCGGAAGAGTTCGTCGAAAAAATAAAAATAGAGGCATTCATAGATGGTATACGTGATGGAGAGACAAAGCGTGCCCTAGTCATGTCACCCAGGAATACTTATGCCGAAACAGTCAGTAGTGCCTTGACGTTTGAAGCCGCCAGTTTCATGTGTCGACCAGTGCCAGGAGTACGCAAACTAGAGGGGAAAACATCACATCTGGTTGAAGCAGGGTGTCAGGCAGTAAAATCAGTAGTGCAGCCTGAAGGAAGAACAACAGGTCGACGTGAAAACAAATTTAATGGTAAGTGCTTCATTTGCGACAAACGAGGGCATATAGCTCGTGATTGCAATCAATCGAGTATGAAGCCTAAAGGAAGAACAAGGAATCAACACAAAAATAAATTTGCCGGTAAGTGCTTCATATGCGATCAAAGAGGACACATGGCGCGTAATTGTCGGCTACGACGCAAGCAACAAAGATCGAATTCACCAGGACAACGAAAGGAAGATCGTGATGTCATTCATCGTGGTAAAGCTGTTACTCCATATCATCGTACTTGCACCGTAGATAGTAAACATTGTTCTCGGGTAGGAAGCCAGAATCACATTGTTAACCTACGACTTACGAATGTATTATCGGAAGAGTCATGGACAACCGAACGAGTTCAAGAAGATCAACGGAACGACCCAGATCTCGCAAAGATTATGGAACACAAGGAGCAGGGCATACGTCCAGATTGGCAAGAAATGGCTAATGAGAGTCCAATAGCAAAGGCATACTGGGCGCAGTGGCAAAGCCTGCACTTACGAGACGGATGTTTATTCCGAGCATGGGAAAGTGAGGATGGAAAAATCACTAATGATCTTCTAGTGGTACCCAAGGCGAGAATAAATGAAGTGATAGCTGAGTATCACAATGCCTCCAGTGGAGGGCATTTGGGAATCACCAAAACCGTCGAGAAAATAAAGAAACGATTTTATTGGGTTGGATGTCATGACCATGTCGCTGATTGGATTCGGAAATGTAAGCAATGTGCAATGGCCAAAGGTCCCACTAAGAAAAGTCGAGGTAAGATGCACCAATACACCGTGGGTGCTCCATTTGAGCGAATTGCTATGGACATAGCTGGGCCATTTCCAATAAGCAACGCAGGAAACAAGTATGTTCTGGTGGTTATAGATTACTTCAGTAAATGGCCTGAAGTATACCCCATTCCAAATCAGGAAGCTAGTACAGTTGCGGATGTATTCGTCAACCAATGGGTTACTCGTTTTGGTGTACCGATGGAGTTACACTCAGACCAAGGTCGAACTTTCGAATCAGTTGTATTCCAAGAGATATGCCGTATGCTGGGTATATACAAAACTCGTACAACACCTTTGCATCCACAATCTGATGGCATGGTAGAACGATTTAACCGTACCTTGGAGGAATATTTGAGAAAAGTCGTAGATAAATACCAAAGAGACTGGGATGTACATATACCAATGTTCCTCATGGCATATCGATGCGCACAACATGATACGACGGCTACTACACCGGCAATGGCAATTTTTGGAAACGAGTTAAGACTGCCAGCTGATTTAAAATTTGGAGTCGTAACACCAACGAGATCAGCCGAAGGTAATTATACTAGCGAAAAGCGGGAACAGTTGGATGAAGTACATCGGTTCATCAGAGAGCGGTCGCAGATGATAAGCGATAAGATGAAGGCCAGGTATGACTTGAAAGCAAATTCAAAAGGGTTCTATGAAGGAGAGCTTGTAATGCTTCATAATCCACAACGAAATAAAGGCCTGTCTCCTAAACTACAGACTCATTGGGAAGGACCATATGAGATTATAGCAAAGATAAATGACGTAGTGTATCGCATTCAACGTGCCTGGAATAAAAGAGCAAAGTTTAAAGTAGTGCACTTGGAGCGACTTGCGCCATATCGAGGGGAAGTATAAAAACTTGTTCGGGACGAACAAGGTTAAGAGGAGGGCAGTGTAACGAGTATCGATAGTTGATTACTCATCACTATTGTGACTGACTCTATTGGCAGCATCGAAACGAATGTCAACAAAAAGAAATAAGCGATAACCAGAACAAGCCAACGAGAAAGGAAGAGAAGAATCTCGATAAAGGAAGATTCTGGGGTGTTGCCAACAGAGTATAAATAGAGCCAGTGTTGAGTATTGACAATCAATCTAATTCCGAACGTGATTGCGAAAACATTGATACAGAGGCAAAAGTTGCAAGTACATTTAAGTGTTATAGTAAATAGTTGATTGTAAACAGTGTTGATTGTAAATAGAGATTATTAAATAAATTGTTGCTGTATATAGTTGTATAAAATAAGTGTTGCCGTTATCATTAACAGAATCCAGTGATCGAACAAGGTAATTCAAATAGAATTAAACATTCACAGAATAAAAACGTAACAATATATTGAAAGCAACGTGTGTGCTTAACGGTTGCAACGTTGTAGCAAAAGTTAAACATGAAATAGGATCAATTAAAACATTGACAAGCTTGTAATAGTATGTTTACACATAGAGATTACTACAACTAGATTACGAAAATCGATCTACCCGTTTACACAGTAAGATATATTTCTAAAGGGTTTGTTAGCTATCAAAATCTAATGCTAATTTTGATTTTACTCTCTCCTTCACGATAAATCGATATCGATATAATCGATAAAAAACAGAGTTGCACAAAATCCTAGATTATGGTGGTAGTAATTTTATATGGGGAAATGTGCTTGATTTGAAAGTAGATTTTAGTGATAATCTCAAAAATGAAGATAATCTTGTAAAAATGTGTGAACATACCATGTCAGAAAATAATGAAAGTGTAATATCTCCATAACGGAGAGTAGTGTTTTTGACAGATTTTTAATACACAGGTCTTATTACTATTGTTAAACCTGGTTTTAAATTACTATAATTACTAAATAATTAAATCATTGTTCAAACTTAAAATGTGATTTTATTTTTTATTTGCTTTCTATAATCACATCACATTTGTGTGGACCTTGTTTTGCCTAGACATTTGAGTGTGTCATTTCATTGTCTACGGTTCGTCTCATGGTTGGTTTGTTGTTCTTTGACATTACGTTTTCTTGATTGTTCCATACCACTATAGATCGAGTTGTAGTACATCAATCCGATTTGGAGGACTAAATAATGGCACAAAAAGGTGTTAATCCAATCAGCATATTTAAAAGCATTTACCATAATGAATTTCAATGGTAAATATTCATAATCGCGTAATAAATTTAATAGTTGAATGACATAACCATAAATTTTTTCTTTATTCGCCAATGCAAATATTTACAGGTCGGTTGTTAAAAGTTTGGGCATTTTCCTTCTTGGAGTTCGAATTGCAAAGGAATTTGTAGGGGTAGAAGTTATGCCAGCAGTTATGCAACATTAAATAAATACTATTTCTATGTTAGTCTTTAATTCTTTAGCAATTTAAGCATAGATCTGTTCTTATTGATCTGCAACCCTAGAGATAAATACATGAAATATATAAAAAGTGCTAAGTAAAACTGCATCGTTTAAATATTGTCTCTTATTAAATAAATATATTTTAAAAATTTCCTAGAAGCAGCATCGAAATAGGAATAATAATTTGTGTATAAACAAATATTGTATAATGTACACAATTCATTTCAATGCATTTTGTGTCATATCCTTAATTTTCTCATTATTTATATCGATTTCATGTACTAAACTATGTGCAAGCACCTCTGGTGTAACATCACGCTTAAGGAAATTGGCAACTAGTTGGCGACTTGGCACACCACCACCATGTGCTAAAATTTCGCGACGGTAGGTTTCTCCAGCCTCACGATTAAATGGATTCGCTTCAAAGTATACTTGCCATATCCATGAAGCTATCGTTTTTGAAATTAAATACGAATAGTATTTGGCTCCGTAGCCCACCAAATGTGAAAAACGCAATTGCCATGCCTGCAAATTGTAATTAATTATATACAATTTACTTAGTATTATTCTATGTAGAATTTAGCAACTGTAACGTACTGTATTTTCCACATAGGGTAGGCTGTAGTATTTTTTTTGCACCATTTGCAGTGTTTCTGTTGTTGTTTTACCATGCTTATTCAAATCACCATGGTACACTTGATCGAGAGCAGAATAAAATACCTAAAATATGGTAAATTTTTAGTGAAGCCCAATAATAAGCAACTTTATACTCTTACTTGTAATTGTGTTTCACTAGCAGAGAATAAATTTTTGGATGCACATAAACGATGTAACATATCCTCCGACATTGGTTTATGCGTTTGAAAGTGTCGTGCAAATGTTTTCAACACTCGTGGATCACTAACAAAATATTCCATTAATATGGAAGGTACTTCGGCAAAGTCTGTACTACAACGTGTTCCAGTAACATGTTGATATTCAGTTCTTGCCAACATCGAATGCATAGCATGGCCCATTTCATGAAATAGATTATCTACACGAGATGGAGATAGTAGGGTCGGGCCTGTCCAACGTGGTTGTGACAGATTTAACATAACCACTACAATGGGTAATTGATAACTATTATCCTGCAATCGCTTTCCACCTTGTATGGTAAAGTGGCAGTCCTGATTGGGTTTACCATCCCTTTCGAAGAAATCACAATAGATGTAACCGAGAAGTCCTTCGGTTTCATGAATTACGGACAATTTTAAAATGTCCGAATTCCAAGCCTCTCCTGGCTCCATTTCAGTGTTTTTCAACGAAATTCCATACAGCGCATTCATCAAATTGTTTAATCCTTCCATGCATCCACCCAAACTAAAATAGGGAAGAAATTCATCGGCGTTTGCTTTTAACGATTTACGTTTCATCTGTGCTGTAAAATAGGTAGTGTCCCAAGCGGCGATGGTTGAATTTCCGTTTGGATTTTCTATTCGCTAAATTAAACAAGAACTTTTAATAACTGTATTCAAAAGATTTAAAAAGAGATATGCACCTTCATTTGTTCCATTATGAGAAAATCCGTTTCAGCACGTGGACGCAGTTTGTCCGTCAATTCGTCAATAAAATCGCATACCATTTTCGGAGATTCAACAGTGCTGGCATTAAGAGCTCTATGTGCATAGGTGTCAAATCCACACGTTTTTGCTAAATTATAACGACACTTCAACAAATCGCTAAGCAGTTGCTCCTGATCTTCTGACGGATACAAAAATAAGCGATAAGCTGCTTCACGAGCCAGATCATTTGAAGAGTTCGTATAAAGACCGGAAATCATTAAATTATTATCTTCAGAAGGAAAACTTAAAGAAAAAGCAGAGTAAAAATATTCAGAAATTTAGCATGTCATCAATCTAATGCAATACTTACTAATTTCGGATCGATTCGGGTACTTGGGACTTTGTTATAGCCGTTGGTTGGACAGCTCCGTGCATAAAACGTTGACCCAATTGAAGTATATAGTCATTTAAACGTACCACCTTTTGGCGCTCATCTTCAGCCAAATGTATGCCAGATTGTTCAAAATCAAAGAGAAATAACTTGGCAACATGTTTATCAACTTCCGTTGTTGGCATGAAATCTCCATTTTCCACTACATTGCTTAGTGCTAAATACAACGGCTTATTAGTGTTTAAACTATTGAAAAACGAATTATGAATTTAAAGTAAGTTTTTACATGTGTCATCAAATTGAATAACCTTTCAACGATACTGCTAATGTTGATACAAGCTTCTTCTGCTGCTTGTGAGTATTTCGATTGTGGATGAGCGATACGTATAAATTCAGCCAAATCAGCTACTTTACACAACGAATCTGATAGTTCATCAAATATCTCAACCTATGTATGTATAACACAGCGTCAAGTCAATACATAATTATGAATAAACATCCAGCAGCTCACCATTTTTCTTTTTCGGTTTATGGATGTGGCTTCCTCCATTAGCTCTTCCGTTTTTCTGGACACATTATCGCGTAACAAGTAAAACCCCTCAAACGAGCGCAGTTCTTGCATGCCAAATAAGCCCTATTGAAAAATGTCTCATATATTGAACTACAAATATCATCGAATAGATGCATACGCACAACTTCATTTCGTGTAAAATTAATCTTTTTATATGGTGGTGAATTGAAGGCGGTAGCGAGTGGTGACCAAGTTGTAACGCTTTTTTGCCATTTTTCCAATATTAGTTTCACACATTTGTTCCTACTTATTTTATACATTTCTACAATCGCTTTTAAGCAAGTATTCTATTATAAAAAATAAAGTGAACAGCTGACCTGCCAGCAGTCAGTGATGCTCCTTTTGAAGGATGTTCTTTAAATGACATATCACAATTAGTGCCCATTTCGCGGTATATATTAGTCAAAAATTGTATCGTATTATAATAATATCATATAAAAAATGTTATATTTATATATCACATCATTATAAAAATTAATGAAATTCGTTTAATAACAGAGTATATATAATTGGTTGAATGAGGTAGTAACGTCCCTGTTATCTGTAGGCAACCCACACAAATTGCATATTTTGCTTACTGTTTTGATTTTTCGTAACACAACATGGCTGCCATTTTACATATAATATTGTTAATTCTAATATTTCCATTGCTAAATACAAAAGGTATGTGAAAAATATCTTGTAATAATGTAATATAAAGTGTACAGATGGTGTTGAACATATTATCAAGAGTTGGAGTATTAAATTAGATGTGTTAATTGAATTTGAAGAAATCTCGATTGCGCTACTGTCAAAATTAGTTCTGATATAAAGCTTCTGTATTGTTACGTGCGCGTCGATGAAGAAAAATAAACACACTGCAATTGTATATGTATATAAGAGAAAATTGTTAATATTAATTTAATTTTCCAGCAGAAATAAATGAACGCCTACTAGACGAAAATCAAGAAAGTATGGACATTGAAGTGCCGCATGTTAACGAAAAGGAATTTCCTTCAATACCACAGAATTCCATACTACAACATCCAAGGTATGACAACATATATATATAAGCTTTGAATAGTCTATCCCTTAGATTAGATTTAAAGTAAATTAAAGTAGTAGTAATCATGCTTAATGTAGTATTAGTATAACTATAAATATATCGCTAATCTAAACTATTCGTCTTAATAATATCCCATCTAATGCATCATCTAATAAAACCAAGGAGGCACACAAAATCCAAACGTCGTATGAGAAGAAGGTAACCTGTGTCATTCAAATGCTTGGTTTTATTTATTTTAATTTCTGACTTATTCATATTTAATTTATTTTTCATCATTTTCAAAAATTTGACCAATTGTTTCAATATAATTTACAGATTTAAATGTTATTCTTGTGAACCGCCTTGTAAAAATGCAACTCAACATGCTCATATGTGCCAGAATGCTATCCAAGTAAGTAACAATAGTACACTAGTAATATCTCGTATAAATTACATATATTTATTTACTCTGCTTATTTGTAGTGTTGGAAATCCCGTACTCGTGATGCATTTGGAGAGGAAAAAGTATCACGTGGATGCACCACTTCACCAGAACATTTACCCCTGATATGCAATCAGAATAGTATGAGCAATTTATCGCCTCGTAAAAGACATGCCGTAGTTCATATAAATGTTGTATGTTGTTCGGGCGACTATTGTAATGATGGTGATTTTCCAGAATTGCCACCTATAGTTACAGGTAAGCCTCAAATGAATGTAGCGGTTATGATTTTATTTAATCGAATATTCAATTTGTCGTTTCTTAGATGAAGTAACACGTTTTAGTGCTGACAGTGGTAATTTCTTAAAAATGTCCCTTGCCATATTGGGTCCGTTTGTAGTAATTTCCATATTGGCATATATTGCAATTTTCTTTATACGTCGAAATCATCAAAAACGTTTGGTATCTTCACGTATTAAACAAGATCCGGATTCATATTTGGTTAATGATGAATTACTGCGAGCGACCAGTGCAGGAGATAGTACGCTCAGGGTAAGAAAAAAGAATATTTTGTTAAAATGATTTTATTTATTGTTTTTTTTTTTTTTTTTTTTAGGAATATTTGCAACATTCTGTTACATCGGGTTCTGGTAGTGGTCTACCACTTTTAGTACAACGTACATTAGCTAAGCAAGTCACACTGGTTGAATGCATTGGCCGAGGTAAATATGGTGCTGTATGGAGGGGTCATTGGCATGGCGAAAATATTGCAGTGAAAATATTCTTTAGTCGTGATGAAGAATCGTGGAAGAGAGAAACTGAAATTTATAGGTACGCAACTATACATAATGTACTTATTGTGATGATTGTACATATATATCTTTATTAGTACTGTATTGCTGAGGCATGAAAATATACTTGGATTTATTGGCTCCGATATGACGTCACGTAATTCATGTACTCAACTTTGGCTCTTGACACACTACTACCCACACGGCTCATTATTTGATCATTTAAATCGGAATGCTCTAAGTCATAACGATATGATTTTAATTTGTTTATCAATTGCGAATGGTTTAGTGCATTTGCACACGGAAATATTTGGAACCGAGGTGATAATAATTGTGCATGATTTTCAATATCAGACATAATTATAACATTTCTTTCGTATTTAGGGCAAACCGGCGATGGCACATCGTGATTTAAAATCCAAAAATATACTCGTCAAACCGAATGGCACTTGCGTTATAGCTGATTTCGGTTTGGCCGTTACTCATTCGCACGTTACGGGCAAATTGGATTTGGGCAATAATCCAAAAGTTGGAACTAAACGTTATATGGCACCAGAAGTTTTAGATGAAAGGTTGTGTAGTACAGCAAAAAATTCTGTCAGTTTTTGAGAAAAAAAAATTTGTTTGTATACCTTTACAGCATTAATATGCAATGTTTTGAACCGTTGCGAAGAACTGATATCTATGCATTGGGTTTAGTGCTATGGGAGGTTTGCCGATGTACAATATCGTGTGGTATTGCTGAAGAATATAAAGTGCCCTTTTACGATGTTGTGCCTTCTGATCCGAGTTTTGAAGATATGCGTAAAGTTGTATGTGTTGACAATTACAGACCGTCCATTCCAAATCGCTGGAGTTCAGATCCTGTAAGTGTTGTGTGCTTACCTTTTTTTTCTCATCTATAATATATTATTGTTACATGTCTTTTAGCTATTGTCTGGTATGGCAAAACTAATGAAAGAATGTTGGCATCAAAATCCAAATGTACGTTTGCCATCGTTACGAATCAAAAAGACTATACACAAGTTAGCTTCCGCCGATGAAAAAGTGCGGTTAGATTATGACGAAGTGTGTGTTTAGTTTGAATTATTAATTTAATTAGTTTATACTTTACAACTATTTTACTTTGTTCGTGTTAAGAATGCAATCCTTAGAATGTTAGTCTTAAGGTCAATAATTAACTCTTAAGCATAGCAATAAGAAATACTAATTAATATAATAAGGTTTGTACATATATGCAAATATGTATGTGTAAGTTGTAAAGATATATGTATGTTTAATGGACCTAATATTCACACAGTTAATATCTATGTATAGAGAGAGAGAGAGCATCGGACAAAAAATAAGTAGTCATCTTCATTGGATTTTCATCACATTTCTACCCTACTGTTATTGTGCCTTCATTTCAATGTCATTTCTATTATTTATCATCGACCTATGATTTATTTATTTCATTTTCATAACCATGGTGCCATTCTTATTTATAATATTTACACAATCCAATCATAATTGGAATCGCTAAACTGCTGTATATGAAATATTTGAAATCTTGAAGTGCCGATGAGATTTTGCTTTTGAGTATTTTTTACTTTAAGATATTGTGCTTGTTAATTTAAGCAATTTTCATAAGTAAAGTAAACGACATAGTGTAGAATTTCGGAACTATATTATCATTTATATTGTACAAAATTATAGTAAATTCGACTTACTGTACTAATCAGAATAAATTTTCAATATTGATAGTCATACAATGAAATGAGTTGATTAATTTTTTGGTGTCAGTTCTCGAAATTCCACATCATTAGCAACGTCGAGAAACAGCAATTTAAAGATATCATTGAAAAAGTATGGGTAATAAGAGCAAGCACGTTGGCAGTCTGGTGTCCAATTGACTTCTAGCAGTTTTGGTTGTATGCCGTGATTATTGCCTTCACTTCTCCACTCTAGCATTATGTCTACCGCATATAAAGCACGTGATTGCGGACAGTGTGCTATGCCACAAGGTGGTGCACGTTTTATAGCACACACTAGCAGTTCGTGCAGCATATGACAGATGTCATCCTCTATATGAGGCCAATTATAATTTGGATATTGCTCTTGCCAGTGATTTAGAAATTCTTCACATTTCATATGGCGTAACTCGGTTTGTTCTTGATAATTCATAACAGTAAAATGTTTTTCATAATCATCAAAATCATCCAGTGAAAATGCTTTGTTGGCAAAGCGTAAAAAGAATTTCTTATGCACATAAGCTTTTAGAGGTTGAACACTTTTCAGCAAAATCACATAGCGTATATCGAATTTAACCTGAAGAAAAATGGAACTTAATGCTTGAGAGCTCTAGGTCGAATATCAAAACACACATACCTTTGCATCCAGCTCCAAACGATGAAATAGTACTGGATGTTCAATGTATTTTTGTGCTATTTTTGGACCACTAAGTGGTAGCCGTAAAATTTGTGTTAGATTATCAGTAATATGTGTATCCATGCCGCGTGCTAAATTCCACGGTTTTACAATCCAATGATTGTCCAAGCCTTTCGCAGAGCGATGTTGGTAATATGAGATGAATTGTAGTAATTCAGTCTTCAAATTATACGTCGTTGGCAACCAAAGGGGATAAGTATCAAGTGTCTCAGCATTATGATGTTCGGTAGCAGTACGACGCGCAGTAATACTAAGTAAATCCTTAATAGTCAGCACATATTCATATGGGAATTGATTAATAAATTTATTTGGTGTATTGTGCGATAATTCTGCGAAATTCTTGAAATGATGTGTGAGCCAAAGTATATCGGCATCAGTCTGGCTGGCTACCAATTCAAAATCTGATGCAGTAAGATGCTCACGAACTACGTCATACTCTGCATACACTTTTAATGGACTGCCGGCATTCACTTGTGGTTTCTGAATATCATCACCTTGGGGATATGTTTCAGGTATGTGCCCTGTAGAAAAATAGTCCGCATCGGGTTCCGTTTGTACAAAACTTTCGGCACGAAAATCTGCAGCGCGACACGGTAGCAAGAGTACTGAACGTTCTGGTGCGTCCTTACGTATATTTTCAACATAATCTCGCGTTACCTCATCCCCATAAGCACAATCTTGCAGCGGAAATAGTATACTGTAGGTAACCTGCGTGTTGAGATAGAGGAAAGGTACCAGTCTAAAGTTCGGCTCATCTGAGTGATTTACAGCAGAACCAACTTCATCCATTACATACCATATAGGCATACGTTCTTCATCGGACAGACCCTCACTTGCAAGTGAATATGCATTACAATAGCGCCAAATGCGTTTAAGAACTTTCGGAATGCGTTGTTCATCCTCTAGGTCAACTCCAGTAATGACACACATTCGGTCTGTTAATCGCGAATGCTGTTCAAGCTGTTGACGTGCCATGTTCACTCGGAAAGTCCATGCATGATCCACAAGATAAACAGCCTTTGGGTCATTGGCTTTAATACCGTTCTCATATGCTACCACAAGTGTGAACACATTTCTCGTTTCGTTGTCAATCAACTCATCAGCAGCAGCATCATTTTCGTCGTCATAATCGACGAGCATCAATTGCAATTTCTCGCCGGCATCAAAAGTTTCTGTTGATAATTTTTCATACAGCGATCTCCAAAAATGTTGTGGTATTGCAGAGGATTCCAATTGTGGTTTGTGCAGCCCAACAAATTGATTAAATAGCTTTATGCCATCCATTGTTTCTAAGTACTTCTGTACATGTACACGCTCGTGCCTATCATCAAAATTTAAGGTTAACTTGAGGTAATTCGTCAAAGTCTAACGCACAATGTCAGCTGATGTGGATACCGTGTATCCACACTGTCAACACTTTACACAAGGATCATTCTGCTGCTTTGAGATAATGACAAAGTCTAATAGTTTTTTATAAAAAATTAAACAATGTACACCTTCACTAGCTACTATTTCCTTAATATTATGCGAAATTTTAAACAAACTAGTAGATTAGATGAATACAATTAAATTATTCAAAGTGGCAACACTAACGTAACTAAGTTTGGCAGCACTATAATAACTATTTTATCCATCCCACAGAAAGTTTTGCCATTTCACCCGGCTAATTAAATATGCATATATTATACTGTGCAACATAATTTTGCACACATGAATACGATATATTCCAAAAAAAAATATATAAATTATTTAAAGTGGCAACACTAAAATAACTAGGTTTGGCAGCACTATAAAGACAATTTTTTTTATCCAACCCACAGAGTTTTGCCATTTCACCCGGCTAATTAAATATACATATATTACACTGTGCGACATAACTTTGCACACATGAATACTATATATTCTGAAAAATGAGTTCATAGATTAATACAATTTTTTTAAAATGAAAGTCAAAGGGACAATACCAAATTTGTATGATATGTGTGAGCAATAAGACATGAACTCAACGGTTTTAGGACCACCGCTATTGGAATACTTACAGAGTATGAATTGGATTATGGTGGTTATATCCGAACGTAACAAAAACTGAAAATTGTCAAATTCAATATATTACAACGACAACACGGTTAAAGTTATCCACCAACAGGTTCTTGTTATATGTACGTAGTACTTTTAAAATTTATTAAATGTATTTTATTAATTATTAACGCATTTCTTAAATCATAGACAAATTATGAATGTAGAATTATGATGCATTTAACTCAACTAATTAGTTAAGCGCTCACAACGGGCATGTTTGTTATTCAAATAATTATTACGCCCATTTCAATATATTACTAATATGTATGTATTAAGTTCAATTTCATAAAAATGTTTTTATATATAATATATATGTATACTTTAAAGTTCAGCGATATCCAAGTTGCTGTTGATCTGTTTTTGTTTGATGTATAATTTAGTTGAGTTGATTTATGCTGTATTCTCATTAAACAAAAACCGTTCTTACTGCTGTACTGGTGTGTTCTTACAACAATCAGTGGGGAGCAAACGGACTTGCATATTTAGGCAACATAATTGTATTGATTTTGATTATCCTTGTCTCGTTCCATATAATCTCGATCGATGAGTGATTCAATTCGTTTTTTGAGGTCAGCAGGCTAATTGAAATTACAGAATAAAGTATATGAAAGTATATGTATTCCAATAAATTGCTCTCACCTTGACGGGGAACGTGAGTTGATTGAAGAGTTCACCAATAAGTAAATTGTGACTTAAAGTCTTACGCATTTTCATGATTCGCACAATGGCTGCATCAATTTGATATTGTCTATCTTGGAATACACGTTCCTCAGTTGCCTTTTGCTCTTCCGTCTATGAAAAATATATGCAGTTATGTTTATATTTATAAATTCTTCAATACACATATAGCTAATTGATAGTAGACAAACCGTTTCCTTCATTTGAATCTGATTAATTTTAATTCGGAACAATTTATTTGTGAATTCATTATTATAATGAAATTGATCGCCATTCTCCACTTCTCGACCCTTTGGAGTCTTTGTTATCACACGGGCACGACCACAAGCCAATGATTGTAGTGTTCGTCGTAATTCACCATCCTAAAAATTACATGATGCCAGAACATGTATCATTTTTTATTAAAAAATCGTATCTATTAAAATGGTACCTCTATATTTGTGGCTGCTAAAATTTCCTCAAGCGTTAGAGTATTCTTGTCATTAAATAACAATAGAACAAGTGCTTGAAATAGCGATACCATTAGATCTTTTGGCCCCTATTAAAGCGTAAATATTCAAAGAAAAAAAATTATAAATATCAAGTAAAATACAAGTTGATGATTGTCTCATTCGTCTTACCGCATCGAACTGCGCTTTTAATACGCAATTACCTAACGTTGGCTGCCACTGCAGTTTTCTGCCACTATGTTTGGCCAAGTAAAACTTATTGAAAACTTGTTGCGGTTTTACTAATTGCGGCGGCATTGTCACTTCTGTGAGTGGATACGTTGGCCAATAACCCATAGTGAGGATGCTTACAGTTAAATCGAGATTTGTTATTTCACGATCCATACTCGGAACATATTGCTTAAATGCAATATTTATGTCGCGACTCAGCTCCATATCCTTGAACATACCTTCCAGTTTCGATGTGAATCCCCCACCGCATTCCTGTTTCAATTTGGACAACATACTCTTCTCGGCATCGACCGATGCTGATTTGCCAACCAATAGACGTTTCGCTAAATCCTATTGGTACACAATAATAACGATTAATGTAACTAATACATATATATTTCTATTAAGATGAGATAAAATACCTTTTTGTAGAATGCCTCGAATACATCTTTGCCATGAATAAAACGAAATAGTACCATAATTTTATCCAGGATTTGCTCAAGCTCCTCCTCTGTAGCTTCCTTATTGCCGGCGCGTAGTTTCATATCAACATATTTGGCTGTAAATTCAAAAAATATTCATATTGATCCCAGTTTAAAGTTATACCACAAAAGAATACCTATTAATTCCGCAGGTTTGTTTGCACGCTGATTTATAAAGAATTCGAATGCTTCACGCAAAGAATTTGTAAACTTTTCATTATGCTCAAAGCAAGTACGTACAATAACATCCATTTTATCCTTAAAATCCAATAGATCTTGAACCATACTTTTGTCTTTTTCTGGATCAATTACAATCGTACGACCTTTTTTCTATAATTACATACAAGTGAAATTTCACAACAACTACAGACCTATGAGAGAATAATTTTTACCTTAATGTAGCCATTAAAATTGCCACACAATTCGGCTGTACCATTTTTAACACGACTTAGCAAGCTATACAATAAGGTTAGATCGATCAGTCTATTCTCTTCTAGTAGTGTGTCTAGGCCTTTTTGCAAAATTTGTGTCAAGTGCTCAGCAAGTAGTTCCTTTTCAACCGTATAAATAAGAGGATATCTGTATAAATAAATATAAAAAATGACATTTAATACTTGGCCATTAGTTATGTGTTTTGAAATTTCTTTTAGTATACAGACTTAGTGCTCGAGTCCAAATAGTGCAAGAGACGCTCATTCTCTTCGGCCAATCGTTTATCGACATGTTGCAAATATTCGGGAACATCGAGCTCTTGCATTTTACGTTGTCCCTCCGCTTGATAAAGTTGTTTTGTCGCAATAAGAAATTTATCCTCGAATGCACTGACGTAAATTTGTAAATCACATAACATTCGCACAAGACTTTTAAGCAACCCTCGATCAACTGCATCACTATTACGTTCTTTTTCAATAAGCATTAAAAGTCCCTCAACTGTACGCTTCTGTACAAGACTATTAAGAGCAATATGGGTGCGAAAAAGATCCAATCCCATATCCCTGTAACAAGATGATTTTGTTTTAACATCCATTTTACATTTACATCTGAAAAACCAAAGAGAATACCATACCATATTGAATGGACAGTCGGATTTTGTAACACATATGTACGATCCAAATATAAAAATATACTACGCATCATAATCATCTGCTGGCAATATGACAACCACCAGCCATTTATTTTCTTCAAGAATACCTAATGGGCGAAAGTTAATATATGTATGTACTACAAGTAGATACAGGTAACAAAAAAAAAAAAAAAAAAAAAAACATAAAAATACATACCAATTTATCCATGCTACCGCCAGAGAATGTCTCAACATTTCGTTTAACATGCGCCTCTGTCAGCTCAACTAATTTGGCATAGAGTTCTGCATCCATTTTATGACTGCACATATTTTCGACAGCCTGGTATAATTCTTCTAATGAATATTTAATCGGTTTCGAGAGTTGAATGGCCACAACGGCTTCTTGCAGCTTTTCGCATGTTTTCTCTGAATAATTTTCCGGCAGTGTAGGTTTAGCTAGAATTTGATCATCGCAATTAGTATCTCTAATTCATTCAATGTATGTAGCTATATGCAGATACATATATACAATATTCACCCTTGAAATTTTTTATAACAATTTTTTTCACATCCCCCGGTTTAGTGGCATTGTTATGACCCATTTTATTGAAATACGCTGAGGTAGTTGTTACCGAACGATGATCACCTATATGTGTAGCATCCAGCATCGAGAAATTCGCTCGACGTTCACCATTTGTACCGGAAGTGCTACTATTGCTGCCAAATGGCATTTGTGACGAATTCATATTCTGACCAAATGCTGAACGACCCGAAGTTGAAGGACTGTATAAATTGTCCGGCTTCTTCAATCGACTATTTAAATTTTCAGTGTCCTGCAATTCAGCTGTTTCCATAGATTTATATTTTTTTGAGGCGCTCATAGCGTGCTATTATTTTCTTTTCGCAACAGCGCTACTTCGTTTTCGAAGCTGACAAAATGTATAGAACAGATTGTGTAAAGTGTTTCAATCAATTTCGATCAATTTATATGTGTTGTAAAAATGAGCACACTCAGTGTTTTTCAATAATTTTTTTTACTTGCATTTACACTAGCACCACTTACTTTTGGATTGGGACGTCAATATATTTTTTGCTTTTTCACCTATCCTTGCTATTTTTTTTGTGTTTATCGTGATTGCAACTAATTCTTATAGAATATGGCAGAGCGTACTTTAGCACGTTTGCTATTTTCTTTAAATAACTATACGATTTTTCGATTTTTATCTTTTTGTTTTACTATAAATTACTTTGTTTAACAAAACACTCGACTGCTGCCATTTGTAGACGATGAATATTATTCTTCTTCATCCAAAGATGTGGAGCTCGGTTTACTTGACAGTTGATGTCAACAGTGCTGCCACTCTCAAATATGTCAATTGCAATGAGTATGTCCATATGATTGAAAGTAGGAACCGCTATTTTTTTATTTGTGGAAATTATGTGTAGAAATTGTTAATAAAATTTTATCGTTGGTATTTTTTGTTTCAAAAAGGGGAATGACCGTTTACTCAACTGCGTGCTAGCATTATCGGACCGATAAAAGTTTGCAAATGAAAATTTGTTATAATATAAGTTTTAACAACCAACAAATGCACCCTTTACTTTTATCATCCGTACGATAGTGCTAACAGGCAGTTAAGAAAACGGGCCTAAGTGCTTAATGGAAAAAGAAATCATTGTCATCTAAAGCTAAATATTTGCTGATATTTTTAAATTCTTTCAAGAGTCTGTCAACAATTAATTTCATTGACTATATTCAGTCACGAATCGGATTTCACAGGGGTTTTGGATTGTTATATATATTTATTTTTTTGGGTTTCAAATTTAAGATATAATTTTGTGGTGTAGGAAATCATAAAAAACGCTTTTAAAATCTTCATTATATTGAATAGATATGTAAAATATTGTTTTATAAAAAATACATTGATGTCACGTTAGTGGTATCCCATTTGTTGACGCGTATATAACTCAGCTTCAAATTCGTTTTACTAAATAGTCATATGGATTTTGTACATTAAAACTTTAGAATCTTTTAAAAAACAATAACATATAATATATTCGTTCTATACTACTATGGCACTAAAAATACCGGGAAATTGTTCATAACTTAAAAACAGGGACCGTAACTGTTAGGATTCTTTTGCATAAAATTATCTTCAGATTGTTATTTTCTTACTTTTTTAACAAAAACTCAAAAGAAATAAATGACTTTTTAACGTATATAATTAAATTCGACTGAATATGTTATTTTATGACTTATTATTTGAAACAAAAATAAAAGTCTTTTTATGCACAGATATTTTTTCTGCTTTTCGAAGCAGTTATACTTGGACTTTTATTTGTCTGTCCTAAAATAAAAAAAAAAGTCACCTTAAGACTTTTTTTTTATGTGTAGGAAAACCCAATTATTTATATTTTGTTCGAAAACATTATTTATTCTTCCAAATCAATTTCATTCCCTTCGAAGTAGTCCCCAACCAATACTATACACATATTCCAATGTTTTTTTCCAATCATCAAACCACTTATTAAATTCGATATCCGGGATAGCTTTCAACACCTTCCTCAAATCAGCTTGATTCTCATCTATCCGTGGACTCAAAACGTCCACGGAACTGTCACAGCTGTGACATCAAACTCATAATATCGATGGCAACCGAAGAAATCAGCTGCTTTGATTTGAATGCGCGAAGACAACTGAACAGGATAGAGATAGATAAAATTGCCATTCGTAATAGGGGCCTTTAGTATGGTGCTAAATTTTCGATAGATTAATAAGGCTTATGTTTAGGGGAAAAAATCGGTTTTTGAAGTTTTTTTTTAATTGTATATTTTGGATATCATTTTAGAATGTGAAAAATTGGTATAACACGTTATATATTAGTGAAAAAGTATGAGAACCTTCCTCTTCATATCCATATTGTAAAGAAACTGCGAATTTAATGAATATTTTCGATCGAAACATTTTTTGGTTAGTTATATTCACAAAAATAAGCTCTATACGAAGAAATTTCTATTCTATGTGGTATTCTTCAACTGTTCCATAATGTTTGCAAACGATAAGAATGAAGAAACACACAGCTACGATATATGAAATTCTTTATTGTTATAAAAACTAATTACACTGTTTTAGTTTTTGGCATGCCATTTTTTTTATAAACGTTCCATTAAATTTTGTCGATTAGAGGCAAGGCTACTTACTGAGTTGATCAAATTTTCAAGAAATCGATTTTCACAATTATTCCACTTTTTTGCACAAAAAAAAAATCGAAAAAATGTTAATACAGGGTGATTTTTTAAGAGCCTTCGGATTTGATTTAAAAAGAAAACACAAAATTTAGAGAAATATATGAAATCTTTATTTGAGTCGATAGAACGTTCTATATAATTCAATGTTTAAAGATCATTTCATGTAAATGTTGGTTTTACGAGGAGGAAACACCTCGAAACACGTACTTGAGGTGTGCCCCACACTAATGCAAAAACGAAAGAAACACCTAGGTGAACATCTATTAACTGATGGGGCAATCAGACTCGGGAATATAGGCGCAATACTACATTTCATAGAGGATGTTGGACTCAAAGAAATACTTTGAACCAAAATGAAGGAGGCACTGTAGATTTTATAGGTCGCGGTGCTACATTTCCATTAACAATAATAATAATAATAATAATAATGCCGTAGCTCAGTGGTTAGTGTGCTCGCCTTCTGATCTGTAGGTCGTGGTTCAATCCCCGGCTGATGCATAACAAAATTTAATATCGATAAGATTTTTCTTTCGAATGTTACCCACCTGTCGGCAAGCAATTGGCAATTCTTCCGACAGTAACAACTTGCCATGAAAAAGCTTCTAAAAGAATTCTGTGACAAAGCTCAGAAAAAGTGATGTCACAAGTGTTCTGCCGTTCGGAACCGGCTAAAATAAGTAGGTCCCTTCTAATACTGTCCAAATTTAAGACGCACAACAGTAATGGAAGAGAAACTCGGTCAATGAGCCCTTTGGGGCTTTAAGTGCCACATATTTATTATTTTAATAATAATAAATGTTGACCACGGCTGAGTCTCAAATGGTTCATACGCTGGGTCCAATTTTGGCATATCAATCAATGGTAAATCAATAATTCACGTTGATCAACAACATTGGCGGATACAGCTGCGATAGTTTCCCCTTTTCGCACTCTACGTATACGTATTGGTGGTTTAATCTCCAATAATGTAAATTTGGTACGAAATTTAATCACAAGATTCCGAATAGCTGCCTCAGAAGGTCGCCCAAACTGATCATAAAATGAATGAATGAATGAACCGAGTATGAATTTTGATAATAAAATTCAATAATCTGCAAAAGCGTTGCCAAAAAGAAAGTTGCAAAAAAATCACCCTGTACTTCACGCAGTATAATTTTATGGGTATCAAACGAGAGAGTAAAAATGACAAAAAAAATAAAATTTTAAATTTATCCTTACATATCCTTGAAGAAAATACAAATATTTTCTCCAAATAAAATAAAAAATGCATGTTAAAAACTATCATTTTTTTCTCTTCAATGCAAAATTTTAATTTTGTATTGCTTTTAGTTCGATGTAAAAAATCATATTCGTGGCTTCATGTTGACCATGTTTTACACTGGACTAGTGAATAGTGTTATCATTTCAGAAAGCTATAGGAGAATAAATTTATATCCCAGAGATTCTATAGTTTCAATTACAACTGACCTATGTTGCATTTGTCACATATTTACAAATATATGTGCATACCAAAACATACTTGGGGGCTTTTGGCGTAGCGCTTCACCAATAGTCTGCTTTCTATAATAGTTGCCACAGAATTGTTAAAACAAAAATACAAAAATACACAAATTTCTATAAGAATTTGAAGCTCGAACATATTGTACATACATATATTTGTATTATATGTACTTTCAATTTGTTATTTTTCATTTATTTTACATAATCAATTGATACATTGGTATATTACATGCAAATTTCTCATTTCATTAATACAAGTAAATATATATTTATAGAGTTGAATATTTGTTGGGTGATGTTTTTCTTCTACTTAAAAGAATAAATTTAGCAAGTGTGGGTAGTAAATAGTGATGTGACAAGTTGATTACTTTTCAACTCGATTATGAGGAGAAGGAAATGTGTCGAGTTAGAACAAGTTCCTTTAAATAATATGTAACTAGTTGTATTTTTGTTACCAAAATAAAAGATGATCACATTAGTAGTAATAGTAAGGTTATATATACACAAATCACATCTACAAGATTACGACACATTATTGTTCCATGAGGTCATATTTGGTGCAAAAAAAAAAAATAATAATAGTAATAAAAATAAATTCATAAATTAAAATATTATTACACAGATAGCAAATTATATCCCATCTGTGATAATTTTTCAAAATTTTTACTGGCAATATAATATATCTATCTGTAAGAACGTGTCAAACTGGCGCATATATTTTAGAGTTTTAATCAATAAGTGTATTAGTATAAATTTTTAAGCGTAATAATCTCAATATTTGTAAATTAAACCGTACTTAGTTTTCATATTGAATTTATAAACAATGGCAAATTATTGAAAAATCTCGATTTGTTGCGTAGAAACATCAATTTTTTGTTAATACTCATGTCGTAATCTTATTTCTGTGATTTGTGAGTGATTATAGATTTTTTTTTTTAAATGCATGATAGTTGCTTTACTAATGATTTTGTCAAAAAAAAAAACAAAACAAAAAAAAAAAACAGCACAAAATTAAAGATGAGAATAACGAAATATATATACCATATGTGTTTTTTGTTGTTGTTGTTATCAATGTTTATATAATGTACATATATATTGTAATGTCAGTTACAAAATATATACACAAATTGTAGGTACAGTGGGATATAATATTTGGATTTTTCTTGTTGAAAATTTTGCAACTTCTATTCATCAAATATACAATATATCATTTTATTCAAAAACAACACACAACTGTATTAATCATTCATTGTCTTTAGACGTAACATTCAAATAACTGTTTCTTTGTTTTTGTTTCATATATATATATGTATGTATGTATGTATGTATATATATGTATATAAACTCTTTACAATAATAAATATTTTATGAACAGCTCAACATGATTTTTTCAAATATCATACATTAGATATCTATGTAATGTTTGTATGTATGTAGTTGTTTTTTTTTTTTTTACTTCTATTAAACATTTGCATTAATTATTGCTATGATTTTGTGTGTTGGTTTGTTAAAAAGCGGCTTGAAATTGATTATGGCAGCATATAATATTTTATTATTATTATTCATTTTAATTACAACACTTGTTGTTGTTGTTGTTATTGTTGTTGTTGTTATAGACCGCCTTCACTTTTGTTATTCTATATTCCATTCCATAATAAACGAATTAAGAATGAATTCAAATAAATAAAAATAATACTTTGTTTTTAAGGTTATGCAGCAGTAGCAGCAGCATTCATATCCAATGCAATAATGTCGTAATAATGTATAGATATATAACACATAATTTGTGCAGATGATTGTTTTAAATAATAATACAAAATAATAAAAGTGTAACAATTGTCGTTGATATACATACATTTCTCATATTAAAAAAAAAAACAAAAAATAACGCAATCGAATATCGCAATTATAGTATATCAATAGGAATATATAAATATAAAGTTAACTACAATCTAAAAACATACCATTATAGAGCATAAGTAGTATTGTAATATCATAGTAGTAGCATTTAGTAGCTAGTGTTAAAAAACAATACATTTAAAATATTGTGATTTGTTATTTTGCATTTTTTATTATTTTGAATTTTAAAATAATTTAAAAAAAAAACAATGTCAATCAACTGAAAACATCATCAGTTTACATTTTGTTGTTGTTATATTGCATTAGTCGCAAAGAGTTCTTACATACATACATGCTAGATTGCTAGCAACTTATTTGATTTATATTTTATAGATTAAAACTTATCTGTCTGTGTATACTCTCGCATGTATATTTTTATTCATATTTTCAATCTGGCAACATATGCACAAAACTAACAGGAAACATACCATGACGTGATGGATCACCTTCAATAATGCCTTCCATCCAATTTTCATCGTCTGTTCGTTCATTGAGCACAATTAATATTTCACCCTCTTTAAATTCGAGCTCATCATCATTATCGGCAGCACAGTCATAAAGTGCACGACAACGTCGATGTCCATTCTATTCAAAAAAACCAATATAATTAATTACAATTACAATGATAAAAATTTAATAATAATTAAAAAAAAATGGACTGACTTCCTTAACCTCCATATGCAAAGTATTAATACGGTCTTAATACAGTATTGATACTTTGCAGCAATGCTACTCGAATACATGGCTAAAGTTTTGCATCACAATTATTAGTGATGTGCATATAACTTTACTCTGCTCATCCCTAACGGTAACATAAGCATACATTTCTGATGATACTTCGTCAAAAGTTTACAGAGTAGCATTTCAGAATACACTACATTGTACGATTGCAAAGCAAAATGCATTTAGGAAGCCAGCCATGTACTAGCCAAGTAAAGATGCTACTTACATAATTATATTTTGTTAGACCACTATTCTTTAACGGATTATCGGCTGATGAACTATTATGATTATCATTATCATTTGATGATACATTCGATTCGACTGACTGATCCATTACACCACCACCACCACCTGATGAATCCATATCTGTATTCCAAACTTCATATTCCGTGAAATTCTCTGATTGATTTATAAGCTAGGAATAAAGAACATGATTATAATTATATGGGAATATGTATATATAATTAATCATTGGTTAAAAAAATACAATGTTAATACATTTTTATGTAATATTAGGCGTGATTTTTTTTTCACGTTTATACACAATTAGCTGTACCATATTGGTTGGGATAGAGCTAAGCGGCGGCGATATTCATCCCTACATTTTTGCTATTTGTTATCGAAATTTATCGAAAACAAAAATCTCATATCTAAACGTCAAAAAGTCAAATAGAAATAATGGTTCTGATTAGTATTTTTCTGCTGTATTATACAGAATGTTTCCAAGAATGATAAAAATAGAGATTATGCCCTCAGTGAACAGTTATCCGTTTTGGTTTGAGTTTGACAGTCAAATGTTCGTATGGTGACGTCATAAACAAAAACAAAATTAACCAAAAAGGGCATATAAATGTTTATATTTCTTGCATTTGTATAGTACGCGGTTACTGAAAACAATTTCGATTGAAAAAAGGTGATTTTTATAAATGCAGTATGCAGTGGCGAGTTGCAATAACGATAGTTCCGACAAATCGGTATTAAAGAACTATTTTTCGTTTCCGTGTGATGTGACTTTGGCAAAAAAAAGGGGATTAGCTTCTGCCGGCTATCAAGTACTTTCAATCACAAAAATAGTGTGATTTGGACCATTTCATAAATGATGATAATATAATTATTTAATTCTTTTTAAATTTCAATACATGTATACATATGTGAATAATAAAACTTGTAATGGAAACACGAAACCACTTCGCTTTTATTTACATATTTTGATCCACAGCTTTTCCACTTACGCAACTTCTGGTCACTTTTGGTTACATACATATTTTCGTGGTATATTTATTTACTTGTTTCTTCGAATATTTTTCATAATAAAGTTATAAATATTGCTTATTTTACAATTTTCTATTAATGTTCGCAGTTTTATTTACCTTTTGTATGGGATTTTGACACTTCTTATATGCCTACTATTCGTACTGTTTCGTTTATGACGTCACAGGGCGCAATCTTTATTTCTATCATTGTTGGTATGTTTCCCACGGCACAGTGAATTTCTTTGTTCGCTCTTCCAAATTACTATCGCGAATTACTCCATTCACACGGCATTTTCTTAATTCTTGTTTTTTATTTTCAATCTTCTTGATGTAAGTAATATTTTTACAGATCTTTACAGATTATTAAGAACATACTACTGGTTCAAATATTGCAAATAGTTATTTTGAAGTTAAAAAAACTTTCCCGGAGCACAATCCAGTCGCCTTACAGAATTATGTTTACTTTATTTGTTTATTGTTTTCTTTTGATTCTTTTGACAGCTTCTTTATTTCAATTGGTCAGCTGATTTCGATAAATTTTCGATAATAATTAGGAAAGCTAAACATTTATTCGTAATTTAGATGGTAATTTAAAATTAATTACTTGCTAATGAGGCAATTCACTTTTAAAATTTTATATAGCGAACTACGCAATCCGGTACGTGATTGGAGTGCGAACAATGTAATTGGGGTATCATGTGAAAACCGCATTATATGTAACCTCCTAGTGGTGATTTCAAAATTACATGGATTACAAAACTGTAACCAGTTGCCGTAGATCAGTGGTTAGAGCGTTGTCCATCTGATCTGTAGGTCGTGGCAGTAACAATTTGCCGTGAAAAAGCTTCTAACAGAACTCTGTGACATAGCTCAGAAGAAGTGATATCACAAGGATAATATAAGTAGGTCCACTCTAATACTGTCCAAACATTTAAGACGTACAACAGTACTGGAAGAGAAGCTCTACCAAAGGGCCCTAAAAGTGCCACATATCTTTTCTATTACAAAACAGCTGTTTCGATCTAATTGTGGAGGCGTGTTTTATTTTTCATGTATTGCTAATTGTGTATAAACGTCCACTAAAAATACCAACGCATATAATAACAAGGGAAGACAAGGCATTACGAACACGTAGAGCTATGGATTCATTTAATTGACCATAAATATTAAATACAACACATTCAGCACACAGCATTGGTTTTGAGGAATTTGGTATTTGTTAAAGCATTTTGTTAAAAACAAAAAACAATGCCATTTTGCAATTAATCAAACATGGAGATTGTTTAAGACGCTTGCTTCACTTATGCTATACATGTAAGGTACATTAATTGAACAATTAATTTTTTTTTTGTTGTCTTTACCGTCTCTTCACTTGGCTGGGATATTTTCATTAATTTGTAATTCTTGCGCTGTAATTTGATATTTTATACAATTATTTAATACACACACACACACACACGTACACAAATAAAAATTATATATTCACCCCTATCACGGTTATTGATTTTCGAAAAGCCAATTCGAAACGATAAACATGTTTATGAGACTATCGTGATAGGGGTGTGTGATTATTTGATAAAAGTGACTGAGTGAGATTTCAAAATTGATTTCCACAAAAATAAAAACATACATACATGATACTGATGGTATATAAAAATTACATATGTAAATTATAGTACGTCAAATAAGAATTAATTAAAAAAGAAATCGATTTTTACAATATTTTTTCTATATACCTTTCGTGGTGGCGCAACTGGTCCTTCATCCATTGAACTAATACTCTCATTTGATTGTCCATTCGATATTTCGCGCTCTGTCAATCGAACAAGTTTACACATATGTCAATTATATTCTCTATGAGTTACTTAGCTACTTCCATCGTATCTATTACCTGGTGGCGGTCCTGGTGGTGGAATTTTTGGCCTTGTCAATGCTGATTTATCAACATGCTTTAGCATTGGAATTTCTTTGGCAGGCGGCAACACTAATTTTGCACCAGCCAAATGAAAATTTCGATTTAACGATTCACCACTCGGTGAACGTTTATGGCCAAAAGTCGTCATTGTGGGCATTATATTGCTAATGCCACCGGTATCTTGTGACAGCGATTTATCGAAGCGATCATAGTATCCATGCGATCCGGCACCGGTTATCCGTGGACTACTGTCGACAGAGCGTAAATGTGGCAATGTACTGTATACAACGTCCATTGATTGATTTTTATGATTAATTGTACGTATGTCATTTGCGTCGAAGATCTGCGAGTGTCTAGGCGGGTGTGGTAGTGTGCCATAGAATGAATTGGATGATGTAGAGCCTGGAGGCGGCGCTGGAGCTGTACGTTTTTTAAGTGAATTCATATTTGCTATAATTAATATAATACATAATTATGTATACATATATACCAAATTCCAAGTACTACATGAATATAAAATTACCAGTTGAAGTTGATTTGCGTGCTCCGGATAAATGTGTTAGCTCATTGTTGGTTTGATTGCGACCTCCACGACCACTTTGACTGGATATGGAACTTGGACTGGAACCACCACCACCTCCACCACCTACACCACCACCGCAACCTCCTCCACCTGTGTTGCTGCTGCTGCCGCCGCATCCAACATTATTACCACTCAAATATTGACCCATTGAAATGTGCTGTTTTGGAGATGTGCCCGCCGAATGAGTGTACGAGGGTACATTTGAAGGTAAAGTAAACTGGCGACTGGGACAATTGGCAATTGGACTAGAACCACTCTGTATAGAATCACAAGTTGAGGATCGTGAACGTAAAACAGGAGAATCACCACCTGCAAAACTGGGTGGACGCGAACGTGATTTCTATAAGCAATACACATTTTTTATTATAGGTAACACACAAATAATAACTATAATATTACCCTCTCATCGATAACAGTATCGTCATCGGAAAAATCTGTTGAACCATCTTCGTTGGGCAAATTCCAATCGGTGTTGATGTGATCAAAAGCGCTTTTTTCACGTTTTATGGCACATTCAATCTAAAATGTAGAATATTTAGTGAATGCTATCATATAATGCACGAATAAACACATGTACATTAAGGTGGTTCAAAAATAGAACATGTTTTTATGTAGTCGATATTCTTGAACCAGCCTAATGTAAAGTAAAATGTATCATATATAAATTATGCATACCAATTCTCTGCAACTATTATGTCCCATTTCTTTGGCAATATCAAGAGGCGTTTTATTTTGAGAATTACGCAATTCATAATCTGCACCGGAGCGCAATAATAATTTCATACATTCACGACGATCGTGCAGAGCACACAAATGCAATGCGGTATTTTTGCCAGTCACATCTAAGATGCCGGGCGGATTTGTGGCCTTATTCAGACCCTTTGGTGGCATATTTTGTATGAGAAAGTCCACAATGTGCAGAGTTGAGCCCATCTCACGTAATACGGCCAAATGGAGAGCAGTTTCGCCAGCATCAGATGATGGTAGACAACATGTGAGATCAGCGCCCTCAGCCCAAACTTGTAATAATTGGCTAATGTCGGCATTAACAATGGCTTGTTCGAGATCACAACGTAAATCATTATCGTCTGCGCATGTACGCATCACATAACGTTTGGCTACATATTTGGCACGTATAAAATCATAACGTTCTTCCCTAAATAAAACATATGCATTATTATATGCATAATTTTACGCTAGCGAAAGAAAAAATTCAATTTTACACATACATTGTGCTCTCTGGCGACAGTTTTCCCTTTCCCAGTGTGGCCTCCATAATATCATTTAGTGTGCTATTACCCATGGCGCGTGCAATTAATAAATTTGCTGTGGTCAAATTATCCAATGTAAGACTTTGTATTCGTGAATGATGTACACCTAAATCACGATGCACGCCCGAACATTGTATGCAGACAAGTACACCGAAATTTAAGCTAATCCAAGTGACATCATTGCGTGAACCACAATCACAACACTGATCATTACCTGGCAGCATTTGGACGTATCTACGTATGTACAAATTGTATGAAATGTTACAATCAAATATTCGCATACAAAATTCTATGTTATGTATAAAAGCTAGTAAAAAGTAATCCATTATTTTTGCATTAAATTGAAGGTTCCGATCCGATTTAGGTCAAATATTTCGATAACTTGTTGCCATTTTGAAGGTAATTTCATAATGCCACTCTCATAAAAACCCTCGTCCCTATTGGCAAAAAAACTGGGACTGTCGATTTTCACAAGCTTGTCTTGAGGCGAATTTTTCACCAGCAAAATTATTCACCATAGACAGGAACAGGTAGTAATCACTTGGTGCCAGGTCCGGACTATAAGGTGGATGTATAAGAACCTCCCAACCAAACTCCCGGAACTTCTAGCGAGTCACTATCGATGTGTGTGCCCTGGCGTTGTCCTGATGGAACACAATTCCTCTCCTATTGGCCAAATCTGGCCGCTCCTGGGCGATTGCTTCCTTCAGACGTTCCAATTGTTGACAGTACAGGTCCAAATTAAGAGCTTGGCAGTAGGGGAGTAGCTCATAGTAGATGATTCCCTGCCAATCTCACTAAACACATAGCAAAACTTTCCTGACCGTCAATCTTCGCTTAGCCACCGTTTGCGCCGACTCACCGCGATTCGACCACGACAGTTTTCGCTTGACGTTATCGTAAGTGACTTGCTTTTCATCACCAGTAACCATCCGCTTCAGAAATGGATCAATTTTGTTGCGATTCGCAGATGGAAATTCGGTGCATGAGGTTTTTTTTACGTTAACTCGTGTGGCACCCATACATCGAGCTTGTTTTTGTATCCAACCTTATTTAAATGGTTCCAAACGGTTTTTGGGCAATGTTTAGCTCCTGGGCAATAGAAGCAGTGCTTACATGACGGTCAGACTCGACGATTTCCATTATTTTATCGATATTTTCGACAATTGGCCTTCCAGAGCGTGGTGCATCTTTGACATCAAAATTACCGGAACGGAATCGACGAAGCTAAAATTGCAAGTGATTGGCTGTTACAGTATCAGGACCATAAACACTATTCACCGTCTGGCTTGCGTTTTCGCCTTTATCGAAGAAAAACTGTGTATTTTCTCTTTACTCGTGTACATCTTTGACGCGTGCTCAAACAATACTGAGTCAAGCAATCACAAAACTGCCTAAAAAGTCTTTCTAACGCCATATACCCTAACCCGATCGCACTTATACAACGCGAGATACAGATTACTAAAGCCATCTATCGGAAAAATAATGGATTTCTTTTTACCACACCTAATATATTATTCACCTAATAACAGTCTTTTGTAGTTCTACCAAACTAGGACTCATTTGTGGATTTGCATGTTGGAATGCTTTAGTTAAAGCCTTTTCCTTGCAATTAACTAAAACGGCCATCCAAGCCTTTTGATCGGCTTCGTCTTCGGCTTGAAAGTGATATGGACGATTATCTACATATATTTTGGGTGGAAAAAATTATATTAGAAAGTTGCTATGCAATCGATCGTCGAAAATATGTGCACACAACACTACACTTACAGCTAATTAAATCAAAGCCTCTCTTATCATCGGGTACTGGTTTGATTTGACACGTCAGCAGATTTACTCGTGTCGGTGGTTTGGTTTCGTCAGCATGACAAATATCGAGAAAACCATCGCTGGTTACACGACAACGTCGTTTCTGCCACACACGACGTACTTTACCTTCGCTCTTCTTTAACAGATGACCCGATCGTGTTACGCCGTGATGTTTATCACCTTGCAGCTGGTGCAATGAGTAGCCCGTGCTTACACCTTTTTCGGTCGGCACATTTTCGACACGTTCAAAGTCCGGTGTACTACGTAGCAATGTTCGCAAATCGAGTAAACTACGACGATCCTCATCTTGCTTCTGTTTGATCATTTGCAATTTCTCACTCAGGTCACTAATGTATGTGCCAAAATGTTCAATGGTTTGTAGTCCATCTTTAAAATAGCTAATGGTGAAAATATGTAAATACATATGTCTGATAGGCCAAAAAAAAAAAACAAAAAATTACGGTCACTTACTTATTAAGGGCATGATAATACTCAATGAAATGCTGCAGCAGTTCGATGCCTGTTTTTGTTTTAATTTCCTTATATTTTAGCAAGTACTGATAAAAGTAAAATTGATTTAAATAAATTGTAGCAAGTGGTGGAGGCAAAACATACATAACACAGTGAAGCACACACTCTCGGTGGTGAACCAAACTAATCTCAAACGATACTATTTACCCTAGGTAAGAAAATTTGACTTTGTTCCGCTGCGTCACAAATCTCCCTCATACGATTGGTAGCTAGAGGGTTAACATGTTCTGAGAAAATTTTAATATAGGTCTCCGAAGACAAGACCTTTCCTAAATTTAGGTTAGGTTAGGTGTTAAACCCATGACCTACAGATCAGAAGGCCAACGCACTAACCACTGAGCTACGGCACCCACAAATTCTTAAGTAAGAAAACACTTAATTCAATTTTGTTCCAATACGTCACAAATCTCCCTCAATCCCTCCTCAAATGTTGACTTTAAGGGATTTTTGAAAAAAGGCCCAAAATGACTCATACGATGTAACACGCATATTCGTGTTACAAATTCAATAGTATTAAAATTTAATAATAGAAAAAAATAATAAAAATAAAATTTATAGATATACAATAATAATTAAAAAAAAAAAATAAAAAATAAAATAAAATAAAAGTACATGTCACGATCCGGGATCGAACCGGAACCTCAATTGAATTAAGTTAAAAGCACAGGCTAAGAAAGACAAACACATGGAGCCAATATGAGAATTCTTGTTTGGTTTAGCATGCGGCTAATAGATAAAGATCATGCTGAACCAACAAGAATCGAGCAAAATGACTTCCGTACATGATCGGAAAAGTGACATATTTACAAGTACTGGCCCAGTTAGGATCCCTATTGAAGCGTCTTTCTTCAGTTGTAAGGATATTGCAACAACGACCCGTTGGGTGCTTTATCACCAACGAGTGCTCTTTTGAAATAGATCCATCTACGGTGCGCGACAATTGGAGTTCTTGCCCTAAAGTGATCCCAGCTACGGGTGTTTCAGGTAGTCTACAGCGAGCCTTCTGCTCTGCTTAAGTAGTCACCAGCTCGAGCGTTGGTAATATTATTATCAATTTGACAGTAACTGTGTAATTCGGTCTTCCTCCTACAACATGAGTTTTTCGCTGCCCTCTTGTCTACCCTGGCTGGCTGAGTGTTACCCCAGCTGGAAAACAAAAGCACGCGTTTCAACGATTGGTAGCTAGAGAGTTAAAATGTTTCGCGAAAATTTGAATATAGGTCTCCGAAGACTAGACCTATCCTAAATGTAATTTTACAGATGATTTTTTAAATTCCATGATTCGACTTTTGACCGAAAAAAAACAAATTTTAAACCACTGTAAAAAAAAAAATTATGACGTAGTGCAGCAAAATGGAGTTTTCATTACTGAAGCCCTGTGCTATCGTTGGAGAATGATTTGGTTTACCCCCCAGAGACAATGACCCACAAATTGTTGCGTAGTGTAATCTTGATAGAGACTAAGTTGGAGGCGAAATCTGCTCTCATTGAACAAGAAATATGTATACGAATTGATGTCTCTTCTGGATTTCACTTTTTATCATACATGCATACATACCTCACATGTCTGCAGTTGATACAGTCGTCGTTCTTTTTCCATTTCATCAGCAACAACAGCCGCATCAATTTCAGTGCGTACCATACCCGCTTCTTTGGCTTGGGCTTTCTTTTCTTTTTCGATTTTGATAAATTTCGCTTCATAATCTTTTGCTGCCTTATCGAATGGCCGTTTCATATCACCCTTCACGCCGCGTAATTCACTTTTCAACATTGAATCCACCGGAAACATAACAATATTGTTAATATTTTGCATCTAAAATGAATCAGACATTACAAAAAATGCATCATATCAATATAATTATGGCGTATAATACCAAGGTTTTCATTAGTGCACTCAATTCTTTTGTCACAACAGAGAATTTGAGAAATGCCGCTCCAATATCCGGTTCATCTTGATCGATAACCTTACCTCCAAGCCGCTCCAATGCACGAACCAAAAACATTTCATTATCAACATGTGCTATACAAAATTGAAAAATAGTTGGTAATATAATGTGTAATTTGTTTGCTTTTGCAATTAAATAATACAAATTCAATTCAACGTACTATTTCCAGAATTGTGTATGGCTTTGACGGATTTTTTCAATTTTGTCAATCCTTCTCGATCGAATTCCAGACGCTAAAAATAACAAATTATTTGAATTTTTGCATTAATACGTAATTATAGTATAAATTTTATATAGAAATTTAAATCATTTGAATAAACAATTTAGAATTTATTGTTTACACTTGCTTGATATGAATCATAGATTCTTTGAAGCAAGTTAAATACTTTTTTAAATGCTTAGTAAATAGAAAATATGAACATTTAATTAACTGCAATTGAAAAAAATAACACACCCATTTATATACTATTTATAGGGTGTTCTTTTGTGGGTGCCGTAGCTCAGTGGTTAGTGTGTTCGCCTTCTGATCTGTAGGTCGTGGTTCAATCCCAGGCTGATGCATAACAAATTTAATATCGATAAGATTTCTCTTTCGAACGGTACCCACCTGTCGGCAAGCAATTGGCAATTCTTCCGACAGTAACAACTTGCCATGAAAAAGCTTCTTAAAGAACTCTGTGACAAAGCTCAGAAAAAGTGATGTCACAAGTGTTCTGCCGTTCGGAACCGGCTAAAATAAGTAGGTCCCTACTAATATTGTCCAAAATTTAAGACGCACAACCGTAATGGAATAGAAGCTCGGCCAATGAGCCCTTTGGGGCTTTATGTGCCACATATTTATTTTGTTTTTTTTATAGGGTGTTCTTTAAGAGGTGTACAATTGTAAATTGTTAAGGAAATGTTAGGGTAAAGCAAAATTTGTGATTATTTCATCAAAATAATAATGGAGCATAAGTTTCGACTAATTCTTCAAGCATTTAAGGCCAATTCTTTCAAGTAACTCCACAAAATATCGCCCAGAGTTGTCAAATTATATGTTCTTGAAGGCCAGCGTAGAGTCCAAGTGTGGAGAAAATTTTGTCATCGAACATGTTCTTTAATAAATCGATGGTTTCACCGACAATCTGACAATATGTGTTGTATGTAGCACCATCCTACTGAAACTAAAGCTCTTGCGGACCATGTTGGTCCGATTATGTCTCCGGATCAAAAAACTACCACACAATGCATTTTCTGGGGTGCCAGAAGCCAAAAGTGAGCCTCATCACTGAACATAATTTGATGGTAAAACACACTGCTCGCGTACAACAGATGCTACTTTGGGTTAAGTAAGCAATTGAGAGCGCTCTCTCAAGAAGCAAAAACCACACTCTATAAATCTCTCAACATGCCTGTTGTTGTTGTAGCAACTTCAATTTGTGTCGTCGTCAGCATAAACAAGCTATTGTTTGCTCGTGTTCTCGTAGGGGTCAAATCCTCGAAATGTAGTCACCTCAAGTGGGTGTGTCCGGAGCTGTACGCGTGTTAAATTTGTGGAGTGCAAGGAACAATTGAATAGGTGGACTGTGTCGTGCGGTGATTAGCCGCAATCGGGGCATTTGTCCGGTATATCCGAATTAATTCTCGCTGGATTATTGTTGTGGAACTTACTGTATCTCGACCTGAGCTGCGCAAGGGTGCACCTTGTTTACCTGGGCAATTGTTTTTCCACCTTGGCAACAGGTGGGGGTCTTCCGTTAAGGATTTTTTTGGGCTGGTGTGCACTAGTCGCAGATCCTACCGATTCCGCATGCAAGCGTTTAGAGGCAGAGGAGTGCGAGTTGTGATCCAGCTGATTATTGGATCACGAAGGATCACGCTTGCAAACAGGTGCTACTTTGGGCTAAGTAAGCAATTGAGAAGTCGAGCCCTCTCTCGAAGAACGAAAACTACACTCTACAAGTCTCTCATCATGCCTGTCCTAACATATGGCGCTGAAGCCTGGACAATTTCCACCTCGGATGAGCAAATGCTTGGAGTTTTCGAGAGAAAAATCCTACGCAAGATCTTTGGACCTATTTGCGTTGGTGGCGAGTACCGAATAAGGTACAACCATGACCTGTACGAGATGTATGCCGATATTGACATAGTAAAGCTCATCAAAATCCAGCGGCTGCGCTGGCTAGATCATGTCGAGCGGATGGAAGAACACACTCCAGCTAAGAAGGTGTTATATTCGGAACCCGCTGGAGGACGACGCAGACGAGGAAGACCTAACCTCCGGTGGAAAGACCAAGTACTGTAGAACCTGACGGCGCTTGGAATTTTTAACTGGCTCCAGTTAGCGAAGAACAGAGGTGGCTGGCGAAGTATGTTATATTCGGCCTAAAGCTGAATAATGCGCCACTGATCTGCCAGTCGCTTTGTATGTTGTGAGTAGCGTTTCTCTGTCCTCACCCCATGAGCTTCCAGCGAGGGCCTTGAGCACATTGTTGCGCTTGTAGCAAACTCTATTGCGAGTTTTAGCAGCGTGGGTGGATAATGTGAGGAGATTATCGAAGGTTACGCCTAGGATCCGTGGGTTTTTGAGCATTAGGATCTTTCGATTGTCAATGGCGATGTCTAATTCCATCCCCACTTCCTTGGGGATGATGGGGTGAAGAGCGTTGCAGTTGCTTTCTCGGGAGAGAGGTGTAAGTTTCTGCCACGGAGAAATTTGCGCTACTTCACGAAGATTGTCCTTAATGTTGGTAGATAGCTCATCAGTGCTTTACCCATCGCTAGGATTGTGGAATCATCTGTGTTCGAGCCGAACGTAATATTGCCGGGGGAGGCGGTATTTTCGAAATGTAATGGTTGAACAACACTACGATTTTCGATGTCGTCCCATTCCTTGATTGTAAATAATTGATGACAAAAACTTTTTACGTCGCAATGAAGCATAAATGTCAACTGTAAAATCGCAGTCAAGATGAAATTGATGCGCTCAATATTGCATTCGTAATGAATACGTTTAGTTGTGTATCAATATTTATGACTTGACTAGGTGAATAACTTTTTTTTGCTGGTTACTGATAATTGCTGAAATAAATTATTTCTGTGCTGGAAAAATTGCTCATTTTTGGAATTGATTTTTTATTTTTTCTTTTTTCTTTTTCTGTTCTATTAGACGGCACATGCAATCAATGCATAATATCCAATTTAACATATTTACGTCATGGAATACATACACAGACCCATGTACGTACATACATATGAATGTGGTGGTTTACTTAATTGTCATTACATGTGCATGCAATGTGCAATAGCAAATACAAGGTCGTTTGTGTTATTAAACTTAATATAACCTATTTATACAAATGAACTGTAACTGTAACAGCACCAACTGGAAATATCATATTATACATAGGTATATACATATGTTCTTGTTTTTAAAAATATTATACAATATGTGAGTGCATTGATTGAACCAGAAACTTACCACCTTGATCAAAAAGTTCCCGGAATAACCACCGTGTGGCGCTCCAATTTGAGTTGTTTTTTTTCTTTTTGTTAAGTTGGTACGAGGGCAAGACGAAGTATCTAGTGTCAACAAACAAAGAGTCCCGGCGTCTTGAACAGCACGTCACTGTTGACAACTACGCTTTTGAAGTAGTAAGGGACTTTGTCTATCTTGGAACCAGCATTAACAGCAGTAATGACGTCAGCTTGGAGATCATGCGTAGGATAACTCTTGCTAACAGGTGTTACTTTGGGCTGAGTAAGCAATTGAGAAGTCGAGAACGAAAACTACACTCTACAAGTCTCTCATCATGCCTGTCCTAACATATGGCGCTGAATCCTGGACAATTTCCACCTCGGATGAGCGAATGCTTGGAGTTTTCGAGAGAAAAGTCCTACGCAAGATCTTTGGACCTATTTGCGTTGGTGGCGAGTACCGAATAAGGTACAACCATGAGCTGTACCAGCTGTATGCCGATATTGACATAGTAAAGCGCATCAAAATCCAGCGGCTGCGCTGGCTAGGTCATGTTGAGCGAATAGAAGAGCACGCTCCAGCTAAGAAGGTGTTATATTCGGAACCCGCTGGAGGACGACGCAGAAGAGGAAGACCAAACCTGACGGCGCTTGGAATTTCTAACTGGCGCCAGCTAGCGAAGAACAGAGATGGCTGGCGAAGCATGTTATTTTCGGCCTAAATCGATATTCGGTTGTTATGGCCACATAAGTAAGTAAGTAAGTTGGTACATCTGTTGTTGATATTCCCTCTAAATCTTAGCGTCATAACTTGACATATGCAAAAGTTACGTAGCCAAGAATACATCTATCTCAGTGCTTCCTGCGATTTTTCCATTACTTCCTCTCGGCTGCTGAAACGCGTTACCCGTAATGGTTTTTTAACTCGATTGAACAGAAAGAAGTCACAGGGAGCCAAATCAGGTGAATTCGGTGGCTGTTGGATGGTATTTGTTGCAATTTTCGTCAAAAAATTACGAATAATGATGGCACTGTGCGACGGTGTGTTATCATGGTGCAAAATCCAGGAGTTTTCTGCCCACAATTCTGGTCTCTTTCCGTCGTACTCATAAACCCACGTCTCCTCTCCAGTAATGATACTTTTGATGAATGTGGGACCGGATTCAGCCTCGCAAGTCATGTCTTTTGCGACATCAACACGGTATCTTTTTTGCATGAAATTAATTCTTCTTTTCTTCTACTTTATTTAGGATGATATCCTGTTAATTACAACAATTTCTTAAATACATTCTACGTTTACAAAAATACATATATACATATTCAAATATATATTGCATCTACAAATTTAATAGCACATGATCAGTCTTCTGTAGATGTCGATGTTCAGCATTCCTGCCACCTTTTTAGCGGCCTTCCCGGTGGCCTCTTTGCTGCTGGTTTACCCACCATTGCGATTTTTGCTAAACGGTTGTTAGACATCCGCATTTGATGAGGTCCTGCACTTCGCACATCTGTCTGATTTCCTCGTTACGCATCGTGTATAGCCTGCTATAGAGCGCAGTGTATGCATCTCAACTTTTGATGCAATGCGCTCCGTGTTTTTCGTGTCGGCTCTTGTTTCAGTTGCATATGTTAAGATAGGCCTTACGCATGTTTTATAAATACGTACTTTTGATTTTATGCTCATATGCTTATTTCTCCACACGACATCCCTTAAGCACCCAGATATGCGTGATGCTTTCATTGTTTGCTCGTCGACTTCGGATTTGAGACATTTTTGCGATGTTATTTTTGTTCCAAGGTAGGTAAATTCCATTACTTGTTCAATACTTTCGCCGTAGACAGCCAGTTTGCATTGCAAGGGATTTTGTGAGATTGATAAGGATTTTGTTTTTGATGCAGATATTTGCATAGTGTACTTATTCGCAGATTTCTCGAAGGCGTACAATAGGCGCTGTAGGTCATCCTCGTTATCCGAGATTAAAGCTGCATCATCAGCATAATGCAGCTTTAATCTCGGATAACGAGGATGAACTACAGCGCCTATTGTACGCCTTCGAGAAATCTGCGAATAAGTACAATATGTTTAATTGAAAATTGTACTTTTGGCTACGTAACTTTTGCAAATGTCAAGCTATGACGCTAAAACTTAGACGGAATATCAACAACAGATGTACCAACTTAACGAAAAAAAAAAAAAAAACAGAACTCAAATTGGAACGATGGCAGCGCCACACGGTGGTTATTCCGGGAACTTTTTGATCGAGGTGGCATATGTACGTATACGTCTATATTATTCATATATTGTTTGGCGCTTAAAAAGAAAAATGAGATGCATGCAAGTACGCATATCTTGCATGTGTGTGTGTGTGTGTATTTAAACACACACTGAGAATGCGTATAAGTTGTTCTATTTGCTATTCTTAATTTTTAGTATGCACGTAATTTATAGAAATACTCAATGTCGTAGTGTTCTAAGTATAATTGGCACATTATCATCATCATCATCATCATCATCATCATCATCATCATAACCATACATATATGTGTGTGTGTATGTATGTATGTATATATGAACATTCCTTTTTAATTTGTTACATGTGCCTGGTGCAATTTTCAGTATTTAATGCATAATAAAGATTTGTAAAAATGTACTTTTTACTTATATGCACATATTGTATATATATGTATATAATCGGTTATATATACATAGTATTTCATACTACATATATGTATGCGTATGATGGCTACAATTATATACATACATGCACAATTCCTATACGAGCCGGATGTGAATAATTGTTAATTTTTCTCCTTCTTACCCTCCTTCATGTTATGGCTACTATTTTTTTTTTTTCGATTACTTACTGATTTCATATCATATTGTTCATTTATTTTTGTTATTGCTTATACGGTATATATGGTATATTCATATCAGTATGTATGGTTACATCTACAATGCTATTTTGTTTGCGTCAAATTGTTTTAAACACATTGCACATTCAAGTGGAATTTTGCTGATTAGGTGTTGGTCGTTTTATACATATCATTCTAACTAGCAGTGATATCAATTCATAGGCGTGTATCTATGGTTTAAGTTGTCCGACACTAATTTTTTTTTAATAATTGTTGTAATATTATTATTTTATTTTTTTTTCCATTTTATATCGAATAATAAATATAAATAACTATATGCTTATGTACAGGGTGATTTTTTTTGACAACTTTCTTTTATGGCAACACTGTTTTTGGCAGCTCAGCTGTTTTCGTGTAACATGTTACTGTCAAACATGTTCAGTTTGGTCTATAATTTAACCATGAATCGCCTTACAAACGAACAACGCTTGCAGATTATTGAATTTTATTACCAAAAATTCAAGTGCATCGTGCACTTTCTTGTGTTTACCGACGAAGCTCATTTCCGGTTGAATGGATACGTGAACAATCAAAATTGCCGTATTTGGTGTGAAGAGTAGCCAGAAGTATTGCATGAATTGCCAATGCATCCCGAAAAATGCACTCTTTGGTGTGGATTATGGGCCCATGACATCATTGGGCCGTACTTTTTAAAGACGACGAAGGCAGGAATGTTACTGTGAATGGCGAGGAATACCGTGCAATGATAACACACTTTTTTTTTACTCAAAATCTAAGAGCTGGTCTTGGCTGACATGTGGTTTCAATAAAACGGTCATGCCACATGCCACATTGCACCCGAAACAATGGCCCAATTGAGGGGCGAGTTCGGTGAACAGTTTATTTCACATTTAGAGCCGGTCAATTAGCCGCCTAGATCGTGTGATGTAACGCCTTTAGACTATTTTCTTTTGTGGGGCTATGTTAAGGCTCATGTCTATAGCGACAAACCCGCCCGACGATTGACGCACTGGAAGCCAATATTGAAGAATTTATTCGTTAGATATCGGCCGATTTGTCGGAGAGAGTATACCCAAATTGGACACAGCGTATGAACCATTTGAGGTACAGCCACGGTCAACATTTACATGAAATCATATTTTTAACATTGAATTATATAGATCGTTCTATCGACGCAAATAAAGATTTCATACATTTCTATAAATTTGGTGTTTTTTTTTAAATCAAATCCGCAGGCTCTTAAAAAATCACCCTCTATGTGTATATGACGAAATTGGAAACCACTCTAAGATAAGTTATATATATAGACCCCTAGATTTAGGTTCAAGAGCGCATTTCCAACAATAACAAAGTATCGACATGAATATATTTTTAGAATAGCATTCATTTGAAATACATATGATAATTATGTGCATACATAAGTTTGTATACAAGTACGACTAAAGCGGCTCTTTAAAAAAAAGAGACAAAGAAAGGTTCAATTCCCATATGTTATCCGTCAATATATAATTTTCAAGTGATTTTTCGTGTACCCACAAAGTAAAAACAGCATGAAATACAGCCGGCACAGAGGAATGTACATTAAACTGGTATAAAAACAGATCATTTTAAGCATATCCGTATGAAGTTGCCGTTTTAGTTTAAAAATAAAGGCACAAACTGTTATTTGTCTCATGGCATGTTATGAAGTATACAGTTAGAAGGTATGAACTCTAAATCAATATTTTATATTTGTTATTGGAATTGTGAATTAACCTCCCGCAATTTCGAAACAATTATTCCAATGATCCTCCAATAATTTTATACCATCTGTGTAATGATTTCTTTAAATTACTGTTCCCCAGCTGCACTAGTTTCTTCATTCGCGAAAAAAAAACTTTCCATGAAGAAATTGTTTCGAGTTTCTGAAGAGGTCGTTGTTGTTGTTGTTGTTATAACATCATTATTTCGCTGAGGTGACACTCCTTGACCTGGAATGACCAAAGTATGAAGAAATTGTTTCGAGTTTCTGAAGAGGTCGTTGTTGTTGTTGTTGTTATAACATCATTATTTCGCTGAGGTGACACTCCTTGACCTGGAATGACCAAAGTATGTTCTGGGACGAAGAGCCGCTTGCCATGGGAACATTAGGTAGTAGTCACTGGAAGCCAAATCTGGTGAATACGATGGGTGTTCAAGCAATTCGTACTTTAATTCCCTCAATTTAGCCATAGTCCAAAACACTTGTGTGAACACGTGCATTGTCTTGATGAAAAATTATTATTATTATTTGTTTTTTTATGTACCTCACTTTAGCGAGTATAATTATAGACGCTAAAAATCTTAGCATACTTGCTCATTTCAATTAGACCAATTATATTAATTTTTTCTACTATACAGAGATGTTAGCTATCGATAACTATAAATGTCAATGTCAAATTTAAATGTCAAAAATGTTATAATTAAGAAGGAAAGGAAAAGCAGGATTGTTGCAACAAAATTTGTTCACTATTTAATTGAACTAATTAAATAATCAGAATTTGTTCTATATATTTGGAATTTATATATAAAATAAAAATCAAATCAACTCTGTTTAGCAAACTTAGGATGTACGTCGTTTTATTGGCACAAAGATAGTGAGTTGTCGAATAAAACACGGTTATTTTATATTATATGAATGTACAGGGTGTTTAAAGGAAAGGTGTCATTTTAAATTTAAAGAAAAACGCAATCTATTTTGTGAAAAGAGCTAATAATTTGATTTTAATCCAAAGTACAAACTTTCAAGTTAGTTATGAAACACAATATATGTCAAATGTCCAACAATATGCATCACATTTTCGCATAATTGCGACTTTATTTCGCAAATAACAGCTCTAATATTATCTTTGAGTGCTTCAATAATTGCTGGAGCATTAGTGTCGACTTTATATTTAACTTAATGTCAAATCACATGACCTCGACGGCAACTCGAACTCTTCATTTCGTCCAGGAAATTTTTCACACCATAGATCCATTGTTTCACCAGCTGTAAGGCATGTGGCGCTGTCCTGCTGAATATAACCGTCGTCCACGTCCATAGAATCAATTTCAGGCCAAAAAAGAAACTCAGTCAACATCGTTCGGTAACGCAATCCAATTCCATATATGGCCCAATGACACCATCATTCCAAAAACTGCACCAAACTGTCACTCGTTGTGGATGGAGAGGTTGTTCGACTATTTCTATTGGGTTTTCGGAGCCTCAGATGCGACAGTTTTTTTTATTCACGTACCCAGTCTGCTGGAAATGAGCCGCATCTCTCAGAATAATTTTTCTGAAAATTTCGATTTCTTCTTTGTCAAATGTCAACGAATGACAGCTGTATGTTGACGTTTGAAGGAAATTCGGAAATTTTAAATGACACCTCTTGTTGTAATACCCTGTATGAGACAATCTAACAGAATAAATTTTCATAATTTTTTTTTTTAATCGGATAAGATAAGAAGATAATTGCACATATTATGAATGGCTATTTGTCATCAAGAGTCGATAATACCAATTTGATGTCATAGTTGCTTCTTTAGGACCAAAGATGTTTGCCGAAGAACAAAATAGAGAGATCCTTATTGATAGATTTTTTCTTTTCTCTTATAATTAACCCAATAAAAATTAATATTTTTTTTTTTTAGTCATTTTATCAATTCAGAGATCGGAATTTGTTCTACACGAAATATATATATATAAAGTAAACAATTAAAGCAATTTTTTACTTTATTAGAATTTTACCTTTCATAAAAAGATTTTAATAATATCAATTATCAAATACAATATTTTATTTTACATAGCATAATATAAATTAACTCGAAACAATTAAGTTGGTAAGGTTGAAGTTGTAGTTATTTCATTTTTGACTGACCCCCTTCTACAATAGCCAAAACATGTGTATGCCTGACTGTATAGTATCATTCATACATACTCGTATAAACTCTTGAATGAGATTCGTAAAGCAAACTAACTACTACATACTCGTAACAAAGGCTATTGAGAATATACATTTATGTATAAGTAAATTGTTGTAATTTGCATATACTCTATAGAAATTCGATATAGTCTGAATAGATTCTTTGTTGCATTTTACAGTTCATCGTAATCATTTGTTTATTTCATTATATCTAATCATTATTTATTATTAAGAGAATTTAGAACTTTGTGTTCTACTTTTTTATGAGCACCTACAAATTGCAAGCACAAATTTAAAATAAAATACAATTTTGATACTGTAGTAGAGTCATGTATCGCAGTACCAAGACTATTCGATTTTAGACAATACAGTTTTTTTGTCAAAGAGGCAAAGGTCCGGTACATACAGATGGAGTAATTTAATTTAATGTATTAAGAAATTATATAATGATAGAGATAGAGATAGAGACATTATGTTTCCCTACTCAATTGTTGTCGAAACATGCTTCTAAAACATTATCACGATTAATTGTTTTCATGAAAGAGATTCCGAAAAATGAATTTATCCGGCAGCTGGAAAAATATAAACCACCTTGCAATAATACATCTAAATACTAAGATGGGGTGAGTTGTGCTAATGATGTATTATGTAGGATAAACACAAAAAATCTACAATATAGTTAGATCCCTAAGTTGGCAAAAAGCCCAAAAATGTACAAATATTTTATGCACACAACAAAACTATTAACGCATATACACACATTACTATATACCTTAATACAATAATTATGGGTGGGTGTTTTATTGTATTCGTGCTGAGTAAAGTGAACTGGCTGACGAGATTTATTGGTTAATTTACATTTACAAATGCTTTTTTGTCAAAACGATTTAGTGAGTTATCCTGCCGAATTTCCACATACAAATGTGCATACACATAATTTATGTAATGTATAAAGTACTTAAACGATTGTTCACTTAGACTTATGGCATAAGTGGGATAATTTAGCAGAATTTACCTCTTCCAGCACTGATATTGTATGACGACAATCTGGCATGCGAGTTGCAAATGTTGATGTTGTTGGTGAATTGTAATCATCTCGAGTTTCCTCTACAAACTCGGCGATTCCAATGATTGCTGGAGGCATTGTGTACACGATGTTATTATTTGGGCACTAAAAAGCGCCCAATTATGATATTGGCAAACAAATTAGCAGCACCAGATGTTTTTATACCCGAATGGGTAAAGAATAATATAACACAAATTGCTTTTTAATAGACATACACCTATATGGACAAGGTGCGCTCAAGTAGTTGTTCTTTTTAAATCTGTAATATTTTCAAGTGCACAATTTGTCGCATATTTTCAAACTATTTAATAAAATACCTAGAGGTATTATTGTTTCACGTCTTGCTTTATTTTTAGAGAATTCTTTGTTTCGTTTTCAACTCCATCACCACCGCACACACCCTTACTTTCATCCTTTGCAGCGAAGTTGACAATGGAATAGAGAAATGTGTGGAGTGACACCCATTTCTTGCTCTTTCAAAAACACCTTTATTATGCATACGATTTTTTTTTTCTTTTTGTGTGTGCACATTCATACATATAACTTATTCGTAAATTGTGACTATATAGTCGATTTTCTATTTTCAATTGTGTATATTATTTAATACTGATGAAGGCATTCCTTTCCATTGTTGTTTATTGGATTTTAGTGACTTTCCCTTAAAAAGCGTCGCTTCAATGTTTTCCTCAAATCCAATCATTTATTGATTCTTACTTTACATATGCACTTTTTGCGTTCGCAAATGTAAACGCACATTACTCAATTCCCTGCGGTACAATAAAACAATATTCACATTTTTATAATAGTTAATAAATTTGTGACGATAATACGAGTGAAATTCGTAATTTTATTATTAAAACGATCGAGTTTTTCACAAAATTTTATGATGCTAACGATGGACGACGAAATTTCTTCAGAACGACAACCACCGAGCGAGCGCGAACAAAAAGAAGACTGCAAAACGTAAAACGCAATTTGTGACAATTGTTCAGGGTTGCTATTAATATTTTCAAAAAGAGTATAACAGCAATTTAAAACACTGTAAAAAATTATGACAAATTTTTGTATTTCCATATGGTAATAGCCTAGACAGACGGCAGCCTAATTCCGTATTACCGGCGCACTTAATACGAATAAAATAATAACCTGACAGACGGCAGTATTGCGTATTAACTAAACGGCTGATTGCTGTTTTCTTTATTAGGTCTGTCCACTTACATTACTATCACTATCAATTTCTGTCATCTGTCACTCTCGATATGAAAAAATCTACAAGAAGTACGTGAACTGAAAACTATCAGAAACTTGTAAGTTGACATTCACCGTTCGTAATTGACAGCTGGATTTATTTGTTCGCAAACACTTTTCATGTTGAAAACTGTTAACAATTGTTGAAAGTTTTTTGTTAGCGAATACACCTAATATTTTGTAAAATGGATGGAGAAAAATTCACAATAGACAATTTTCAGCAGTGTTGCCAACGCAAATTGCCCTAATCCTCTTATTTTGAGAATTAACTCATAGAGTTTATGCGGATTAGCTGCAGTTAATGCCCGAGTTAATTCGAATTAACTTGGTAATCCGTCTAGGCTATAACAACTCTTTCATCAAAGACAATGCTTGATAGTCACGAAAAAAGAAGTCTACAGACCACGGTATAAAAATAAACATGATACTCTTCCGAATGAAGAAGACGAAAAACAACAAACACCATTTTTACACTATATAAATACGGTTTTGACATTGTACGCCTAAATGAAGACATTTTCTTACCTGATATTCTTAACCTACTCTTTAAAACTATTTTCATCATTTACACCTAGCACAAATGCAAATAAATCTTGGTCCCTTAGTTACAGTCAATTTCAGATCTATCTTAAATTTAGTATCAACTTGTTTGACATATTGTCCATACAAAAATCTGTCAAAAGCCGATACTAATTTAAGATGTTCTACATTAATATGTCGTTCCCTCGCTTTTTGAGGAAAATTAAGTGAAATGTTAGGTGTTTGTAAATTGAATCTTCTTATCGCTCCAATGATAAATACCCTTCAGGAAATGCGAGTAGTATAACTCCAACGTTTTTCTAGTGCAAATTTCCCTACTACTAGTTCTTTTTTATAAAAATTAACTGCGCGTGAGGACAGAAAATCGCCAGTTCACTGTTGAATTATCGCTTGTCTAGTGTTGTGGGACCAATTGTGTGTTTTGGTATAGTTTAACACTACTCTCTTACACGAGTAAGGTAACCCTTTGGTGATATTTTTTGATGTAAAGATTTTTTGTGTGCTTATTTATTTTTTGTTTTTTGGTACATATATACGACTTTTATACAAAATCACAAATCATTCCTGTCATTTTGGAGGTACATAAACAATTTCATTCACGGCTAGGTAAACCATATCTACAAATATTTATTTATAATTTTTTTATTATTATACCAAAAATAACATACCTGAGTTTTGTAAGTTTGTATTAATTTTAAAATAAAATTAAAATAAATTAAATTAAATTCTTCAAAATCCTCACAAAACATTTAATATGACATTATTTTATAATTTTTTTATTAATGCACATTCCAAAATAAAAAATGAGCGATTACTATCATAACCTAACCTAACCTGATTATTATTTCGAAAAAGTAGGATCTTGTTGTATCAATCTGTCATCCTTACAATTATCCGATTATTCAGTACTAATTTGGCATTTACTAAAATGTGCATTTTGTATATCCAGTCCATTTTCAACATCACGATTTACAACCGCAGTGGAAATGAAAGGAAAACAAAAACAAAAGAATCTTATCTCTAGAAATTTAACATTTTTCTGTGATTTTATCATACTGCGATTAAATTAAATTTAAGAATTACTCATTAAAAAGTTATTAATATACATGGAGTTTGAGAAAAAGATTAAATTTGTATTATTTTGAGCACGAAATGTAAAAAATTGTGTCCCAGAGTAAAGTGCAATTGAATACTACTCCAAAATGTTCAATGATAATGTTGCAGTTGGGGCAGAAGTAGACAATGATCGAAATGATGGCAATAATAGCGGGTCGTCTACAACGAAAGAGAAGCGGAGTTGGTTCCCCTCATTAACGCGCCGGAAAAAGACTCAATCGCAAACATCATTGGCTGCCATCACCTCACCCACCATTGAAGATTCAGAGTCGCATCTACAAAACAATAATAATGAACCACTGCAAGTGTTAGCAGCAGGAACAACAGAGCATATGGATGAAGTTGCTGGTACTAGTCGAAAGCGAAAAGATGATAAAAGTATGTTTCAACGTTTTCGTAAAAAGATGGGCTTGCGTTTCCACTCTTTGCGGCAGCGACGACATCAGTGTGAAGGTGCAGGATGCCCCAGTGGAACAACTGATGCGACCGCCGAATTTCTTACACATTCGCCTAAACGTGAACCTTTAAGCTTCAGTTTTACGCTCGATATAAAAATGGATGAGCCTGAAATGATTCCGTTCACACATGATTATAAACGGTTTATTGTGAAGAAATGGCTAGAGCGTGATACTGGCCCAAATAATGTCATGTATACGGCTTGTTCAGAAATGTTAAGGTAATTAATTGCACAACAATCTAAGATATCGTTACATTACAAAATATTTAATTTTCATTTCAGCCAAGTATGGTATTGGGGTGAAATTTCTCGTCGTGATGCACAAAAGCAATTAACTGATAAACCAACTGGTTCCTTTTTAGTACGAGACTCGGAAACTAGTGGTTGTCAATTTACATTAAGTTTTCGCATTGTAAATGTTACACTACACTATCGTCTTGAATATCGTGATAATTATTGGCATTTTGAAGAACTACAGTATGAGTCGATTGTTGAGATGATCGAAGATATTCTATATCGCTGCACAAGTGATAATTTTGTGTGCTTTGTTAAAGTACCAAATGAAATGCAACCGCCATTTCCGGTTATCTTAAAGTATCCATTGAGCCGATACTTAAATATGCCACATTTACAAGATTTATGTAGGCGTGTTATACAGCGACATGCTACACCTGAGGAAATAGCCAAATTACCGATTCCACCAAAACTACAAGAGTATTTGTATGAAAAACGTGAGCTAGTATTTCAAAGTTAAGAATGTGCAGAATGAAAGCGGTATTAGTTGGTACGCAAAGTGGAAGAGAGAAAACAAAGCCAAAGAAGAATGTTTGAATATTCAAAGTATACATATACTATGTATACATATGCATCACATTATACGATACATACATCATATAAAAAAAGCACATTTGCATATACATATAGGAATACACATGTAGTGCATTTCTTTGTATTTCCAAAAATTGATTTAAACATTTTTATCATATCGCTTGTTTATTGCAATGTGATACACGTAAGAATAATTAATATAGTTTTTAGTACAGTGCAACATGTCATCAAAACTATATTGTACATATTAGACCATAAAACCGATTTGGTCACTCTTGCAGCAAACCTTCAATATACTGAGGTTACAAATTCAACAAACAATTATGACGATGATAAAAATATATTGATATTCAACCACTACACGCACAATATACACACACTACTAAACATTTTTTCTGAAAGAAAAACTACTCAATACAAATACCCTTTCATCGCAATTAGGTCGCACAATTCTAAGTATCAATTTTAGCATAGTATTAAAGCATGTACTCTATGTGTGTTGCAATTTAGATACGATAATCAAATTTCTCCTACGCCTTTGATTTGATTCATTTGATAATAATGGATCCAAGGTATCAAGTATGATTGATTAATTCATATTTTAAATCATTTACATTACTATATATTTATTATTTTTATATAAAACAAACAAAATATTACAATATATTAAGCCTAAAGTGAGAATGTAAAGGCATGATCACATCATTTGTTTCTTTATTAAACTACCGCTTCCTCCCAGTGTCTTCATTGATTATAATTTCAATGTTAAGCTCATACTTTAACTATTATACCATATACTATTTCTACTATTGTATTTTGTTGAAATAAAAGAAGAGCTGTATTATTTTATAACAGTTGCGAATAATAAAATTGAAGAACTATATATTAATTTCCTTTTTTCACAAGTATGTGTACGTATATGTATTTCATTAGAAAGTGCTGGAATTAAACATAATCTATAATAATAATTAAATTGCACTATGCATTAGGGCAAACTGTTGTCGAGTTCGATTACAACAACAACAGAATCCTTCATTTCATTATAAGTTAAAAGCCACAGGCATTGATATTTATCACTATCACGGTTTCCGGCCAACAACTCGATTGACTGTCGTCAAATTTATTGAGTCAATTGAGTATCGGATATCTTCGACAACGCGTCTCCATAATTTGGTGTTACAAGTTTTGGGTAGATTTGATACCCGACTATTGTGATATGTGTGACTATATAATGGATTGGATAATCAAATACCTAATTCACTAGAATTAAGGTAAACATCACTGGAAACCGTAGCATAATAAACTACGGTTATGTGATTAATCGTTCAAACAACCTGCTTAATAATTTATTCACTGAATCAAAGTATTCGAATCAGAAATTTAATTAATAAAAAAAAATTTGTATTTCTAGTTTATCTTGGCTAGAACTGTGCGAACATTTGTCGAACAAACTGATTAAGCAATCATTCGATTAATTGCAAATTTTGATTAAGCAAAAGACGAATTTCCTACTTTACAGTAGAAGATGTGACACCGGTTCTCACAGGGACAAATGTGATCAGTTTACTTTTGTCAATTGGTATTTCCTTTTAAACATCAGGTAAAGAAATTAAAAAATACGTTCCCTTATGGGGATAATACAATTACAACATTTTTATGTTTTTACTATATTACACATTCAAAGCTTTATTTCACCTAATGTAAGTTCCTGTTGTCAGCAAAAAAAAAAAAAAAATTCAATAAATTGTTTATATCTATATATTACTATATTTATTCCTCTACTCAACTACAAATGCATTGGTTTGACAGCTAAACATTGATAGTGTAATATCCCCATTAGTTATGTAACAATATAGTAGTAACTTGACAAAACGTGATAAATCCTTTTTGGTCAAAATTGCTGGCAAGTTGAGAAGTTTAAGAATTTGTAGTTATTATATCGTCCCACAAACGAATATTTCAAGTCGTGTTAGGTAAAATTATTTAAAATTAGAAATCATCACGTTTTGTTACGACACAATTGAGTTATCAGCATTATTTTTGCCCATTGGTAATATAAATACATTTTGATACATACATATGATTATTTTGTCAATATTTATATAGAAAATAATAATGAAAATATATTTCTATTTCTTATATATGCGTTATATATGTGAGAATATAATTATTTGAGTTTCTCGTTCATTTATTTCGTTTTGGAATGAAGTGTTGAAGTAGAAGTTCAATTTTACCAAGAAAAACCCATTTTTCTACCTTCTTAGTGTATATTCCAATAGATTTCAGTTGGAGAAAACAAAATTTACAAAAGACAGTAAATTACTGACTGCAAAATATTGAAGGTGTCAGTTACACTTAAGAAAAAATAGTAATGCGATGTGAAATAAGTATTAATGTGTGGTTTGTGACTCACAATATAATATTCGAAATACAATTATAAAAAAAAAAAGGTATTTAAAATTGATACCAATTACTTGTTCATACTGCTCATAAATTTAATCAATCACTAATATCGAGAGAATTGTCAAAGTGACAACAACTTTTTGTTGGTTGTTACATGTCTGAGATTTAAAAACGTTTATTCTGTGCATTTAACAATAATTATAAAAATATAAGAATGCAAAAGTTTACAGTAAAAATTGATTTATCGGCATTCTTTGATGACGAAAGAAAACTCGTTCTCATTCTCGTCGATCCTGATTGGGAAAGCGTGGAAATGTTACAGAAACGAGTGGAGAAGGTTTTCAATGTACATGTCCAATTTCTCACAAAGGATGGATGTTTCATACCACCAGAAGAGTCGATTGAGGTCATTAAATATGTAAATGAAATTAAGTAAGTAATTTTGTTTATAGACAATTACAAATGTATAATATATGTATATAATTTCATGTGGTTCACAGAGCATTCTTACCCAAAAAATCACTTGAGAAACGTAAAAGTTCCAAAAAATCAAAATTGTTAAATAAACAGGATAAATTTGAAAAAGAATTCATCTCTGCGGACAATGAAATTGAAAATGTCGAGAAAGTGAAAAAGAATGGTAAACGTAAATTTTTCGCTTTGGAAAATGGTTTCACCAGCTCAACACCCAATCATTCTGAACCAAAACGGTGTAAAAATGTTGGTGATAATATAAAACATAGTTTGGCTAATCATTTATGCAATAAATCAAATGAAATTACAAGTACAAGTGAACAAATAACTTTGAAGGAAATGCAAGCAACCAGCTCTCCGATTGAACTTTTATCACATATCAGATCGGATATGCGATCATCTCACCAGCCTCAAAGGAAACCCACAAAACGTGTAATAAATATTAATGGGACAACTTCAAATAAATCCAAAGTAAATTCCAATTTACATATATACTACGATACTGAAAACGATGGTGAAATGATAACGACAAATGACAACGATGATGAAACTATTATTCAGAAAAGAGCTGAAAAGATTCAGAAAACATTAGTAAAAACAACTTTTCATTGCAATTTAGATGAAGCTGATAAGGAAAAACCACGCATCTTCCAAATAAAACCACTTATAGAAATTCAAGAACATATTGTAATAAAACCTTTGGAAAACCATGACGTTTTCAAAGCAAACGGACATTCAGTTAAAGATGTAATAGTAGATAACCAAAATCAAATCCAAGATAGTCTGATAACAGAACATACGCAAGAACTAATATCGAAAGATGAATATAAAGAAAACCAAGTAGATTTAAAGCAGTCTAATATAATCGATTTGGATGAAAATAGTGTGGATGATACAAATTGTACATCAGGTGTTACTGGGGATGAATCAAATGTGATCGATTTAAATGATACCGATACTAGTAATATTATTTGAATGTAAATCGTTGATATTAGTTTGGAATAATCAGTTAATTAATTTTAGAACATGATTCGAACAATAAATGCACTCAGCAAGAAAGCACGTCGACGACTTTAAATGTGGATGTCAGTGTGGATATGACAATCGAGAAATTATTACCATATTCTACTCCTTTGGTAGATTTGCCCGAAGTCGATGACATTGTTATATTCAAAGTGAGTAATTTGGATTCGCGTATACAAATATTTACTAGTTTAATATTTCAATACTTTTACAGACATACTATTGTAGCGAGGAGAATAAAAAACAAATCATTTCCAATTTTATAGCTGGAAAAACCGAATACACAAATAAACGTACAAAAAATGTGAAACTTTTAGTAATCGGTAAGCATATTTTTTCAGCAATTTTAATATAGATACTAAAATCCGTGTTCCAGATGGACATGCTGAAATCAATGGAATACCATCGAAGTATGTTTGCAACATGGATGAATCGACTGAAAATAAATACCTAAATGTTAAACTAACAGAAATGATTGAGCCTTTTGTGTTCAAAATGAGTTGAATTATACAAACAATTATTCCATTATCCTTTTTGTAATATTGTATGATGTATTTTTGTATTTGTGTTTATAATTATTTTCTTGTTTGAGATGTTTTATACAATATATATATTATTTTTGAATGTTGTTTTATTTTTTATATTTTTCAATTGTCTCTAGCAATTCATCGGCTTCTTCGCCTGTCTTGACACGCAACAACATGGGTGTTGGTTTATCTACATCAGGTGTTGGCACACAAACCATCATAACGTTATTCTTGCCCATACGTTGAGCTGGAATCGCAGAGCTTAAAATTAAATTGACCAATATATTTCCAAGATTGGTATCTGCTCGCACAAGCAATTGTGTCTTTTCTGAATCTTTGACCGGTTTTAAATACAAAGTGCCAACTCCACGGTCCGCAAAATTGCCATCCTTCTTCACAAACACTTTACATTTCTTAGAATAGACGGCATCGTCTTCAACAACCTATACAAATAAGTAAAATTCGTTGTTTTTTGAGTTAGTGTACAAGCATTATTTAGAATAGAAAGGCAGAACTCACTTGTTTAAACTCAACTTTTGGAGGTTCCTCGTCTTCATCGTCATCCGCATTAGAGGCGGTATTACTTTCTGTGTTTGCTGCTGGTGGTTTTATGTTACCAAATGAAAATTGACCAACACCCGGTGCAAAGCTAAAACCTGCAGGTTTCGCATTACCCACATCGCTACTTTTCTCGTCAGATCTTATACCGAAACTAAAACCATTTGCCTTTGGTGGTGAAGTGGTGGTGGGAGTGGGTTTTGCGATGTTTCCAAAAATACTTGTAGGCATCGAAGCGGATGATGCAATTGACGAGTTGGTAGTTGAAATGTTTGTGGCCTTTGGAGTTCCAAAAGAAAATGTACTATTGGATGCTGACGTAGGTGCGGTAGAAACAGACGACGACGGTGTTGCCGAAAATTTAAAATTCATCAGACTTGTAGTTGCTGGTTTACTACTAAGTGGTGTTGCTGCTGTTGTGGTACCAGATGTACTGACATTTGTATTAGTCGTTTCTTCTTTCTCAATATCAGAGATATATTTTTCATAGTCTTTAAAAATTGGCGTCAATATACAAAGGGGATTTTTGTCAACATGTGTTTTAATCCAATCGCTCACAGCCTGATTTAGGCCTTTGAGTTTAGCATAATAATTTGTGGTTTTTTTGGAATTGTCAGTGCCCTTGTGGGTCTCGTTAGATGTGTCCTTCTTTTCGTCACTACCCTTGTTTGTTGTTGTTGTTGTTGTGCCACTTGCTCCAAACGAGAACATTGGAGGAGCAGGTTTTATTGTATTGGTATCGGATATACTCGAACCAGCAGCAGAAGCGACGGCAGGTATTTTAGACAAAAATGAAAATGGAGATGAGCTGCCGGTACCAGTATTAATGTTGTTCTTTGCAAAACCTATCGAAAATTTATAATTCTATAATGAAATAAAACAGATATACAGTGACAATTAACCTGAAAATCCACTGAATATACTCCGTTGGGTAGCTCCATCTGTATTGTCATCGTTGGACCCCGAATCAGTGCCGGTAATCTTTCGTCTCGCTTTTTTGATAACACGATTTTTCAATTCATTTTCAGAAGCAGTGCGGAAGGTACCTCGTTCCTCGGGTTCCTCTTCATTATCCCAGTTATCATGAGTAAGAACGGTAGTAGCCTGACGTTTGCTCGACATATGTAGTTTTCAATATTTGTTTATTTTAATTTTAATTTGAAAAGCGTAGCACATACGCTTTCTTTTTATATGCAAGCGTGTAAATTTCACGATGCTTAGAAAATTGTAATAGCTTCAAACTTCCAACTACAAGTAACCACTTAATTACTTGTTGAGTGATAAAACAGAGTTGTTTTCGAAAGTACAGGAATTTGGTATTTTGTTCGATATAATTTTCTCAAAGAACCACTATTGTTCACCTTGAAATTTGCACCTCTTATTGTCAATATACAATCTACAGTGAAACATCTAACTTTAATTTACAGGCATTTTCAAGTGAACCTTTTTTTCGCGGGAAATTTTGATGGAGTACGACTGTTTTTAGACACGCCGATTTTTTAAAGATTTCTCTCACCGATTTTTTGATTTTTGTTAGAGGGAGGGGAGACGGAAGGGAACTAGTCAGTAGTTTGTTGATATATTGTTTTTACAGTATTTGCATTAGTATGAATATTCAAACAAATCGAAGCAAGCTGGGTAGTAACTCGACGTCTCGACACGTAATTGTTCATTTCATAACTGTAAAATTTCATTGAAAAGGATAGTAATATTTTAGTGGTGCACACTGCAATGATATGCTATTGCCACTTTGTAAATGTCGTCAATCAAACTAGTACGTTATACCCGAACTTTGATCCTTCGAAATCGACTATGCAGCCACTATGAGCGTCACGAAAATGACATCTCATTGCAACGCAGCGTGTTAACAATTTATAATTTGAAATATCTCAAAACATGTTTTGTCAAATTGACGCAATTTGTTGTCTCGATTGGCAAATATATGTTCCGCAACACAATCCTTGGATTAAAAATAATAATTTAACTCTGAACTATTTAACTTTGAATATCTAAATTTAACCTTGAAGACTCTGCAAGTGGGTTTAAGGCTTGTAGAATGCGAAAGCAAAAACAATAAACGTAATAAGCGTCGCATGTAATTTGAGAAGCAGAAAAGCGTAGAATGCATAGAAGGTTTGAAACACCTAGAATGCGGCGACTTTCAGCTTAACGCCACGCCATGACGCGCTTGATTAGGTTGCGCTGTAAATGACAAGAAACACGATTTTAACATACTTGAATATGTATTTGACAAATAAAGTAAAATAAGATAACGTATTGTCAAAACAGCAAAAACAAAACAAAACGAATTATAAAATATCAATACTCATGTGATTTGTAATATACTGCAATTAATGTAAACACTATTTATTATTTGGTAAATTAAAAAAAATTTATTTCTATTTCTAGATATTTTAGATTACATTTTTCCGCAAAAAACAATATACCAATAGTAGTGTTCAAACTTAAATTTAAGTATCGCATTCTTCCATTTTAAGTGAAATAAATTCATTTTCTTCATCGAGGGATGAAAAATCAAGATTCAATTGTGTTTCATCATCTTCATTGCTTTGTTTTGACTGTGAAATATCCAAAGACAATACTTCATCAGTTGATTCAGCAATATTAGCCTGTTCTACAATATCATTGACACGATAAGCCTTAAAATTGCCCACTTTTTTGCCATCGATATAATGAAAACTGTAGAAACAGTTACTGCATAAATATGCAGGATCGTGCAATTGTCGATCACTTTGTTCAACGATGAATACATAATGTCGATTACCACACATATTACACATTCGATTGTTGTATACATTAAATGAACGCAGACGAGGGTACTGTTCTCGTACGCACTCCATATCAGGTGTAATAATTGTCACTTGTGAAAAAGTGAAAACATGTTCACAATTGCCGTGATGTTGATATAGTTGTGGAAATCCCATGCTTATAGTAAGATCAATAAAACGTGTCTCTTCCATATTAGCTACTTTAAAGTTCAGATCCTTCAGACCGATTGCGGTTTTGGACCACTCACGTATTACTTCAGAGTAATCTGCATTATTGGGATTTCTTTTGTCATTGTAAAAAGTATCGGTTATGAAGAAATAACCAGGATCTGTTATTTTCTCAGGAAGTTCTACATCAGGATTTTCACTGATATCGAAAAATCGCTTCTTATTACAAATACATGAGATTTTGTCCCTTAATTCAGTGAGCAAGTTAGAACCTAAGCACTCAAATTCTTCTGCAAAGACAGGCTTTTCTAGACTCTTTCCAACATGGGTGGCACGTGCCGGTCTATATATACGAACGTTCACAATGAGATCACTGTACGGTCGTAGAAATGAACTGTCCTCATTTTTTGCAGCTTGCTGTGTCATTTTATATATGTGCTGCGATCGATGGAATGGATTCTTTGACGTACTCTCTTTGGCCGTTAATAACTTGTTGAACGTATTCAATTTTAACGCTTCATGTGGTATCTGCGTAACATTCTTTCGATGAAGTTCTGTAAAGCCTGGTATATATTTTGTTATACGTGCATCGTCATCTTGCTGAAGATGTTCCAAGCTGCAATTGTGGTTAGCTGTTTGAAAACGATTGCTATCACCTACAAGTTTCATGGCTTTTTGTATGTTCAAACCCTTATCTGGTATTGGAAAATTTTTGAGTGCTTGCGTATAATCAGCCAAAAACTGATGTAGAGATATTGGTGTTCTCATCTTTTGACCTAGTATTTCTTCCATGATGATAGTTTGGTGGATTTCTTGTATTCCAAGTGTATAATTTATGATGAACCTCCTTCTTGCAATTTGTTATCGTGATGTATAGGAAATTGTTTTACTGCCTCTTCGTATGTAATGTTAAGTTTAAGACTTTCTCCTTTCTCCGTATTTGCCAAAGGTTCACCACCAGACGTTTCACCACTTTCTGCTTCTTTTGCAGTGCTTTCGACGTAAATGCGTTGAAAGTTTATCACTTTATTCGTTTTGCAAATATACTTAAATTGTTGCTTACAACTTGCTTCGTATAATGGATCTGTTGTAACTGCATTACTGTCCTTCACGAAAAACACATTTGTGCCCATAGAAAAATCATAAGTTCCTAAAATTTACAGACTGTCTTATGAATACTGTTTAGTCAACTGTTTGCCCACCTGTACGTACCTTTAAAAACATTCCCGTTTATCTCTGCAATGGGTGTTTTATTTTCGATACCAATTATTTTTATTGCAGCCTTTGGATCATTAACTTCGTGAGGTAATAACTGGTTCTTAAAATCAGCATATACCAATATTTCCTCTTCCTCGTATTCAGAATCACTCATATTTTGGCGATGATCCTTACAATTATCACGTTGTATAAAAATACAGGCGATATTTTTTTAAAATTCATTTGGTTTATGTAGTGTTGCCAGATGAGAGTAATTAAAGAATTAAAACATCTGGGTTACGTGTTGTAGAAATATATCGAATAGAAATCACTTCGTTTTAAAGCGCGCAAAGCGTTGATGAAAATCAACGGCTTGATGCTTGATGAACACCAAAAAATTAAATTTTTGAATTTGATGGTTGATTATTTAACTGCCTCTGGATATATTTGACAAAAAAAAAAACAAAACATTTGTATTGGAAAATTCGAGATGGATAAGTGCGCGGGTGAGAAAAAAAGTATAATGCGCTTTATTTTAACAACATTACAATAAATGCCAATAAAAATAAATCATCATTCAATAACGACATTAAAAACGAACGCTACGAATACAAACTGGTGACTGACGTGTTTATTTGATCGTATGGGGGCAAGTGAAGAGCAAGTATATTTGATGATAATACAGAAGACACACAAAACAAAGGATATTATAAAAAAATTGTGTTTAATTTTTTCACTATAAAAAGAAAAAGTGATGTTACAAGGGTTCTGCTGTTCAGTAGCTCGTTTTTGTAACCCTACACCACCGATTATTTCTCTACTAGTAGAGAATGTAACGTCGGAGTGACGTCATTCTCTACTATTGTGTTTCTGTAACTGTGACGAGTAGTGCTTTGAATTCTCTATATAATACAAGGTAGAGCCATTAGGTAGAGCTTAAATGAGGAAAAAAATAAAAAAGTACGTGAACGGAAAATTTGTAAGCCTTACTAGTAATTTCCAAACTCCTTCAGTTCGTTCACTTGCCAGTAAGAACATTTCTGTTTTTTCTATTTTACGAATTCTTACTGGTAGTAATTTGCAAGAATAATCAGAAAGGAAATAATTTCAACTTTTCTCTCAACTTCCCATCTTTTACTAGTTCTTGGTAGAAATAGTAAAATTTGTAAAAACTATTACTTAGCGATCGGTCCTATTATACGGCGCAGCCAAGAGTAATTTAGTACAATTGTACTATCTTCTTTATTGTTCCATGGGATAGTACAATATATGAAATAGGTAAGAACAGCGGACACGTTACCTGCTGATACGTGTAAACTAATTGCACCTTTATACTTCGAATTATTCACCATTGCCATATAGCTAATGTCATCGTGAACACGTCATATTTAACGAAGAAAATTTCAACAGCGAAACTTAGTTTTTACGTTTATTCGGTGTGGCGAAGACGGGCGGCATTTTGCAAGAAAAAAAGTAGAATAAGAAGGGGAACAAAGAAATATAGCGCTGTTATCTCAATCGTTTTTATACGGATATATTCTATTTATTGTAAATATAGAAGCTATTATAAAACATTTGACAGTAGTGTGCATCTAATACAATTTTTGTGTGCTTCAAAATTACTAAATATAGTGGTGAAAGGTGGCATATTGTGTGTACGTGAATTTTTATTACATTGCCACCATTTTGAGCGAATCACATTGAATTTCTCCTGAACACGAGTGCTTTGACATAAATATTGAACGAATTGAAACGTCATAGTCGACGAGAAACAACGAAAGAATAGGCTTTTTGAAGGGGTCTGCTATAACAGTGAAAACTTGTGACAAGTTCCTTGAAAGCTTTTGCAAAGACAGGAATAATTCAACGAGTAAATAGGAGAAAAGTGGTTATTATCGATTGAAAATGGCAGATGAAGATTTGACACTGAACGAAGACCAGTTGCTGGAGAATTTGGACGAGGCCAATGGCGAAAACGAAGCGGAACTAATGAATGAAAACGAGGTAAGTCAACGCTACGTGAAACCAGTTTTATTTTGTTAAAAAAAAAAAAAGAAAACTGAAAAAAATTAGGAAATACACAAAGCTTTAGAAAAAATACACGATACCATATTTTTATGACATTGTGTAGCGTCACTGGGCGTGTATTCAATTTAGAGATTGTAGAAAATATAGATTGTTTTTTTTTTTCTTTTCAATTTTCAAAGGACGACACCAATATGCAAATAGATCCTGAGTTAGAGGCGATCAAAGCACGAGTTAAGGAAATGGAAGAAGAAGCTGAAAAAATCAAGCAAATGCAATCTGAGGTAGACAAACAAATGGCTGGCTCCACTACTGGATTGGCTGCGGTGCCATTATCTATGGAAGAGAAACAAGAAATTGATACACGCTCCGTTTATGTGGGCAATGTTGATTACGGTGCATCCGCTGAGGAATTGGAATCGCACTTTCATGGCTGTGGTACAATCAATCGTGTAACTATTTTGTGTAACAAGTCCGATGGACATCCAAAAGGTTTTGCCTATATTGAATTTGGTTCGAAGGAATTCGTAGAGACTGCTCTAGCAATGAATGAAACACTCTTTCGGGGTAGACAGATAAAGGTGAGTGTTCATGAAATGATGTGCCCTTATTTTCATATAATTTTCATACATTTCTTATAATTGTTTTTTTTTTTCGACATTTTTAGGTTATGTCAAAGCGTACAAATCGACCCGGACTATCAACCACAAATCGTTTTGCTCGTGGAAGTTTTCGTGGACGAGGTGCACGTGTCTCTCGTGCTTGCTGTCATTCCACATATCGTGGATCGCGACGACCAATGTACGTACTGATATCGATGATACATTTCATATACAAATTACTAATCTATGGTAAACAAATTTTTGTTGCTTTGTTTCAGAAGGGGTTTCCGTGGACGTGCTAATTTTTATGCTCCTTACTGATTAATGTTTTACCCTTTTTATTAAGGTAAGTTCAATGTTTACGTTTTGTATTGTTTGTTTTGGTTTTCTTTTCAATTAGGTAGCTCTAATTTTTCTTTATCATTAAATTTTTACTATTTTTTTGTAAATTCACAATAAAAGCATATAGACATTTAGACATTTAGCAGGTAGAAAATGTTTAGTTGTTCTTTAATAGTTGATTTCGTGCATTCAAAGCAGTTAAATTTAGTTGCGATCCGTAGTATGTGCATAGAGGTTGTAATACCTATTTTGCCGATAATAAATGTAATCATCAAACACATATCGCTTTCTTCGCTGTACTTTCTGTCTTCTGATCGATGATATAGTCAAATGTTTCAGCACTATTTTGCGGTCCGTTGTAGTTTTTTTTAGCGATGTAGGTAGTGAAATCAATTTCATTTGTTATTTTCAACCGTACCAATAGTACAGTACGATACTTTTTCCATTATCTTCAATTATCAATCTGACTATAGATCTCAGCTCAGGTACTTTGTTTAAAATATTCACAGTTGAGCGATTGTAAAAAATCCTCAATTGCATTTCATCATATAAAGAAAAGGAAAAAAAAAAATCAGCAGAGGATTATGTACAGTACAAATTAGATTTTGATATGCACAATTTTTTGTGATTTTTAATTATGTATGCTGTTTGGAAATTATTTTAGAATGTGTAGAGTATTTTAGTTAAGTTATTGTTTGCTTTTTGTTTTTGTAAATATATTTTTTAGTTATATAACCTGATTAATTTGATTTCAGATTTTTTTTACAAAATAAAGATTTTCAAAAAACATTATATGATTGCTATTAAAATGAAAAGAAGAATGACAAAAGAAAGCGTAAAAAAGAAAAACAAAAGAGAAAAAGAGAAGAAACCCCCGTCAAAAAAAAAAAAAAAAGAAAATATACAAGACCAGTAAAATATTTCCAAAAAATATATACATATATATTTAACATCTTGCACACCTAAAAGACAAAAAAGAAATAAATGGAAGAGCTATTGAAGTTTATAAACATCGTGTTGTTGTGAAATTTACACACAAGTGGCTATAATGTTTTTTGAATAGAACGACATCCCCATTAAAAATATAATTTTTGATTTTCAACCTTCAATCCAAGTCAAAACAAAAAACAATTCACAGAAAATTAAAGAAAAGAAGAAAACAAAACAAATGGACAAGAAAACAAAAACATGTTGAATAAAAAAGAAAAAAAGCAAACAAAAAAAAAAACAAACAAATGTCTCAAAGGATAAAATACAAAATAATAGAAGAAAAATAGAATTATCAAAAAATATATATTGACGCATATATGAAAAGAAGAAAAAATATTGAAGAATATGCAAAAAAATGGCAATGCAAGAAAAGATACAGCTATAAAAATGCGTTAAAATGGCAAAAAGTGGCAGAATATTGGGAAAAAAAAAAATCGAAATAATTTTGATGCACGAATCTTTTTGAAAACAATATTCAAAAATACATAACAGATATTTGAAAAGATGAAAAAAGATCTTAATATTAAAAAAGAACAAAAATATGTTGTAATAAAAATAAGAAGCTAAAAATATATAATACTTGAAAAATAATAACAATAAATATATACATATAATATATATACATATATACGATAACATTTGATCTTTTATTTCATTTATGTTTTGGTAAATATGTACATTTGTAGAAGGTGGAACCTTAGCACTTGTAAGGTAAGAATGATTGATTCATTATGTGTGGGCGTACTGTTGTTGTTGTTGTTGTTGTAGCAGCAGCACTTCTGTATTCTACTGTGTTGAATAGACCTTGGTCGACCAGGTGGTCCAGTGCTTCCGGGCCGTTGACACGTCCATTCTTGGGGAATCAATTCTTGGGCCTACTGTTGTTGTAACAGACAACGATTTCGAAACCACGAATATGTATGTATGAGCTGCAGCAGCTTGAGTTGTTGTTGTTCACATCGACCAGCTCCAGGAAGACAGCAGCTTCCAGGGGGTACAACCACAATGCAGAGGGGGCCAAACTAGTAGGCCTTCTGGGGCAGGCGAAAAGATGACGGTTGTCGTGCGGGCTCTGTTGGCACCGCGGGCATCGGTCTGGAATTGTATCAACCAGCTGACGCATGTAGCAGTTTAGATAGACGCTCCATCCAGATCTTATCTCGCCAAAGTGGCACGTGCGGATCTAGGGAGCTGTTGTCTGCAGTCTGCTATTGGTGGTGGGCGACCCCCTAGCACGATGTTATGATCATGACCGTCGATGACCGTCTTATTGTATTCGCCTTTTGTGGACTAGGTGCAACTTAATGATATGTTCAAAATAATTATTTTATTCTGCTTCTGTGTTATTTGTCATAGATGGGTTATTACAGACGCTTGACCACCTCTGTTACGAAGTTCATGATTAGTCTTCTTTTTTCTCTTGACTGATGTCACTGAAAACGACTTTCGATAAACGAAACAACATTTTCACTTTCACCAAAAGAAGGAAACCTGAAATTAGGAGAAATAGAGCAAACACTTTCCGAGGAAATGGCGTAATCCAAAACTCTTGGAACAACCATCTACTATACATTATAAATAAAGCCATAGGAGTAGGTTAGGTTAGGTTATGCTGCCCTCTCTCTGAGAGGACACACTTAGGCCAGAAAGGCCCATTGTGATATCACCAAGCTTCTCTTCCAATACTGTTTTGCTACTTTCATTAGGGGGTTCCGAACGGCAGAACCCTTGTGACACAGCTTAAACTTAGCTTTATCACAGAGCTCTTTTAAGAAGCATTTTTGGAAAATTGTTACTGCCGGAAAAATTGCCAATTCTTGCCGTCAGGTGGGTACCGTTCGAAAGAAAAATATTTTCGATATTAAATTCTGTTATGCTTCCTGCTTGTGGTGCTCTACTTTGGCCTTGGGAGTTATCACTGGTTTCGCTCCACACCATGTTTCTCGGTTTTCGATAAGATGGACAGAAAACTAATTCTACCAAAACACTTTTAACTGGTTATTAGTGACCACACCGCTGGAGGAACAATGAAATAAACTGCAAAAAGGGGCGGAGATTGTAGTAGTACCCTGTTTTCAAAAAGCTACTGCAACGGCGGAGGTACAGGTCTTAGAGTAATCTGTCAATCTGACAGGAAACTCGCTCTAAAATCGAATGAATTTCTCATTCCAATCAAAGTTGGTCTGGGAATGCTTACACTTTTCAATACCCTTGTAACGAGAGACTATGTGACTTTATTATGGATACCGGAACACGAGAGGTATGCGTGCAATGAAAGGACAGATTCTTTGAAAAAGAAAGACGGACGTACAAGCTTATATGCGGCAGTCGATGAGGTTTATTGGACCTGACCGTGTCAAGGTACATATTATGCTGAAAGCATTTTCATCAAACACTGCTTTAGGCAGTACTTTTTGCACGCTCTCATATCATATTCGAAACATGCGGTTCATTATGAATGGACCTCGTTTAAGTGTCCCTGCGGTGCACGCAGCTTTCAGAGATTGTAGGGATGCTGCTTGTTTTTCTTTCGTAGTGTGTGGCCGATTCACCGCCATTTCGTTCTTATTTGCACCAGTATGGGGCCTTCTTTATTGAGCGCCGAAAGATCGTTCATAATTTTTTTTTCATAAATTTCAAAGGCACTTACTGACGAACACTTGGAATTGTCGTTTGAAACAAGCCAAGCTTTCTGCCATATAAACTTGTACAGTATTTGAGTGCCATGGCCGTATCAATAATGTTACATAATAATTTGGGATAAATGCAGAAAGCCCTTCGATGGGCTCAATCAACTTTGAATGACGGCTCAACGAGGTTTCAAATCTGCCTGTTCTACTTCCTAAGGTTAAAAATTATTGTAGCAATATATAGAAATATGTTTACTATAAGTTTTGTAAAATTTGGTGTAAAAATGGTAAGTAGAATGTACCAACTCTCACTGCTGCAACAACCAACAACTTGCATACGCTTTCACGCACAGAAAAATTCCCATGGCACAATATTCTTCCGGATTATTTTCAAAAATAAGAAACGCACAAAATTGAAAATTGATATACAAATTTGATTGATTTGAAAGAATGACTGTGTAGCGCTACAGCCGAGGTAAGTTTTATGGCTGGGCTGTCTATACCAAATAATTTTTTTGTATGGACTCCAACCCGTATGTGGTACAGGTAGGTAGAACTCTGAATTGAAATATAAGTACTTTCGTATAAAAGTAGTGAAGGAATTTGTCTATCTTGAAAGCAGCATTAATACCAGTAATGGCATCAGCCTGGAGATATTGCGAAGTATCACTTTTGCAAACAAGTGCTACTTTTGGCTAAGTAAGCTGTTGAGCAGGCGATTCCTCTCTCGAGCAGAGAAAACCACACTCTACAAGTCTCTCTTCATGCCTGTACTTACATATGACGCCGAAGCTTGGACAAATTCCACCTCAGATGATAGAATGCTCCGAGTTTTCGAGAGAAAATTATTACTCAAGATCACAGAACCTATTTGCGTTGGTGCCGAGTATCGAATAAGTTACAACCATGAGTTGTATGAGCTGTATGCCGAGATCGATATAGTAGAGGGCATTAAAATTCAGCGGCTGCACTGGCTAGGTCATGTCGAACGAATGGAAGAACAAGCTCCGACTAAGGAGGTGTTATATTCGGAACCCGCTGGTGGATGGCGCAAAAGAGGCAGACCCTACCACCGGTAGAAAGACCAAGTACTGGAGAGCCTGTCAGCGTATGCTAGATTCGGACAAAATCGATTTTCGTTTGTAATGGCCACATAAGCCAGTAATAGAGTATGAATTTTAAATGCAAAATTGATTTATTGTTCTTATTTGATCATTACTATTACTAATTGGAACATGTTTTATAAAAATAAGCTATAAACTTAGTGACAAAACTTTCTTATTACAAAATACAAAATGCGAAAAAAAAACAGGACGTTTCAGATGATTCAACTATGTATTAAAATGCAGTTCATTTGGAAGAATTTATTTAGCATGTCATTATTACTATTATTATTGGTGATTCTGATACTTGCTATTCTACTAACGATAATCCCATTCTTAAATATTCGGCAGCGACAATAGTTGTTGTTAATTTTGCTCAATTATTATGTGTCCTCCGTGTCCTCCCAATTGTTGTACATATTAGTTCTTTTTAAGGCTCTCCTGTACCAATGAGAGATTCTTACTGATGAAACATTTGAAGCCACGGAATGCCCATGTGCATGTATCGGATTTTTGATCATTCTTATCGGCACATTTCTCAATGTCAGCCTTAACAGCGTCCTTATTGTCTTTGCCATGACCCAATTGGGTGATCAGATTTGTAGTTTTGAAACCATCCTTGGCATTGAAGAGATCAAATTTCTCAAATACACATTGAATGTAACAGCGTGTCACCTCATCGTCTGGGAAATCGAATTTCTTATACTTTTCAATATGATCAGCTGGAACCTTTTTCGCTTCCATGCACTCTTTGCGTGCCTTCATCAGGTCTTCGGTATTGCGTAATTTGTACTCTTCGGCTGAGGCCTACATAGAAAGTGATAATAAATAAATAAATAAAATTCAAATTGTCCTATTTAATTGTTGTTGTTGTTGTTGTGGTGTTGATTTTGTCCAACATACCAAAGCGATCAAAGCAAACATAATCACAATAAAGTGCTTCATCTTTGTTGTTGTTATCCTGTTGATGCACTTGGTGTTATTTAAATACGTTCAGGAGTTATCGAAAGCTAGTTCGGTAGCAGTTAATAAGCGCTCAGATGTTCAAAAACTAACTGATAAACATTTCATATCAAGCGCGACATTTTATAGGCTGTGTGAGCTGACACTGACGAACGTTGTTATGTTGAGCATAATCTGTGTGTGTGTGTGTGTGTGTAAAAATGCGGGGTGCCTCGTGTATAGGCATACACACACACACCCACACACACACTTGCCCGAGTGCAAAACATTTAAATTGTTTGTTCTTTTATTTGTTTTTTGTTGTTTTTTTTAAATATTTCAAATGTACATGTCGAGAACAGAGCTTAATCACAGACACTAAATGATAATAACGACAATGATAATAATAATAATAATAATAAGAATAACAATACTAATCCGATTATGTGCTGTTATGTCCCCCTACTTGTATATGCACATGTTCAGTTGGCTTATGTTGTTAAATGGATCATCGTCAATTCCCACAGAGAAATGGAAAATTTCTCATCTCAACGTAATTGCAAATTAATTGAACAATATAAACTCTACAATTGAAAACAGATTTAAACATTTTTGACCCGTATATGAAATAAAAAATGCCAATACGAATAGAGGATAGCCTAGCATAGCCTACACCTGCTTTGTATTAAGGTGTCATCAAGGGCTTACTTGCGAAAGTTTACACAAAGACTTTCTATATCTATACTTTCAAGTGGGTTAGGCTCAGGCTCAGGCTCAGGTCATGAATGTTTTTCCCATGGAAGCAAAAAGAAAACCGAATGTGGACCAAACGTTTTTAAAAGTTCTAAGGATTGGGAGAAAAATCGACAAATAACACAGCTGTACAGCTAGTCGGCCCTAGGTTAGGTTAGATTATATGGCTGACCTCTCTCTGAGAGGACACACTTAGGCCAGAAAGGCCCATTGTGATACCACTGAGCTTCTCTTCCAATAATGTTGTGCGTGTTAAATTTGGACAGCGATACTTATATTAGCTGGTTCCGAACGGCAGAACTCTTGTAATATCACTTTAATTTAGTTTTGTCACAGAGTCGGCCCTAAGGGAGTGATATTTATGATCGATCTCCATTCATTTTTTTTTTCACTTTGATCATACGATTTAGTGGCATCTTTGAAAAAAAAAATTGATATTTTTATTATATTTGCTTCCACCACTGCCAGGACATTCTTATAGAAGTAAAATTTATGACTTAACTATTCCATCATTTTTTCCTACTAACGTTTCCATACTCCCCTGCCTTGACTCCTTATGAAGGTTCCCTTACAAAGTGAACCTAAAAATTGGAAAATTGGCAAATACTCACATAGTTACTGAGGGATCGTCTCGCCAATAATTTATGCCCGACATTTTACCGGAATAGCCTCCTTCTCAATACTTTGCTCTTGACAGAGCGTGGTGCCGTATTATAAATGCACATTTTTCGTTGCGGTGCGCCATTTTGTTGGATCTTGCGCATTGTGTATAGTCTCGCTCTTATTTGTGTTTGTAGTTGATCCGCCCATCTTGTAGGTGACCTTCCTCGTCTTCTACTTCCGCTTACTTTGCCCTCCACAACCAGTTGCTCCAAGGTACCATATCTCCTAGCCACATGTGATGAGCAGTCCATGGAATTCTTAGTACTTTTCTGTACACCCATAGTTCAAATGTTTGAATTTTTTGTCTGTCTACCTTTTTGATGGTCCATGTTTCAGCTGCTTAGGTAGCTATTGGAAATACCAAGGCATTTACAAGTTTCAAATATTACATGTGTAAGAACTTCCCATGCAGCTGTTCGCGCACCGTTTTCCTTGTGACAAAAAATCTGCACATTTACTGCACTTGAGTTAAATGTGATGGGTATTGAATGCATAAAATTCAAAATAGATATACAAATTTGTTGATTTAAAGAATGACTGTGTAGCGCTGAAACACAGTCGAGGTAAGTTTTATGGCTGGGCTGTCTATCCCAACATATTTTTTTCTACGGAGTCCAATCGCCAATAATTTATGCTCGACATTTTACCGAAATATACTTAACTCCAGTTTTCAGTTGGGGGAATTCCCCTTTATAGATTTGATGTTTAACTTAAGCTTTTTGACTGCTCCTGCAGGGATCATAAGATTTCCTCTGAAAATACTAACTCAATATTATCACTCCATAAAAGGATTCCTCTCTAATGCAATTCTATTTGAGCGTTAGTATTATAATTATGGGTTAAAATAGCGACCTTTATACGTCTATTATAAAATTAAAAATAAACATGTGACAATTATGGGCACCGAAGGGCTCTTTTCAGAGATTTTCTTCCAGTACTGTTGCACGTGTTAAATTTTGGAAGGTATTAGAAGAGATCTACTTATATTAGCCGGCTTATGATGTCATTTTCCTTGAGTTTTTTCACAGTGTTCTTTTAGAAGTTTTTCCTTGGCAAATTGTTACTGCCGGAAAAATTGCCAATTGTTTGCCGACAGGTAGGTACAGTTCGAAAGAAAAATCTTTTCGATCCACTATCAGACGTCCAACACACTAACTCACTGAACTATGGCACAGATCTATTATACGTTTGTCTATTCGTAGATTTAGAGTATATTCTTTAGTCCACCTTACATGTAGTAGGAAGTTTAGTATAGATCCGGCCTAACTGAAACTTTGCCGAGGCTTTTTATTATTGTGTGCATAAGTGAGTGTGACAGTTCTGCTTATTTGAAGTTACTTAGATTGTTCTTGATTAAGTTGTTACATTCCTCAAAGCATTTTAGAATGTTGCTTCCTAAAAATCGTTTGGAAAGAGACAGCTCCGGTGCATTCTTCGGCTTTAGTTGCCTTTTTGTTTCTTCAATCTCTTTGTAAAGATAGCTAATGCTTTCTCACCTAGGCCGCAGAACGGTCCTGGACTTACAAAGAGAGTTGCTGCTGGTGAGTTTATCTACAAACTCCTTTTCTCCAATCACAACGTGATTATTTTGACCAAGACAGCCTAACACCAGTTTTGATGTTACCTCTAAGATTTTAGTGTATTGGGTATTTGTGTATACCTTCACATTACAATGGGCACTGTTATCAATCACGGATATTTTCGTTGGAAAGGATATTTTAACCTTCGGCCAAGAACTCCTGCTACGTTCCCTTCTTCGGTTATGGAGCCGTCTGTAAATCAAAATTTCATATATTGTTTTATTTTGTATGCTGTAGATACGAGGATAAATTGCTATTTACTTTTCCTATTGAATTTGGTTTTGAAATGCCTAGTAAAGCTGAATTGCTGAGCATCGAGCATCCCTCGGCATTGCGGTTGCAGGATGCTGTCGTTTTAGAATGTCGTACTTTTACTTCCACAACAAACATGTTCAATATTAACAGAAGTCGTTCTAAGGATAGTCCTTTTCATTAGGGACTGAATAAAAATGTGAAGAGGTGCTAGTTCCAGAAGGACTTCTAATGATGCATTTGGATACGTGCGCATAGCTCTTGTCAGTCTTTGGATCCAAGTGTACTGAGAAAACTTTAAAACTTTGTCATCTACAAAATGACAGTTCCGTAAGCTTAGCTGAAACCCTGGTCATGTCTTACGCGCCGAGTCTTTTGATCAGGATTGTTTTACGATTCATTACAACATAACACCAAGAAAATATTGGTAACTATGTGTCAAAGCGAATCTTTGATAAAATTAGAAAGAAAACATTGGATGAATAGGAAAAAGTAAGGATATAAATTTCAATATCATCCCTTCCTCTCATTCCATGGTTATAAGACCAACTTCTGTTGGTTACTGAAATGGTGTCACAACCACAAATTTTTATTTGGAGCAATTAAAAAATTCTTTCCATGTCATTAGGGGGGGGAGCATTTTAAAAATATTTAGCTTATGTTATGAGCGCAATATATTTTATGGACTTAGCATGTTTATGCATGTGTAAACATATAGTATTTATATGTGAAATTTGTGTATGTATGCAAAACATCTCGCCACATCACACATACCTTCTTATAATTATTCTTCTAGAATTTTGCACATAAATGCAATACGTACATGGACGAGTATTTGCACGCGAAAGTAATTGAAAGTGTAATAAAATTTAAAGAACTCTCTGGTAATTACATACATTTGTACATGTACGATACATACATACATACATTCAACATAATGCACATAAGTACTATAAACATTAAGATTACTCACACTTCGTAAAAAAAAAAAAATCACAAAATTAGTGGCCATTTTTGTTAGCGAAACATATTTCAACAATTTTTTTTTCCCAACTAATGTTCTCAAATAATCGAAAAATATAAACTCTTTTTACTGACTTCTTTTTTGTGAGGCATCTTAATGTACAGTGTGTTCTCCTAAGACCTTTATTACAATGTTGTTGTAAGAGACAACGTTTTCGATATGTAAGTCATTTAAATGAGTTGTTGTTGTTCACATCGATCAGCTCCAGGAAGACGGCCGCCTCCAGGGGGTGCGTCCACAGTGCAGAGGGGGACAAACTGGTAGACCTTCTGGGGCAGGCGAAAACATGACGGGTGTCGTGCGGGCTATGTTGGCACCGCGGTCATCGGTCTGAAATTGCATCAGTCAGCCGGTGCAGATAGACGCTCCACCCAGATCTTAGCTGCGCCAAAGTGGCACGAGCGGATCTAGGGAGTTGTTGTTCTCGCCTGTGGTGGGCGATCCCCCAGCACGATGTTATGAGAATGACCCTCGATGGCCGCCTCCACCGCACGTTGATGCAGTGAATTCAGAGCCGCCCTATGCGTACTAGAGCTCAAATCATCGATCAGGTGACTCACATTCTCATCAAATGAACGTAAGCCACGGATGCTATGCGGGGGAGGGGTAAGCAACGTTAAACAGTTGTTGGTGTGTGATGGAAGGTGGCAGGTAAGAAGAAATTGGTGCGAAAGCCAGAAACGCTGTGATTATGAGCGTTAATTTGAAAAATCATATCGCTTTTTTATTTAATATTGTCTGACATTTCATCATAGAAGAAACTCACACGAGAGCAGAGTTTGCAAAGCAGTGTTCATTGAGATGCTGGCTATTGTATTCTCGCAAAATTGTTGCATTTGAAGCGACACTTGCTCATCAACTAACGATGCTCATCGAAAAAAGCACTATTTGTTGCGAGGAGGTTGGCGGGAGCAATAATAGGGTCATATTTCTTTAAAAAAGAAGAATATTGAGCTAGCACCGTCAATGGTGGCAGGTTTTTTCTTCCCAAAAGTGCGTGAAACTGATCTACAAGACATTTGGCTTCTGCAGGACTGTGGCACAAAACCATTTAACGAAACCATCGATTTATTGAAGGAATTGTTAGGCGACAAGATTATATGTAGAAATGAATCTGTACATTGGATTCCAAGATCATGTAATTTAGGGACTCTGAACTATGTATGTTTTGTGCTGTTACTTGTAGCCATTGTTTGTTGTGTATAAGCTAACGACCCCATGCTGCCTTGGAAAGCAGTATGTGGTCTCAAATGCTGAAAAAGTAGTCGAAAATTATTGCTTAACGATGATATATGTTAGAAGCTTCCATTATGGCCACAAGCCCCATACACAATACTGTAGAAAAATACCTTTTCCCTAACACGTGTGTTGTTTATTTCAATTTATAATCCTTCAACGCTTAAAAAAACACCTTGTACATGCATTGTCCATACACACATAGTGGAATTCAAACAAAACAAACACACAAATACTTTTGTTATAAACAGACTTTAATAAATTAGTTGACAATTGAGCTGATCCATAGCAAACAATAAACACATGTGTAGCTACAAATGTATATATACATATGTATGTATACATGTATATGAATATCGTACAAGTAGGACTTCTAGTAAAATCTGTTTCATTTCAATTAATTCTATTAACGCACATTGGTACGGGTAGTTTTCCATATTATTTATCCACAAGATAATGTCAATCGTAAACAGTGTCTCGTTATTTGTTGTTATAATGATAAGTATTTCTTTATTGCAAATTTAATGTAATTGGAGTGATCATGCATGTATGCATGTAGTATGTTGGTACTTGCGTGATTGGGTCATTACTGTAGGTACGTATGTAAATACACAATTATACTAGTTTCAATTGTGCGTTATTTCGAGAAAAACGTGAATTGTGGAAATTTTCTAGAATTTGATATTTTATCATATAGATTAATTCATAATATATAACTATGAGTTTTATACAAATGTTGATAGAGTTAGCTAAGTGCATCAGTGGAAGGATCAAGTGACAAATGCTTTCCATTTCCAAAGAGCTCCAGTTAGAACGGTGAAGAAATTACTATCCATACCAGATTACTAGTATGGAAATGATTTACACACACTTTGTACTGGTTCATTAATTACCCAACTTGACATTTTTTTTCGTCAACTTTCAACACAAAGCATGAAAAATAATTTTTCTGAAAAGTAAAATTCTGTGCTAATTCCGAAAATCATAGTGATTTCTCTGGATCAGATAACGGTAAATTTAGAATAGAATGCACGTAACATATTTGGGTGATTACAGCCCTGATTTTTATTATGAAATACATCATAAGTAAATAACTTAAATAAAAAATAGTGAAGAAACATATTTCAGGAAAATGTTGCGGAGAAAAAAAATATGGGACGCTAAAATATTAAAACCCTTAGGGATGCTTTTCTACAAAATTTACTTTTTTGTAACTTTTCGCGGTCAGCGTTCTCAGGATGTTCCTAATGGGGTTCCTAATAGGGAATACTTTTTTTAGGTATTCAAAAAATGAACAAAAATACATTTTTTTCGGTATATTTTTGGTTTATTCGATAGAGCAAACATTACCATTATTTATGGAACACGACTTCATTCATGTGGCTGTCTCGGCTGGCTCCGCCGTAACGCATTCCACGTCAACCCAGTTTTCTAAGATTTTGGTGACGCTTTCTGGTTCTATCTCACAAATGGCTTGCTTGATACTCGCCTTAAGGGCCTGAATTGTTAATGGATTGTTCGCATAACATGGGTGCCCCACAAAAGTCTAAGTCTAACGACGTCAAATTGCAGCTATGAGCTTTCCAATTAACATTGCCGAGACGGCTGATAATACGGCTGATAACCGAACCTGGTGCGAAAAAAATTGATTGTGGCATGGGCTGTGTCATCATGCTGAAATCAAAGATCGTCCATGCTTTCAATTTACGGCCACAAACTATTGTTCATCATGCCTCTCTAGAGTTTACCGTTTTTCGAAGTGGCATTTTCAACAGCATTTTCAAAGAGAAGTGTAGAAAAAAGAAACTTCTTTTCAATAAACGCACTGTTTGGGCTACACTACTTTAGAATTAGGTTTGCATTACTTTCCAATGTTGTTCAAGCGTAAAGCGATTCATTTCGTTTCGGAGACATATCGTCGGTGCATACGAAGAAAGACGCACCAGTGTTTGGCCGCAAAGAGGGACGCGTAAATAAAATAAGACGAAGAAAGAAGCTTTAACATAATTGATGACGAAGAAAGACGCTTCATCATATTGCCATTTATTCGACCGACTGGTAATCATTAGTGTATTTTATTTTTTATATAATTTGCGTTATGGATTGGTTAAAGGAGTATCGCCATCAATCATGTTTATGCGTCTTTCTTCGCCATCAATAATAACTACGCGTATTTTTCGCCGTCAACTATTTTTACCGCCGACGTCTTTTTTCGTGGTAATTTTTTGAGAGCGAGTCTTTCATCAAATGCACCGACGATATGATATTGACTTTTTGTCAAGGTTTCCAGTGGGAGAGAGCTGTCACTTTAAAAATAACATATGATTAAAAAACAAGCACTAAATAGTGCAACCTGTATATGACCGATTCCATTCATTTGTTCTTCCCAACACTCTTTCGAATAATGCTTACTCACTATCTCTACGCTTTAGAGGACTCACTTATAAAATGAACATTAAAATACATTGAAACCGACAAATAACTAGATAACTGCCCACATATCGTACTAGAGAGATTAATTGTGAGGACGACCCTCTTCCCTAAGACTTCTCAATATACTTACCGGCTATATCCACTCTCAAATGGACCACCCATACAAAATAGCATTTATGTTTGTGAACTGTATAACCGACCTCCCATAAATATTCCACCCAAATGCGTCTCCAGATTTTGTCAAAACTGATCAAGAATATACAGTGAGTTACAAAACTGTTCATAAAAAAATATATGGCCACATTTTATCTTTAAAATTGTAAATTGCAGTAGATAATGTTTTGTTGCAATGAGGTATTTTTTGTGACTGTACAAGCGATCAGCATATGGAAAAAATTTAACGGAATTCATTGTGATATTGCCGTTATCGATAACGATATATGTAAATTTTCGTGAACACTTTTGTAACTGAAGCATTCACTTGAGTTTCAGCAGCGATTGCGTAAACATCAATAATTAATTCCAACAGTTTTTAATTTTTCGCGTGTTAGTTCAGGTCATATAAATGAAAAAAGTGAAAGATTTTTGCTGAATTTCAGACTTTGTTGTAGAACTAAAAATGCCGAAAGTAATCGATGCCGTAACGCGTGGCGTTATTGGTTCCGAAGTGAAAGAAGTAAAATCATTTGGCCAAATTGCAAGGGTCGAAAATAAGAAATTCTTGTAATATTCCCCCAAATAAGATATTAGGCGGGCGACCGCACAAAAATGAGCCCCACTACTAAAACAATGGTCAAGAGACTAGTTGTATCTGGAGCAGTTGTCAATGCTGTACAAGCTCATAAAGAGGCTTTGAATTTGGATGTGTCCAGTCAGACAGTGTGCAGATGCTTGAAAGAATCTCGTATGAAAGCTAAAGCCAAAGTACGAAAGCAATTGTTTACTTCTAAGCATCATGCGAAATGCGTGACATTTGCAAAGGAGCACATTAATTGGGACGTAACTCAATGGAAATTGGTAACTTGGTGTGATAAGTCAAAAATTAATCGATTGGGCTTTGATGGCCGAGTTTGGTCGTGGTACAACCTAAAATTTGGAATAACCGAAAGGAATATACAACAAACTTTGAAATTTGGTGGAGAATCCTAGATGATTTGAGAATGTTTCCAGGGAAACCAGTTAGAAATACTGCGTCGTATCGTTGGTATCATGAAGGCTGAAGACTATGTCGATAGTCTTAAAGATTTATATCTTACCAGTATTGAAAATTTTGGATGTGGGCTGGGTGATACAATCTTTATGCAAGATAACGACCTGAAGCATAAATCGAAAGTGACAACGAAGTGGCTTCATAACCATTGAATTTCCAGTTTGGATTGGCCTGTACAGAGCCCAGATCTTAAAAATAAATAAATAGTGGCACTTAAAGCCCCAAAGGGCTCATTGGCCGAGCTTCTCTTCCATTACTGTTGTGCGTCTTAAATTTGGACAGTATTAGAAGGGACCTACTTATTTTAGCCGGTTCCGAACGGCAGAACACTTGTGACATCACTTTTTCTGAGCTTTGTCACAGAGTTCTTTTAGAAGCTTTTTCATGGCAAGTTGTTACTGTCGGAAGAATTGCCAATTGCTTGCCGACAGGTGGGTACCATTCGAAAGAAAAATCTTATCGATATTAAATTTGTTATGCATCAGCCGGGGATTGAACCACGACCTACAGATCAGAAGGCGAACACACTAACCACTGAGTTTCGACACCCACGCCCAGATCTTAATCTGTTAGAAAATCTGAGGAGTATCTTCCAAAAATGATTCATAATGCGTAAGTCTGTACCCCAAGATATTAAAGAGCTATGGACGGCGGTGGTCTAGCATAAGCCCATAAATACTAGATAATTTGATTAGCAGTTTGCCTAAAAGGATGCAGTATGTGGTTAAAGCAAAAGGTTGCCATATTAAATACTAATGAACATTTAAAAAATATACCTAAGTCTTTAAGTCCAATCAGTTACAAAAGTGTTCACTAAAATATAAGTACTAACAGGCTCACCAAATGTGCCAGAAAGATAACATGTTTATCATTTTGTTATGTATAGTATATATAGTTTATTATATACTTGATTTTTTAATATTTGATTACAATTTTAGGCTTATTTGTCAATGTTCAAGTATATTTTGTTTATCGATTTTGATTATATGCTCATCCAAACACTTTTTATGCTTGCAACTGATCAAAAGGAGCAACTATGATTTTCGGAACTCGAAGAAAATTTTTATTTAGAAAAAGTAAAGTTCTTTTATTGGTATAATAGTGGTAATATAACGTACGAGGGCGGTTCCAGATCTACCCGGCCTAACAAAGAAAACAACAAATTTGGGAAAAATGTTCTTTATTTCTCAACATAATATCCTTTTAGCTCTATACACTTTTCCTAGCGATATTCTATAGCTTCGATGCCCTGTTTATAGTATAAAATGTCTAGCTCATTAAAATAGCCGCCTACCGCAGACTCCACCTCTTCATTGTTTGCAAATCTTCTGCCACTATGCAATTTTTTAAAATTTGGAAATAGAAAATAATCCGAAGCAGCTAAATCTAGCGAATAAGGTGCGTGCTGAAGCAATTCGAGCTTTAACTCATTGATTCTGGCCATCGCAATAGCGGATGTGTGAACTGGTGCATTGTCTTGATGAAACAACACTTTCTTTTTCGACAAATGCGGCCTTTTTTCTTTAACTTCATCACTTAAACGCTGCAACAAATTAGCATAATACTCGCCGCCGTTGATTGTTTTTCCTTTTTGAAGGAAACAGACGCCATAACCTTGCCTGCAGATGGAACTATCTTCGCCTTCTTTGGACACGATTCTTCCCTTTCAGTACACTATTTTGACTGCTCCTTTGTATCAGGTGTGAAGTGGTGGACCCATGTCTCATCCATGGTTACGAATCGACGCAAAAACTCGGCTGTATTACTGTGAAACATCGCCAAACACTCTATAGAAACATCTTCACAACGTTGTTTTTGTTCTATTGTTAGCAAACGCGGCACCCATCTTGCACACAGATTTTTCATCTTCAAATTTGCGGTCAATATATGATGTATAGCACTTTTTGAAATGCCTGTAATTTCACCTAGCTCACGCACCTTCAGCCGGCGATCATCCAATACCATTTAGTGGATTTTCTTAACCGTTTCTGACGTGACCACCTCAATTGGTCGACCATTACGGTGTTTGTCTTGACAGCTGGTACGAAACTTTACCCCCCAATACTTTATGGTCGTAAACGAAGGAGCAGACTCCCTCAGAGTAGAATCTAGTTCGGCTTTAATATTCGTTGGACTGAGACTTTTCAAATGAAAGTATTGAATTACATAACGTTGACCAATTTTTTTGCATGTTTACAAATTCACTGAGGTCGTTAACTTTCAATGGCTCCAAAAAAAGTACTAAACAAAGTGGCGCCTTGAAACTTAAAATATATATTTTATAAGGTTGACACTTTTCACCAAAGTAATTTTTTTTTTCAAACTACTGCCGCCATCTATATGTCAGATCGGCTAGATCTGGGATCGCCCTCGTATACAGCAAAGAACATCAATAAATATGAGGTAAACCTTCTTCATACTATATAATTAAATGAAATATTTATTTAAAGAAAGAAATAAAACAATCGTTTGGAAGCAGCACAAGTAGTATATTGTATTTATTATTATTTTTTTTTTTATAATTGCTTTGAAACATTACATATACGAGTAAGTATGCCTGTATATGATGCCATATATTATGAGTAAGTATAGTACCACCTTCATATGTTTATAAATTCATGTATCATATTTTTATGTCTTATATATAAAGATTTTGTTGCTTTAAGCGAGAATGATGAGGTGCGTTGCTTTAATTCAATATATATTGATATCATATTTCTAATTCATATGTAAATAGATAATTATATTGATGTATGTATGGTAGCTATAAATAATATATTTAGCCCAAATTGTTTCGATTACAAACAAACAAAAAAAAATATATATATATGTATATATACTATATAACAAGCAATTGTTCGTAAATTAAGTATATGTATATGTAATGTGAATATGAAATGGAAATTTATCACAATTGAATATTTTCAAATCAACCATGTACATATATTAGTGGTTTCCAACTAATTTTGGGGTTGTATTTTCTTTTCGTAAAGGCATCAGCTCATTTGATTTCATACATGACTTATTAATACAATGTTAATAATCTTTTAATTGTGATACATATAAACATGTGATACATATAAAGTCAAAATATTGTCCAAAATATGCGTATAAGTGTAATGTAACAGCTCGAAACTTTGACCATATACATTTTTTCATGTTGATTTTGAACAAATTTAAATGTGTTGGGTTCGTTATTTCACAATTTATATGGAGGCACTGTACTATCACCAAAGTGGTTTAGTCTTTGTCTTTGTCAAGAGCTTGACATTCACAGAGAATGTGCTCTGAGCTTTCGATATCTAAATTGCAGTATCTGCAGACATCAGTGTCAGATAGATCTAACTTCTATAAGTGGTATCTGTGAAATAACCACAAAGAATACATAGGTCAGCTCTATCAAACGTGAGTATCTTTTTAGATATCCCCTTATTTGGCATTAGGCATTGTTTTGCTTGACCATACTTTCATACCTAAAGAAATTACAATTAAAAATATCGGAGTAAAATATAATTTTTCTCAAAAATCTACATCTCGTTAGAGTCTAATACGCTCAAACGATTGGAAACCACCAATTTATATGATACCAAAATGTTGCGAATACATTGTTTGATCAAATGTTTGCATCAAAACTTTAACACCAAATTGTTGATGAAATATTTCTTTCTAGTCTTTTCGATTCTAAATGTTGCTCATCTCGATGAAATATTTAAATTAAATAATTAAACGTACATATATGTGTAATGTAATGTGTGTGTGTATTAAAAACTAAATATATAATATTTTATTCTTTTTAAAAACTATCACAAAATAGAAATAAAGAGCAATTTAAAATATATGCATTGTAGGTATAAGTTTGCTCTCAACTGAGATGTATTTAATTAAATCCCGTATAATGAACTTTTAATATAATCGCACTCGTCCACGAGCTGCGATTAATGTGCATTCTTCTTATTATGATTAAATTAGGTAAACTACCATATAGGTAATAAAGGTAATAATTATATAAGGGTGTAGTTTTTGAACGTGGTATAAGTCAATTTTGGAAATAAAAAAAAAACTTTGTTTTTTACTTAATTAGACTTGTACCATTTTCAAAACTAACAGCTCATATATTATATTTTATTATAGTCGAATTTGAATAAATGGGTTTTCTTTTCGATTTATTATTTTCTCGCAAATAATGTTGCCCTCAAATAATTCAACATTCAATATCTAAGCAGTTAATAATGCAATATTTATTGTTTTTTAACGGTAACATACCTAAAAAAGGAGCATCTATAAAGATGCTTTTGAAACGTTTGAAATATAAATAAAAATAGACAAATTTATATTCGACAAGGCAGAATAAATGTTGCATTTTTTTTTTCGAGTAAAGAAAACGCATTTAGTCAGAGCATCAGAGCATTGAGTCACTTATATATAGATTCAAAAATTTCCAATAAGAAAATAAATTCCAGTTAAATAATTTTTCTTTTTATACATCTTCAATTTATCGAAACTCAACTCTATGATTTATGCAATTTTATTTGCATTGAAACAAACACCAAAATGTCCCCATCGTAGGTGGATTTAATTTCGCTACAAGCAACTACAAGAAATATATATAATTTGTAATTTTATTTAAAAATCAGAAAACAAAATTGAATTCATTTAAAATTAACAATTGATTATTATCAAAATAACGATGTACAAACATAAGTATCTATATTAAAAATAAAATATAAAATCAGCACTGTATGTTCTATTAGGGTGCGATTACAAAAATAAAATACTCCTATTTGTGTATGTGTGTGTTATAGTCTTAAATGCAAATTAATATCACTATTTGCATTATTTTAATACATACATACATGTTTGTGTGTTTTTAGTGTTTGTGTGTGCATTAAATAATTTAAATACTATGCACAATCCAACCAAAATAAATGACTTTGCAAAGAATTATATAATCTTTAAATTAACAAAAAAAAAAAAAAAAGGAAAGAACAAAACAAAATAATCCAATAGTAATCCAATAGGAGGTACATTTTACAATAGCTATTCTCAGACATCGTGACACGTGACAACTGTCATGTTAATTTGACATTTGTGTTCATTATTTATTGACATTTCACCATACGTAGACTTCCGCCAGAACATCGTTTACAAATTGTGGAAAATTATTTTCAACATCAGCCACACAGCATGCCAAATCATCGATTTATTGAAAGAAAGTTTTAATGAAAACATCATATCAAGAAATGGACCCGTCAATTGGCTTGCAAGATCTTGTGATCTGATGCCGTTGGATTACTTTTTATGGGCCTAACTGAAATCACTTGTTTATGTCGATAAACCACAATCGATTGCTGCATTAGAAGTGAATATAATAATATTGGTTGAAATGCTCGAAAGAGTGCTCGAAAATTGGATCCTTAGAATGTATCTTTTAAGAGTCAGTTGCGGACAACATTTACAGCCGAATTATGTAAAACATGACGACGCGACGAATCATTTTTTCTTGAGTGCATTTTATTTTTGTATTTTGAAGAGAACAAAAATAAATTGCAGGCATATGATTCGTCACGTCGCGTTTTACATAACTTGGCAGTTAATAGAAATACAATTTCTCAAATTTTCAAATACAATTTCTCATTACATATTATAAAAATTGATTTTAATGGGTTTTATTTCAAAAAAACACTTCCGAAAGCTCTAATTGGATCACTTATTGGATCGTCGCGTTTTACATAATTTGGCAGTTAATAGAAATACAATTTCTTAAATTCTCAAATACAATTTCTCATTATTATTAATTTGATTTAAATGCGTTTTATTAAAAAAAAAAAATAGACTTCCGCAAGCTCTTATTGGATCACCCTTTACTTTACTTTCGATCAAAATCACATTTACCAACTGATGATGAAAAAATTGAATCGATCAAATTGCAAAAAAAAAAAATTCTATACTATATATGGTAGTTACAGTTAAAAAAAATAATAAATTTTGCCTCAAACTTATTTCTGTATTTCAACAATTGACAAGAGCAACATAGTTTTGCCATTTTTGAACAAAAATGCCAAATTAATTTCAATCAAAAGTCTTATGATCATCAATATTTGTGATTTTTCCACTAAATTTTTATTATAAACTCCACTACATTTTTTGCTTTATGCTTCTATACTCTATTTTCATTTATATGAAAATAGCAATGTGTTGTTGTTACATTTATTTGGGTTGGACTATTGAATTTTATTACCTACTGATACTAAATCATTCAATTATTTCGCACACAAATAATGATTACTTTTTGTTGTTGTTGTTGTTCATGTTTTTTTTTTTTTTTCAAGGAAGAAATATTCTTCAAATTATATATATGCATGTATGTTGTATATATAAATTGTTGTATCTATATCCATAAGCATACGTATACTATTACAAACAATTTTTAATTCATTATTCATTATTATTATGTATATACTGAGTTTGTTGCTACATTGTTCCATTTTAAATGGCTTAAACACAAAATATTTCAAATAAATTTTTTTTTTGTGTGAAAATTGTGCTACATGTTGAATTATTTAACTTTTTATATATATATATGTACGTAGGTAGTTAATGTTTTGTTTTTATTTTTGTTTTATGAAATAATCATCATCGTCACTAACAGTGTATCAATGTTGAAATTAATTCTCTGGAATGGTTGTCAATGAGCTTGAAAGCGCTCTATTTAAATTTGTCTTATTTGTAGTACTTAATGTTTCAATTGCTGTTGCAGAGCCATCCAAATCTATTTCCAAATCAGGTATCGGATCACGCCAATAATTGAAATTGGAAAATTCAATAGAACCCTCATCTGCTTTGATGGGTGGAAATAGTTGATCGACAATATATGTCATGCTGCAATATCTGTAAAGACATAACAAATAAATAAATGCAGATGTGTGTGTTTATAATATAGAGTGATAATAATAATAAACACTCAAAACATTCATAACTAAACGAGAATGTATGGAATGTATACACATATTTGTCACTTGCATGTTGCTAAACAATTTAGTACTTCATAAACATTGCATGTATACATTTCTATACACAATATGTATATATACATTGTTTTTACTTCAGTTTCTTTAATACACTCTCTATATACATATGTATATATAATGAAATTACAAAGATAACTGATGTTAAATGTATTTATTACAACAACACTTTGCTCTGTAGACATTGCTATATATATATATAAGTATATTTCATGCCATATATTTGTATGTATGTATGTATGTATGTACACATACTAATTATAAATAAAACAAAATTGAAATAAATAAATTTGTAAGAAATTTGAATATATTTTTATTTCCAAAAATACTACATATACAGATAAATATCAATTTTATAAATATGTATAGCCATATTATTATTAATATAGGCATTAGATGCCTATGCCTCCACATATAGATAAAATATATTAAATTTAGATTTGTATTCACATTATTCAGACCAATTGTTTGCACTTAAAAGAAAAAGGTACATAATATAAGGCTTAATGTGTATAGTTTTAGTGTTATCTATTCTAAAATATGTATATATTATTTTCTATTGTTAATATCATATACATACATCACTACACTGTTAAATAATAGCGTTGTACTAATTTTTTCCCAAACGCCATTAGATAAGTTTTGATAAAATCCATTTTTATAATTTAGATGAAAAACAATATATATATAATCTCTATTAATGTTCTATAACTATTTACTTCACTTTTTTTGCTCTATTTTATATAGAACAAACAAGTGTAATATACCATAAATTTCTTTAATAACTCAAATAAAATAATAAAATAAATTGGGAATTTTAAACATTCTGGCCCATAGTTATAGTCAAAATTATGATCATCTTAAATTCAGTATCGGGTTTTTTTACAGATTTTTACATGAGAAATATGTCAAATAAACCAATTCTAAATTTTATATGTTCTTAACTTTGATTATAACTATGGAATTTTATATTTGTTTTGAAAATTTGAAGTAGCTTGTGATAATCTCTAAACTTACTTATCACATTTAAGCATTTCAACAATTTAAATTCAGAATAAGTCGGTTTATTGTCATTATACTAGTATATATTTATAATAATTTTAAAAATGACATCGTTTTATAAACGAAACTTATTCCAAAATATTAAATTCAAGTTTTATTTTACACTAAAAATTTTTTTTTCTAGTAAAAATAAAATTTTAATTCTCAAATTTTGCAAATTTACGTAATGGATATGATGAAATTTTTGTTTGTTTTATGGACATTCTTTATTTTTCAATCATTTCTCAAAAATACCAGATTATTTTTTCAATGTACGAAATAATCTCAAAAAATAATAATAAAATAAAAATAAGAATAAATTTTATAATTTTTAACTAAAAAAGATTCATTATGCCATTTAAAATAACGGCAAAAATGGTCAGTTAAAAAAATAAATAAAATAAAAAACAACGTACAAAATAATCTCAAAAAAAAAAATATTGGACTATTTTTTATATTTTTTAACAAAACAAAAATTCATTATGCCATTTATAATAACGGCAAAAGTGGTCAGTTAAAAAAATAAATAAATAAAAAAACCAAATTTTTAAAATTTGATTTTAATTTTAAAACCTAAAATTAAATAAAATAAAAATTTTCACTCTATTCAACAGAGCAAGCCATCCATCAACAATGTCTTGTAATACCTAAAAGTGTTCTATATACATAATTAAGCATAATTGTTTGTTGTTATTTATGCTGCATATGGCATAAATTTGAGAACACGTCTATAGCAATTTTGTTGGAAATTTGAGAAAAAATATTGTACTCACTTTAACGTAAACCATAATAGGCCATAGGGTGGGTGGCCAATGTTCCAAAATTTACCTCATATCATAGCATTCGATGAAAAAAAAAAACAATAATGGCGTCTGGCAAAAATATTCCTTTCTATATATGTACATGTATACAACCTACTGCATAAAGGTTTTTCTTCTTTTTTTGTTGTTTGTTTTTCATTTATAAAACAATAATAAAGGTATTCACTCTTTTTGTTGCATACAATTGCAAGAGTGTACTATTCTCATCAACATCATCGTATATATCTATAATTGTATAAATTTTTAAACCAATAAAAATATCACAATTAGTGTGTCGGTGTAATGGCTAAATGCCATTTATAGAAAGAAAAAAAAAAAAAGTAGTCAAGCATTTTAGCAAATGCTTTCATTGCAATTTCCCGTTTAAATTTTAACATTGAACATCCATCTCTGTTGATCGCCAATTTCAGACTTTAATGTAATTTCAGCAGCAGCAGCAGCAGCCGCAACATTAACTTCAATTTGATTGCTATCAGATGCAAAACTGTCAATATCATCCATAACAATGCCATCGTCGGCATAATCATCACTAAAGACATCATCCTCATCGTCATCATCGTCATTGTTATCGGTATCACTGAATTTTAATTCATCTTCCTCTTCGTCATCATTAAAATTGTCCGTTACGTATTCGTACATATTAGTGTCTATTGCTGGAAAGTATTCATCAACTTCAAGCGATTGATTGATGTAACCACTATAATTTAATTCACAAAGTGGAAAGAAACCGTTTTTAAAATCATGTCATATGCATATTGATTGATTCGACTGATTTAATTTATATGCGGTGGTGTTTTTAATTTCAATTATTTTTATATTTATATTACTTAATGAGCGACTGTTAGATATCACAACGCATATAATATTGATGCGATCTTATTTTTAATTGGCCAATTGAGAATGTGAGTATTAATACAGATGAGCATATACAATCTAACAATTTTTACTACAATAAATGCATTGCTATTTTTTTTTTTTTGCATACATTTCATACACTATATATGATTTGTTTATTTACATACATACATACAATACATACATGCTGCTACCAACACCATTTATGTAGCACACAATTTATATTGAATTATGAATTATGATGCATATAATTGTACAATACTAAGATGTAAGTATACAAGTGTACTTACGATGACTGGAATGTTTGAGTGAGCTCATGCTTAAGTTCGCCTTTTGTGTTAATTGTAAATATACGCATAATTGGTATGCCAACAGCACGGTAAGCCCAAACGTCCTATAACAACAAAAGAACGAAAATAAATAAAAAAAGCTTATGAAAAATTCTAATTAATCCATACAATTTCTACTTACATTAATACGATTGCCATAGCCAGCATAAAAGGGATTCTTATCGGGGAATAAATCACGTATATCTGAGAGGCAGGCAATTTTAAATTGCTCCGGTTTGCGTTCGATTACCTCACGATGGAATGCCGATATCAAGGATGTAGGATTCAACAACAGTGGTCCATCGGGCAATTTGACATCGCCCTGTCGTATGGAACGTAAATATTCACGTGTCGCACGTGACTGACCAATCGCACGTGCCGATAGATATAATAGCTTGTAGCCATTTTGTTCAATTTTCGAAAATAGTTGTGCCACACCCAATTGGGCCCAATCTTTGCCAACCATCGGTAAAATATGACCCAATACATCGGATTTTGTAATCGTACCATCAATGTCCGAAATTACAACTTTATCATTATGTTTCCAACGGAATAGGTAACATTTGCAGCGTGTGGTACCTTGATATGCGGTGGTCACACTAAATTCAATCTCATTCATGCCATCCTTTAAATTTAATTGCTTCTACAATGGAGCAAAATAATATTTCATTAGTTACGAGAGCTTCAAGTATTGAGTGCGTTACTTACAATTGCCTCTGAACTGAGTCTGAGACTCTTTTTGTAACGTTCATTCTTGCTATTGCCAAGCTCACTTTTGCATGAGATCTGCGATAAGTCTTCCAGATTTTCGACCATTGCTGATGTGTTTTCAGCATTTAGTGTCGAATCAGTTTTACTCAGAGTATTATCGCTAACATCAGGTGAATTGGGTCGTGTCGTTTGTGTGGCTACAGCAGCCTGATCTATATCTACAAAAAAAAAAAAAAATAATGCCAATCGTTAAATTAATGCATGCATTTTGCAATTCACAAAATTGAATACAAACCTTTATCATCAAGTTTTTCCTCGGATTTGATAGCTTTTAAATTGGACATATTATTTTCATTGTTATTGGTTTGTGCAACACTCTGTGAGCGACGCCAATACCACCATGAACGTTTCGCTTGTCCAGCTGTAACACTTTCATTGACACCATCTACATCATTCTTTCCCACAGAGGTTACATCTTGTTTGGCATTTGTCATCAGTTGCTCTATAGCTTCCTTTAGTGAATATATTTTATGAAATGTTAATTAATCATATCTTCAATAGTAAGTAGTAGTAATTATGCATTTGTTAGTAATTCATAGTGTATACAACAACACAAAGATTAACAATTGAAGCCATGTTATTGATGTTGCATCTATGCTTTCAATGATTATGCTTTAATGATTGTCTATGTATGTACATTTGTATGTTTGTTTGTATATATTTATATGTATTGTAGGTAAGGACTTACGTTAGGCAAGGGCTTCTGGAATGTTATTATAGTCATGACAATTGGGCATGCAGCCGTCCAGCTGTAATATTTGCCATTAAGACGTACAACTAAGTTTGGCGATGCAAATATACTCGGATTCTCGCACACCTATTTTGAGTTGTAGCATTATTATTATTAATAATATTCACTGTTAACACGTTGTAGTATGATATTATTTAAATAGTCTCATTTTACAACTGCAACAATTGTTCGATTAATTACACTATACCCTATAGATAATAATTTGTTACGATTTCAGCTTAATATCTTAGTTAATTAGATCAAGAAGACGAATAATAAGAAAAATGAGCAAATAGAATTTAAAATTTATAATATAAGGTGTAGTAAAAATAAATCCATTATTTTTCCAATAGATGTAATCTGTAGTAATCTGTATCTCGCGTTGTATAAGTGCGATCGGGTAACGCTAGATGGCATTAGAAAGATAGGATTTCGTACTAAATAAACTTTTCAGGCAGTTTTGTGATTGCTCAACTCAGTATTGTTTGAGCATGCGTCAAAGATGGACACCAGTAAAGAGAAAATACCACATATATTATAGTTTTTCTTCGATAAAGGCGAAAACGCAAGCCAGATGGCTTAAAATGTGAATAGTGTTTATGGTTCTGATACTGTAACAGCCAATCTCGTGCAATCTCGTCGATTCCGTTCCGGTAATTTTGATGTCAAAGATGCACTACGCTCTGGAAGGGCAATTGTTGAAAATATCGATAAAATAATGGAAATCGTCGAGTCTGAGCGTCATGTAAGCACTGTTTTTATTTCCCAGGAGCTAAACATTGCACAAAAAACCGTTTGGAACCATTTAAATAAGGCTGAATACAAAAATAAGCTCGATGTATGGGTGCCACACGAGTTAACGCAAAAAAAACCTCATAGATCGAATTTCCATCTGCGAATCGCAACAAAATCGAAGAATTTCTGAAGCGGAATGAAAAGTGGGTCACTTACGACAACGTCAAGCGAAAACGGTCGTGGTCGAATCGAGGTGAGCCGGCGCAAACGGTGGCCAAGCCAAGATTGACGCTCAGGAAGGTTTTGGTATGTGTCTGGTGGAATTGGCAGGGAATGATCTACTATGAGCTGCTCCCCTGCGGCCAAACTCTTAATTCAGACCTGTACTGTCAACAATTAGACCGTCTGAAGGAAGCAATCGCCCAGAAGCGGCCAATAGGAGAGAAATTGTGTTCCATCAGGACAACACTTGAAGGCCACACACATCAATAGTGACTCGCCAGAAGCTCCGGGAGCTTGGTTGGGAGGTTCTTATGCATCAACCTTGTAGTCCGGACCTGGCACCATGCGATTACTACCTGTTCCTGTCTATGGCGATTGATTTTGTTGGTGAAAAATTCGCCTCAAGAAAAGCTTGTAAAAATTGACTGTCCCAGTTTTTTGCCAATAACGACGAGGATTTCTATGAGAGTGGCATTATGAAATTACCTTCAAAATTGCAACAAGGTATCGAACAAAACGGTGCATATTTCATCTAAATCGGATCATTCTAACTATGCTAAATAAAACCTTCAACTTATTGCAAATATAATGGATTTCTTTTTACTAAACCTTATTATATATATATATATATATATATATATATATATATATATATATATATATATATATACATATATATATATATATATATATATATATATATATATATATATATATATATATATATATATATATATATATATATATAAAAGCTGGAAGTACGACTACATTTGCTATGCTTTTGTCTACTTGCTGTTGAGTTCAATGCAAACGAATGCACTTAATTCAATTTATAGTCAATGAATAACAATCTTTGATATAAAGATTGGCTATTCGTTTAGATAATTTCCTTTTTTTAGCAGGACATCAATATCATGAATGATTTAAAGTAATTTAAAGTCACTTGCAGTCATTGGAAATATCAAGTCACTTGGAGTCACTTCAAATTGACTACAAATGACTTCATGTTCATTCAAGCTTATGCAAGTGATTTCAAACGGTTCTAAGACATTTTATCAAATGTCAATTGTCATCAAGTGACTTCAAAGTGAGCCAAATGATTAACCAAATTTTGTATCCTGAAGTCAAAATGATTTATTCATCAATGGATTATATTCTCGCATAGCTTCGTTTTGATTTAATAAAAGCATTTTCATCTAGTATTAATAAAAATTTTCAATTTATAATAGGAAATATTAGAAAATTGCAAAATTGGAAAAGTGTAGGTATTGAAAATGAAACGTGCTTGTGGTGCAATTTATAAATACAATAATAATAATAAAAATAATATTTGTAACATAATAAAAACATGCCACAAATGAAAGAGCATCAGCATGTATGAGAACATTAATCACAGAACATTGCAGTGCAAAACTAGTCAACAAACAATATTACATATGACATTGAACTTACATCTGAATATTTGATTAGATGACGATCAAATTCTGCATCTGAAGGTTCACCTTTTTCTGGCACGCCACACAAAGACATCGCAACAAAATCCAAATATCTGTAAAAGCCAAAGTCAAAATTAATTATTAATTACTGGATCAAAGTGTAGTAACAACTTACTTGGCATCTGGTGGTTTACCGTCTTCATAATCAGAGTCTAAGCTCTTTTGGCCCTCTAAAGAGCTGGGTGAGTGTGGCAAACTTGTACCATTGCCGCTTTCACGATCATCTTCGCCACCATGAGATGTAGCCATGGGTTGTGTTGACGGTGATATTGCTGCAGTTGGAAAATACATTGCGGCCATTTCTGGATCCATACCTTCGGCATCCAAATCAGATAAGTAGACACCACCATCGTTGGTGTGTTTGCGAATCTTATTATGAATCTTCATAAAGTTGAACATATTACTAAGCATCGAGTTGCGTTGTGCCTGTGTCTGAGCTGACTGCCCAGCAATGCCATCCTTTTGTTCGCTATGCTCCGGGGTCGGTAGTTCACCCCATTTCCATGATGCCGTCTTCGATAGCAACTCAACATCAGCATCTTTTTCTCGCATTGATATTTCCAATTCACTGTCACTTTGAATGGGCGTCGATGGACGACCAATACTTCGACCAGGTCCACAGGGACCATTACCCGACCCTGAGCCTGTAATTTCTGTGTCACTAAAGAAATGTATATCCAAATCTGGTATACGTGCTGCTGCTGCTGCTGCTGCTGCTGTTGTAATCGATGCTGTCTGACCGATTTCATCACTTTTATCTCCTGCCATAGCTGTGAGAAGCTGAGTAGCAGATGGTTGATCACAAGATTTTGGTGCAGATTCATCGTTCGACGATGAGTTTGTGTTGTTTGAGATCGTATCGGGTTCGTCATTATTTTGATTGTTAATCACACCTTCTAATGGTGCATTTGAACCAATTGAACTGCTCGATGAAGATTTGCGTTGGGCATTTTTCTTTTTCATTTGTGACTTCTTGCGGCGTTTCTTCTTACTTTTCGATTCTTCCTTAATACTATTGTTGCTGCAAATATGCAAAACATTGCCAGTGTCGGAATTATGTGTAACTATTATAGTCGGATCTATGGGAGCTCCTCCTTCAGTGTTTGTTACATTATCGCATGTGGATTTTGGTTGTTGTTGTTGCACAATTTCTTGCAATGCTCCTTTTTCATTTTCCGTTTGTGTGCTATTCTGCCAATCCTTTAAACAAATTGATGATTCGTATTATTATTATTATTATTATTATTATTACATAGTGAGACAAAATTGGACCGATCTTTGGGGTTTCAAGCACCCCACAGGTATGCCGATAATATATTTAAAATGGAGTCGAGCGGCAAAACGACGGCTGCGAATTGCGACAAATAAAAAAAAAAAATTCTTGTATGTGGCACTTAAAGCCCCGAAGGGCTCGTTGGCCGTTCCATTACTGTTGTGCGTGTTAAATTGTGGAGAGTATTAGAATGGACCTACTTATTTTAGCCGATTCCGAACGGAAAACTCTGCGACATCACTTTTACTGAGCTTTGTCGCAGAGTTCTTTTAGAAGCTTTTCCATGGCAAATTGTTACCGCCGAAAGAATTGCCAATTGCTTGCCGACAGTTGGGTACCGTTCGAAAAGAAAATCTTTTCGATATGAAATTTGTTATGATTCAGCCGTGGATTGAACCCACGACCTACAGATCAGAAGGCCACCACACTAACCACTGAGCCACGGCAACCAGCGAATTTCGACATTTTTTCTTTAAACGAAAGAAGAATATTTTACTGTCACACAAACTTATATTAATTGCGTGTTTGGGGTCAAAATGGAATTTTTTGTTAGAATTTTCAAGACCCAATCCCATATTTTGGAAACGGTTCCAAATTTTGCAATGCTTTCTTCAGACTATAAGTAGCTCAAAATATGAGAAAAAATTCGTTTGAAAATTTTAATGAAGAATTGCACCTTTTTTGAATGGCTTTCACATATTTGGAGATTGTACTGTATTTCCCGTTTGAGTTTTGATAAATACATATATAATTTATGAGAAATTTTGAATCAATTGCGAAATATGGGATTGGATCTTGAAAAATCGAACAAAAAATGCAATTTTTTAAGACATTTTATTCCAAAACACCATTAATATGAGTTTTAATAGTAGTAACATTCGCCGGAATCCATAAATTTCACTTGGCCTAGATTTCGCTAGAAGAAAATAACAAGATATTCTTAAAGTTAGCAATTTAGGGCGCAATATCCCGAACACGAGTGCGCTAAATTCTCAAAATATTTGGCATTTGTCTTCACTTTAGGTTCACTATCGTCATGTAGGCATGATTCTTGAAATCCTGGAGCCACATCTCACCATGTTATTTCAATCAATTGCAATTTTTTTTTTCAAATCTAAATATATAAATATCTACCTTATCTTTTTCAACAGCATCGAATTGAAAAATTTCTTCATGTTCAGCCCATTCTTGTCTTAGTTTTTGTGTGGTATATTCTTTAAGTTTGTCATTAAGATTGCGTCGCTCCAACGTATTGTCAGTGTATCTGAAATATGTAAAACAAAATTGCTTTTTAGTACATATTTCAAATAATTCAATATGGGCATGTAACGTATGAATATTACATTTGTATGTACAACACTTTACAATAAAATAAAAGAAAAAATTAAAAAAAAAAAAAAAAAAATACAACACTACCTTCTGTGACTAAAATCTGAGATTTGATTCTCAAATTTTGGTACAATTTCATCCTTTTTGGCTTCATTTGATATATCAATTGAATTGCGTCGTGGTAATGGTAACGGTAGTTGCAGATCATCACTAGCAGTTCTAAGAAAATAAGTAAAAATAATACATAAAGCATTTAAAAATGTTTTTTCCAAAAACAAAAATAATAATAATAAAAAAAAAAACAAAGCTAAATTAAAAAAAAAAAAAAAAAGAAATACGATGTATAGTACATGATTAAAGATAAAAGTACGTCAGTATGAAGATTGCTCGATAAGTATTACGACGATCAAAACAAATGATTAACATTTTTTAGTTCTTACTGAAAATCGGTATGCTATAAGAATGGGTGACAGATGATGGATGATTAATAAAATGTCGTTTCGATGTTTTTTTCTTTTTTTCCCAATTATTACTGTGACTTTCGTCGCTATGACATTTGGAATTGAATTACGATTCCGCTTTAAATCAGTAATAAAGTTTTAATTAAATTTGTCAGCTCTGTTTGAAATGCTTTCGTTGTTGTTGTTGTTAATGTATGTGCTCGGGTCATCAGGCTCAGGGTTTAAGTTTAAAAAGGCGGCAGCCTTGACCTGGTGCGTTCACAGGGAAGAAGGAACAAGAGAAGTGGGCCTCGCTGGGCATTCAAACAGATGTCTGGTGTCATGCGGGCCACAATATTGACACAGATCTGGAATGTTGTAGTTGAGTCTGTGCATAAAAGCAGTTAAGCCTTTTGCTCCATCCTGATCGCAGAGCGGAAAGCGCTATTCTGGCACACCTATGGAGGCTCAGTTTGGCGGCGGCAATGTGCGGGGGGCCCACGGACTGCATTGATGAAGTCAGCAATCTGCAACAGTCGACGATGAAAATTGTACTCCAGTCTCTATAATTGTGTAGACCAGAGCAAGTGCTTTCGTGACACCAGTTGTCACAATTGTTGCATTTTACCGAGCACAGCCAATTGCCATTAGTCGTAGATGGTTGAGTTTGCGGCCGTTGTTGTTATTGCGGGGGCTGCGTCCGTATGGGTACTGCAGCCGATGTTAGTGAAATGGGCAACCTGTAACAGCGGGCTATGAAATCAGTATTCCATTCTATATGGCTCCGCAGTCCAGAACAAAACCTCTGGTGACACCAACCGCCACAGCTGTTACATCTTACCGAAATCGCATTGCGGTAAATGGCGGCACCGCAGACTGAGCAGACCCAAGCAGGTCCCGGAAACCATTCCGTTCCGGCACAAAGGAGAAGTAATGCAAGCAGAGTGGCCGGTACTGTTAGCCAAGCAGAAAAATGATCTGATGACACAATGATGACGTATGTATATGGAAATTGTATTGTCAATCCTTGACCTGAAGTGTCCAGGGTATGTTCCGGGACGAAGACCCAATTGCCTTGGCAACATAAATGCTTCCGTTAAATATAATATATTTGCTATTGAATTACTGCAGTGGCGTAGCGAGAATTTTTGGCAAGGGAGGGGGGGTTGTTTAGGTGATGTAGTAGGATGTGGTATAAGATGAAGCATATGTATAAAAATACATTTTTAATGAATGATATATATTATTATTTTTCTTTTTTTAACAAGTCCATCGGCCAAGGGGTGAGGGGGGATTTATCCCCCTGGCTACATTACCGAATTACGGCAACGATATATTTCTTAAAGTAATTACAAACAATTGCTTTATGTATGTGGATATTAAAACTGTCGAACAAGCTAATTCCATTTAGTGGTTGAGATGAAATTCAATGTCGCAATACATATCGATCAAGCTATTTAGTACGTACGTAGTTACTGTAAATATGACTAATAGAAAAAAGCAAATATCAGCGGTAATAATGTGACTCTATGCAAATACAATATATTTGTTATTTGCTGTAATTTTTAAGCTATTTTACTTACTGAACGCTTTTGCCTTCGGTTTTCTGCTCTTCTAATGTGTCATCGGTTGATTTATTAAGAAATAAATCTCTTGGTATTGGTGATGTTGCCAAATTGTATGGCAATTCTTCAATATCTTCTTCTGGGCATTCTTCAACAAAAAACGCCTCACCCGACTCACCAAGTTTCATATGAATATCAACAGGTTCACCATTAATTTCAATGTCCACCTTGGAAAGATTGAACAAGAAAATAAAAATATGGACACATTAGTTAATTTTAATAATTTATTTGTTCAAATTGTAGTGATGTACTTACGACTTTTTCTCGACTACGCAGTACGCCCAATTTGCCAAATCTTACATGAAATGGTGAACATTGAAATTCACCATTTGGTTGTTCTACAACTATTACATCAATGGCACCGGTTAATGTAGCACCATTAATTTCACTGTAGAACTCCTTAAAGTTACTAAACACTTTCACCAAACTATTCATTTTTAAATGTTCTATAATATTTTTTTTTTGTATCTCTGCTTCTCTGTGCTTGTTACTGCCTCTGGCCGAATCCGACAATTAGGACTGTAGACTAATTTTGGCAAAACAAAAAAACAATACCGTTTTTATGAGATCGTACGTTCGTATATATCTGGGGTATTTCCTTTGTTATTTTTGCTTAGTTGATTACTTATTACAGCACTTTGATCGGGAATGGTAATAAATAAATGTATATGTATTGTATATTGGTACAACAACATTCAGCTCATTCATTTCTTGACCATTTTCATGTTATTGTCGTTTGACTGTTGAAACTTTCTCTGTAAGGTACTGCAGCACCAATTTATGTCGAGTTGTTATCTGTAATGAAAATGGAAATACAATAAATTGCGTATTAATGAATTATGTATGTATAGCTGTATGGAGTTCAATAATATATATACGAGTATACTGATTAAATGATTTGCTGATTTTGTAAATTTTGCTATACATCAATTGCAGACCACATAAATACCATAAATATAATATAATTCTGATAAGATAGCATCACCAGAATGTAGACGAATACAAATTTCAGAACTTTGTATCCATCACTCTCTGTCGATCTACATACTTGTGCTAAATTAATTATTGATTTGTTTTTATTTATGGACAAAATACTAATAAGCCATTCAATAAGTCTGTAGAAAAAAAAAAAAACAAAATTTTGAAAAAACTCGATCTTATTATTCAACATAGTTGCCTTCGAGGGCTATACAACGTGTATGGCGATTTTCCAACTTTTCAATACCACTTTTATAGTACGATTTCTCTTTCTCTTCATAGTAGGGCACAGTTTCAGCGATTACATCATTGGACTTGAATTTCTTTTCAGAAAGCATTCTCTTGGGATCTGAAAACAAACAAAAAAGTTACTGGGCCCAAATCTGGAGAATACGGTGGATAGGGAACCAATTCGAAGCCCAATTCATTCAATTTTGCCATCGTTTTCATCGGTTTGTGACACGGTGTATTGTCTTGGTGACAAAACACTTTTTCCTTTTGCAAATGTGGCCGTTTTTTCACGATTTCAACCTTCAATCGGTCCAAAAGTCCAAACAATCACCTTATCGGCCGACTGTTGCGTCTGTCCACTCTGTTGACTGTCTATTGGATTTTGATGTGTAATGGTGAAACCATGTTTTATCCATTGTCACATATCGACGATAGAATTCGGTTTTATTGCGATTTAACAGCGCCAAACATTACGTTGAAGCATCGATACGTTGTTGTTTTTGATCGACTGTGAGCTCACGTGGCACCCATTTTGCACAGAGCTTTCGCATACGCAAATGTTCGTGTAAAATGGTAAAAAACTACCATCTGATATCTTTAAAATGTCAGCTAGCTCGTGCACTTTCAATTTGCGATCGTTCATAACCAATTTGTGGATTTTTTTTTTATGTTTTCTGGAATAACAGCCTCAATTGGGCGTCCACTGCGTTTTGCATCATTTGTGCTGGTACGACCACGTTTAAATTCAGCAATCCACTTTTCTAGCATTTTTGTCTCGATGGAGCAGCGTCCGGATAATGTTTATCAAGTTTGGTTTCCACTGTATTTTTTTCATCAAAAAGCAATGCTTTATCAAAACACGAAATTCACTTTTATCCATTTTTTATTTTTTCAAAACAAAAGTTGCTTCACACAAAATGCTATAACTCTTTAACCAAATTGTCAGATTGGTGTCAATTTTATTTATACAGGTGTCGTTTGAAGGTTAGATCTCAATAAAAATCATATGGAAATAATTCTAGGAATGCCATCTATGTGTCATCTTACACACCCATTGAATTTGAAAATTTTGTTGCGGGAAATGCAAATTTCGCAAAAATCCGTACTCAGTCCGTACAAGCGACACACTGGACACCTGCTTATGATCGCATTGGAGGGAACACTCAAGCGAAAATCGAAAGCGTTACGCAGCCTGTACGCGCACAGATAAATTCTGTTTACTGACGAGAAAATTTTCACCGCAGAAGAATCGTTCAATAAACAGAATGATCGTGTGTATGCTCGATCCTCCAGAGAAGCGTCCCAACTCATCCCGAGGGTCCAAAGAGCCCACCATTCCGCGTCTGTAATGGTATGGTGGGGAGTGAGCTACGGTGATGTTACCAAGCTCTCAACCAATCAATATTCGCCAACCAGTCGTGGACTTTTCAGCTAGACTCTGCTCCAGCTCACAAGACAAAAACGACTCAATAGTGGCTAAAAAGCAACATTCCGGACTTCATATCAACGGATGATTGGCCAGCTGGTAGTCCAGACCTCAACCCGTTGGATTACAAGTTGTGGTTCGTATTCGAGGGCATGGCTTGCTCTACTCGACACCCAAATATTGAGTCGTTGAAGCGATCCCTTGTTCGTACAGTGGACAATTTCCCCATACATGAAGTGCGTCTCACGATCGATGAGTGGCCAGATCGTCTCAAGTCGTGCTGGAAGGCAAATAGAAGTCATTTCGAATAAATTATTCTAGATTTGTAGCCATTGAATACCGTTTTCGTTTTCATTTGGCGTCGATTTTTTGTGTACCAATATTTATGACTTGACTAGATATTCTAAAATTGCATTACAGTGTCAAATAACAAATACAAATTATTTTTTTTTTTAATATTTTTTAAATTATATAACCAGTTTTAGCAAATTTGTTCTTGTCAGCTGTCATATTGATGAGATTTTAAATCGTTAAAATTCAAATTTCATGTATCGAAATTGTAACAAAATTCACGATACTTAAAAGCAAAGTATCAGCGTTCGCTTATGTAAGATTTTACTGTCAATTATATATTATATATAATTTTTCTAGCATTAATACTATAGCGACATTTGTCTGACATTAGGAATTTCTTTTATTTTCATTTTTTTTTTTTTTTGACATTTATTAGTAAACATTTTAAAAATAGCCTTTGTAAAGAGAAGATTGAAGGAATGAAAAAAAAAATAAAAATAAAATAAATATAAAAATACTAGATAAACATTTAAAACTTGATGAGTTAAAAGAGCAGTACACATTAATTATACATTCATGCATGAATATATAAATTAGTGAAAAAAAAAAAATAAATAAAATAGACAAAAGTGGTAGAAGTAAAAAAAAAATGAAATATTAAAATAATAAAATAAAAGTTATTACATAATGCATTATTAAATTAAGGATGAAATTATTGCTGTGGGTTAGTAAAACCTCAAGTGGGTTTTGCTCATCATGTTTTATATTAGATGTAATGTTCTTTTGCGTTATATTTATGGGAAAGTAGTCATAAATAATTATTTACTTAATGTGCTATAATAATATTTCTACAGAATATGACACCATCTGTAAATATAGCTTTCGAATATTTTGTTTGTTTTAATTTGGCACTAAATAAGTACTAAGTTATGTACATATGTATATTAGGCTCTAAGTATATAAGCAATTAGTGTTTAAAAATATGGAAAGAATCGATTATTTTTATTTTCAATTTCAATTTACATATATTAATTATTATAGGACCTATATGTATATCCTATACTAAATTTATTATTAAATAAAAGATGTTGAAAGAATGAATAAAAACTCGTATGATGACATTAAAAATTAATTCGTGCGACTATCGCATGTTTGAAAAAAAAAATACATAAATAAAAAAATAAATATATGGCACCTAAAGCCCCAAAGGGCTCATTGGCCGAGCTAATACATACTAAAATTAAATAACAAAAATTGAAAAAGCTTAACTTTGGTAATGATGAAGCTTAAATACCCTACACCTTAATAGATAAACAGACATATTTCCAAAGGAATATCATACTTTTGTATGAGAGGTAGGCGTAGTTTTCATCCGATTCAACCCATATTCGAATATGTCTCTTAACTAGTAAATTTAATTGTGGGCATCGATTTCGGACTGGATAAATTTATATTTTCTTGCGTCAAGTGTGAAAACAATGGTTCAGCAGCATACTTTTGTATGGGAGGTAGGCGTGGTTTTCATTTAATATCGCCCATTATCTAATATGTCCATTCTGTGATCAGAATAACTTTATATACCAACTTTTAGTTCAATAGCTTTCTATTTTCTTCTATATACCTTTGTATGGGAGATAGGCGTGGTTTTCATTTAATATCGTCCATTATCTAATATATCCATTCTGTGATCAGAATAACTTTATATACCAAATTTTAGTTCAATAGCTTTATATTTTCTTGCATAAAGTGTGAAAATAGAGGTTCAACAGCATACTTTTGTATGGGAGATAGGCGTGGTTTTCGTTTAATATCGCCCATTAGCTAATATGTCAATTCTGTGATTAGAATAACTTTATATACCAAATTTTAGTTCAATAGCTTTCTATTTTCTTGTGTAAAGTGTGAAAAAACTGGTTCAACAGCACACTTTTGTATGGGAGGTAGGCGTGGTTTTCATTTAATATCGCCCATTATCTAATATGTCCATTCTGTGATCAGAATAACTTTATATACCAACTTTTAGTTCAGTAGCTTTATATTTTCTTGCGCCTTGTGTGATATCATATATTCAACAGCACACTTTTGTATGGGAGGTAAGCGCAGCCCACATCCGCTTACGACCAATTTTTAATATACCAATTCAGTGATCAGAGTATGTTTAAATATCACATATTAATTCGAACAGATGGACAGACAGATACACATTCCAATCAAAAAGGGCCTTACCAGTCGGCCTAGGCATATAAAGTGTGCGTGGAAGGTTCGTGGATCACGTCCATACCTGTACCACTGGATCATTGGGATAGCTTATGCCACATTTTATCGAAATATCAAAAATTTGCTTCAGATATTGTTCGCACCAGCCATTACACAATTTTCTATATCTTCGAAACTATCGACAGGGCGTTATAAGCTTCTGATCCAAACCAATATACCCTTGCGCTTGAATGCAGGGTATAAAAATAAACAAATAATAAAAGCAAAATGAAAAAAAAAAGACAAGAAAAAAAAATGATTATAAATTCATATCATTGAAGCGTTTTGTCGTATTTTTTTTTCTGTTTTGTAGTTAAACCTTATATGTAGAGGTATGTATAATTAAATGTGTCGCAAACAAAGAACAAAAACTAATATGCAAGTCATATAAATTAAAAAAACAACAAGTAGCTAACCAAAGTTTAAATAAAACTCTCATGGACAATGTACCTGCCCATTCATACATATACATATACGTACTAACTATTTATTTACGTTGTACGTATGATACAATGTGCATTATACAATCAAGGCGAAATAATAAATACCTTTAGTTAACCCATTTCGTACCACTGTACGTTATTTACAACGATTACAATGCTAAAGTAAAATTATATTTTTTAATAAAACAATTAGTAAAAAAAAAAAAATAAATAGCTTTTCGAAAACGCACTCTTCAGCGTGAAAGAAAATCGTACAATTTTTGAACGCACACAATTTTGTACATAGTGTCTGATATGGGTTAAAAATTATCATTCATGTGAGACAATGTTCATCTCATGTGTAATTCGATATACTTTTAGCTGGAGTGGAGAGTGGTTATGTACTTTTGTCTAAGCAACTTTGTAACTTTTGTAACTTTGTATGGTGAACAAATTATCTTAACACATAACATTCCTCAAACCTTTAGCTGATGTTTTTTCATAGCATATTTTTAATGTCGGAAAAATCGTAAATTTTTTGCCAACACTTAGTCACTGTTGTTATGTAAAAACTCAATGAGGTTTCTTTAGAATGAGGCCCCCAGTAACCGAATATATTTGTTCACTCTTCACCCATACCATATACGGCCTAGGTACGTTCCGGAAAAGTTAGCCGTAAAGTGAAATGCCGTAAAAAATATAAATATGTGGCAATACAAAGCCCCGAATGGCTCATTGGTCGTGCTTCTCTTCCATAACTGTTATGCGTGGTTAATTGTGGACAGTATTAGAAGAGACCTACTTATTTTTGCCAGTTCCGAACGGAAGAATTCTTGCGACATCACTTTTTCTGAGTTTTGTTGCAGAGTTCTTTCAGAAGCTTTTCCATGGCAAATTGTTACCGCCGAAAGAATTGCCAATTGCTTGCCGACAGGTGGGTACCGTTCGAAAGAAAAATCTTTTCGATATGAAATTTGTTAAGCTTCAGCCGGGGATTGAATCCATGACCTACAGATCAGAAGGCCAATACACTAACCACTGAGCCACGGCACTCACTCCATTACCCATACGTGTAAGACGTTTCAATTTTTTTTAAATAATACAGTTGTTTTTACAAACAACGTTTAGGTTCATAAAACGATTTATTCTCCGTCACATTTATTTTTTAAATCCAGCAGTGCTGACTAAAATTAAAAGCTAAAATGAAATATACTCCTAAATGCGTTGTTACACAGGCAGTCATCAGTCATTTGACTGTCATTCATTACTTTTTTTGTGTCACCGATTTCGATATAATTTTATTCCCTTTCTTCATTTTACCAAATTGTCACTTGGTATTGAAAACAACAACAACAACAACAATTCCTGGCTGTGATTGTCTTCATAACATCAGTCTAACAACTACTGCGTTAAGGGCGAAACTTTTCTGCAATAATATTGCAACATTTTTTTGGCACTTTTTCGATATTATTGCTAAAAATTTAAATGTATAAAGAAAAATGAGGAATTAAATTTCCGATATTACTTCAAAAGTGTATGTATGTATTTAAAAAATGTTGGCATTATTGCAAAATTTGTTCAGCATGAAAGCAGTATAGCATTTTTTTTGCGTATAACAAAACAGCATAGGCCGTACATCGAAAAAGTTACATAAATCAAAAGGCCGTAAAGCGAGTTATGTGTATATTCTGTTTTTTTTTTTTTTGCAATCAAAGGTTAAATTTTTACAGTTGGTACCAATTGGATAATTCCATCACGGTCATAGCTATTAAATGTGTATACGAATGTTAAGGAAATATAATGAAAATAAATAGCAAATAATTAAAACAATTATTTAACAGTAAGACACAGATATAATAGTACTACATACACATACATACATTCGAGTCTATAATCATATGTGAATGAGTAATTAATGGTGGCAATATCCGCAAGTGCAATGCACTTTAAGTAAGTACGAGTACTGCACCACTATCAAGTAAATGTATATGGTAGATATGCTACTCACAATGTTATTCATAATGTTTAGATATACATTGTATGTATTTATAAAATAAATAATATAATTGCATGTACAAACATATGTATGCTTTGTATTGTCATACTTTAAACATTTGTGTTTCATGATGGTGCATATGGTATGTGGTAATATACACAATAGACTTAAAACGATTTTTTGAAACATCTTTGTGATAAATTGGATTTATAATAATATATTTTTTGTTTAATTTTTCCAAGTCCTATTTTTTTTTTTTTGTAAAAATATCTTTAATTAAATCATTTAATACAAAAAAAAAATATTATTTTCGAAAATTTTGGAGAGATCTAATAGACATATAATTATAATATAATCATACTGAAGTTCATATCGCAGTACAACTTTAAGCTAAAATGTAATAAATATTTTAATCGAATGTATTTATGCGTTGGCATTTGTTTGTACGATATCGATTTCTGTTATATTTCTTCTATTATAACAACAAAATTTTGTTATCTTGTATATTTCCTTCATCGATAGCATGTAAAAGTATATCTTTAGTTATCTATTTATTTACACGTACCTACAATATATGAGCTTTGTTCAACAAACTTGCATTCAAATTTGATTGTCCAATGTTAAATGTTGCTACGAGGTAAGACAAGTTTGAGCTTGAAAACTACAAGTACAACATTTATTTTTTATCGTCAAATTAACTCCAGTTATTCAACAAGTCATGAATTCTTGGAAAAATTTCAGAAAAAGTTATAACATAAGATTTGTGAATTTCGGAATAGGCTAATGCAGTTAAATTAGGTTCTCTGAAGTACACTTGTAGTGGAGTAGTCGAGTCCTCTCTCGAAGATTGAAAATCACACTCTACAAGTCCCTCATTATTCCTGTCCTAACATATGGCACAAAGGCCCGGACAATTTCCACCACGGATGAGAGGATGCTTAGAGTTTTCGAGAGAAAAGTTCTGCGCAGGATCTTCGGACCTATTTGCGTTGATGGCGACTATCGAATGAGGTACAACAATGAGCTGTATGAGCAGTACGCTAACATAGATATAGTCAGGCGAATTAAAATCCAGCGGCTTCGCTGGCTAGATCATGTCGAGCGAATGAAGAAAGACGCTCCAGTGAAGAGCATATTTAATTCAGCACCTGCTGGAGGACGCAGAAGAAGAGCAAGACCAAACCTCCGTTGGAATACCCAACTGTCGCCAGCAAGCGAAGAACAGAGGACTGTCGTCGCATTATATGTTCGGACAAAATCGTTCATCGGTTGTTATGGCCACATAAGAAGAACAAGAAGAAGAACAAGTACACTTGTGGCAATTTCTATAAACTCACTATTGAGTAATATTTATATAAAAACTAACTCACTTACATAAAAAAAAAAAAAAATAAAAACTAATGGCGTTGTAAATTGTGTATGCCCTCTATTATCCAATAACAGCGGCGCGAAGATTTGTTTAGCGATGAAAAATATTTTAGCATCGAATAACCGGATGGATTTCAGTTTTTGTTGGCATGACAAGTTGACGAAAAAAGAAATCTGTATCGGCGTAATGTTTTTAGGCTGGATTTTTCAAGGATGGTACGGCAAAAGGAGAAAAATGAACTCCTCTATCTATAATACTACTAAACGGCGATTATAGAAGGAAAAGAGTAACTGTGTGGTTCTTGGGATATATTTGTCAACAAGATAATACCGCAAATACAACGACCCAAAGAGACTGAAAATAAATATTAATATACTCAAATGGCCCACTAAAAGTCCTGACATAAACTCGAGGTATTTTTGCAAATGGGTGACAGTATCATAAAGCGAATACCTTGAAAACTGTCATTAAAAAGGTCTGGTTAAGGTTTTTATTGATAAAACATTAATCCAAGTTCTAACACGTAACGGTAAATGGTAAAATAAGTATTTTGAGTTTAAAATTTATTAACATATTTTATGTTTATGAAATATTTCTTTACTGATTTTATGTGAATAGCAACAATGAAATTAAAAAAAAAAAACAAATTCTGAAAAAAAGTAAATAAAAATAAATTTTAATATTATATTATTATATTTAATACTAATATTTATGTTACTAATATTAATTTTATATTAAGTAGGAAACTTAAAAAATTAAAAATAAACGTGATTTTACATAAATTGCAACCAGTGTACTCTTCATACGTAACACAGACAAGAAGACTGGTCGAGAGAGCTCATCATCTTAATTATTATCTCGCTTGAATTGACAGCGTTTGTGATTTTATTGAATTTAAAGAGTATATTTTTTGCAGCTTTAAATTTGAAATTATTTTTTAATCAACATAATATAATATCTTCAGAAAGTGATACTTCTCAAAATCTTTGTCTGCTGTCCGAAGTCTATAGTCAAGATTCTATATCGACTTTTAAGATGTGAGTATTGTCTTGGACAGTTAAATCCGGAAGTTATGGATTTTCTGTTCTCGAGAGTTTAAAAAAACTTGTACTTTTACTTTTATCTATTCAAATCACTAACTAAACAATATCAATAACAAATATATATATATTGTTTTATAAATATAAAAATCATCTGCCGAACAATTTAAACAGCGTCAATGAAGCGTGGTATAATCAATAAATTACCACCGAAAACGAAGATATTAGCTAATGAAAATATTATATCTATACATACAAATATGTATCTAAACATGGTCATGAAATAAAAAACCCAAAAATGGAGAATTAACAACATAACATAAAAGATAAAAGTAGAAGTAAAAATATCACATAAAGAATGAATAGTCTTTGAAGTATGAAAATCTTCAAATACATATATAATATAGTATATGAATATTTCAAGTATCAAAACATAGATTACGAGTACTAATGATACTAAATTTATTATACCTTAGCGGTGGTTAAGAATACCTACGTTAGGAGAGCGTGTAGCGAAAAACGCACAGAGAAAGATAGAGAGAGAGAGAGAGAGGAACAATACTTTGAGACGTGTGCTTATTTCAATCCAAATCACGCCATATGAGCAGATTTTTAATAAATACCACAACTGTTTTTATAAATTGCCTATAAATTTCATAAAATTGGTAATAACAACCCTAGCACTATTAATAATAAATTTTTGTAAAATGTAATTATTAATAAAGTACAAGGAAACTGCGATCATAGACTATTCATGTGGCGTTAAAATTTAGCTTTAGAAAAGGCTTTTGCAAGAGCTTTGTGAAAAAGCTCGATAAATATTCCATTTGATTAATCTATGCCAGTTATAGTCTAGACAGACGGCAGCCTAATTTCGGATTACCGAGTTAATTCGAATTAACTCGGGCATTAACTGCAGCTAATCCGCATAAACTCTGAGTTAATTCTCAAAATAAAAGAGGATTAGCACAATTTGCTATGGCAACACTGCTGAAAATTGTCTATTGTGAATTTTTTTCCATCCATTTTACAAAATATTAGGTTTGTTTGCTAACAAAAAACTTTCCACAATTGTTAACAGTTTTCAACATCAAAAGTGTTGGCGAACAAATAAATCCAGCTGTCAATTACGAACGGTGAATGTCAATTTACAAGTTTCCGATAGTTTTCAGTTCACGTAATTCTTGTAGATTTTCTCATATCGAGAGTGACAGATGACAGAAATTGATAGGATAGTAATGTAAGTGAGCAGACCTAATAAAACAGCAATCAGCCGTTTAGTTAATCCGCAATACTGCCGTCTGTCAGGTTATTATTTTATTCGGATTAAGTGCGCCGGTAATCCGTAATTAGGCTGACGTCTGTCAAGGCTATTAGATAAGTCAGTGTCATTTTGAATTGCTTGCTGCTGTCAATTACCATCTCTTAATAGACTACTTTGAAATTTTCAGAAAGCTGCGTCATTTAGTGCTCTGTACCATCAACCTCAATGATTAAGAAGTAGTTTATGGAATTCCGTTATGGTCGTATGTACCAGCGTAAGTGAGCCTGAACGTTCAGTTCATCCAAAAGAGTTCATCACATCAGAAATCGTCGATAAAATCCATGGAATGATATTGGACGATTAGACAATGTAAGCGCGTGAGGTGACTGAGGCTATAGGCACCTCAACTGAGCGGATACATCACGTTTTACATGAAGTTTGGACATGAAAAATGTATACCCAAGATGGGTGTCGCATTTGATCACAATTGACAACAAACACAATCGTGAAACCACTTCCAAGGAGTGTTTGGTGATGTTTAATCACAATCCGAAGGAGTTTTTATGCCATTTCGTAATCGTGGACGAAACATAGATCCATCATAATATACCAGAGACCAAGGAATAGTCAAAGGCTAAGGCTAAGGTGGGTCTGCCTGTCAACATGATCATGGAGATAGTTTTTTTGGCGAATTTATGAAGAAAAAAGTCCTCTCCCACCATGACAACGCAGCGGCACTATCCCATCTACCATATTTTGCCGATTTAACTCCCCGTGAATATGTTCTATTTCCAAACCTGAAGAAATGGCTCGGCACTAAGAGTTTCAAGTCGAATCGATGAAACGAAAACCTATTTTGAGAATCTTGAGTGGTGGACCAAATGTATCTAGCTTTTTTGGCAAAAATATATTTAATTCAAGAAGTTCCTCGTATTATAGATGCTAATTTTTTATAATTTTTTTGCTTTCGATATTTTAGATTTATATAATAGAATAATAGATAGACATTCTGAAATAATATTTGACTTTGTTCACTTGTGGTAAGCACGTTTGTAAAATTTGAAAATAATTTTGAACAAATTCACAATATTCAAAATGTAAAGGGTGTATCGTTTAAGTTTTTCAAGTCGTTTTCCAACAAAAATGTCTAAAGCTCTGGATCTTGATTTATCTATTAATTAATATATGTATGTTTCAGAAAGTTAACATAAAAATTGGACGAAAGTACCTAAATCGTATATGTATTTGTTTTCGAAAAAGCAACTTGTGCTAAGGTTTCAACTCTAGTTGGTCTTTGCAAAAGAATCATCATGCAGATTCGTGAAATTTAAGACAAATTAATTCAGATATATCCACAAATAATGTAACCGAAAAGTATAGTTAATTACTTCGTATTGTATTTCATTATTAAATATTACTTGTAAAGACTGCATCAGAGAAGTTGACCAGTAACATCGTTCCATTAAGTTTCTCATGGTATATGGAAAAACAATTTAAGTTATAGCGTAAAATTGTATTGAAAATCGATTATTTCCACTTTTAATTATTTGTTTGTACTTAACTTGGTTGCATAAGTGTAAACTTCTACCAGTCTTCCAACTTCTAACCCCTCACTATACAATCACTTCAATTCAGACGATTCTGCCAGATTGTCTGCTTGAAAATGAAACACCCTATATACCAGTACATCATCTTCAAATGTGTATAAAATCCATTTTAAAGTATGACCTTAAATACTTGTGCAAAAGCATTTGCTGCATTTGCAACATTCTGTTTTTGGCAACATGGGCAGCTGTATACATGTATAGTATACATGTTGTTCGTTCGTTTGTTCATTTTTGTTACGAAATTTTTGTCGGTACCTACAAAGCAAAGCATTTACGAGGGGGCTCGACGGTTGTACATATTAGCTGACAGCAATGACGCTGCATAATTTTCAAATTATAATATAAATAACAATAATCGTCCAATATTATTCGTTATCTATTCTATGTAGTTCTGTTCATGAAAAATGCTACATTGTATTGAATGCGAACATTCAAATCACATATACTCGTATAAGAGTGATGATCTTGTACTTTTACAATATTTAAATACATTGGCCCGTAGTTGTTGTCAAAGTTAGAAGCATCCTAAAGTTAGAATCGACTTGTTTGACATATTTCCCATACAAAAATCTGTCAAAAAGTCGATTTTAACTTTGACTATAACTACTGGTCACTAAGTATTGGAATTGTGCTCAAGATCATCGATTTATTTGAATTTCTATTCCTTCTACATTCGATGCTCTAAAATAATTTTGAAAAATTACAAAATTTTCGGTAGATGGTAATTTTTTCAGTAAATATTCCTAAATCATTTTCGTAGATAGTAGGAAAAATTTTGTAAAAAAATGAAAAAAAAAAAAATTAATTTCGTTGGGCAGAGTTCGGATGTGAAAACAGGCTGTAAATGATTGCCTCAAAAATTTTAGGTATTTTAGATTTTTTTTTAATTTTAATATTTCTTACAAAAATACGCTTGAACAATTTACTACAAATATTTTCATCCTATTTGTTCACATTGTAATTAAGTTTTGTATGAATTTTCAAGTATTTTTACTTCATATTTTTAAAACAAATATATTAAAAAAATTTAAATAAATAATTTCCACACATTTTTTAAGCATGTCTATTCTACAGATGTAAGTTCCAGATAAAATTTATTTAAAAAAAAATTTCTGGTATTTTTAAAAAATTTATACTCAATTCAAATTGTTTGTTTTAAGGACTTCTAAGGTGCCAATGGTGCCAATGATACATTTCGTCTTGTACTTTAATTTATATAATGAATATTGCCGACTTATTGTATAGGTACATATGTATATTCAACATGTATGACTCTATGTATACATTGTTCGAGTTTCTCTCTCGCTCTCACTTTCGAACACGTATTTTTTTCACTTGCGGTCTTGCTTCAGA